>OX638382.1:46689491-47911668 GCA_951813785.1 Criorhina ranunculi | reverse complement strand
AAGGGCAGGATATGAAGAAACACGTTAAAAGCTTCTGACGGGCTCGATCGAATCGCTCCTGTGGTCCCAATACCAGCTAGAACTGCTCCATTATTGTGAGAAAAACTTATGATTGACATATATAAATTAAGCTACACCCCTATTGCGAGTGTCAATTATCAATTGATAATTGATATTTATCAATCAATTTCTTAAAACAGTATTGCGACTGTCAATTATCAATTACAGATTGACTATCGTCAATTTGAAGTAAATTGCCATTGTGAATAGACCTTAAGTGGTATTGTGATTGTCAATTGAAATCAATTTTTTTGATAAATATCAATTGTTTGGTCAATTGCATTGTTGTGGACGACGAAAGCAGACGCTACCAAGGAAAATGTAAGAATTGTAATATTTTAACGTTTTTATAACAAAAACATGTGGTTTAGGGCAAAAATAGTAAGCAATAAAAAACAATTGGAGCGATTGGTCCAGTTAATGACCGAAAATCAACAATTCGCAAAAGGAATTTGCTCGAAAACCGTTTTGCAACAGAAGTGGGAACTGTTTTCAATAGAGCTGAATAGCTTAGGTCCTCCAACACGCGACTGGCAAAAATGGCAAAGGGTATGAAATATGAAATATATATTTTTCTTGTTACTAATCGCAATTATCTTAGGGTATGGGCCGACATGAAATGTAAAGTCAAGAAAAAGAAAATTGAAAACAAAACAGAAATTGTTTGCATCATTTTAGTGACATGGAGGAAGCTGTTATAGCTTATAGCTGGTTTTAACTTTCCCTCTATTTCATGCAATAAATAGGAAAACGCTGCCTTCGATAAACGAAAATTCTTCACAAATCTGAAAAGGATTACCCATAAGAATGAATTTTGATTACGGAACTATGTATATACCTACATACTGCCCTCTAATTCTAGAGGATTAGAAGAATCCCTTAACTGCCTTCGTCTCCTGAAAGTCTCCAAAAAAGCTGAAGACTGTTCATCTTCATCATCGTCAAAAGCTAATTCAACTGAACTCATTATTTTATTTAAATAATTTGCACTAAACAGAAATTTTCAGCTGCACACAACACAAAAATTAACAAATTGAATTATTTTGCTGTTTACAACTGTCAAATATAATGTCTCATTCACAATAGTCATACATTTTATCAAACGAGTTACACAATACCGAAAATTGTTTCGATTGATAAATTTGTCAATCGTCAATTGATTGATAATTGACACTCGCAATAGGGGTGCTAGTCAAATAAGGAACATGATTCCTAGGCTTACAAATCGCTTGATGGTCGCCCTCGCCAAGTGTATTATCATTATTACCAATGCGTCAACCTTTTTGATGCCAAGACCATTCTGCGGCCTCCCAACAAGTACAGCTAAAGGCTGTATAAACAATTGGCTAAAAGAAAGACAAAGCACAAGATTACTGGACAAAAACGGAAGGTAACAGACAAGCCAAAGCTTTCATATCAACCTTTTTCCAAAAAAGAATGAAACAACTTCTACAACTAACAAGTCAGATTCGAATCGTCACAGGCTTTCTAACCGGACAATGCCGGGTTAAAAAACCTCTCATGACTTTGGGAATAGCACAAGATAACACGTGTAGGATGTGCAACGAGGACGAAGAATCAGCAAAACACATACTATGTCACTGTAACTGCCTCATAAGAACACGTCACAATACTCCCTCGTGACGGAAGATATAACCACCAGCTCACCCAAAGACATCGCCGGTTTCATCGCGCACTTCGGCATCAAGGAGAAGCTCTAATGAAGAGGATATCACAATAGGCCCACTTGCGGCCGCAATGATAAGGGACTAAGGATCACTTCAATTCCTAATCTAATGTTGTGATGTCTAAATGAGCTGTCGAAAGATGTGTTTGATGTTGGCACTGGGTCTTGCTTTTCTGCTTGATGTTAGTGACTCTGTGAAGGCCACAAGTGAATACAGACCATCTTCTTGCTAGTTCACTATTTTCGTTGCATTTAAGTCCAGGATGCTGTGCAAGACATCGCTACTTTTTTTTTTGAAACTATCGCACTATCGATGAAACAGTTTTCATTATGACTGGACTATCCATCTTTATCACTGCTGCGTCGATTTGAGTAGATTCCAAATCGCAAAATACAATTATTTTTGTAAATATTTATTTCAAAATTAATTTGATATCTTTTGAATACACACAAATTTGGGGATCGTCAGACATACAAATGTACATCCAAACTACAAACATGATAATTTCATTTTAATTACTTTGTATAAAAGTTATTATTGAACAATTTTATTGTCCCCACAGCAAAAAAATAAAAAAATATATGTGTGGGAACATTTCTCCAATTTTCTTGATTAAATATCGATATATAAAATATATTTTAGAATTTTTGTTTGGTTTTCATTTTGCACAATTAATTTTTTTTTTTTTTTAACTTATTTTCTTAGAGAAAACATAAATGTCTAGAATATTTGAATTTCGTTTTTTAAACTTTGTTATCTGTTATTGAATGTGAAATTGTTTTAAATTGTTGTATACAAGGTTAAGCATTTAAATTGAGGCATGGAATTATTTTTGGAAGGGAGGAACACGTCCAATAAGATGCAGCATCAGCTGAACGTCATGGGGTTCTCTATCTGGTAGTATCATAGTACAGAGCGCCTACTCTGTATTGCGATTCTAAAGTTCGGATCATTCGAAAGCGAACATTTTGTATGGGCAATTGATAAAATCCGTACACAATGTGCACTTTCGAACGATTCAAACTTTAGAATCGCAATACAGAGTAGGGACCCAGGCTTGTAGTCTGAGTGCTCGAGTAGGATGTGCCAGGCACGACGGAAAAAAAAATCCAAGCGAACTATAGACGGAAGAATGACACGACTGGTCAAGTTGTCAACCAGGGGCCAAATCGTCTCTTCCTTGATCGTAAAATCGAGAATTATTACGTAATAATGTTCATTTTTACGTGACGAGTTATACGATCACGGAAGAGCCGATTTGGCCCCAGGTCTGGACTAAATTAACTCAGAAATGTCCTGATGTGTTCGTTATGTTAAAGCGCTCGTAAGGAAGCACCACCATGGGTGACCTGAATGGACACTGTATGATTCGAATATAAACTTGAAAGTTTGACTTTTGTTTCAACTGCAACCAACTCCTTTCTTGACGTGATGTAGGCTTTGCTTTGAGTCCCGCATTAGGAGCTGTTCTTGGAGTTCCCAAGAGAATAGCTTTAACTTTAAATTAAAAGAACTGCCAAGGAGCGTTCAGCTCCTGTCATAACCAGGAAACTATGGCCATTCTACGATAAACAGAAAACCGATAAAATTTTACAAATGAATAAAAAGTCCCTATCTTCCCTAATAGGTATAATCACCGGGCACACCATGCTAAAGTACCATGCAAGAAGACTGGGATTGAACGCAGACGACCTATGCAGGGGATGCGGTGACGAGGAAGTAGATGAGGATACTCCACACTTCCTCTGCCATTGCCGGCACTCTGCCATAATAGATTTAAAATCCTAGGAAGACACCTTTTCCAGGATCTAGATTCTAGAAGAACTGTCCAGCAAGTCGGTGCTTGATATACACAGATTTATCAACGCTGCGGGCTGGCTTGATAGAACTAAGGCTTATGGTTCCTAGTAAGGCGGCTGCAACCCCTAGGGCATCACAATGGGTCTACATTGATCTAAGTGTGACGAGGAAAGGACTTCCTTCCCCGTCAACCCTCCTACCTAACCTTATCTAACTTTCAATAGATGACGGGTGAGCCATAGAAAAAATCGTTTCCAATACAGTTCTCGTTTCATTATTTCCTTGTCTGGGAACAAAAATTTCTCGGTCTTATGTACCTCGATTTAAATGTCTAACCCTGTACAGCAGTTCTTATCTTAAATTTTTTAGCTTATATCTTGTAAATTGATTAAGGTTGTCGAGGCTTAATGGGATTTATGATATTTTTATGAGTGTTGTTACATATTTTGTTTTTCTGAAGCTAAAGGGATCGTTATTTGTTCTGTGTTACTATACTTAGAATAATTAAATCAAAAAAGAATATATATACAATAAAGAAAAAATTAAAAATAAAAATTAAATTATCATATAAAAACAACAGAAAGTCACAGTTAAAAAGTATCCTTCAGTCATACATTAGTTTCATCCATTAAATATTGAGCAAAGCGAATCACTTAAGTTAATTTAGTCGTACTTACATTGTAAGGTTTTTAGAAAATATTTTTTTTTTTTTTGTTCTTAAATTTTGTTGCTTATCATTATTGCTTATAGGTTTATCAAATTTTATATCATGTAGTTGGTGTTAGTTTTTATTAAATTGACGTGGAGTTAAGAAGGACTCTGTTGCAAAAGGATTGCTTTTAACATTAATGATGGTCTTGAGCAATTTTTTTATACAAGATTTAGGTTCAATACTGTCACCTGTTACTTATGGAATGGAATGCAAACTTGAAAATGTGAAAGTTTGATGGCAGCTCAGATCAATCGACAAGACTGCCAAGTTTATATAAGTGTTCTTCATGCAGTATTGGTGGAAAAATAGAGATGGGTAACTGAAGAAAGATTTAATCGAAATGGGTCCTTCAACCAGTGTTTGACAGCAAGTGTGTCTCATTAAAAATAAGTCTCATTAAAAATAAGTCAAACCGCATGAATACTTTGAAGCTCCCTCCAAGATCGTGTAAAAGAAGCGAGTCGACTGATTAAAAAGTGTCATTGCCTGCAGTGTTGTTGCCGACTCCGAATAGCAGATTGAGAAGCTTTTTCATGACAGATTATACTATAACAAGTGTGTCATTGCCTGTGAAAAAGTAGATTGTTCCGCGAAAAAATGTTTGATTATGTTTTGAGGCTCGATCCTGTGTCCTCTCGTTTAGCAGTCCAACGCACTAACCACTAAGCCACCGCAACATCTGTTCCACTGTTGACCAAAGTTCAATATCACAATGGTTTGAGCCCTTAATCCAATTCCCAACTGTTTAACTCTGTACGAGTGTAGCATTTAAAATTTGACCAGTCGCAGAGGTTTCGCCAAATATCTTTCAAACAAATGGTAGCAAGAGGAATCGTGGTCAGGGAAGAACGGTAAGAGGTAAGAGTGGCAGGCCACAGGTTGCAACCTCACTTAGACCAAATAAGGTTCTTTGTGTTACCACATGGATCTGTATTTCACCGGAGAAATACTACCCGCAGAACCAGCCGGAGCTTATTATGAAGCGCTGGAGGCTACCTATATTTATGTCAGCCAGTTCAATTAGGTTGTGAAAGAAGCTGACTCCTAAGTATGCTCTTCTTCGAGCTGAGAGGGCCGGACATGTACAAAGAAGTTGGAGAATCGACTCCTCCTCCTCTTCGTCCATGCTGCTTTTACAGCGGCTGAGAAATTCGGGGGCATCTTCGAGTTAGGCGACTCGTAGAAGAGAAGCGAAAGGAATCCACAGAGGTGTTCAGTTTCCGTAAATATGCCAGCACGGTAACTTCTTAGGAAGAAAGGCTCAATTTGCAGTTGTCGACATTTTTTAATTGAAAAAATACAAAACAGACATTCGGGTAGTGCCAACATGAACTCGAAACATGGACTACATGATGGCTTAGCTCATGAACTGCAACTAACAAGAAGAACGTGGACAAGTTTTTCCAAGGAAATACTTCACTCAGAGTCCACTAGAGAAATTAATGAGAAAAGTTAAGTGTTTCAGTGACGTCTTCAGAACTAAGTTCAAGAACCTACTGCATTCCATTCACGTAACATTGACAACTGCTAAATGTAACAATAATTGTACTAATAACAATAAATTTAGTTTAAAAAATTCCAATTTGGCACACAATTTAGTGGTCTATTATAACAACTTTACAATTCCTTAATAAAATGTTTTATTTACTTTATAAATATATTTTTAATCTTTTTCTTTACTAAAAAATGACAACCTATACAATCATTAAATCGACACAAAGTTTTGTACAATTATTTTTTAGATTTTCTTTTTTGTTCAAAACAATAATAATAATAACAATTCCAATCGGAGGATACAACGAAAAATAATAAAACATTTCCTTTCCTTAGACCAATAACAATGGATATAAGTTAAGACTCGTTGCTCCTTTATGTATAAGACTGTATAAAACATAAAAATTTAAATATATATGTATGTAACTACAGTATTCGATTTCGCGTGTATCTACTAAAACCTAAAATTTAATACATAAAAATTGCTTTCACTCTTTAATTGTTTTTATTTTATTTTTTTAATGGATACTTTGTCCATTTACTATCTCTCGCTGTAAGGAGATAAGAAGTTTTACTTTTTCGGAGTAAGACTCGAACTTGCAGACGCTGTGGAAACATCCATGTTGTCGCAGATACTATCACATGCAGTCTCTTCGCTATCATCGGCATCGGCATCGGATTCACATTTCTTCTCTAGCAGTACAGAGATTGCTTTTAAATTGCTGGGCTTCTCTTCATCACTGTTGATATTGAGAACGGTGTCATTCATCCGATGGTAGTGTGGTTTAAATGAAGTACTCGGCCGAGAGTAGTCCAGGTGATCGTATTCATCTGGGGGGGAAAGAAAATGTCAATTTCTGTTTTTGTAAATGAAAACATAAACAATACGATTATATAGTTTCTTAAGGTTCAAAAGATTGGTTTAGGAATTTGTCTTACCGTCGGGGAATAGTTTCTTTCGATATTCCTTAACTAGGCATGCATTTTGTTTGGGGGAAGATAGGGAGAAAAGGTTAATAGAATTGTTTACATGCAAAAACTGAGGAAAAAAAAGGAGAACTTAACCAACTGAAAGCCACAATTGTTGGCTTAAGTTAGAAGTCACTGCTTTTTAGAAAATGGGACAAGAAAGAAGACCCACTCAACTGTAAAAATTTCAAGCATTTTGACAAGTTCCTATCTTTTATGTGAAATTTTAGGCTTCCTGTCCACAACCTGACTGGACCTCTTCAGTGGGGTCTACACCCAAAAAGTTCAGAATCAACTAAATTTTTACACTTCGTCAAATCATGGAGAAGTCCAAATCGATATCCAGCTCTTTGTCGATTTGAGACCCAAGTATGACAGTATTTGCAGAGAAGAGCTATACAGACATTCCTGCCAAACTCGTCTGTCTGTGCAGGATGACGATGGAGAATGTTCGCTGCTCCGTCAAGGTCGGTAACTACCTCAGTGGGACCTTTGATGTCTAAAAAACAATTAGACAATTTGAGGCACTCTCAGAATAAGCTTTGCCAATCGCATTTCCTTTTGCCTGAAAAGGCAACTGAGTAAAAAGGCTCCGTCCCGAACAACTAAGGAGACTCCAAGTCTCACTCTATCATATTGAAGCATGAAACGATGAAGTTATCTTTTAGGTTCCATTTGCGTTGAGGAGATTTGAAGAAGTAGACTCAACGACGAACTATACGAGCTGTACAGCGGAGGCTAGGACATGTAGAGCGAATACAGAATCTTTGAATTGAAACTAGAGAGACAACGCAGTACGGGAAGACCCCGCCTTAGGTTGCGTGCACAAATGTAATTGTGACAACTTGGAGTGCATAACTGGAGGTAGTTAGCTAAGGACCGAGCTTACTGAAAAAACTTGTTGACTCAAGTTCACCCCGAACTATAGCGTCACCTAAGTAGGTTGTGAAAAGTGTGAGTCTGAATCTGCAGCAAAGTAGCCTAAGGGTGCAATGTTACAAAAGGGGAACACAAAAACAACCAAGAAACCAATATTGTATTCTACTTACCGGGATCCTTGTAGCCTTCCTTTTGCTTAATTTCATCGTAAACGTGCTCCTCTTTCAATGGATCCTCAATACTGTTGTAAACATTTGGATTTGTGAGATCAGCATTAAGGTTTTTCTGCAACATATCGCTGTTATAGTTGATAGAGTAGGTACCGGCTACAGGACAAAATAAATCAATCAATCAAAACTTTCCAGCACTTTCCATTACCAGAACTCACCTCTACTGCTTGCATTGGAATCATCTCCATACTCCGAATTAGTGCGATCTAAATTGTTCATTTTTGGACGCAAATTGTTAAGCAATCGTGTATCAGGTCCTTGGAATCCATACACGGGATTATCGAAGTTATGTCGATCCGGATATGTCCCGTGCGGATCAGTGATGTACTGAACATGCTGGATCTCGGTTTTAAGATTTGAAACCCTCCTGCGATAGTAGAATATAACCGCAACCACAATACCAACGAACAGAATCGCCAGAGCAAGACCCCAAGCAAGACCAGCACGGTTAGCTGTTGAGGGAGAGATAGAACATTAAAAACTTGATCATTATTTAGGGTTTCCTTGAACTTACATTCAATTTCCACTTCCTGTACTCTCTGTGCAACAGTGGGCACATCACAATTCTCGCCGCTGAATCCTTGACGACAGACACAACCCTTCGCCGCATGACAGACGAAATTTTGACTGGGACAAGCACAAGTCAACATGCAATGCATGCCATAGAAGCCCTCAGGACACACTAAAACAAATCAAATCAAATAAGAACCTTTCAAGTACAAGAGACAGATCAAAATGTACCTTCTTCACATCGTGTTCCCATCCAACCTGGTTGACAAATGCACAGACCATCATTCTTCCGACATCCCATGTGATTCTGACAGCGGCATCTGAGTCCACAATTCGGACCATAGAACTCATTCGGACAGAGTTCACTACAATTGGCTCCAGTCCAACCCGGCAAGCACTGACATTGTCCCGTAATATGATTGCACTCGCTTCCATGTTCACAGCTACATTTCAAGCTACAACCAGGACCATACAAACCCGACGGACAAGGATGCTCACAGGTGATACCCACATATCCAGGCCTACAGACATACTCTCCAGTAATGTGATCACAACTCTTGTTTCCTACAAACACAACGAACAAGACATTGTATGGCTAGAAATTTGAAAGTTATAGTTCCAACTCACCATGAATGATAGCAGGACATTTCTCCTTGCATCCAGCGCCATACAACCCTTTCGGACATGGTTTCGAGCAATCATCTCCTGTCCAACCCTTCGAACAAATACATTTACCAGTCTCTGCGTCGCATGACGAATTATTCATGCATCTGCAAACTTGATCACAATTTTCTCCATAATAACCCGGTGGACATTGGGTCTCACAATGGACTCCTACACAACGTCCGTGTTCGTTCATTGTAACGAAAATTCCCACAAATAGAGGACCAACAAAACGGTAAACAAAACAAAAACAAAGGCAATGCAAAATAAAAACGATAAAAATTAATTTCAAATAAAAAAAAAACGAAAAATAAATGAAATTAAGTGGTAGATGAATGTGAGTAGGACTACAGAGGCATGCACTTTGGTTAGAGATTCAATCAGTTTACAAGGAGCTTAGAGAGACATGCTCTGAGATAAGAATGATATATACTATCTGCGAAAGAAGTTATTCTAAACATGCTTAGTTTGCGATTGAGTTAAAGTGGAATCACCTAGCTAAATCGATTGGAAAAGCCTTGAAGAAGGCAAGTCCTGATTTGATATCTGGTCCAAACTTCATAACTGGAAAGAGGATCTGTGAGAAGTGTTCAAGTTAAGCAATTGCAAGCAGAAGATCATGCAACATTCTGAAAGAGATTCGACTTCGAACTATAAAATATGGAACAGCCCTCTGGATGTAAAAAAATGATGGCTTAGCGTTCAGAAGTTCAACGTTAAAAGCTAGCAATACAAAGCGTTTACGACCAAGGATCACTAGATAAATAAGAGGAGTGGCTCCTAGATTAACTAATTCACGAAAGAGGATTAGAAATCCATGGCAATGCAGAACTGATAAAGCCAGAAGGGATTTGTGTATTTATCCGTGAAGACGTCTCAAAAGCAAGTCACATCTCCAGCATTAAGACTAAGACTAAGAAACAGCCTTTTAAGTATAAAATTACTGAAGTCTTGTACCTTCAACACTGCGACGAATGACATGGGCTCAGATCAGAAGATGTTAAGAGAAGCACCAAGGAATAGACAAAAAACCACAAAGCATTACCACAATGGACCTACTTTTGGTCTAATTGTACCTTACTTCTGGTAAACTGAAGATAAAGTAGCTTGACGATGTTTGTATTCGAGATAAGCTGACCTAAACAAGCATCTGAACAGCATTAATCTCAGAAGCTAGGGCTTTCAGGAGCCACATTGACCACATTAATCTAACATAAAAAAGCCAACCTAGGCAACCAAAGAACTTATAGGGCGAACTTTTACGAAAAAACGGTCAGATTGGAGCAAACTTGCTAGATCCCAGCGAATGGGGCATCTTTTTGTTGAAATAGAATGAATCAATATGTCAACGTGGTTGTTGTTGACTTATGGCTTAGTGGTTAGTTCGTTGGACTGCTGTTGGCACAGGTTCGAGCCTCAGCAAAAACAACCAAAACCGCCTTTCCACAGGCTATGTCAAACGTCTTAGGGCATAATTTGTTATGAAAACCTTCTCGGATCCACCGTTAACATGTACAAATGTCGCTTCCCACAAAGTGAATGTTTGCAAGAAGCTAGGACTTGACCCTCTACTGGCTGTCAAGTCAAATATTTGACAAGAACAGGAAACCTATGCCAATCCAACAAAGCGAATAGGTATCACAAGACTAGAATGCAACTTCTGGAGTAGTAGTCCTTCAAATGAAGGACCGAAAGGACAAATAAAATTTGAACAGAAACAAGAGCAGGAGTACCCTGAAACCCGAGGCCACAACAAAGCCGAACTGTTTGGAATAAAAGGCGATGAAAGCCTAGAAAAGTATAAGAACTCTAGTTCATTAAGACCCTTCTACGGCATTCTTACATTGTGACGGGCCTAATTCTACATAAAGTGGCATTTGCCATACAAGACAGACGCCTGGAAACGACATGTTTTCCTCGGAAGAAAAAATTGCAGGCTGTGAAGTTTGAGAACCAAAAAACATGTAAATTGGACGGTGTCACTAATATAGCGCTAAAAATAGTTGACAAAGGCACATGTATTCCCAGATATATACAACACATCTTGTCCTACTCCACAGCGAAAGGAAACCACCAGAAGAACACCCTCTGCATGGTAGACACTGCTGATAACAACGCATAATCTGCAAAAAAAAAAAAAAAAAACACTTGAAGACCTCAGTTCTAGGTCTCCTTTTGTAGAACGTAAATTATGACGGCGTACTAAGATAACAAAGTCTAGAGACGGGAAAGATCATCTAGACCAAGACCATGCCGATGGACAAACTATTAGTTGAGGCACAACGAAGATTTCAAGTGCACACCAACAGAAATGATGTAATCATTCCACAAAAAGACAGATAAATTCTAAAGTCGATGAAAGTATAGAAGCGCACAGTAAGTTAAAAAGAAACGTTCGTCTGTCATTTCCCCTTCCCCCGACTCTGCTGAAAATCGACCCCCGCAAATAGAATTAAAATAGAAGACCAAAACCAACCACCCTGTGGATTGTAGAAGTCGCATGCACTCATAGTAGTGTGCTAAATGAAATGAGTAAAGAATGTCGAATGAATGTTAATGGCAGAGACAATGTTTTCGTGTGATGTGTTAGGTGTTACTTTGAAGTTTATATGAGCATAATGGGGGTGTTAAGCTGAATGACAGTTCCTCTAGATATATATGCAATGCACGTACCTCCCCACTCAGTCTTGCATATGCATCGACCATCGACGGCATCACATGCTATTGTATTATTAAAATCGCAATCACACTTCTGAGCGCAACCATGTCCAAAGGTTCCGAAGTCACATTTGCGTTCGCATTTCTTACCAGACCAGCCGGCGGAACATGTACAAACTCCTTTAGATGAGATGATTTGGAAAAGACACAGTTACTTTATGCACGTTAGACGATAACTTTACAATTAAATACCATTTTGCGGGTTACACGAGGCGTTATTCTGACAGTCACACACACCGCTGCAGTCCTTGCCAAAGTGATTCTCATCGCAGGGTCGATCACATTTGATGTTCTTCCAACCGGGCGTACAGAAGCACTGTCCAGTCTCAGCAGAACACTTCGCTCCATTCTGGCAGTCACAGTTTTCAGCACAATCTTGACCGAATTTACCCTCATCGCAGATTTCCTCACATTTCGGTCCTCGGTATCCGGGCGCACAGAAGCACGTTCCATTCACTGGAGAACACTTGGCGTTGTTCTTACAATCACAGGCTAGTTCACAGTTTTTGCCATACTTGAGGAAAGTACATGGACGGTTGCATTGCGAACTACTCCAGCCAGTCTGGCAATCACATTTGCCACTCCATGGATGGCACATTTCCGTGTGTTCCATGTCACATTCGCAAGTTCTATTGCAACCTTCACCGTATTTGTCTTCCGGACATGTGCGGTTGCTACAATCGGCGCCCTCCCATCCGTGCAGGCAGCTACACTCACCAGTTGCTGGATTGCACACAGCATCGTTCTTACAATCACATTCCTCGGTACAATTCAAACCAAATTTGCTGCTAGGACATTGATCAAAGCACTTCTCTCCCATATAACCAGGTGGGCATTCACACTTGCCAGTGATGTGATGGCACGAAGCCTCACCGTAGCATTCACAATTCAGCTCACAATTTGGACCGTAAGTTCCATTCGGACAGCGATTGGCACAAACCAAACCAATCCAACCTGGTGGACATTGACACTCCCCGGTATGCGGATCACATTTACCATCATTTTGGCAGCGGCAGTCTTGTTTGCATTCAGCGCCATGTTTTCCATCGGGACATTCGTCTTGACATCTTTTATAGTTGGAAGGGTAAATCGTGATGATTTTCCACAAAAACAAGAATAAACACAAAATAAAAAACGAAAACAAAAACTTACAAAGGTCCAGTGTAACCAGGTGCACATGTACACTCGCCAGACACATGGTGACAGCTGCCACCATTCTCGCAGCGACATTCTTCAAGGCATTTGGCACCGTAACGATCTGGTGGACAATACTCTTCGCATTTCTCACCCACATAACCCTTTGCGCATTCACATGCACCGGTGTAAGCTTCACATGTACCATTATTCATGCATTCGCACTTCTCCTCGCAATTTTGACCCCAACGGCCAGGAGGACAGTCTAAAATTTGATTTGGAGCGGGAGGATTGATTTCGTTTTAGTTTCAGGACATTTTTAACGGTGTTAGGTACATAAGTGACTATCCAAACTCCGGGTTATTAAACGTGAAGGAATTATTAGGGGTGAAGTGAAGTCACACACAAACAAAAGAGTCACACTAGGGAATTGTTTGTGATTAGTGAGGAGGAGCAATTGATTGGGAGATCGTTAAGTCTTGATAATACCCACGCCTAAAGGATACCTAGCATTGTTTTATAGACAAGTATACCAGGTAGGTTTAGGTCTAGAAGAAACCTTGCACGTCTGGTATATTTGCCTGTAGCACTACAACTATATCACTTTACACTTTGACTCTACATAAAAACTTAATCTTATAACAGTCCATTTATAAAAGTTGATAGACGAGTGTGCTGTATAACAGTTTGTTCATTGAAATGAACGATGCTAAGAGGGGAACTGGAATGAGATGGATTGGAAAGGGTGTCCCATTTGAAACACACAACTTATGTTGGCGGCCATTGATGGAACACTACACAACGGAGGAACATTTTGTTTGATTATGGTCGCTGAAGTGCAGCAAATTGGACGTAAATTTAAAAAAAAAAAACTCATTCCTCATCCTCATTCCCAGCAATGAAATATTCCATGACGCTCCCTGCAATGAATTTCCACAAAAGACCTGCGACTTCATGCTTCCAAAATTCTGGAGAACCAAAAGAGAACGACGATTTTGTATTGAAATATATCTTTACCGATGAGTAGCACAGAGAGTCCTTGGGTGATCCATTAGAGACCGATGCAGTTACTATGAATGGCCTTGATCTTGTCGATGTGATTCTTTAACTTCCCTTTTTAGAAATCAAACGAAGAATAACTTTAGCCAATCACTGAGAAGGCAACTGAGTAGTAAGGTCCTATCGCGAACTCTGCACAAGACCCTAAATCTCACAGTCCCACTCTATGGTGGTGAATCATGGACTCTATCGAAGGCGGATAAAGACATCCTTGGCCGTTTTGAACGAAAAGTCATTCGATATTCGATCCTGTTTGCCTTGACGGGCTTTGGAGGTCGAGATTCAACAACCTGTGCATACAAGCGGACGTTTAGAATGACCAGAACATGTAGAGCGAATAAACACCAACGTCTTCGAATCTAATGAACTGAATGAAGTACTAAGTGCTAATTGCATGAAGATGCAGAACATGGCTTTTCTACTGCCCGCCATTCTCATGAAGGCGTAAGAGAATTCCAAAGGAAATTGGCCAATCTCCAGCTCAAAACGTTAACAATAGCGGATTTAGTAGAACTATGCCGGAAAGAAGGTATAGCACCGCCAGGGTTTGAAAGACATTATCAGTGCTCCGAACCATGCGAAGGAAAATCAAAACTGGTCGCAATCAGAATGTTAACCAAGACTGTCCTTTTGATGATAAATGCCAACTTTATTGGCTTTCAATGCTTTATGCTGGATTGTATAGCGATCTATGATCACAGGCTTAGTAAAAAAGATTCGCATCAACTTCTTAAGGTGGAACGTACGATTACCAAAGAGATGTCAAATCGGTAACGGACAACTAAAACAAAAAAGGTTAGCAGATCTCATCCTCGATGAAGTTCTCACAATCAACTGCAATGTACAACTGGACACTGCTTCTTGGACTGGTCTAGGCGGACCGTAAAGTATGCGAAATGGAAAGCTAGGCAAATATTCATTTCATTTCATTAAGCGCTTCCTATCTTTAAATTTAAATAAAACAAAGTGTGTGTGAGATATCATCGAAATTCATTCATTTGAAATGCCTATCGATGCCATTACGTATGGAATATAACATCGTTCAAATGTCCGCCGCGGCTTCTCTGGGTGGCGCGCATCCGAAATGTCCAATTTTCCATGACTCTGGCGTATAAATTAGGCTGAATTTGACCGATGGCATGGGTTATGTTGGCTTTGAGGGCCGCTGTAGTTTCTGGCTTATTCGCATAGACCTGTGTCTTCAAAAAACCCCACAAGAAAAAGTCGTAACAGTGTCAAATCGCACGACCTCGGTGGCCAGTTCACATCACCTCCAAGTGAGATGACCATGCCCTCGAATCGTGGCGTGAGCTGTGTGGCACGTAGCCCCGTCCTGTTGAAACCACATGCCGTTGGCGTCCATATCATCCAATTCAGGCCAAAAGAAGTTGGTAATCATCGACCTATAGGCCTGGCCAACGTCGTTCTCAAAGAAATATGGACCGATCCACACCAAACAGTGACTTTTTCGGTATGCATTGGACGCTCTTGGATCTCATGTGGATTGGTATCGTCCCAAATTCGACAATTTTGTTTGTTGACGTACCCATTCATCCAGAAATGGGCCTAATCGCTGAAGATGATTTTTCGAACAGAACGACCATTTTGACAAAACAATTTTATTATTTGCACGTGTTGTTGAACGCTATATCCGTCCATGGTGATTTGGTAAAACAGACTGAATAAATGACAGCCAATTTGACAGATGCAGCTTCAACAGTATGGCCGCTATCAACTGTCAAAGTTCGGAAGTCCCTATTGGAAGACCCTTTACAATCTCCTACTCTGTGACTCTTCATAGCAACTCGTTCTATCACTTTTACAAATGGACTTTCTTAATTTTACGGTTTATTCTACAATTAACTTCAAATCAATTCTACATCTCGCCTCGAGAATCTATAGCTACAATCAAATTGCAAGCTCTCACCAGACTTGCAATCTTAAAGTATCGGTCTATGGCTAAGCGAGAAACATGTATGAAAACAAACAAAAGCTGTGACATTGTGTGTAAAACAAATAAAATAAATTAAAAGCAGGAAAATTGAAATATTAAAAAAAAATAAGCAATAGACAAACAAAACACACAAAAGTTAATCCTCTTGGGAATCCACTCGGAAACCGCTCACGAACATTGGTTAGAGACAACAAACTACTATTATACTTACTTATATCGCATGCAGGTCCTCCGAAACCATGTTCGCATTTACACTTGTTCGGTGCAATGCATGAACCGTGTTGACACTTTAATTTGCACACCGGTATGCAACCATCTCCGGCTGAGTTGGGTTCAAAACCCTCTGTAAATGAAAATCAATAGATTACACGGTGTTTTCTGGGATTAGTATGAACATGAGTTAAGTCAATACCGCAACACTCCTTGACTACACGGGATTTTGATAAGATTTGTGTTTTGTTAACTTTTTTCTGTCGAATTTTATATGTGGAACATCGTGGTGGGACATTCCAACACCAAGCAGATACTCGTTCTTGAAACGATTGCAGTTCCGTTGTTGTAACCTCAACATTGTAGCTAAAAATGAAACAGAGAGTGTTTGTAAAGTGTAAGCACACAAGTGGTAGTGCTATACTTACTTATCCTTGCGTTTGCAAACGTTGGGTCCTTCTAATTCTGTTTCGAAAATGGCTTCTGCACTGGCGGCGTATAAAGCCGCAAAGAATCCTAGTGCAACGGCTAGGTAAATGAATTTTAACATGTTCGCATTCATGTTTCCATTAAAAAGTTCAGGATTTTTTAAGAATAATGTCTGCAGATTATACTCTGCAATTTAATTGAACTCCTTAGGTGATGCTTAAATGAGATGGAGCCTAGGTTGAATGGATATGCATTCTATGCTCTCAAATGCTATCGATTTCGTTTGGTTTTTTTATTTGTATATCGCGGCAGTGATGCTACTTTCCTTCGTTGAAGCTAGCTATAACATTGTTTTTTTTTTAAAGCAGCGTGCTATCTGTAACGGAAAAAGAAAGAAAGATTGGTAAGTGCTGAGAAAGTGTTTGAGAATTTATATTTGGTGGGAACGAGATCCCATTTATTAGGCTTAATACAAGCTAAAATAAACTTAAGACTAACTTAAATATAAACTTAAAACCTAAGATAAGATGGGTTCACCACCCCAGAGATCGAATTTAAGGGAAGGCGTAGAGCGGTTGAAGTCGAAGATGTTAGGGGCAGCGTTTATCTTTCGGAGCATACGGGAGATTGGTTCGTTCGAGCCATAAGAGGTGTGCTGGGTCGGTAAAAAGAAGAGACAAGGGGTTCGTAGATTAGTGTTGAGAAAAATAGAGTTGTGAAGGGAAGCGCTTTCAACGTGACCTGAGAGCAGTCGATGAATAAATAGAATGTCGACTGCATCTCTGCGTTCCTCAAGGGTATTTAAGTTAGTTTAGCGAATCGAAAGTTTAGTTTAAGCGAATCGAAGAAAACGGCGCTGAATACTCTCGATTCTCAAAATATGAACACGATGATGCCGGGGACATACTTGACTGGCGTACTCTAGGAGGGGGCGGACGAATGTAATGTAGAGGGACCACCGTTTTACAAAACCAAGTAAAGAGTTGGCTTTAAGGATTATCTCGTCCATGTGTTCCCTGTCACACAAAATGCCGAGGTCGCGAAAAGACTGAACAGGGAAGACAGGTTGATTGTGCAAGAGGTAGAGTCGGGGCACTTGGGTATTTTAAGTTCCAAACAATTTTTGAGGCACCAGAATGAAGAACTGTCGAGGTCTTGTTAAAGAAGAATGGAGTCTTGGGATGAGGAAATGATTTTAAAAAATTTGGTATCGTCGGCGTAAAGGGAGACAGACGAATGTTTGATGATCCTAACAAGGTCGTTAATGGTTAGTATAAAAAGAAGGGGACCAAGACGGCTGCCTTGTGGTACACCAGAGATTGCTAAGAAGGGAGCAGAGTGGGTGGACCTGAACCGAACATTGTAGAAACGGTTTTCCAGGTAAGAAGATATCCATTTCAACAGTATGGGTTCGAAGCCGATGGCAGACAGCTTGAAAAGTATTAATTGATGGGAGATTTTATCAAAAGCCTTGCTAAAATCGGTAGCAATGACGTCGACTTCGTTACCATTTTCAATTGCAGAGAGGGCAAAGGATATAAATTCGACTATGTTTTTGGTTGTTGAACTACCTTTCAGGAAACCATGTTGTCTAGGGGAAATAAATGATTTGCACTGGAAGCTTAGAGCTTCATACAGGAGGCTTTCAAATATGGGAACAATCTTTAACCTCCTGCCAAGAGGGCAATTCGGCTAAAGAAATGTGGCATTTAGAAACGAATGCAGTCTCTATTTAGCTGAGTCTTCGCCATCACAGGAGGAAAATAAATTCATTTCCGATTACAATGTTTGTGGGCAGTTAAGAAGCAATCAAGGAACTATACACACTTTGTTTTCGACGATGTCCTACTTGTCTGACGAAGGGATCTTAAACTCATCAAAGCTTTAGAACATTGAATTGCTGAGCAAGCTGACTTAGATTCAAGTTCCCGAAAAAAATCAAAAAGTTGTTCGCAGCACCACCGTGGAATGAGAGATGAAAAGGGCCCAACAATTGGGGTCTGTTTCGACGTTTCTCTAGACACTTACGTAACAAAACACAAGAAAGGTACCAAGATTTGGCAAGGCCTTTGGATCTCATGCAATACGGCATGCACTTTGCCTATTGAGAGCTGAATAGATTATATTTAGTGTCGGGAAGATTTGGCTTGACCACTGCATTTTCTGGAGGATCTAACTTAGTCTGAATTGCTTCTTTCCGAATGAACATATGTAGAGCAGCTAGGCTAGGGTCTTAAGAATGATGAGTTCACTACCTAAAGTGTTGGTGTCATCATTCTCTTGGCAAAGTCTACAGTCAGGTAGGTGAAAATGTCTCTAAAGATGCTTGTTTTCCAGACAGTGACCCTGGACGTGGTTCGAATGATTCTATTCGGGAGAAAACAAGGAGCATATGTTTGGTGCAGTGCTTTAAGAAACTGACAAGCTGTCAGGGAATATGTGGCAGGGAAAGGTTGTTGTCATACCTTGATGGCTAAGATTGTGCCCTTAAATATGTAGTGGTGCCATGAAAAAAGGTTTTTTTTTTGCTTTTGTTGACTCGAACCTGTGTCAGCTTTATAAATTTTTAAAGCAAAACCTCCTTAAATGACACCTGAAATTAAGCCAGCTGACAAACGTGGTAGTGAGTCTAAGCATTTATTGTACACGGGCTATCTAGATAAATAAAAAATGTACAAGCTCCGACCCGAGTTTAACATTCCAAAACCTTTACTCACAGCAACCAGTCGTGAAAGTTACCCATCCAAATTATACCCTTCCCTCGTTCTGCCAGGAATAACCCATAATTACACCATTCCTACCGTAATTATTGTTGATTCATCAACAAAAAAACGCAAATAGACCACAATTACCATACGACATGTCACATGTGTACAATTACCTAGACACCGTCCCAAGAGGATACTCTCCAAACAAAACAAATTCACTGTCAAGGTCATGGCGTGTTCCATTTTTTTTTTTTTTATTTGTACTCCTCCAGATATTTAAAAGTTCAATCACGGAATGTTAATTACTTGATTTCATAACAAGTAGACTGACAATAAAAATAACAATAGCCAACGAGGGCTATAATTGGAATAGAGGTCCGCAAAGAGTTCTTATTCCAATCGTACAAAAGTGTCCTTCGTTGCACCAGGAACGTCAGCAATTGCTTCAGTAATTCAAACGCAGACAACATCACCAATGCAATTAGAAAAATTACAATAGTGATTAGTTGTACTAATTTTTGATAGACGACATTTTTGAGAATAATTTTCGACGTATCCGGTGAGAGTTCGTACAGGAAAAGTCGATTTCTTAGAGTTTCAACAGTCTTTCGAGTTTCATCGAAGGGCGATGTATCGCTGTATTCCTCATCTGAATCGGTACGAAATGTTAATTGTCGCTTGCTGGGTGTTGGACGTTGATGGAACATTGTTAAATCGCCTTCATAGTTTCCCGTGAAGTTGGAAGGTATCGTAAACGTACTAGAATTTGGGAGAAGAATTAGTTAAAGACGTTATAGATTTTGGATAGAGAGTGTGTCGTCAACCTGTGTAGAAATTCCCTGGGAAGACGAGCTCTTTTTGTCGATTCCGTAGGACGATATGTTCTCATTTTGATTAGAGTTTTAAATTTTTATTTTAAATTTTATGAAAGGCTAACACGAGTGTTGCTTGAATTTTGAAAATATCGAAATCTTTTGAAGGGTTTTAGTTATTTTTCTTGCTTTTGTCAAGGTTTGGGTATTAAGAAGTATGGGTTCCCTTCCCCGGTGTAAATAAAGATAACAGTTGCTCGTGATAGGGCTTCACTAAAAGATCGCATTTGCGAGTATTGAAACAAAAGCGAGGGCAAAAGCAACAGCAAAATCGACAAAATGTCACAAAAGACAGCTATACCTTCGAGGGAGAAGATGACTCTGTACACCTTGGCGACAGCCACATCTGATTAGAAGAATAACTTGCCGATCCCAGAATGGAGACAAATCATCCCAGTCCTACTGTATGGCGTTGAAGCATGGAATCTTTTAAAGGCCCATGAAGATGTCCCTACAACGCAAGTAGATGGAGATCTGAACCAACTTGAAGTGCACAACTAACTGGGAAGACTTATTGGTTAAGGCCTATGTTCACACAGAACTATAACGCCATTTTAGTAAGTAAAGTGTAGTCAAATTCACTGTTCATGTTTTACATGTTGTTGCTAGAACAGTCTGGACTTTATCCAAAACATCACTGTCACTGTTGATTAGTGAACTTAACGGTTACAACCTGTTGCTATGGGGCAACATCTAAACGATGAGGTACATCACGCAGGGATTTCTAGGATAACTGCCCAAGCATAGAACTCAAGCAAAATAATGGTTTCACGACATAGAATCTCGCATCTAGCACAATGGTTTGGTGCTCGAGAAACCTCAACAAGTAGCTCCCCTTTGCATCATCAGGTTTTTTAGGCATTGCAACGTGATTCAAGCTAAAATTACAGCCATAGGTTCGGTCTACACATCGCTGAAGTTGTGATTTAAATCGCTTCTATCTAGATCAATACCTCTGGATGAGATCGCTTAGAGCACAACGCAATGCTCTGTTGAGTCCTAAGGTTATTACGACATTCCAAGGAACCGTGCGACTAGTGAACCAGCCAAACAAGGTTCTCTAGAGTAGGAATCTTGACCATGTCAAAGCGCCTATAACCCATGTCGAAAACTAGTCATCGATAGGTACATCTTGACTATTGCAACAACGTTAGGATTACATACAAATTTTGCCTGTCCTCGAACCTAAAAGATCGAAAGCGTTAATTCATCGCAACTGCATCCTATACAGGCATACTCAACGATTGAACACTGAAGATGAGGAATCTATGGAAGTTTTTTTCTGCACGTCTCCCGCCTTTTCAACGATTTTGAAACATCTGAACAGAATGAACGGATTGAAGTTTCCAACCCTTACACTCGCAATGGTATCACATTACATTAACTTCTAGTCTTAACTTATGTACGTAAGCATTTTAAGAGGACTATTCCAAACTTCGGGTTTCTCAAGTCAAAGAAACCCCGTTTGCTTCTGCTTGACTTGTCAAATGACATGTTTTGTACAAGGTTTCTGAGAGTTTGGTGTTCAAAAGAAACGGTTTGCAAATGACCGAAAGCCAGGAAGGTCAAACAAAAGATTTACAAGGGAAAACGAATCATTTGAGTCTCATTCTCTGTTGCTCAAGTTAGCACTGCTAGAAGGCAGGAAAACAGAATTGCAACTGTTTCATTCGAATATCAAGTCAGTACCAGTCGATCGTCAACATTGTCTTCACATTTCGTCTTCAGAATTCATTTTTTCGTATCAAAGTGGACACGAATCACAGTCCAGAAAGGACGCACAACGTCAATTCCAAGATCTTCATTGTCAAATTGCAAATCTCATTGAAGTGTTCTCACTGCTTTTAGTTCGAATTAGGTTTGACAGAACTTTTGACTTTACAGATTTTGACAGCAAATTTTCGATTTGGAAACAACTGGAAATTAACTTGGTAAATGGCTGAATAGATTAGAAATCCATTCTACTCGTACTATCAGCT
The DNA here is from genome assembly GCA_951813785.1 of Criorhina ranunculi. Taxonomy (NCBI): domain Eukaryota; kingdom Metazoa; phylum Arthropoda; class Insecta; order Diptera; family Syrphidae; genus Criorhina; species Criorhina ranunculi. Next base: position 47,889,600 of record OX638382.1, on the reverse strand, counting down.
ATTTATTGCTTTTGCTTTTATTATTTTTTTTCTAACTTTTATCGTGACTTTTAGTTATATAAAATGTATGTAGGAATTCACTTCAAAATAATTGCACAACAAATTCATTCATCGTCACGTTGCTTCAAACAAAGTTTCAACTTAAATTCGATAAGGCACTGGTTTTCAGTTGAAAGTGAATAACACGAGCAGCGAAAAGCGAAACCACACGTCCACTTGGTGAAATGAAATCATTTTTTACTTCACACACAAGCTGGTTTATCAAAAGTTTTAGAGAAGTTTTTTTTTTTTTTATAAAAGTCACCAAATGCGTCTTAAGTTTCCCATGCTGTAGAACTTGAAAAGAAAATCGTTGTGAAATCCAAATGAAATCGCGTAGTTTCTTGACGTCATTTCCTTAATTACTTTTGAAACTTTTGACCAGTAGATAAGTCACACAACCTTAGTTAAGAGGTCGAAAAGGGAAAACATTAACCACAACGGCTACAGCGGAACATATTGAGGCAAGAAGTCAAAGCCGCTGTCTACAGGACAGGATTGGAAAAAGCACCGATTGGTGCAAATTAGCAAAAGAAAAGAAGACGCGGATACCCCATCGGCATACAGACGCCTATGTGTGCAAGACATAGAAAGAAGCTTGTTAGAGAGGATACTTAAGCCATGAATTTCAGCAGTAGTTCTGAGAGTGAGTACCGGATTACTAGCACCAAGAACGTTGCATGATGGATTTCCTTGTTTGAGGGAACAAGGTTTGGGTAACGGTATCGGTGCAGACCCCTTCCTATACCACATTAGGTGCAGAACTATTAAGACCCACAGACAAAGCTCTTAATTTTGTTAATATCGAGCTTGGCTAGATTGCTTGGGTCTTCATAGAAATACTCTCCTAGGGTTTGCCTTCTAAGCCTTGGTAGAGCAGGGAAGGGCAAGTGCAAAGGTGAGTAATCGTTTTGTTCCTCTTCCTCGTCTCTACAGCTTCTGCAGAAATCATTGGAAGGGAAGCCCAATCTAGTTAGTGACGTGTTTGCCTATCTCGATGTAAATGTCAACTCTGCAAATGACACCTTAGTAGGGTTCCGACGAAGGTTTACACTAGGAAACCGCTGTCACTTCGGTTTTGCGAAACAAATTTGGTCAAACCTCTTAAGTCGGAAGACGAAATGCATCAACAGAGTCGGTTTTACTGTTGGTAGATATGAGGCCGAATGCTGGACGATAAGCAAGAATGTAGAGCGGATATTGAACACTTTCGAGAGAAAAATCTTCCATCGATTACTTGGTTTTACATGCGAGAAGGGCGAATGGAGGACAAGATACAACTGTGAACTCTATGAGCTCTATAAAGATGTGAATCTAGTCCAAAAATTCAAAACACGTCAACTGCACTAGCTCGTTCATATCGAGAGATTGGACAATAATGCTCCAGCTAAGAGGAATCTTGCAAACATGACAAGAAATGTCGAAAGTTCGTTTGAAGGATCAAGCTTTCGAGGAAACCAACATGCCCGAGATCGAAAAGGATGGAACGATGGTGTTTCTCAGGCAGAGATCCTTCAAGAGTCGAAGCCGGTGAAGAAGTTAGTTTCCTGAAGTTTAGGTGTATTAACGAACAGTCTCAACCAGTTTTTCTGTCAAATTTTCCAACATTTCCAGTTTTTCCTGTCAAAATCTGCATCTGAAAACAAAAGTCCCGTCAAACAATTCCAAGCATAAAATCGTTTAAAATTCTCAAAAATAAATCTTCTGCCGCCAAATAAATAATTTCAGCGGCTCCAGTAAAGTCGCAACATTCTTCACAAGACATCACCCGATGTAAATCCATCAATCAGACCACATTGCTCATCGTTCGATACTTCAGCGGTACATCACTTCATCATCCGATATCCCAACGGAACTTGCATCCTACACGCATGCATACTTCTTCCATCGCACCCAGAGGTCGGCGATGATGAACCACCGCTATTCGTTTTTCGTCGCGCCATAGCAGAGCCTACCAATAACATCGAAACGGCACACGTGCAAGCATTTACTTTAATTAACCCTTTTGTCAATCAGACATACAGGAACAGGACAATTTTCTTGCTTTGTTTTTGGCGAACGGTCCTATGTACCGATCGATATGTGATATGTGTTAACGTAGTTTAAATTTTATGACGGTCTGTAACACAGGAGAGTTGACTCAGAATAAGTAAACTCTGGCCTTCCTAGACCCCCCTGTAGCACTCTGGAGCCAGACTTTCTGGTGGAGAACCTCACCTCTACCTTCAATAGCACGATTTCTTCTTCTTTCCCTCTAGGGGTAAGAAAAAGCCGTAGGTATTGGTGGTGGTGGTCTAAAAACATTAGAACGACTGGTCGATATCCATCTACGTGGCAGTATTGATACCAAACTTCTGTCACCGTCCCAACATGCTAACTGCAAGGGTAAATCAGTGCAAACGGCTTTACATATGTATGCTTGTAGGTAAAATCGAGTATTCTTTGCATCATAAGGAGTACACTATGGTGGCTTTTCTGAACATAGAAGGAGCGTTCAACAACGTCAGCACATCAGCAATCGCGGATTTGAAAGTAGATAGCTCACTTGGCGCATTGATTAACTCCCTGCTCTCCAGCAGGATTATTGACTCAGAGCTGGGTGGGATATCTGCCAGACGATCGGTTACTAGGGGTACCCCACAAGGCGGCGTTCTATCCCCTCTTCTCTGGAATTTGGTGATAAGGCCATAAACCAAGCAAGGTCAAATGATCAACTTGTCTGTGTGCATGAGCGGAGCACTTCCCACTACACCCTCCGCAGCACTGGATATTCTGATAAATCAAACCCACCTCGACATCTTTAGCAGGCAAATGGCTGGCAATTCGGCTGTTCGCCTCAAATCAATTTCACAGTGGTCTACCAAAAATGTTGGCCACTCCTCCATTTTGAACAAATTCACTGGTCTAAATATGTTGGCATCCAACTGGCGCAGCCACTTCAACCTAACCTAACCCTAACCAACCTTATATTTTTAATATTCAATTTATTCAATCTTAGTATTTCCATTTTCCATGTCGTGTACTGGCAAGTGGCATGTTGCATGTGTTTTTCCCCTTTTTGCATGCTACACATGCAAAGTACAATTTGAAACTAGTTCACATGCGACATCTTCGTCGCATGGAAACACGCGAGTGCAATTTTTCTCATATTTACAGTCCACTTTGAAAGAAATATTAAGACAAACTCAAATATTCAAAATCCACAATCCACATATCTTGCTTGAAGAACAAACGATTGTTAAATTTATACGGGTGGGTATTAAGTTTCATCACAAATGCCTACCAACGCCCATATGGCCATAAAAAGACTTATGTTACCCATAGGCCGGCCATACCACCACAAATGACTATAGGGTGATGGCATGTAAGGTCGGCCCCCTCTAGTAGTCGGCCACCGCGCCAAAAAATGATGCGTTAAAGTTAATGCGTTTGTTAAACATACATGCAAATTTTTTTTTACAAAAGGTTAACGGTTTTCCTGTCTGTGAGCAAAAGGTTGTTGCAATGCAGCTGCTAGTTTCTTCGTCAAAATTGTCACTTTGATTCAACTTCTTGTCTGAAGTGAAAAGTCTGGATTTTAGTAGTAAAAAAATAGTGGAAGTGATTTACAAAAAAAGTCTTAAAATCAGTGAAATATTGACAGTAACTGCATTATATCATTATATTTATCTTATTAATAGATTCTTTTTACTGTTTATTGAACACAAATCTAAAAAAAAAATTATTTTAAATAAAAAGAGGGGAGGCCGACCTAAGAAGACATTTTTTTGTGTGATTCTTCTAAGGTCGGCCGCCTTGTGAAATAGTGAAAATAATTAAAGTCTGGTATAAAAACTGGGGCCGACTACTCAATACTTAACTGGCCGACTTCTGAAGAAGAAGGGGCCGACTACTCAAAAATGAGGTTTTTATTAACATTTTTGTAAATAATTTGTTTTAGGTAGTAAATACACTAAAAATGACTTGAATTTCATAATTAGCACATTTCAATTAATCAGAAATGCTGAATATTCTATTCTTTATTATAATAACGGATTTTTGAAAGCAAATTAAACGTAAAAAAAAAGTTAAGGGGCCGACTACTGGCTCCATCACCCTACTTCTGTCAGCAGTTTTTGGAATATCCATTTACAACATAATTTCAAGTTGGTTTTCTGCAAGATAAGCAATGCGTCAGTTTTTTTTTTTGGACCGCCTGACGATGACTTAAAATACACAACCTGTCACAGTGTCAACGAAAATATCTGAACAAATATCTCGTTCCATACGCAGAGCGATACAATTTGTTTATTATTGAAATTAACTTCTCCCCTTCTTTATCCGCAACCGCAACGTTCACATATACATCCAAAGAACTATGCTGCGCGTTCTCACTCACACTGAAACATTATTATCAATTATTACAGACTTCCGGACTTCAATAGAAGTCACGCAGATAGTGGTGCAGTCTACACTATCTCGCCCTTCTACAAGACGAAACGTCCAGCTCTTTGATTGTTGAGTTAACAGTTCTCTGGTGTTTTTGAACTGTCACCGCCACTGCCACAAATGTCATTGAGAATGCGCGGGCTCGTCTGTTTATTGCCCCCCCCCAGTGAGTAATGTTATTTGTTTTGCTTTTCGTGTTTGTTAATCATTTATTCGCATGATGATGTTGGTTTGCATTGATAGTAATCGCTGAACGAAAGGGGACACACAGTCTGTGATTGAATGAATCCCTTTTTTGTTGAGTAATCATTTTGATGATTTTAAGGAGAATATTGACTCAACTTTATCATCGATAAATACAATGTTGTACACTGTGATCCAATGAATGAGGAGAGTGTGCATAAACTTGCTGAATCGATCGATTTTCGTTGAAATTTAAACGCACACATGTCGTCAAACAGAGTCACAAAAAAGCATTGAAAATCGCGTCTCGAATTTCTTTTTTGAAGACACATTTGGCTTACATATGACGCGTCCTCGTTCCACATTATGATGACTGAAATCTTGAACTTTACATTATTATTCGTCACTCATTCATTTATCTTTGTTTCTGAATGAAGGGGACAATGATAATGGGTTCCATATCTATTCCAAGTCTTGAAATATGAAATTTATTGTTCTGCTCAGCCATGTGACATGTAGATGATACCACAAACTGGAACGATACATTGTTCTTTCATGCATCGTGTACTCGTATTGTCATCACTTGTAAACCAGGTCATTGCAGAGCGTCGTGACAGCGTGTACTCTTGTAAGTTTCTTCAAGTGTATAGGTGACATATAGTCTTATGAATGCACAGAGACCAGAGACAACGTACAGCAGTTCTAATTGGCCACTTGTAAGAAGTGACTGAGAACTTCGTAAATTGAAGACAGAAAAAGTGGTGGTTGATTGATGGGCTTTTGATTGAACACAGGGTGTAGGTACTTTAAAAGAAAAACTGTCAGAAGTGCATTCTAGAGCTAGAGTATGCGCTGAAGAACCAAATAACAAAAATTGATTGCGATTGCTGTCTTAGGAACTCTAAACTGAACTGTTGAACAATGTCTTCTCTGTTCTAACTAGTTAGAGCGACTAATCTGGGCTTAAAGTAAACCCACATAAAACAGAGCTTTTTCTCTTTCCCAGGAAATACTTTGTGCACTTTAAGTGAAGCTTTAAGACTAAAGCTACGAGCAGACGATATGCAAAAGGCGCATATATATGCGAGTCTGACGTCATTTTAGCGTCATCATATGCGATTTTTGCTCGCATATCGTCTGAACACGTCTAAATATATGCGAATTTGCGAGCACTGCCGTACATATAGAATTTGCGACACATTTGCGAGTTTTTTCGTGACATCAGCACTCACATATATATGCGTCTTTTGCATACTGTTTGCTCGTAGCTTAAGTATCAAGTTAAACAACGATAAAACCATACATGCTGTCAAAGAAGCAGTTTTTCAATTACTCAGGGTAATATGACAGCTTTGGTAAAATATATTATTCATCTGTTGATGTAGTCCAATAAGTTTAGACCCGACGATGCAGATATATTGAGTGTTTGAAGACAAGACAGACACTGGACTGAATTCAAATCCCTGGGTTTAGGATGAAGCGCTTACTTACGTATGCCAAGAAACTGAATGTGTCAAAATTTTAAAGTCATCAGTGATCGATGAAAATGAAAGGCAGGAACTTCTCAAAGATATACAACTTATTTTTCGGTCAACTTCCTAATATTTCTAAAAAAGTATAACCACAATCCAAGAAATAGAATAGAAATAAACTTTAATTATCCACCGCATACAAAACAAGGGCAAAGAGTCAGTCACGCTTGTGCTTATATGTTTTTAATTAAATTTAAATAGCACCTCACATGTTAAAATTATAAATGAAATGATTCGTAGTTAATGGTGTAAAATTTTGTATTTCATGTTTCGTTTCCCTCTCTCTTTTTGGGTTAATTCTGTCATCGCACTTCCTTGCTTCACACTACAATCGTGATCACAATATTGGACATGCGGGTATCAGTCGATTTATGGGTGCATGTTGTCAAATTTGACACAGTTTTTATCTGGTTTATAGTTTATCTTTATTTATATTCTTTAAACTGAGTTTATTTGTTTATTTTACACATGTTTAAGGCACCTCAATCCTAAGAAGAAGGACAAACACAATTATCCTTATCGTGGGATGACATTTTACAAACCTGATTTATTGCAAGCAGTGCATTAAGATAAAAATGATTGTCAAATGTTTTGGGTTACATTCTTCTTATCTTATCTACATTTGACATTGAAAACAACGGTTTTTTTTTATAAACAATGACAGATTCATGACATTTTAATTTCAAGACTAGAGTTCAGATATTAGATAGAGCTTAATCAATCGTGTCCCACAAGGATCTTATCTAGGTCCTAACTTGTTGTGAACATTAACTGCAGTTGGTAAGCATTTCCAGTTCTAAGAATGTTCAGATGCACTTGAGATGTCCATTTGGTCGTATTGAGGACGATTTAGCAATCATCCACTGGATGTATACAGCCATCTTGACCTATGGATGCTTAATTTACGGGCCAGCAGTAGAGAAAACTACAAATTTCAAGGCACTTACCAAGATACAACGATTAACATGTACCACTGCAACTGCAGCTCTGGAAACTGTACTCGCCCTGACCTCTCCCTAAAGAAAACAGCTGCAAAAAGTGCCCTGCGTTTAAAAAATCCAATCTCTGGACGGCGGACGATGTAGGCAATCGAAAGATAACAAATTGGGCAAAACTAGAAACTGACTCAAACTACCTCACACCATCTCCTGATTTCATCCCCTCAAGAGATGAGTGGGCCAGCGAAAAGGTCATCAACCCGACGAAAATTTCGATTGATGTTCCGTAATCTACTCGGTTAAACTCAACGTTACCCGGTCAGTAAGACTTCCTTATCACGACAGTGTGTTCCAAGAGGATATTCTAGCCATCGCCGAGGTATCCCGATAATGAAGCTAATATCTAGGAAAACGATTGACATTTACATAGATTGTCAGGACGCTATCAAAGCCATCTCATCCATAGTAGTAAAGTCTTCAATAAATTAAGTTAGGTTAGGTCGAAAGACATAGATTAAGAGTTAAGTTTAGCTTAGAGTGCCCGTGTAGGGCCAGTAAGTTAGTATAACTTAGTTAAGTTAGTTAAGCTAGTTTTAAGCGTTTTTTTTCCTAGCATATAAGAGTAAATGAATTACAAATAATAAAAATGCATTTAAAACAAAGTCTTCAACCTACCTATCCGAGCCAGAGCCATATCACAAAATTATGGCTTGGCTCATAATTTTAAGGAACCATAAGACAAGTAAGGAGGCACGATCCTCAGTGTGTATTTCTATAAGAGAAACCTTTCGAAATAAGCCTCCAGATGGTTTGAGAAAGAATATCATCTCTCTAACCATAAATACTGCGTCAAGTTTTCCTACACTTTCGAAAAAATTTCGAAAGGCTTACCAGGATAGAAGTCATAAAAGAACCTTTGCGGATAAATAGTTGACTATGGCTGAGGAAATGAACTTCCTGATTCGCAGAAAATAAGCTCAGCAGTCTCTTGGCCTTCCAAACAATGTCGACACACATTCGAAGGAACAGTATCTAGTCAGAAAGTCCGTAAGAAGCCTAGCTTAGTGTAAGCATTTCTTAACACCTGTTGTTTCAGGGGTTGATAAATGTTTTACCTTGTCAAAGTCCTGTTGTGGAATTCAATTGTGAAAGCTTCTCTTAGTGTTCCTTAAAGCTACGTTCTAAATTTGATGTATCTGACAGAAAAGCCAGAGAAAGGAAAGGTCCACTTAGCTAATTGACAATGTCCTTATGTCTCTGGAAATCACAGTGATCGTGATTTTACTGCGTGAAGCCAGACAACAAACTTTCAATCAAAACTGTACGAACTCACGAGTCTCTATCGCTGACCGGTTGCCAAGAAAGATGACAATTTGTTTACCACCAAGGTTTCGTGTAAGGCATTATCTGGCGTACAGCTCCGCCTGAAAGACAGACAGTTGCCAAAAGAAACTCCTTAGTTAAAGAGCGATAGTTTATAGATAGTTGAAGTGATTTCGCAGTTACCGACACCTCAGTTCATCGATAAACAGTTCAGTATCGTACTGATCCATGGTGACACAAGGCCAAACCGCGCAGTTTCCCCAAAGAAATTGAACACTCTCCAAGCATGTCATGATATTCCCGCAACCGCGCGGATAACTATGAACGACGGTAATGTATATAAGCTCGGCGTGGTTTCCACACTATCTGAACGGGGTCTTAACTGAAAAAGGTGAGGAGTGACTTACCTACACAATCTGATTGTAATTTTGTCTGCATATTGGATTCTACGTTTGACTCTCGTCCACAAGAAAATATTTCAAATTCACTGACCATTTGACGTTTACTCAAACACTATTGGAATAATTGTAGAGTGAAGCATTCTTGTTTCATTTCAATTTTATTTCTCTCGTGTATAATCAGCTTTTCCCTTTAAGATTGCTGACTACTTCTGTGATAGTGTCAACAACGATAAAGTACTTTAACTATACCTTATCATGATTTGAACATTTCACTAGAAAACAGGGATTTCCCCCAATTAGGTAAAGTTAACCTACCCTTAAGCTAGTGCAATATCTAATGTCAATCCAATGACAATCATTGAATCAGTAAACCATGTGTCACTCGGTAACATAGACTTTTTAATTTACTTGTCAAAATGTGACGTCAAATTCCAAACTGTCATATCTGTGAGCCATTCTTCGTCACATTTGGCGGTGAATTGCATAGAAATTGCACTTTTTTTTGGAAAGTTGAAATTAAAAAGTTAATAACATCGGTTAAAATTAATACGAGTATTTCTATACACATAAAATAGTTTCTTAATATTAAAAAAAAAAAATAGAGTCTGTGGAGCAATAAATGTTAACCTTGACTGACGTTTCAACATTGACAGATCATAAAAAAAAGTTTAAGTGTGCGTTTGTATTAAAATACGAAATTATTACGTCCATTCGAATATATAAATCGCAAACGGTGTCATTGAGTGATAACTCAATCTTATCACCTTATCAAATAAACGACTCATTCACAATACTTTAAAAAAAAATGCAAAATTGTCTTATGGATACCGAAACTAGTCTTTTATCGGTCGCTAGCTGGAATAGTTCGAAGTTACTAAAATTTATTTGTTTCCTATTTTTAAATTTAATTATTGAACATATTATAATGTTTTGCAAAAGATTAACAATAAGTTATTTTATTTTGATTTTAGTTGCATTTGCAAGTACATCACAAGTGAATGGTTTGTTAAGAACTTCAACTAAAATTATTTGCTTATTGTAATTGTAATGTTTTGTAATAGAAAAACAATGCCGATTCCAGGACACATGTGAACGATGCCTTAGTGCGAACAACAATTGTGCTGGGTGTACGGATAAGGTAACTTTGAAGATTTTGTTAAATCTTCCAAATTTGTATCTTCCCACAGATACAGTGAACTCTCGATAATTCGAATCTCCATCGGACCAAGGAAAAACTTCGAATTACAGAGATTTTTGAATTATTGAGGTTTCAGTTTGTCACGTACGCATTTCAATGAAAAGTTGAAAAAAAAAAAACGCAAATAGACTTGACTTAGAATTATAGAGGTAAAAATAGCCATCATTTTTGAATTAGAGAGGTTTTCAGATTATTTTGCACAACAGTTAATTCGAATTAACGAAAGGGATACATCGCATAGGTTTTCTTCGATTAGCAGAGGTTTTTTCATGGGACTGAGCAAATGCTTCTATGTATAGAGGTTTTCGAATTATCGAGAGTTCACTGTATATGACACACGTTTTAGATATTTAAAACAAAATGAGCTGATAAGTCTTGGCTGTGCATTGCAACACATTTGGTTTAACACGTCATCTTCACTGGCGATAAATTTATCGCAAAAGCAAAAGCAAGCGCAGAACGCAGACAGCAGAAGAACTGTCAGATTTTCTTTGGTGGGCATTTCATCGCATACTTTTTCAGTGCAATTGCAATGAAAATGGCGGAAGTGACAGCAATATGACAGTTCTATTGGCGATAAAGTATGCAATGAAAGCATACTTTCTATCGCATGCTATGAAAATATGGCTGCTATAATGGTCTCCACGTGCGATAATAAAAGCATGCTATGGATTTATCGCTAGTGAAGACCGCATGTAATGAAAAGAAGACTTCTATTGTAAATAATGCTGAATTACAGGACCAACATTGCAATTATAAGACGTCAGTTGATGACTGCAAGTCACCTAATGGTGAAATTTGTTCAGACCGTGGTGAATGTCATTTTGGTGCTTGTCTATGCGATGGTGAATATCGTGGTAAATTTTGTGAAATTGGATCGAAAGCCAATAAACTCTGCGAATACTACGAGCCCTGTGTGAAATGCCTAAGTCAGAACAAACCGGGGACCTCCTACTGTCGGAACTTAATAGATTTGTGCTCTAATAAGGATGGCGAGTTTGGGTATACATTCGTGGACAAGCTCATTGGTAATACAATTGTAAATAAACATTGAAATTAAATTTTTGATTTTTATTCGATATTTTCAGCTGCTGAACCCCGATGTGTGATTCAGATCGCTGATGAAAATAATCATAAGTGTGAATATGTATTTACATACAATACAGAAACTTCGGAAAGTAATAATCACCTTACGATACAGTTCAATGCATGTTCTAAGAAAGATTCTTTTAGTATGACTAAAGTTATATCGGTTCCTGCCTCCATTATTGGCAGGATCATTACGTTTCTTGCCTCCATTATTGGCAGGATCATTTCGTTTGTTGCCTCTATTATTGGCAGGATCATTTCGTTTGTTGCCTCCATTATTGGCAGGATCTTTACGTTTCTTGCCTCAATTATTGGCAGGATCATTTCGCTTGTTGCCTCCATTATCAGATGGATCATTTCGTTTCTTGCCTCCATTATTGGATGGATCCTTTCGTTACTTGTCTCCATTATTGGCTTGATCCTTTCGTTACTTGCCTCCATTATTGGCGCGATCATTTGGTTAGCCCTCCTTATTTTCCTTATTGGCTACTTGGTTAAAATCAGAGCAGAAAAAGTTGAAATGCAACTAAAATCTTCTTATGAAATAACAGTGACGAACGGAGTCGTCACCTCTGTTAGGCTAGTGGATCGCGAGCTCACTGTATCACGCTCCGATTCGGACACGCCGCATGATTTAACCAATATTATCGGGCAACTTCCCCCCATGTCGGGCGAGGAGAGAAATTTTTTAAATTTTCCACAGCAGAATCCATTCTGAAAAATCAATCTAAACTCGAGCGGTCAATTGGGTCCATTTGGAAGTTCATGTGACATTGGCTTTATTGTATCATAAGTTACTTACATACATTTATAATTATTTCCGTTTAATAAAGTTATAATTTATAATAAAGGCTAATCGTTTTAAAGTTCATTTTGCAGGGAGAAAACCAGCGGTTCCATATATCTATGATTATGTTATCTTACTGTTAGTATACTTGTGAGTTCTACGCGCACATTCTGTGTTCATCGATATCCTCTCGTTCACTTGGAGGCGAAAATTTATAAACTACGTGTTTCGCGAATTGATCACCGAGGGTGTAGTTATAATTTACATCGACGATTTAGTTATACCACATGTTATAAGTAGCGGCGAAGAACAGGTTAGTCATAAGGTGTAAGAAGTGTCAAAGTGCCAAGTGTCGGACATATTATTGAGAGAAATACAATAAGCCCTTAACTTTTCAAGACAAAAGCTGTTTTGAATTTTGCTACACCTACAAACGTTACCCTGGTTCTCCACGGGCAATATTTCATAGCTTACGAGCAATATGACAAGCAGCTTCAGATTTTTCTAGGTCTAGTAGGACTTTCCCCTAAGTTTATCGTTTCCTTTGCTCTCATCGTTTGCCCATTAAGCGAATTGGCAAAAACTAGAGTTAGATTTGAGTTTGGATAGTCTGAGCTCACCGCTTGTAGGCGATTCAAGGAGACAGTCTTTGCTTCAAACTAGCTACCACAGAGTTATACACCCATGTCTCAAAGTTCGGTTGCATCCGAAGACAATCTGTTGCACCCAGTGTACTATATGAGCTGAAAGATGTCACCCGCGGAATAGAAGTATTGGAGCTTGGCAACAGTAGAGACAGTAACCAAGTTTAGGGTGTATTTGTTAGGTCAACCATTCAAGCTTGTTACGCGCTGCGAGGAATTCAAACAGATATTGAAGAAGAAAAATCTCCAACTGAGGGTTTCTCGCCGAGCGATGCTTTTAGAAGAGCATGAGTAGGTTGTGAAGCATAGAAGTGGAGCCAGAATGCTTCATGTCGACGCACTAAGTCGCTGTGCGGTTTTATTAGTTGTTCAGCTAAATGAGGATAGGAGAACTCAGATTGAAGTCGGCCTAAAGATTCTCTGTGACTGTCCAAGTACTATCCAGGATGAATTTGAAAACTACTCCTCTTAGTCATACCCATAAACATTCAGGTCACGTGAATTGTGGTATCAAAAAGGTCACATCAACGTTACTTTTGTTTCTGGCAGAAGTTACCAGACAGCCAATTCTATCTACCTACCAACCAATCCCTACAGATAAGGTAGGTGTGATCTGAAGTTGCAGGGACTGTGCCAATGTTCACTGTTAGCGAGCGTTTTCCAATTCCAAAGCAAATAAAAATTTTGCATTTTAAACTCAAGAGTCATTATACGTGGGCATCCCTCTAAGTGTTTGATCCACAAAACTGAACCGCACTCGATTCTCATACACTCCCCAATTCCATAACCGTCATCAAAAGAGATCGATAAAATTATCCCACTCCCTCGCAGCTTGTCCATCACAAAAATCTTCCCCCTCGCAAAACGCATCAACATGAAACAACGGTGATTGCATGTGAACTCGGGGCTGTTGTCTAGTCCCAAGAGTATCTCACACACTATCCCTGCGGTAACCCGCGGACCAGAAGCAAAACCAAAACAATTTCGAAAAACTGGAGAGGAATTTCCCGTCTGTGGACAGTGGATAGCATTGCAAACCCACAAAACACAGAAGTTTCAACTGCTGCCACTAGATAACAAAAGTACCCACCGTTAACATGCATAGGTTTCCTGTTAATCACTTGGCAATCAAAAAACTATTAATTTCAAGATTTTAGATTTTAGACTTTCTGCCATCGATCTCCATACAGCCGCCCCACTGTGTGCCGCGCCGTAGAGAAAAAGAGAACAAAAGAAATGCTGATTTTTTTCGCTCGTCACCAAATGATGTGCGCTTACCCATAGAGAGCAAGAAAAGATAAGGAACACGTCTGCACGGTAGGACGCGCACACAGTGATCACACAAGTATGAATTCAAATACATAATGTTGAATTCTAGTCTGTTGTTCGACGCTAGCTGGAATAGTTGAGAGTTCCTAAAATTTACTTATTTCTAATTTGTTAATAAAATTATGTGCATATTATAATGTTTTACGAAAGTTATTTTATTGTGAGTTTAATTGTGTTTGCAAGTACATCACAAGTGAATGGTTTGATAAGAATTTCAACTAAAATTATGTGCTTATTGTAATTGTAATGTTTTGTAATAGAAAATCAATGCGGATTACGGGAGATATGTGAACGATGCCTTAGTGCGAACAACGATTGTGCTTGGTGTACCGCTAAGGTAACTATGAAGATTTTGTTAAAGTTGAAAGATAATTTGTATCTTTACACAGATATATGACGCACGTTATATATGTTTAACACAAAGTGAGCTGATAAACATTGGCTGTGCATCGCAACATATTTGGATTAATAAACAGAAGACTTCTATTGTCGATGATGCTGAATCGCAGGATTACCGTAAAATTGGATCAAAAAACAATAAACTCTGCGAATACTTCAAGCCCTGTGTGAAATGCCTCATTCTGCAAAAATCGGGTACCCCCCACTCTCAAAATATAAAAGATTTGTGCTCCAATAAGGACGGCGAAATGTTTGAATATACATTCGTGAACAAGCTCATTGGTAATACAATTGTTTATTAACATTGAAATTAAATTTTTGATGTTTATTACATATTTTCAGCTGGTGAACCCCAATGTGTGATTCAGATCGTTGATGATGATAATGATAAGTGTGAATATGTATTTACATACAATACAGAAACTTCGAAAAGTAATAATTATCTTAAAATAGAGTACAACGAATGCTCTAAGACATATCATTTTAGTATGGCTAAAGTTATATGGTTTCTTGCCTCCACTATTGGCTGGATCATTTGGTATATCTTCCTTATCCTCCTTTTTGGCCTAATCCTTTGCTTTAATTACTTAACGACCATGTTCTTACTCCTTGCAAGTTGTATACCTTTGCGATTTAGATACTGAAAAATCAATCTTAACTGCATACTTAACATAATATTTTATCGAGCAGCCAATTGGGTGCGCGTCCATTTGGAAGTTCATGTGGCATTGGCCTAACTGTATCATACTTACTTACATACGTTTATAATTATTTCCGTCAAATAAAGTTATATATATATAATAAAGGTTTATCATTTTGAGTTTCTAATGTTGCAGAGAGGAAACCAGCGACTCCTTTGTGCTCGCACATAACTGTTATTGTACTTGCGGGTTCTGTGCGCACATTCCGTGTTCATAGATATCCTCTCGTTTACTTGGAATTGATTTTTGGAGACAAACATTTATAAACTACATGTTCACCGAGGGTGTAGTTATAATTTACATCGACAATTTGGTTATAAAAGGTTTTTCAATAGGGACATAACAATTTTGTGTTTTTTTACAAATGCACCCTTAAACTTTTTTTATGATCTGTCAATGTCAAAACGTCAGTCAAGGTTGACATTTTTATCATGGTGAAGTTCATCAATGAGCAACGTTTGGAAATAATTGAAGATTACTATCGAAATTCTGATACGGTGGTCGCAACTTTAAGAGCGCTTACTCCATTTCGGTCGTAATAATCGTGCCACCAGACAAGCTGGGCGTGCTATAGTGGATAAATTCGAGTCGAGTTCCTGTGCCAGTGAAACAACGCGCACCGGTCGTGGTCGTAGTACCGAAAATATCGCAGCTTTAGTTCACAATGAGTCAAATCAGTCAGATTCGGGCCTATACTCTTACAAGATCAAATTAACTCAAGACCTAATTAGAAGCCTCTTGATCATTTGAAGCGCCGAAACTTCTCCGATTGGGCTCTGCAAAAGTTTAAAGAAAATCATGAATTTCATCGAAAAATCATCTTTATGGATGAAGCTCATTTTTGACTCAATAGCTTAGTCAATAAGTAAAATACGGTGTTATTGGACAGCAACAAACCCATATGTGCTTCATCGAGACTCCATTGCATCCACAAAAAGTGCTCGTGTGGTGTGGATTTCATGTTGAAGATGTGATTGGACCGTATTTTTTCGTCGATAAAAATGGAGTTCGCTATCGTGCCATGTAAGAAGATTATTTTTGGCTAGAATTGGAAGGTTCCGTTAAGTCGTTGGTTTATGCCAACAAGCCAACAACGTAAGAAGAGCTCGGGAACAATATTAAACTCGAAATTGCCAAATGTTCCGGTCGATATGTGTGGAAGAGTGGTGGAAAATTGACTCCAAAGAATCGATCGCTGCAAATGTGCTCGTAATGGTCTTATCAATCAAGATCGAATTCCATACTTAAATTTAACATGTGGACTACATCTCGAATAAATTTCAGCCCGATATCTCAATGATTCTGTATTTTATTTGAATACAAAATTGTTATGTTCTTATTGAAAAACTCTCTACCAGCGAAAGACGAGGCAGAAGCAGTTGGAAGAGGTAGAAATAGCGGCGAAGAACAGGTAAGCCATATCTTAGGTGGAAGAAGTGTCAAATGTTGCGGCCCAAAG
Organism: Criorhina ranunculi; assembly: GCA_951813785.1. Classification (NCBI taxonomy): domain Eukaryota; kingdom Metazoa; phylum Arthropoda; class Insecta; order Diptera; family Syrphidae; genus Criorhina; species Criorhina ranunculi. The sequence continues at coordinate 47,873,150 of OX638382.1, read as the reverse complement.
TCGCACATATTGTTGAAAGAGGTACAATAATCCCTTAGCTTTCTTCCAAGACAAAAGCTGTTTTGAAGTTTGCTACACCACCTACAAACGTTACCCTGGGTCTCCCTTATTCTACTCCATTTGAAACAAAACATGCAAACCTACCCACATAGGGTAAGTGCACTAGTACCCGGCCACTTTTACCTTTTTTTGCCTAAAATAAGAAAACGAATTAACATAATCGAACGGTTTCAAATGCAATTTGATTGCTCATATGCCTCAGATAGTATCCCAAAAGAGTGTAATTATCAACCAAAAATTGTGAACACAGCACATACTTTAGTTAGTCTTTGTCCGTTAAGAGGCCAAATATGGTTCGAATATTATTTTTTTGTTAGTGGTAGTGGTAGCAAAACGAAACTTAAGTTTTTGGGCGTTTTTCTTAAACAAAATGGTAAATCCTTAGCTCTAATCTTCTCAGAATAAGAATAAGTAACAATTTAAAGCAAAATCATTACGAAAGTTGAAATATTTTTCCCAAATTTTGGGTGGCCGGTTTTTAGTACTCGCATTTCAATTAAATTTCAGAACCCGGCCAGTGGTCGCAAAGACAGTTTAGACGTTGATCCCCGAAAGTCAAAAGCGGAAGTGGGAACCTATGAAGGAGAGTTACCACATTCAAACAGAACCAGCAACAAGGTTCAAGTTATCTAGGCAGATCACATGGCAAATGTTTTATGTGAGATTCAACATAATGAAACAAGCCTTCAAAAGGCTGCATTAAAGTATGTCATAGCCAGATCTACTCTTTAAGGTCTGGACCTTGCAAACGTCGAAGGAAGAGTGACGGAAGGTGTTTTTAAAAGGGAGTCGGTTCATTGTCATAGCTTAGCAAATAAAACAGTTGATTTGCTCAACACCATAGAACAAACATTTTTTAAAATACACCAAGGAAAAGACTCTATTCAAATATTCTAGACCACCCAAAACTTGGTTGATATTCATCTTCGAAAGAAACCCCGAGTTGGCCGATAGGGAAGAAGGAACCTATTTATGTTGGCAACCGTCAGTTCGTTTATTCTCAGTACACTTCACAACCACCTTTCTTTTCCAAAACCGAAAGCATCTGTCAGCAAAAGAACTGCAAGTTGTTCTTGCCGAGTTCAAAGTAATCTAAACGCATTCATCTGTATGGAATGAATACAATACCACCGTTCAGCAATTATTATTTTTTTTAAACTCACACTTAGCGATATATTTAATATATTCATTCGTCTTTAAGTAATTTTCAGCAAACTGACAACAGCAAAAAACAAAAAATCTTAAAAGAACAAACCACAAATCATTGCCACGGCCACCGCCATCTGAACCTACCCCATTGTGCAACCTGCATACACATCCATATGTATGCACCTACTATTCCTTTGGTATGAAAAGTGTCATTATCACACAAAACTTCAGCGCAAATTTGTTTACGAAAAAGAGGAGAAAGATGGAATACAAAAACGAAAGGAAGAAACCACTAACAAGAGAATTCTCTTCGATTTTTTATTTGTCTTTACTCTGTTTCGATGATTAATACCACCACTGAAAAGTTAATCGAATTGGGAAACTTTCCGTTCGCCCTGATGATACTACACCTACTATTCGTTTCATATATGTACAATGCTTATACACGCATAGGTTTCCTGTTAATCACTTGGAAATCAAAAAAAACTATTAATTTCAAAATTTTGATTTTAGACTTTCTGCCATCGATCTCTATACAGCGGCCCCACTGTGCGCCGCGCCGTCGCGTCGTAGAGAAAAAGAGAACGATTTTTTTCCCTCGTCACCAAATAAATCATTTGAAATGATGTGCGCTTAGCCAAAGAGAGCAAGAAAAGATGAAGATCACGTCTGCACGGTAGGACACGCACACAGTGTCACACGAGTATTCAATACATTCAATACATAATGTATATCAAATTCTAGTCTGTTGTTCGACGTCAGCTGGAATAGTTAAGAGTTCCTAAAATTTACTTATTTCTTATTTTTGTGCATTACAATGTTTAACCAAATATTCAGTTATTTTATTGTTAGTTTAATTGTGTTTGCAAGTACATCACAAGTGAATGGTTTGTTAAGAATTTCAACGAATATTGTGTGTTTATTGTTATTGTAATGTTTTTTAATAGAAAATCAATGCGGATTACGGGAGATATGTGAACGATGCCTTAGTGCGAACAACGATTGTGCTTGGTGTACCGATAGGGTAACTATGAAGATTTCGTTACAACTTTTTAAGTTGAAAGATAATTTGTACCTTCACACAGCCAAATGACGCACGTTATATATGTTTAACAGAAAATGAGCTGATAAGCGTTGGCTGTGCATCGCAACATATTTCGATTAATAAACAGAGGACTTCTATTGTCGATGATGCTGAAACGCAGGATTACCGTAAAATTGGATCGAAAAACAATAAACTGTGCGAATACTTCAAGCCCTGTGTGAAATGCCTCATTCAGCGAAAATCGGGGACGCCCCACTCTCAATATATAAAAGATTTGTGCTCCAATGAGGACGGCGAAATGTTTGAGTATAGATTCGTGAACAAGCTCATTGGTAATACAATTGTTTATTAGCATTGAAATTAAATTTTTGATTTTTATTCGATATTTTCAACAGCTGAACCCCGTTGTGTAATTCAGATCGTTGATGATGATAATAATAAGTGTAAATATGTATTTACATACAATACAGATACTTCGAAAAGTAAAAATTACCTTACGATACAGTACAACGATTGCCTTAAGAAAGATCCTATTGGTATGACTAAAGTTATATGGTTTCTTGCCTCCACTGTTGTCAAGATCATTTGTTTTATCCTCATTATTCGTCTCATCGCTTGGTGTATAGACTATTTGAGCATGACCTTTGACTGTGTATTTACTGTAAAACAATGGATTAAGCGTCTCATTTTTGAAATCTCCTTCATACTTGCAAAAATTTATTATTATTTCCGTTAAATAAAGTTATATGTTATAATAAAGGTTTATCATTTTGAGGTTCTAATGTTGCAGAGAGGAAACCAGCGGCTCATTTGTGCTCGCACATCTATATTTAATAGAGTGCTCGTGTATTTTAATACACGTGCACACGTGAAACATGCTATCATAGACACGAGTACACGTACCAAACACGTGCAAGTATTACGTAAATTTGGTTCGTTTCGTGTATGATGCGCTGTGTGTGATGAGCGCGAACTTGTTTGGTGGATTTGGGTTGTGTATGATGTGCGTGTAATGAAACAAGTTCGTGCACATCATACACGGCCCGAGTACAAGCACATCATACACGAAAAGAACCAAATTCATGTCGAAAATTCACGTGTTTCTAAACACACGTGTTCCCGTGTTTGGCCAGTGCTAATACAGGCAAATCGTAAATACACGTGTAGTACGTGTACACGGGAACACGTGAAATCTGGAGTTCTAATATTTATGTAATCTAACTGTTAGTGTATTCGCGGGTTCTGTGTGCACATTCCGTGTTCATCGAAATCCTGTCGTTCACTTGGAATTGATTCTTGGTGACGAACATTTATAAACTACGTGTTCACCGAGGGTGACAATCGACAATTTGGTTATAAAAGATTTTTCAATAGGGACATAACAATTTGGTGTTTTAATACAAATGCACCCTTAAACTTTTTTTATGATCTGTCAATGTCAAAACGTCATTCAAGGTTAACATTTTTATCATGGTGAAGTTCATCAATGAGCAACGTTTGGAAATTATTTAAGATTACTACCGAAATTCTGAGTCGGTGGTCGCAGCTTTAAGAGCGCTTACTCCATTTCGGTCGTAATAATCGTGCCATCAGACAAGCTGGACGTGCTATAGTGGATAAATTCGAGCCGAGGTCCTGTGGCAGTGAGACAACGCGCACCGGTCGTGGTCGTAGTACCGAAAATATCGCAGCTTTAGTTCACAATGAGCCAAATCAGTCAGATTCTACGCCGTTCATAGGAATTGGGAATCTCAGTCCACGCGAATTTTGCGTAAAGATCTTGGCCTATACCCTTACCTTATAAGATCAAATTAACTCAAGAACTAATAACTAACCAACTTAGCGTGCGTAACTGGAGACGCTTGTTGGTTGAGGCCTAGGTCCATCCCGGACTGTAGCGCCACCTTTAGTAAGTAAGTTTTTCATCGGATAACCCCATATCCCTCGCCAACATCTCTTTAATTTCCTATCGACTCATCCAGTGAGTCAGTAGATCAACTATTTCACCGGCTAACTAGGTACATATATAATTTCTTTTATGTACACGTACTTCCAACAACGCATAACGTAAACACACACCACAAAGTAATTAAATCATTACAACCCTATTAAACCCAATAAACTGAGAAAAAAAAATCATTGCAGATAATTAAACGCTCAACAAATGTTTGAGTTTCATAGATTCCATGAATCGTATTTAATCCGCGGTCCAAATCATCTTTGCTTCCTGGAAACGACACGACGACGTTCAAGGTGAGATCAAACTTTTCTTAATGAATTCGCCAAGAAAATTGCAAAAACTCCTCGTACTCGTACTCGTGCGCCTATACCGCTAGTGATGAAAAAAAAAAATCGCAATCAGTTTATAATTACAGTTTCCACGAACTTTTCAATGCAAAATAGATGACTAATATCGCGTCTAAGTATATAACACATTACGCTGTCTCGTAACTGACAGATAACTTTTAATAAAAATGTTTTTTGTTATAAATTTTGTCATATATAATTTTTTATTTTTTGTGATGCAGATCATTAAACAAACAAACAGATCGACAACAACGATGAATGGGGTAAATGGCTGACTTTATTCCATATTTAAACTTTAAATTAGTAATTTATGAAAAGTGGAAAAACTTTGCTCTAAAAGTTTTCGTTAAAAGGAAAGATATTTGAATTTATTTTTGGGGTGAAATTCTCGGAAATACCGATGACTGTACAAGAGATAATTGTGGTCGGGTGTCATACTTGTTTGATTTTCTAATTTTTTTTTTTTTGCATGAAACTTACTCATCCAAGACAATTTATGACGTCTATATGTGAATTGATGCTATACAAAACAAATGCGATAATAAATGTAGGGTGACGAGATGTCAAACAAAAATGGCAACAACGTGTGTGATATTTTCTAAAGTTAATGACATTTCAGAGCACATAATGTTACCGAATGACACATGGTTCACTGATTCAATGATTGTCAAGTGGATTGATACTAGATTTTGCACTAGCTTAGGATAGGTAATCTTACCTTATTTGGGGGAAATCCCTGTTTTCCAGTGGAATGTTTAAATCATGATAAGGTACCTACAGTTAAAGTACCTTATCGTTGTTGACACTATCACAGAAGTAGTCAGCAATCTAAAAGGGAAAAGCTGATTATACACGAGAGAAATAAAATTTAAATGAAACAAAAATGCTTCACTCTACAATTATTCCAATAGTGTTTGAGTAAACATTTTCAAAGCGAAATAAGGCGAAATTTTACGTTTGGTCTTATTTCGTTGGGCCTAATTTCACGTCACCGAGATGACCGTGCCCTCGAATTGCTCGTGCAGAATTTCCAATTTGGCGTGAGCTGTGTGGCACTAAGCAGCGTCCTGTTGAAACCACATGTCGTTGGTGTCAATATCATATAATTCAGGCCAAAAGAAGTTGCTAATCATCGACCTATAGGCCTGGCCAACGTCGATCTCAAAGAAATATGGACCGATAACGCCGCCTGCCCAAAATCCACACCAAACAGTGACTTTTTCGGGATGCATTGGACGCTCTTGGATCTCATGTGGATTGGTATCGTCCCAAATTCAACAATCTGTGGGTTGTGGGTCAGAAGTCGATTGTGTAATTTTAGCAAAAATATAATGTGCAGTTAAATTGTGATATATTTTATTTTAAGTGAAAAATTTAACAGTTTCGATATGAATCATTTACCTTTAGGTATGTTCTCTCACCTGAAGTGTTTGTTTTTTTTCAAGTACAGCTTAATTTTAAGTATTTTAAATCAAAAAACTCGTAAACTTTTAGTTAGGAGTAGGGCTTACATTTTTTTCATCAATTTACTGAAAGTCACAAATCTTTTGCGACAATTTCCCATACGAAGTCGGTAAATTGTGAAAGAGAACATTGTAATCAAAACAAAACTTCTGATATTTTGTCTCAATAAAAATGAATTGAATTGATTATCAGGACAAGACGAAGAAGATGAAGAATTTTCAAAAGGAGTTATAAAAACACAGCGAAATTTGAACATTTCTCCTTTTTTGTATCCTAATTTAGTTTAAGGTTACATCCTTTAACGATCATTCTTAAGACTTAAGTATGTGATATTCATTAAATTATCAATAAACCAACAATATGTGCACAAAAATAAAGGTAAGCAAGTGTTAAAATAATTAATGCCATGTTTTGCCCCACTGTGCAAATTTAATAATTTGATAATTATTCAAGGTTTTATTCGATTGTTTGTTTGTTGTGTACTATGTACATACCCAGCAAAAAATTTCGTTAGGCATATCAGGTTAAGGGATAGAAAAAAGTCAAAATCTTATTCTATACCCAGAATAATGCATAATGTAAGGTTTCCGCGGTAGGAAAATATAAAGCTTTCGAACATGTTCTGCTTTGTTTCAAATTCCATTGAAAAAAAATCTATGACGCAGAAATGTCTTGTGTTGATTTGTTATTCTAGTGGCGACTGTTGAATTGAAAGTGTTGAAGTGAATAAGCCTTATGTTTTTTGCTGGGTATGTATGAACATAGTTGGTAGTCGGTCACCGGATAGAAAAGGACTGTCGATGTCGAGTTTCGGAAGTTGAACGTCAAAAAACGATTTCAATACGTATTGTGAGGGATTGAAACAACTATTCGTGGTCAATGTAATTGAGGAAACTAACATTGCTTGTGACATTGATTGGTGGAGAAACATATACAGTAATACCCGCTTAGCTGCATAACCCGCATTGCTAACCAAATATTATAGGCTTCAAAAATGTTCAGCAATGCAAATGGGTACGGATAGGGAACTTTCACTCTTAAATGCGCAAATAAATCAGAAAAACTCTCAAGGCAGCTATCCGGGGAGCACTGTAGTGTTTTAAAAAACTTGTGCATGGCCCAGTTGAAACATGGAAAAATCATTCGATGCATGCAAAACGTTGTTACAAAATTATTTAAATCCGAAGCGTATGTACTGTGATATTAGAATGGTTTAAACTGAATAAAATTGATCAGTAAACAACGGAAACAATAAGTGAATACATAAATCAATTGCAACAGTTAGCTGGACCTTGGCGAACGGCTCCTCAGTCCTAAGAAAATAGATATTTTAAAGTAATTGAATGATTGTGTACGGATATACGGACCAGGAACTCCATCGTATAAAGTAGTATTTTTTTTATACGTAAGGCAGCCCCCTACAACCCTGGCGCTAAAAATTTGGACAGAAGACCTGAGAAAAAGTTTATTTATTTTGTTGGAGAGAAGATATGGTTGCGAATTTCCAAAACCTGGGAAAAAGTTATGGTTCTTCAAGCAATCAGTGCAAATAGGTATCTTTTAAAGCATGAAAATAACGTTCGAATTGCTCAGCAACATCAAATACGGCTGTGCTTGGAAAAACATGTGACGCCATTGCCCTCTAAGTATTTGATCCACAAAACTGAACCGCACTCGATTCTCATACACTCCCCAATGCCACTACCGTCATCAAAAGAGATCGATAAAAATATCCCACTCCCTCGCAGCTTGTCCATCACAAAAATCTTCCCCCTCGCAAATCGCATCAACATGAAACAACGGTGATTGCATGTGAACTCGGGGCTGCTGTCTGGGCCCAAGAGTATCTCACACACTATCCCTGCGGTAACCCGCGGACCAGAAGCAAAACCAAAACAATTTCGAAAAACTGGAGAGGAATTTTCCGTCTGTGGACAGTGGATAGCATTGCAAACCCACAAAACAGAGAAATGTCAACAGCGGCCACTAGATAACAAAAGTACCCACCGTTAACATGCATAGGTTTCCTGTTAATCACTTGGCAATCAAAAAACTATTAATTTCAAGATTTTAGATTTTAGACTTTCTGCCATCGATCTCCATACAGCCGCCCCACTGTGTGCCGCGCCGTAGAGAAAAAGAGAACAAAAGAAATGCTGATTTTTTTCGCTCGTCACCAAATGATGTGCGCTTACCCATAGAGAGCAAGAAAAGATAAGGAACACGTCTGCACGGTAGGACGCGCACACAGTGATCACACAAGTATGAATTCAAATACATAATGTTGAATTCTAGTCTGTTGTTCGACGCTAGCTGGAATAGTTGAGAGTTCCTAAAATTTACTTATTTCTAATTTGTTAATAAAATTATGTGCATATTATAATGTTTTACGAAAGTTATTTTATTGTGAGTTTAATTGTGTTTGCAAGTACATCACAAGTGAATGGTTTGATAAGAATTTCAACTAAAATTATGTGTTTATTGTAATTGTAATGTTTTTTTTTTTTAAATAGAAAATCAATGCGGATTACGAGAGATATGTGAACGATGCCTTAGTGCGAACGACGATTGTGCTTGGTGTACCGCTAAGGTAACTATGAAGATTTTGTTAAATCTTCTAAAGTTGAAAGATAATTTGTATCTTCACACAGAAAAATGGCGCACGTTTTATATGTTTAACAGAAAATGAGCTGATAAGCGTTGGCTGTGCATCGCAACATATTTCGATTAATAAACAGAAGACTTCTATTAACAATGATGCTGAATCGCAGGATAAACGTAAAATTGGATCGAAAAACAATAAACTTTGCGAATACTTCAAGCCCTGTGTAAACTGGCTCATTCAGCACAAATCGGGGACGCCCCACTCTCAAAATACAAAAGATTTGTGCTCTAATAAGGACGGTGAAATGTTTGAATATACATTCGTGAACAAGCTCATTGGTAATACAATTGTTTATTGACATCGAAATTAATTTTTTTATTTTTATTCGATATTTTCAGCTGCTGAACCCCGTTGTCTAACTCAGATCATTGATGATGATAATTATAAGTGTAAATATGTATTTACATACAATACAGAAACTTCGGAAAGTAATAATTACCTTACGATACAGTACAACGATTGCCTTAAGAAAGATCCTATTAGTCTGACTAAAGTTATATGGTTTCTTGCCTCCACTATTGGCAGGATCATTTGGTATCTTGTCTCCACTATTGGCTGGATCATTTGGTTTCTTGTCTCCACTATTGGCTGGCTCATTTGGTTTCTTGCCTCCACTATTGGCACGATCATTTCCTTTCTTATCTTCATTATTAGGCGGATCGTTTGGATTATCATCAATACTCTCTTTATTGGCTTCATCCTTTTGTTAATAACTGGTATTTTCTTGTACCTTAAACACAGAATCAGCAGGAGATATAGCTCAATTTTCCACAGCGGTATACATACTGAAAAATCAATCTATACCGACAAGCATACTCAGCATAGAATTTAATCGAGCGGCCAATTGGGTGCGCGTCCATTTGGAAGTTCATGTGGCATTGGCCTAACTGTATCATACTTACTTACATACGTTTATAATTATTTCCGTTAAATAAAGTTATAAGTTATAATAAAGGCTTATCATTTTGAATTTCTAATGTTGCAGAGAGGAAACCAGCGGCTGCTTTGTGCCCGCATATCTATGTTTATGTACTCTAACTGTCAGCATTGTATATGAAATGAAATTAATAGTAGTATCATCAGAGTGAACGAAATGTTTCTCATTTCAGTTAACTTTTCAGTGGTGGCGCTGATCATCGAAAGTATAATTACAGTAGTCGTTTAAGTAATTGCTTTACGTCATTAAATGACTTGAGTCGTTTATCTCTTGTGAAATGTATTCTCCATGTGACTTGAGTCGAATAACTGATTGCATTGGTATTCTGGAAGTCGTTTTAGAGTCACAAAACGACCATTTTAACGACAAAAAGAGTCGGTTAAGATTTTGCAAACGACTGGTAGTGAAAATTGTCTCAAAATATAAGTTTTGTCTGTTTTTTAACTCAAGTAGTGTAAATAAACATGTTTTAAATAATAATAACTCTTTTAGGTTGGTGGAATTAATGGATAAAAATAATTCATTAGCGACGAATTTTAAGAGAGGGGTTTTTTTTCAAACGGCTGACACAAAAACTGAATGAGAAGAGGTAGCTAAGATTTTAAATAGCTTAGGGCCACCTTTACGATGTGAAAAGGAATGGCAAAAGGTATGCATATATGCAAACGGAAGATAGGAAGAACATATAATTAAGACTTATGTATGTTTCATAAGTTTGGTTTGACCTTAAATTGAAAGTTAAAAAAAAAGGTCATGTTCAATTAAAAAGAGCAATAAACTACTGGCGGAGGACCGTACAAACAAAAAATGTTAACTGAAAATGTCGAAGCAGTAGTAAGACTTCTTGCTTTAAATGAAACAGTTGATCCTGTTGGAAAAGTATTTGGATGCTACCAAGCGATACAGACGACGAAACAAATTCCCTGCACTTCAAAATCCATACGTTCTTCAAATGAATCAATGATTAAGACTGCATTTAAATTAAATGAGCAAACTTCAGATTGTTCACCGATAAAAACCACAAATGATTTTGATCTATTAAAAGCTTCCTTTTGTTCTCCAGCCGTTTCATCTCCAGAAAGAGTTTTTGAAGATGAAACTGGAGAATCGCAGAAAGAATCATCAATTGGACCAATTAAAACCACAAGCTCCGGTGAAAAACTTTGCTTCAACGATGTTGGGGAAACAATTACAAGTGCAAGAAAGTTTGTATAATGAAGTGAAGGCCTCATTAAAAAAAAATTGACACATTTATATTTTATAATTTTCGTTTTTATTTAATAAACATATAATTCGCATTTACACTACCAATCTGATTTAAAGATATCAAATCAAAAGGACAATTTGAAAATATATCAAAATTTCAATCTGACAGTCAGCTGTAGTTGTGGAATCTTTGTGGATGAGAGGAGAATCATGTCACTTAAGTTTCGTAATACCGACACCAAAGCGACTCCAAAATGAAGTGACTCCTAAAATGACTTGAGTCGAACAATTTAAACGACTTTCGTAAAAGGGGTGATTATTTTTATTTTTTATTTTTCAAATGGAGTAGAATAAGGTATGTAGTATGTTTTTTTTTTTTTTTTGAGGCCATAGGCTTATTCTTCGTTTAATAATGATATATCTGACAATTTCCATTCTTTCGAAATCATCCCTTTTTTTGTGTGAAATTTGATTCAGTTGTTCGATTGAACACCATTGCACCGGTGCGGGTGGATGATGCGTAAAAGTGTGTGTAGGTAGGCTTGCAGATTTGTATTTCTTGGGGTTGGAACTAATGTTTGCTCTTTGTAGTAGTGGGAGGCAGAGCACCGCCCATAGGTTACACGATTAATGTTGGTATGCTCTTTTGGGTTGTGCGAAGTAAACTATAAAAGATCAATAAGTTAGTAGGTTTAAAGTAGCCTTTTGAGAAGAGGTACACTTCCACCAAAAGCAGGTCCATTATGATACTAAATTTGAATGTGTTGGATATAAGAGATCAGATTGCAGTTCGGCTATCGGCATAAATCACAACATTGGGTCAATCTTTATGCGGCTGCCTGATTAATAGCCGTGAATGCGGCTCGAAAAACGCTATAGGGATATAAGGGAGACTGAAGGAGTAGTAAATGTTTAAGTGTCTGCAAAGACACCGGCACCGCCTCCTTTGGCTGTTCTGTCTGTCCGTGAAAATCGAGACAGACTCATTATGCGAGATTCCAGGCGTTTTATCCGGTATTGCGGGTTTATAGAACATTCAAATGTCTGACAAGCTCAAAGGTGTACCGTAAGATCTTAAGCAATAAGTGTGAAAAAATATACTCGGGCTACCAACATCGGATGGAGTGGGTTTAGCTCCCGCATCGACAATTACAAGGAAACTTTGGCAGCTTTATTCCATTATTGGAACCAAAAGAATCATACAAAATGATAGCAGCTTTCTTTTCGCATCAGATAAATTATATGGACTTATTTGACATTGGTACATGAAGTACTTATGCATATTCCCTGAACATATTCAACATTTCAATAACTCCCCATGAAAAGTTTTCTTTCTTACCCTTCCTTCACCCAATTAATTTTCAATCTGCTCCTTCTGTATTGTGCACATAAGCAACACGTGTACAAATCATATGATTCTGTTTACCAAAGGCATCTCATGTCTAGGTGTACAATTTTGCCTTTGTACAATTCCATTGAACAACTTCAGACACAATGACAGGACCCACCCCTACACATGCATTATTTTTTGTGTTTGCATTGTAAGAAAAGAAATCATCAGCATTAACGAAACCGAAAATAAAACAAAAATGGGAATGGAAAATGAGAAAAAAAAATACCTTCCCTTTGCAATCGCGGTATTGGACAAATCAACCAATGACCATTCGCACACATGTGTTTTGTTGTTGTGGTTGCGTTGTAAGTTTCATAAACAATGCTCATACTGAAAAAAACGAAGGTGAGAATGGAAAACCACGAGATAACGAATGAAGAGAAAAGAAATGAACAGAAGAAATTAGTTGTAACCTTCTGCCACTGGTACGCAATGATCGAATCTCTCGAATGAAACTGCTATAAGTTTTATATACAATGCTCATACCCATTAACATTCAAAACTCAAGAGTCATTATACGTGGGCATCCCTCTAAGTGTTTGATCCACAAAACTGAACCGCACTTCATTCTCATACACTCCCCAATTCCATTACCGTCATCAAAAGAGATCGATAAAATCATCCCACTCCCTCGCAGCTTGTCCATCACAAAAATCTTCCCCCTCGCAAATCGCATCAACATGAAACAACGGTGATTGCATGTGAACTCGGGGCTGCTGTCTGGGCCCAAGAGTATCTCACACACTATCCCTGCGGTAACCCGCGGACCAGAAGCAAAACCAAAACAATTTCGAAAAACTGGAGAGGAATTTTCCGTCTGTGGACAGTGGATAGCATTGCAAACCCACAAAACAGAGAAATGTCAACAGCGGCCACTAGATAACAAAAGTACCCACCGTTAACATGCATAGGTTTCCTGTTAATCACTTGGCAATCAAAAAAAGTATTAATTTTAAGATTTTTGATTTTAGACTTTCTGCCATCGATCTCTATACAGCGGCCCCACTGTGCGCCGTGCCGTAGAGAAAAAGAGAACAAAAAAAATGCCGATTTTTTTCGCTCGTCACCAAATGATGTGCGCTTAGCCAAAGAGAGCAAGAAAAGATAAGGAACACGTCTGCACGGTAGGACACGCATTCAGTGATCACGAAAGTATGAATTCATGTATATGGAATTCTAGTCTGTTGTTCGACGCTAGCTGGAATAGTTGAGAGTTCCTAAAATTTACTTATTTCTAATTTGTTAATAAAATTATGTGCATATTATAATGTTTTACGAAAGTTATTTTATTGTGAGTTTAATTGCATTTGCAAGTACATCACAAGTGAATGGTTTGATAAGAATTTCAACTAAAATTATGTGTTTATTGTAATTGTAATGTTTTTTTTTTAATAGAAAATCAATGCGGATTACGAGAGATATGTGAACGATGCCTTAGTGCGAACAACGATTGTGCATGGTGTACCGCTAAGGTAACTATGAAGATTTTGTTAAATCTTCTTAAGTTGAAAGATAATTTGTATCTTCACACAGAAAAATGGCGCACGTTTTATATGTTTAACAGAAAATGAGCTGATAAGCGTTGGCTGTGCATCGCAACATATTTGGATTAATAAACAGAAGACTTCTATTAACAATGATGCTGAATCGCAGGATAAACGTAAAATTGGATCGAAAAACAATAAACTCTGCAAATACTACAAGCCCTGTGTAAACTGGCTCACTCAGCACCAATCGGGGACCTCCGGCTCTCAACATATAAAAGATTGGTGCTCTAATAAGGACGGCGAAATGTTTGAATATACATTCGTGAACAAGCTCATTGGTAATACAATTGTTTATTAACATCGAAATTAAATTTTTGATGTTTATTACATATTTTCAGCTGCTGAACCCCGTTGTGTGATTCAGTTCGTTGATGATGATAATAATAAGTGTAAATATGTATTTACATACAATACAGAAACTTCGAAAAGTAAAAATTACCTTACGATACAGTACAACGAATGCTCCAAGAATGCCTCCATAATTGCCAGGATCATTTCGTTTCTTGCCTTCATTATTGGCTGGATCATTTGGTTTATCATCAAAATCGTCTTTATTTTTTTGATGTTCTTGCACCTTGAGTATTTTCTCGATTATAACACAAACATGAGGAATAATTACGAGCTGATAATCCGCATGATGTGAGCATGTAACCAATATTATCAAACAACTTCCCCCCATGACGTGCGAACTGAAGGATGTTTTATATCAGCGTTAACACACGACCACTGCGGTATACATACTGAAAAATCAATCTAAACCGACAAGCATACTCAGCATAATATTTTATCGAGCGGCCAATTGGTTGCGCGTCCATTTAGGAGTTCATGTAGTGGCCTAACTGTATCATACTCACTTACATACATTTATAATTATTTCTGTTAAATAAAGTTATAAGTTATAATAAAGGTTTATCATTTTGAGTTTCTTATGTTGCAGACAGACCTGTATAGTAATTAAGTATTTTTGGACTTAAGTCCTACTTAAGTACAAACACCTTGTTCTTATTTATTTTTAAGTACAAGTGCAATTCCTTGGTACTCGTACATAAAGAGTTTCAAGTACCAGTACCGGGACTTGTACTTGTACTTGTAATTCTTTTTAAGTACCTCAATTCCTTTTAAGTACTTCAATTCGTTTTAAGTACTTTCAATTCCTTTCAATAACTTTTTCTGAGTATTTGCATTTAACTTTATAACATAGAATCCCTCGTACTTAAAACGAATTGAAGTACTTAAAAGGAATTACAAGTACAATTACAAGTCCAGTTACTGGTACTTGAAATTCTTTAAGTACAAGTAAAAAAAAATAAATAAAAAATTTCAGAAGTAACTTCTCAAAGTAAAAAAGATCTTACTCTTCTCCGTCGCTGCTACTTTCAACTGCTGCTTCAGGAATTCGGTCTGTTAACGGAAGAGTGGATACTGGGAGCGATCTGTACCATGCGTAAAATTCTTCGGGAATTACTTTCTTTTCGCATAAACGCATCAAGTCTTTTAGGTGGATTTCGAAGAAATACTACCTATTGCAGAGGTCCTCATGACGCAACTTTCAAAAAATTTGAATGCAACTTTTCAAGACCTCTATAGTAAACACCAAAACCATGGTCCGTTCAAATGTTTATATATATATATATCTATATATGTATATATGCAATATAACGAAATCTTCTCCGCGCGACAGGGGCCACAGTTCTTAACCGAATTGACTGATACTTTGTACACATGTTGGTATGGTGAATAGCTCGGCTGAGTTCGTAGAGTTCGTAGATGGGCGTAATCGGTTGGGAGGGGGCGTGTCACACCCCTTTACATTTTTCAAATTCCGCATTAATAATTGTTGCATTTTAATTTTTAATAGTATAGAAATGGTAATAGTATGAGCATATTTGTGCAAAAAAATTCCCGCCATTTTGAATCCGCCATCTTGAAATTCTTTAAAATTGCTCCGATTTCGTTGAAATTGAAAATGTATACTCGTTTATGGGTACTTGTTATAATTTCGCCATTTTGGATTACTTTAATATTACTTAAAAGTGGCATACAAAGGAAATCCACCTATCTCTTGCGGCTGGTGCCGGAAGGTCTTTTTTTTTTTGTTTTGGGAACTATATTGGCAGTGGCTCATTTCGAAGCGTTGTTATTTCAGCATTCTTACGCCTTCCCCTTCCACTGATATTTATAATTGCATTGGTGCTTTGATGGTTACACCGGTATTGGACAGTATCTGGGCAACCTTTGCAATATTTAAAACTTTTTACTTTGAGCTAATTCACTTTTATCTCTTCAGTATCAACATTGATATTCTTAAGCGTTGCTTTGGCGTGTGTTGAAATATCAAGGAATTCATCAAATTTTAACTCAGTGACTTTATACTGGCTATTTTATTTATTTTTTTTCTCTTTTGGAGCGAGCAAGCCGAAAAATATTATAACCAGTCATGCATAGTATAGACCGAGGGGTACTTTTTTTTTTGTGACTCAATTTGTATCATACTCCATCATCGAATGGCCAGATTCAAGAAACTTTCGCTCTAATTCTTGATGACAATACAGAAGAAAAGCAGCAGTATTCTGGTTTCGGTTTTAACCACCACAAGTGTCCGAAAACAGTGAAACTGATTTGAAGTGTTCAGGCAGTTGATGAAGATATTTGTACAAACACGTCCCAATTTCAGCACTTCCTCTTTTCCATTAATCTCAATCTAAGCATAGCAGTACGCATTGTTAGGTGGAGCACCCTCATGGTTAGATTATAATAGCAGAGCTTGCGACTATAATACATAGGTGAAACGTCACTACACGGAATTTGAAGCTCACTTTAAAGGTAATTACAAACGACGTCATCGTTACAACTTGCTTAAATTTGATCTAGTTACTGCTGATGGAGTTGTCAGCTGGAAGGTAATTAGACACAACAAAATTGACATCTGCTCATATTCATCCTACAGAGTTCCAAAAAAATGAATGTAAAATTGGCTGCACAAGTATTGAGCAGATCTGTGGCCTGTGGAATTGAAGCAATTATGTAACTAAACAAATTCCCCGACAACATAAAGGAATTTGCTAAACCAACTGCCGAATTCGTTAAGAAAATTGATCGATTATTTGATTTCTTAATTGGAAAACCTGCGCTAAGTCGAAGAGATAGAAATGTAGATTTTATATGTGATATAAGAAAATACTTATTGCAAGTATAAAGCGTATGAACGCAAAAAACAAGGTGTGTAGTTTTTAAATTAATTCCTATAATTTTTTGTTCATGCTGATTCTTTTGTTATGGAAATGACTTTCAACAAATCCTTTGGTCACCTTAATTTAACTAGGCTAAGAGCAGTAATACGTACTTGATGTAAAATTCGAACGCTGATCGCACAACAATAGCCCTTGTCACTGGGTTATCGAAATGTTAGGTACCCGTATTTCAAATTTTCACCTTATCTCCTAAAGAAATTTGGGGTTGACTCAGAAGAAATTCGAAAATTTCTTACATACATATATGTATGCGTGTACTTTGCAACAATTATTGTTGAATTGTTAAAATAAACTAAATTTCGCCGAGCAAAGAATTCAAAAAATTCCAAATCATTGGGCGCGTTCAGAATTCTAGGCCCTAAAACGTTAGTCAAAACCTAACATTCTGAACGGCACGGCAAAGTGGCTGAATTTGCAGTTGACATTTCCATATGACACATATGTCATAATTATTGGAGTTTTATTTTTTATTTTCACTTCAGATTTGTTTGTGAATTGAATTTGTTTCCAAAATTTAAAGAGTGATGCGGCCTACCCACTATAAACAAATTTGATTACTCCGTTTAGGGATAATGGGCATCTTAGTGAACAGCAAAGCCATCTCAACACACGTCTCAGCAAGTGCACGAGTACGAATAGAAATAGCGTTTGGGTTGTTAAAAGATATAGATACAGCCGATAGGGTTGGCGAACAAAATGGTAGTCTCTAGTGTTGTACTACACAACCACATCCATTATTTAGAGAAGACAAATCATAAAACATACCTTCATAGTTCACTTCAAACGACATATTATTTTATTTTGTTTTTTTTTCTCCGCAAAAAATTGAAAAGTACAACCGAGATCTAAATAACAAATCGCGAATCAGCTGATTTTTGACATTTCTTCAAATGATTGAAATTTCAGGGAGAATTTTCTTGACTAACAATCCGGTCCCCTACCTCACAAAAAGCTCCTTGTTTTGCAGTTGCTCTCGACCAATCAGAGCCAGTTGACTAGCAAGTGCCTAGAATTCTGAACGAGCCCATTAATAAAATCCAACAAAGTGATAATGTGATCAAGTAGACCAGACAGGGAGACAATGATTCCACACCCAAGCATTTGCCACATCCATACACAAAAATACAAAAACAGAAGAAACTGGGTTTGTGTTTACATTTTGTGATCATATGATTATGCTAACCGCAAAACCAAATTTAACAGCTGTGGCGGCAGAGGTAAACAATATGTGTATTATTCTTAGGTAAGGGAACAAATGGATACAAATGTCGATCTCTCTTTAATTGGTTTGGGAGCTTTTCTGAAAGCTGTTTAATGTGCCAAAATTCAGTTTCATATGAGAATCTTTTCCATAAGGATGAGAAGACGGTATATTCTTTATATCTGTGCTGTTAGTGACTTGCGGGTTCTGTGCACACATTCCGTGTTCATCGTTCACTTGGAATTGATTCTTGGTGACGAACATTTAAAAACTACGTGTTCACCGAGGGTGTAATAATAATTTACATCGACAATTTGGTTATAAACGGTTTTTCAATAGGGACATAACAATTTGGTGTTTTAATACAAATGCACCCTTAAACTTTTTTTATGATCTGTCAATGTCAAAACGTCAGTCAAGGTTAACATTTTTATCATGGTGAAGTTCATCAATGAGCAACGTTTGGAAATTATTTAAGATTACTACCGAAATTCTGAGTCGGTGGTCGCAGCTTTAAGAGCGCTTACTCCATTTCGGTCGTAATAATCGTGCCATCAGACAAGCTGGACGTGCTATAGTGGATAAATTCGAGCCGAGGTCCTGTGGCAGTGAGACAACGCGCACCGGTCGTGGTCGTAGTACCGAAAATATCGCAGCTTTAGTTCACAATGAGCCAAATCAGTCAGATTCTACGCCGTTCATAGGAATTGGGAATCTCAGTCCACGCGAATTTTGCGTAAAGATCTTGGCCTATACCCTTACCTTATAAGATCAAATTAACTCAAGAACTAATAACTAACCAACTTAGCGTGCGTAACTGGAGACGCTTGTTGGTTGAGGCCTAGGTCCATCCCGGACTGTAGCGCCACCTTTAGTAAGTAAGTTTTTCATCGGATAACCCCATATCCCTCGCCAACATCTCTTTAATTTCCTATCGACTCATCCAGTGAGTCAGTAGATCAACTATTTCACCGGCTAACTAGGTACATATATAATTTCTTTTATGTACACGTACTTCCAACAACGCATAACGTAAACACACACCACAAAGTAATTAAATCATTACAATCCTATTAAACCCAATGAACTGAGAAAAAAAAAATCATTGCAGATAATTAAACGCTCAACAAATGTTTGAGTTTCATAGATTCCATGATTCGTACTTAATCCGCGGACCAAATACAATCATCTTTGATTCCTGGAAACGACACGACGACGTTCAAAGTGAGATCAAACTTTTCTTAATGAATTCGCCAAGAAATTTGCAAAAACTCCTCGTACTCGTACTCGTATACCGCTAGTGATGGAAAAAAAAAATTCGCAATCAGTTTATAATTACAGTTTCCACGAACTTTTCATTGCAAAATAGATGACTAATATCGCGTCCAAGTATATAACACATTGCGCTGTCTCGTAACTGACAGATAATTTTTAATAAAAATGTTTTTTGTTATAAATTTTGTCATAAATAATTTTTTTTATTTTGTTTGTCTCTCTACATCATTAAACAAACAAACAGATCGACAACAACGATGAATGGTTATCGATGGCTGAGTTTATCCCATATTTAAACTTTAAATTAGTAATTTATGAAAAGTGGAAAAACTTTGCTCTAAAAGTTTTCGTTGAATGGAAAGATATTTGAATTTATTTTTGGGGTGAAATTCTCAGAAAAACCGATGACTGTACAAGAGATAATTGTGGTCGGGGCGGGGGTCAGATTTGTTTAATTTTTTTTTTTTTTTTTTCATGAAACTTACTCATCCAAGACAATTTATGACGTCTAAATGTGAATTGATGCTATACAAAATAAATGCGATAATAAATGTAGGGTGACGAGATGTCAAACAAAAATGGCAACAACGTGTGTGATATTTTCTAAAGTTAATGACATTTCAGAGCACATAATGTTACCGAATGACACATGGTTCACTGATTCAATGATTGTCAGTGGATTGATATTGATACTAGATTTTGCACTAGCTTAGGATAGGTAATCTAACCTTTTTGGGGGAAATCCCTGTTTTCTAGTGGAATGTTTAAATCATGATAAGGTACCTATAGTTAAAGTACTTTATCGTTGTTGACACTATCACAGAAATAGTCAGCAATCTTAAAGGGAAAAGTTGATTATACACGAGAGAAATAAAATTTAAATGAAACAATTATTCCAACAGTGTTTGAGTAAACGTCAGGTTCATTACTAAGCGGAAAAATAGCTCTTATGTCAGTGAATTTGAAATATTTTCTTGTGGACGAGAGTTTAACCGACCCAGCAAACAGCATAAGGCTTATATCAGGTTTAATATAATGCAAATTATACCTTAGCATGTAAGGGTTGTTTTTCATAAGGAATGTTCCGTCACCGTCACATACGATATTCCTTATTTTATGCCTTTTTTAACAGCCGCATGTCATTGGGCATAAGGTATATGTGAGCTTTCTTATTTCATATTAAAATTATATAAATATAAATATAAATTAAGTTATTGAAAATCATTTTATGAAAATAAATTTATTTTATTTAAAAAGAACTAACTTGTACATACATATGTCCATATTTCATTATTTACATTAAAGGTATACAATATTGACGGTGATGGCAGCTCGACATTGTTGTTAATTTGTTCGTCAGGATAGCGATTAAGAAAGGTTGTTGAATTGGGTTATTTTCTAAATTAGGAGTGAAGTTTCAAAGAAAGTTCAAATTACTCAAAATTGACATTGGGCTTGTTCAGAATTCTAGGCACTAGCTAGTCAACTGGCTCTGATTGGTCGAGAGCAACTGCAAAACAAGGAGCTTTTGTGAGGTAGTGGACTGGATTGTTAGTCAAGAAAATTCTCCTTGAAATTTCAGTCAGTCGAAGAAATGTCAAAAATCAGCTGATTCGCGATTTGTTATTTAGATGCCCATTATCCCTAAACGGAGTAATCAAATTAGTTTATAGTGGGTAGGCCGCATCACTCTTAGAATTCTGGAAACAATTTCAATTCACAAACAAATCTGAAGTGAAAATAAAAAGTAAAACTCCAATTATGACATACATAGGTATGTGTCATATGGAAATGTCAACTGCAAATTCAGTCACTTTGCCGTTCAGAATGTTAGGTTTTGACTAACATTTTAGTGCTTAGAATTCTGAACGCGTCCAATCAGAAAAAAACAAAAACAACAAATACGTGGAAGCTCTGAAAGTATTCTGAAAAGGTCGGTGGGCGGGGGGTCGGGGGCCCCCCGTTCAAATACCATGGAAACCGCGCCGAGCTTATATACATTACCGTCGTTTATAGTTATCCGCGCGGCTGCCGGAAAATAAGGACATGCTTAGAAAGGGTTCAGTTACTTCGCGGAAACCGTGCGAACTGAACTGTTTATCGTTGAACTGAGGTGTATATAACCGCACACTCACCGCGGCATCTGAATGCAGTATCTATGTATTATCGCACTTAAACCAAGCAGTATTTTTTGGCTACTATCTGTCTTTTAGACAGAGCTGTACGTCTGACGCGCTTTAAACAAAACTTTGTCATCTTCTTTGACAACCGGGCAACGGTAGAGACTCTAAGTTCGTACAGTTTTGATCTAAAGTTTGTTGTCTAGACACCCATAGGCAGTTCCAAGTGAACGAGAGGATTTCGATGAACACGAAATGTGCGCACAGAACCCGCAATTACACTCACAGTTAGATTACATAAATATAGATGTGCGAGCACAAAGGAGCCGCTGGTTTCCTCTCTGCAACATTAGAAACTCAAAATGGTAGGTAAGCCTTTATTATAAATTATAACTTTATTTAACGGAAATCATTATAAATGTATGTTAGTATGATACAATAAGATCAATGCCACATGAACTTCCAAATGGACGCGCACCCAATTGGCCGCTCGATAAAATATTATGCTTGTCGGTTTAGATTGATTTTTCAGTATGTTTACACCTGTGGAAAAGTGATCGTGTGTTCACGCCGATATAAAACATCCCTTACTTCACGAGCCATGGGGAGAAGCCTCACGAAACCAAATCCTGAAGATTTCTAGCAAGAAACCCTCAATCAATAGTTGTGCAAAAAATAGATAGAAAATGTGCATGGTCACAACGCAAATAAAGAAAAGGATGAGGCCAATAAGGAGGATAACGAAGATATACCAAATGATCCAGCCAAGAAACAATATAACTTTAGTCATACTAAAAGGATCTTTCTTAGAGCATTTGCTGTACTGTATCGTAAGGTAATTATTACTTTCCGAAGTTTCTGTATTGTATGAAAATACATATTCACACTTATCATTATCATCATCAACGATCTGAATCACACATTGGGGTTCACCAGCTGAAAATATGTAATAAAAATCAAAAATGTAATTTCAATGTTAATAAACAATTGTATTACCAATGAGCTTGTTCACGAATGTATATTCAAACATTTCGCCGTCCTTATTGGAGCACAAATCTTTTATATTTTGAGAGCCGGAGGTCCCCGATTTTCGCTGAATGAGGCAGTTCACACAGGGCTTGAAGTATTCGCAAAGTTTATTGTTTTTCGATCCAATTCTACGGTAATCCTGCACTTGTGATGTTCTTGCAAATGCAATTAAAATCACAATAAAATAACTTATTGTTAATATTTTCTAAAACATTATTATTATGCACAAAAATAAGAAATAAGTAAATTTTAGGAACTCTGAACTATCCCAGCTAGCGTCGCACAACAGACTAGAATTCGATAAACATTATGCATATGAATTCATACTTGTGTGTCACAGCGTTGCCAGAGACTCATATTATTTCCCCCGAGACAAAACTGAAAAACCTCCAGATTTGGTAATTAAAAAAAAAAAAACCAAAATGTTCTTACCTTTGAATGCGAATTCTTTTTCCCACTCTTTTTTATATTTTTGACAATAACGCCCTTTCGGCATATTTAACTTTACTTTTATTTTGATTCACTTTAATATGTAAGAATATCAAAACCCCAAACTGACAACGCTGTGTGTGCTCACTGTGTGCGTGTCATACCGTGCAGACGTGTTCCTTATCTTTTATTGCTCTCTTCAGCTAAGCGCAAATAATTTGGCGATGAGCGAAAAAAATCGGCATTTTTTTCTCTACGGCGCGGCGCACAGTGGGGCAGGTGTATGGAGATCGATGGCAGAAAGTCTAAAATCAAAATCTTGAAATTAATAGTTTTTTTGATTGCCAAGCGATTAACAGGAAACCTATGCATGCATTGTGCATTAGCAATTAACGGTGGGCACTTTTGTTATCGAGTGGCAGCAGTTGAAGCTTTTCTGTTCGGTGGGTATGCAATGCTATCCACTATCCACAGACGGGAAATTCCTCTCCGGTTTAGCGAAATTGTTTTAAGGCCCAACCGTAATAGATTTAAGTCAACTTAAGTTTCAGTTAGTGATGACGCGAACACATAGAATTCATATGAACCCACCATAATGTACTTTGCGCTCAGCTTCGTGTGTGTGTGACAATTTTTTTCTCCTTCGATATCTGGAGAACGGAACAACGCACGATCATGCGGTTTCTTTTGTTTTATTTGTCAGCATGAAACTTAGACCTGATTCAGACCTTAGACCTGGTCCAGCGGATGCTGAGATATTTGAAGAAATGCATTAAAAAAGGTGTGCTGGACAACGCAAGCACTTTGTGGTGTTATTGAGAACAATGCTCGTTGTGATATAAAGCAATACGAGGTGGGAAGTACAAGACTGGCTCACCAGTCAATTTTTTTTTTTAAATTTTTGTGTCATCTGTGAAATTTCCGTACGGAATGTCTCATTCTGTTAAATTTTTCACTTAAAATAAAATATATCACAATTTAACTGCACACTATATTTTTGCTAAAATAACACAATCGACTTCTGACCCATAACCCACAGAACAGAGAAGTTTCAATTGCTGCCACTAGATAACAAAAGTGTCCACCGTTAATTGCTTATGCACAATGCATGCATAGGTTTCCTGTTAATCACTTATTAAAAAAAAAAAAACTATTCATTTCAAGATTTTTGATTTTAGACTTTCTGCCATCGATCTCCATACAGCCACCCCACTGTGCGCCGCGCCGTAGAGAAAAATAGAACAAAAGAAATGCCGATTTTTTTCGCTCGTCGCCAAATGATGTGCGCTTTTAGCCAAAGAGAGCAAGAAAAGATAAGAACACGTCTGCACGGTAGGACACGCACGCAGTGATCACACAAGTATGAATTCAAATACATAATGTTGAATTCTAGTCTGTTGTTCGACGCTAGCTGGAATAGTTAAGAGTTCCTAAAATTTACTTATTTCTAATTTGTTAATAAAATTATGTGCATATTATAATGTTTTACAAAAGTTATTTTATTGTGAGTTTAATTGCATTTGCAAGTACATCACAAGTGATTGGTTTGTTAAGAATTTCAACGAATATTGTGTGTTTATTGTAATTTTACTGTTTTTTAATAGAAAATCAATGCGAATTACGGGAGATATGTGAACGATGCCTTAGTGCGAACAACGATTGTGCTTGGTGTACAGATAAAGTAACTAGATTTCGTTAAATCTTTTTAAGTTGCAAGATAATTTGTATCTTCACACAGATATATGACGCACGTTATATATGTTTAACACAAACTGAGCTGATAAACGTTGGCTGCGCATCGCAACATATTTGGATTAATGAACAGAAAACTCCCACTGTCAATGATGCTGAATTTCAGGATAACCGTAAAATTGGATCGAAAAACAATAAACTCTGCAAATACTACAACCCCTGTGTGAACTGCCTCATTCAGCACAAATCGGGGACATTCGACTCTCAAAATATAAAAGATTGGTGCTCTAATAAGGACGGCGAAATGTTTGAATATACATTCGTGAACAAGCTCATTGGTAATACAATTGTTTATTAGCATTGAAATTAAATTTTTGATTTTTATTCGATATTTTCAACAGCTGAACCCCGTTGTGTAATTCAGATCGTTGATGATGATAATTATAAGTGTAAATATGTATTTACATACAATACAGATACTTCGAAAAGTAAAAATTACCTTACGATACAGTACAACGATTGCCTTAAAAAAGATCCTTTTAGTAAGGCTGAAGTAACATCGTTTCCTGTCTCCATTATTGGCAGGGTCTTTTGGTTTCTTGCCTTCATTATTGGCCGAATCATTTGGTTTATCATCATTATCCCCTTTATTTGTGTCATCATTTGCTTTATATTCTATATTAGCTTGTTCGTTTATGCTTATTTCAAAGAGCCGACAAGCATACTCAATATAATATTTTATCGAGCGGCCAATTAAGTGCGCGTCCATTTGGAAGTTCATGTGGCATTGATCTTATTGTATCATACTTACATACATTTATAATGATTTCCGTTAAATAAAGTTATAATTTATAATAAAGGCTTACCTATCATTTTGAGTTTCTAATGTTGCAGGAAGGAAACCAGCGGCTCCTTTATGCTCGCACATCTATGTTTATGTAATCTAATTATTAATGTACCTGCGAGTTCTGTGCGCACATTCCGTGTTCATCGAAATCCTCTCGTTCACTTGGAACTGATTCCTGGAGACGAACATTTATAAACTACGTGTTCACCAAGGGTGTAGCTATAATTTACATACAGAAATGCACCCTTAAACTTTTTTTATGATCTGTCAATGTCGAAACGTCAGTCAAGGTTTACATTTTTATCGTGGTGAGGTTCTCGAACGAGCAACTTTTGGAAATTATTAAAAATTACTTCTGAAATTCAGAGTTGGCGGTCGCAACTTTAAAAAAGCTTACTCCATTTTTCGGTCGTAATAATCGTACCACCAGACAGGCTGGGCGTGCTATCGTGGATGAATTCGAGTCGAGTACATGTGCCAGTGAGACCATGTGCCGGTCGTAGTAACGAAAATATCGCAGATTCAATTCAAAATGAGCAAAATCAGTTCGATTCCACGCCCGTTCATAGGAATGGGAATCTCAGTCCACGCGAATTTTGCGTAAAGATCTTGGCCTATACCCTTACAAAATCAAATAAACCCATGAATTGATTTGAAGCCTCTTAATCAGTTGAAGTGCCGAAACTTCTCCGATTGGGCTCTGCAAATGTTTGAAGAAAATCATGAATTTCATCAAAAAATCGTCCTTAGCGATGAAGCTAATTTTTGACTCAATAGCTTGGTCAATAAGCAAAGTATGTCGTTATTGCACAGCAACAAACCCACATGTGCTTCATCGAGACTCCATTGTGTTTTATTTGAATAAAAAATTGTTATGTCCTTATTGAAAAACCCTTTACCATCGAAAGACGAGGCAGAAGCAGTTGGAAGTGATAGAAGCAACGGCGAAGAACAGGTTAGTCATAAGGTGGAAGAAGTGTCAAATGTTGCGGCCCAAAGTCGGACATTTTGTTGAAAAAGGTACAATAAGCCCTTAGCTTTCCAACACAAAAGCTGTTTTGAATTTTGCTACACCTACGAAACGTTAGCCTGAGCCTCCACGAGCAATATTTCCCTCGTCATGTCGACGCAGTAAGTCGCTGTGCAGTTTTATTAGTTGTTCAGCTGAACGAGAAAAGGAGAACTCAGTTTGGAGTCGGCCTTAAGATTCTCTGTGAATGGCCAAGCTCTATCCAGGATGGATTTGAAAACTACTTCTCTTAGTCATACCCATAGACATTCAGTTCACGTGAATTGTGGTATCAAAAAGGGTCACATCAACGATACTTTTGTTTCTGGCAGAACTTACCAGAGAGCCACTTCTATCTACCTACCAACAAATCTCTATAGATAAGGTAGGTGTGATCGGAGGTTGTAGGGACTGTGTCAATATCCACTGCAAGCGAGCGTTTTGGATGACCACTGACTCAAAACTTGTAAAATAAGACCATGCAAGGCCAACGAAGAACTCTAAAACAACACGTTAACACCTACTGAGATGACTCTTAGAAGAGAGATGACAAACGACCCAGACTTCCCTCTAATTTGTTCCTTTGTTCAAAGTCCACAACCATCTAGAATTACCAGTTACTCAACAAGAAAAATCAAAATTCCAACTTTTGCTGATTAAATTTGAACTAATTAGCACATAGTCAGATGATCTTTAAGTCTTTCTGCTCCCTTAGTCATAATCTTCTTTAGGAACCTCAAGAACAACGAATGCTTGAAGTGCACAAGACGGCGTCTAATGAACTCATTTTGGGATTAACAATTCCAAAGCAAATAATCACATCAGCCCGCGCAGACAGAAATACAAATTTTACATTTCCAACTCAAGAGTCATTATACGTGGGCATCCCTCTAAGTGTTTGATCCACAAAACTGAACCGCACTTCATTCTCATGCACTCCCCAATTCCATTACCGTCATCAAAAGAAATCGATAAAAATATTTCACTCCCTCGCGGGATCTTCCCCCTCGCAAAACGCATCAACACTGAAACAACGGTAATTGCATGAGAACTCGGGGCTGTTGTCCAGTCCCAAGAGTATTTCACACACAATCCCTGCGGCAACCCACAGCACAGAAGCAAAACCAAAACAATTTCGCTTAACTGGAGAGGAATTTCCGGTCTGGATAGTGGATAGCATTGCAAACACATTTTGCGCGCCTACACGTACAGGGTAGGTTTTTGCGAATCGTGTAGGCTGTGTTCGAGAGTCCATACAACTGTTTAATATTTCCGATTGAATAATGAGACTCCTATTAGTCATACCCAGCAACTTTATAAATAACAAATTTTGCAACACAAAAATAAAAATAAAATCAAAAACGATTGAATGAAGGACAAAATGACATTTTAAACGTCATCCGGAAGTAATGATTGTATTTTATCAACAACTACTTATCAAACTAAAAAATTTACCCAAGAAAATATGTTTTCTATACGCGATAAGCATAAACAAAAACTTGAAACGTCAAACTATTTACTACAGCATGAGCTGTCATTGACTTTCAACATGTGGAAGAACCATTTTTATTAAAGTTTTGATTGTTCCAATTTAACTACCACCCTACTTGTCACATGTACGAGTTTACATGTCAATTGAGTGTTGTATCCATGAAAATATGAACGTCATTGACATATATGTTTTCCGTTCTGCCACTTTGGAGAGTGTATTTGTCACCTAATAAAACAAAAGCTTAATGGGACCATTCGGAAAGACACTGACACTACTGACAGTCATTTAAAAAAAAAAAAGTAGAACACACCGGAGGTAGAGTGTGAAATTAGATATTTGACGCTATAAATGGATATCGAGTGTGTGCATTCAGAGAATCATACTTGTTTTGAGTCATAATTGAGAATGTTTGTTCCAGAAACATATGCTGTGTTATTCCTAATCTGTCAGTGGTTTTTCTAGATCTGGAACAGTTGTTTGTAATAATATTTTTGACGCACTGTTATAGAATGACAGTTGTTGTTTAAGCAGAGGAATTTATGTTCTAAATCAAAATGGCGACAGGAATTGACAGATATCAAGATTTACAAATAACTAATGTCAATAGATGTCGCTGTGGAATATTAAATTGAAACATTAAACGTGATGAGAATTAGCGTAGCTGCCTACCTAACCTAGTCGCGTCTTTAAATTTTATGCAATGGATGCCACTCACTGTCTGTGAATTGATGCACGACCAGTGTGTGCTATCGATCAATCACCATTTTGTGGGAAATAGATTTGGTATGGTCAGTCAGAGATAAGGGTGGGGGAAATAATGTATTAGGGGCTACCCCCCTTATTTGGTAAAACTTTGTGGGTAACCTACCCTTTATATTGAATTACACTAGGCTGTCGTCGTTATTGAAAGCGAAATACGTCAGAACTACGGCTTAAGGGTAAACTGATGAACATTGAGGGTAATTGAGAGCATGCTACAGGGGGGAAATGTATAGAATATGATACATTTCATAACCAAGGTGGAGTGGCTTCAAGGTGAAAACAGTATCAAAGGGTTTAGGGGTGTCTACTGCGCAGTAAGCGGTCGCAATTTTTATGGAGAAGGGATATGGAATGTGAAATCAACCGCGACTTTATCCAAAGAGCTGTTTTGCAGTCAAGCCTCAAGCTATTTTCTAGATCTGAGATCTGATACTGCGGTTAGTGCATTGGACTGGTAAGCGAGAGGTCACAGTTTTTTCGCGGCACCCTCTTTACAGGCATGAAAAACCTGCAAGAGTATAATCTACCATAAAGAAAACTTAAGAAGACCAAAATCCCGCTGTCAGGAAGAATGAAATACTAAACTTGGACGAAGATAGCCAAAACTTCTGTCCACCTGATCAAAACGAAAAAAGGGCAGCAGAATGCAAGCTAACATTAAACAAAGCTGCTGGACCTGATGGCTTCCAAGCCGACTCACTTAAAGCAGCTGAAGATGAAGATCAGGCACCGTTTGCCTGATCTACAAAAAAAAGGAGACTCGTCAACTGAGCCAACTACAGTAGCGTGAGCATTGTCAGTACCGCGTACAAGATCTTATCTCTGTCTAGACACCTGAAATCTATTGTCACCGACCTGATTGGCCCGCATCAGTGCGGTTTTATGTCAGAAGATCCAAGACAAGTCCTAAAAAGTCCAAATCGATGCCCACCAACTCTTGATCAATTCAAGGGTGCCTATGACAGCATTTATAGAGACGAACTATGGATGCAGTCATGTCCAGTTTTGGCATACCTGGGCTAAACTCATCGATGACGAAACAGAATCCTCCCTGCCCCATCAAGATTTTAACATCGTGATGCGCTGTCATGAGACTTCTCTTACATGAAACTCACAAGTCAACATTACAGGCACAGTCTTTCCAAAATTTGTTAGCACACACCGACGCATTGCTAGAACACGGATAGCTATCGCTGTTCGTAAGTATTGAAACAGAAGCGGCCAAAATGGGTTTTAGTGGTGAAAGAGGGGAAGACCAAGTATTTGCTGTCAACAAGAAGGGAGACACCCAACATAAACTTAAAAATCTCTAGCCAATCGCTGTTTCTTAGGGCGGAGAAGACTATTACGATGATCTTTCCCGAGCAACTAAGAAAATTCTTACCATCTCAGTCCCAGTTTAAGGCGCTGAAACATAGACTCTATCAAAGACCGATGAAGATTTCTTTGGTTGCATCCTCGTAAGATGGATAGTCCAGTTTGCGTTGACCAGTTTTAGAGGAGAAGATTCAACAACGAACTATACGAGCTGTACAGTGACATCGTCTGAGTTAAAAATTGCGAGTTAGACGTTTAATCGAATCTAACCTGGAGGGACAATGCATCAGAGAAAAACCTCGCCTTAGGAGAGGCTCACGACTTCAATTAATTTGGAACGCACAATTGGAAGCATTTAGCTAAAGAACGGGTTAACTGAAGATGGTTGTTGGTGGAGGGCCAAGTTGAATCCGAAATGTAGCGCTACCTAGGTAGGTAGAACGCAGCTTAATGTCAATATACCGTGCATGCGTATGAGATAGAAGCGGCAATGACGACAACAACGCAGAAACTATCAAGAAAAAATAACATTCAACACCGACGCGGTGAATGGCGCGATTTTTTCAGCGACGTCGACCTGGTCAGAAGGTTCTGAAACAACGGCTGAGTCTTCGAATTTGATTTGGAAGAACGGCGGAATAGAGAAACACTGCGACTTACATAGATTGTGCGCGCAAGTGTAGAGGGGCCTCAATCAAATTGTTGTGTGAAACTGAAGGCAGCTAAAGACGGCTTGTTGTTTGAGGACTAGGTCTATCAACGACTGTATCGTTCCCTTCTATAAATGGAGCAAGACTGGCTCCAAAAAGTGTTGCCGGGAATGCAATCATCTTTGAATGAAATGAATATGATGAATGGATTGCCCTAACATTATCTAAACTCCGTTCCATGATTTTGGCAGTGGTCTGGTGGCTTGTATTCGTGAACTCGAGCCTAGAATATTTAAAGCCTTTAAATTTCCCAATTCCTTATCACTATTGACAAAGTTGCTTGAAAGGACGAAATCCAACATCTTGGGTATATATTAGTGCCACTTGGCGTGACGAACAGAGGATTTGTCGCCTTCACTTCACGGTACAGAGAACAAGCGATACATTAAGTTGGCACTACAGTCTCCGGGGTGGACCTGGGCCTCAACCAACAAGCGTCTCCAACAAGCTTGATGCATTAAATCAGAAATAGTTTCGTTTCGAAGTAAATGCCACGCTACGATGATTATTACTTATTTTTTTTAGGTTAAGGAAGTTGGTTTTTTTCTGTTAATTACCCTCTTTACATTACAATGAACGAAACGAAATGCGGGAAAGATGATAAAAACATTATCGCCATTCATTATGAAGGAATTATGTCACAGAAAAAATCAATGAACGAAAGAAGAAACACATATGTACATAATGAGAAACAACTATTTACAGTTAAAAGACACACCCTTATTGCAATTTAATGACCAACAAAGAATTTGTCACTCTTCCTATGGGTGATAGATTTGCCATTTTGCAAACCTATGCGGGTCTCACTCGAAAGTAACTAATGATTTCTATTGTTCGCACTTAAGAGATCCCGCATTACAAATCGAATATACACTACGGGTCAGAAGTTTGAGACCACTCCTAGAAAATACTCCCATCACTTAGCTAAGTAATGGTTTGGTTTGATTCTAAAGCTAAGAATACACAAGCTTTGGCAAAAGTCACCGAGATTCGTATTGACAAATGATTACTTTTTACATCGAAGGGACATCTGAGCGCGAGATTACATCCCAGTGGAAATTACCCAAGTCTAGGATGGATCCACCGTACTATTAAGCAAAAACTGGTAGTTGTTTGGACAAATCTTGGTGAGAAATACTTAGACCTACAAGAAGGAGAGAGACGATATTCTTATAAGAACAATCAGCAAGCGGTACAGAAGAGCCAGCTTAACCGCTATCTGTCAGTATAGTTCAAAGGCGATTGAGAGGAGCTAGACTCCATGGTAGAGTAGCAGTGAAAAAACTCTAGCTTCGACCTGCTAATACAAAAAAATGCGTTTAGAATGGGCTCTGAGCTAAGCGGAACCACCTCTTTGCAGGCATGACAAACCTGCAAGAGCATAATCTGTCATAAAACAGTTTCTCAATCCGCTGAACGGAGTCGGGAATAAAACTGTATGTCCCTCCATTCGGCTGAAAAAAAACCACGCACAACATGAATGGTTTCGAGAAGCATGAGTCGTAGAGACCTGAGTGAGGCGCAAAGGAACTAATTTTCGTTGGCCCTTGTACCTAACCTAACTTACTTAAGATGGCGCAACAATTCGGGGTGGATCTCGATCTTTAGCTAGCTGCCTCCAGTTTCGCAGGCTAAGTTAGTTGAATTCCCCTTCCACTTGCGTGCGCCACCTAAATCGCGGTCCAGCTCTACTGGGCCGACCCTTCGGGGTGGCTTCGAAGATGAGCTGTCGCGCTAAATATTTGTATTTGTATGCCTCGTTTTGTAAAAAAAATAGTGGTCTCAGACTTATGACCGCCAGTGTGCGTGTATCTAGTTTTGAATAAAATTCATTTCAGTGAACACTAAACTGTAATCTATCCAAGACAAGGCAAAAATATTCCGGAAAAATAGTAGAAAATTTCTCAAAGAAAACAATATTCTTACGCTTACCCAACAGCAACAAGTCTAAAAAAAAATGTTGACTTAACCTACGAAACTTTTTCAAGATAAGAACTTCGACGATAAAAGTTATATTTTTAAAACAAATTGCGACATGAAACGCACAAAAAAAAAAAAACGAGTTCAAGTTTCCACAAAATCCAAGCCAATGCATTTGGAGAGTAGAACTTGTGGAGAAAACTTCCTCTCACTTCATATTTACTTAAACTATCTACCTGTCAATAATTTACAGATATATGTCAAACATTTTCAGACTTGTTCTCTGTTCGTATGACTAAACGCTTAATTAACAAAAAATTAGTGAGCTCATCTTAAACAACTGTGTCAGCTGTCAGGTTAGCACGAATTGAAATTGAATCAGAATTATTTTTGTAACACAAAACAGTTGTTTTTGTATCAAAGATGCACGCCTTCCAGATGAAAATGAATTTTTGAAATATCAAGTGGCAATGCTTCCGGATGTGGCAACAAATGTCATTTCTCCATCCAAGAAACATTCCTTTAAGTTTAGTTGTGACAAAATAATGTTAAATGTCAATAGAATGACAAGTTCTATTATCTTACCAACCCACGGAACACACCCGTTGAAACAAACTTGTTAGATTTTTTTTTTCACAAATAAGAGTGGGCAAGATAAAACTGTTGACATTTGGCAATTTTAAACGCTTTCTTTAAAAAGTTGACTCATAGTTTGTCAATTTTGACATTTAGTAAATGTTTGCATAAAATGTATGCAAATGAACTTAGAATTTGGAGAAAACTCAGACAACTTAAGTGGATTATGCTACTAATCTATGGCTATGAGCAGAAGCGGAGTTTTGAGTTCAAGTATAAGCCTTGTCGTGGTGGCAGTGCAATGGAGATCTAGAGAAATGGGGTTTATGTATAGTGATGCAAAGACTACTCAAAGAAGTTAGTTCAAAGAGTCTTCATCCTGCAGGCAGAACACTCGGAAAGTAGGTGCCTGCTGCATGCCTCAAGTGAATATCCATTGCAGAGTGCACAGCAACAACGCCCAAAAACAACTTCAGTAATCGCCGGATATATGCTCCTTCCCGTAAGCCGCATTGCTAACCAAACATTTTAGGCTTCAAAAGTCGCCAGCAATATAAGCGGATACGGATATGTAACTTCCCCTCTTAAGTGCCCAAACAAATCAGAAAAACTTTCAAGGCAGCTATCCGGGGGCACTGTAGTGCATCTCTTTCACGTGTGGAATCTGAGAAAGAACCTTTTTCCTGTCGGCAACTGGCCATCATACTCACGGTAATAGGCACGTTTCGACATTAGTCCAGCGAGTACTAGCTTTAATCAAGGTTTCATCAACCAAAAAGGCCTAGAAAAGGATCTAATTCCTATCATTTCCTCGTGAGTTTATCAGCTCTTTCATTGCCTATGATATCCATACGACTTAGTACCCAACATAAGCTCACCATATTGCTCGCTGATATTTCATTTCGCCACTCCAAAGCCCTAATAGCCATTTGAATCTGACAGTCAATATATCTATGTACGGAGAGTCCTTTCAGTGCTAACAATTCTTAAAGACTGCTCTTTAAGGCAGTGCTTGTGAAATTAGGAGCAATCGTAGTGGCTCTAGAACCCAGAAGGGTGTACAGGACACAGTTGTAAGTTAGCACAGAAGAATCTTTAGTAGAAGACTGTGAAAAATGTTTAATGGCAGACTACAGCAGAGACTCTCCTTAAGGTGGCGTTATGTTTTCATTGCTATGGAATTTGCTGATCAACTCTTTGATTACTTAAGAATGATGTTGAAGGGTCCTTGTCGGCTAAAGCCCGATAAGCTTTCATTTAACCCTCCAAAAACTAACAGCAAAGGAATTAAGTTTGCTTATACGGACAATGCCGTGATTCTAGCCAGCCTATCAACTTGTTCATTTCCTTGCCAAGTTTTATCCTGCACTGTACTACAAACTCGGAGGAAAAGGTAGTCGCGGACTTTGTATACCTGTTCCTTATGATAGATTAGGTTAGGTTAGGTAGGAAAGTTGACAGAACAAGTAAAATCCTTCCTCTTGAAGAAGATATGGATTTTTTTTTCTCCATTAGCAGTTTTCTTTCGGTTTTCTGTTTGTTGTAGAATGGTCATAGTTTCCTAGTTCTAACACAGGAGCTGAACGCATTCCACCTATCATTTGCAGTACCTTGAATTTTGTTCCCGACTTCCTGTTTAAGATTACAGGGTGAGATTTTGACTGTAGTATCGGCTAGATCGAGGTCTAATGAAGATTCTTGAATTGCCAGCTTATCAGCTGTTTCATTACCAAGCACCCCTTTGTGTCCAGGGATCCAGCAGAATCTTACATTGTCCTGCCTGCCAAGAACCCGTAGCTCTTCGCGACAACGACTTGCAAGCTTCGATTGTACTTCGATGGTAGAAATCTCTCTTATTGCCGCCTGGCTGTCAATGAAAAAGGTAATATCATCGTGTGGCATTGCCTTAATTGCAACCTGTTGAGCATTGCCAGGACCACCGCTTGGAAGTCTGATCGATCCGGATAGATCCTAATGATATGATGGACCAGATTTTCGTACAAACTATCAGGAAAAAGAAAATATAGACGCAATGGTGTCGCTTACTTGACATTTCTTAAACTGTAATCACTTAAAAGTCTCACTGGATTCACACGATCATACCAATTACTGAAGAACTGTTCCCTATTAAAAGTGTTTTATATTCCAAATTCCCAATAAAGGAACAAATTCTCAATAAGGGAATGAAAATTATTTAATTTCTTCCTCGGAACTATGTATATTTCTCATTTTGAAACAAGCCCCGCAAACGAACAAGTTTATGTGACAGCTCTCATCTTACAGACACAGACTGCAGCAATCGGCTTCCATGTTTTTTTCCCAAAAAAAAAATAAATAACTGTGCTAATTACCTTTAACGACAAGAAATGGATATGTATATGTAGCGTGGTATTTTGCAAAAAACCTACATTCGCTTTGAAGTTAAAAAAAAACAGCCCACACGACAGAAATTTCTAAAGTACCACGACCATGTCGTCGTCGTCGTCTCCATCGTCAATGCCATCATGGTGGCACACTTTCTTCAGTTTTTTTGCCTTCATTCGTTGGAATAAAGTCAATTTTGCAACCAACATCAACAACAAACGAACGGTTTGTTGAACTTTTTATTTTGTCCGTGTGTTGGTTAGGGGTCTTCGCGGTGAACGATGAAGTAAGCGAAAACGTTCCAACGAACGTCGCAAATGGCGGTGACAAAGACCTTACACAGATTGTTTACTTATAAAAAAAAATAAAAAAAAAATTCTTTTGAAACAAGAATTTGAATAGCTAATTGAGTTTAATTTTAATTTGGAACCCGGAGATTGTTTTTATTTTTTTGTGTATTTTTAGTCAGACAACACCGGTAACGGAACGCAATTGAAACCATTTAACCTAAAAACTATTTTTAGAATCATTTTCTCAAAGAAATGCTTGCTTGGGAGTGCAACATTGCATCGGAAATTTATGATTGTTTAGGTTTCGTAATTCCAACAGAAATTTGGTTAGACTTGTATCGAGAACTTTGGAGCTCTGAATTTAATGAGTGACTCCCCACACTTGGAAGTCAAAGTTTATTATTCCCCGTGTATGGGCATGTGAACGATATAAGACGCAATTTGAAATAGCTAAGTGTACAGACGGAACGGATGGATATAACTTGCGTGTTATGAATTTAAAACTGTGAAATTGGTCAGTTTTGAGTGATAGAGTTGGAACGATACTGATGTGGAACATGCTGCTGAAACTTCATCAGATTTTCGACGATTTTACGGTCATCAAACATGAGAGCTCTCCCGAGCTTCCGACTCTTATAAGTGCGGTAGAGATCCGAGATTTACCGTCTGTGGCTCTACAGGGCAAACTGATCCGGCTGTTTCGGGTAAGGTTGGAGGATACACGATACAGCATGCATTTTGAAAGTAAATCTTTCGCACTTTTATAAACGTGCAGCGGATTTCAGCAAGGAGACGCGCTATTGTTGGACTTCTTCAATCTCACACTTCTCACGTGTTAACACCGCAGGCATAAATCCGTCCAACTACTGGGGTACAGGGACTTAGTCCCTTATTATTGCAGCCACTTGCGGGCCTATTATGATATCCTCTTCTTTAGAACACCTATATCAAGCCGGAGTGCTTGATAAATCTAACGATGTCTTTGGGGTTTTCTACGTTCCTGGTGATTAAATCTTCCGCCTTAAGGCAGTAATTACATCTTTGACACCATCAATCGCTCCCAATGTGTCCATTTTAGAGGTTTTCATGGCGAGGCGAGTTGATCTTGAAGTGAACGAGGACAAAACAAAGTATATACATGCTTTCAACATATGAAGCACCCCCTAGAATACATAATGGATCCTTTGAGATCCGACTAAGGCTGTACACACATGCAGGCACCCCTATAACCTAACCGAGTTTATCCATCGCGGAGTAATCATCAACTTCACGTTGGTTTTTGACAAGGACCTACACCCTTGGAATCCGGTGCTACGCTACTTTGGTTTGACGAAACAAGACAAAATGTATGCTCTATCAGTCCCCAATTCTGTCAATTTTGCCATATAGTGCCGGAAGCTGCACAATAAGCAGATAAACGGAACAAATATAGGGACTTTTGAAAAATTCTTCATCGATATAACCGCGGAATCTCCCAAAAAGTAAAAACGACGACAATATTCGCAAGATCTTCGAGTCTCAGCCTCCAAGTTCGAGACGAAAAGGAAGACCAAACCTTCAGTTCAAAGACCAAGCAATTTCAGGTGCCGAAGCGCTTGGTTTAGGAAATTGTAAGCAGCATGCCTGAAGATTCCAGGAAGATTATTTTGTTCCGAGATCCGGGAACCTCCCTTTGAAAGACCAACCGATCATGGATTTAATTTTAGCATGAAATTACGACTTCTGAGGAAAAACCCATAAATTGGTTACGTTCTTCAGTAATTCGAATTGGTAGCGCAGTCAGTTTTCTAAGAAAGTTACAAAGTTGAAATGCATGACAAGCCACGTATCGTGTAACCCATTATGGACTTTGCTTAACAGACACGATTATGCTTACGTAAAGCGATCAATTTCCCAAGACTTATGAACTGTATACATTCACGTATGCTTTCTAGAAACTAAATTCCACTAAAAAGGGGATAAGCACGCCACCTTGTGGGGTCTGCAGGTACTAATTACTTATTCTAAATTATTCCTTTCAATTATGTTGTGTTTTATGGATGTAAAATTACACGGAAGTGCTTTTTCTTATGCTTCATTAAGTTTTGTTCAATCTGTTCGCTTTCCTTTTGAACAAACGCATAAATTAGTTGTGTATCTACCGTTAGTTTACATTGAATTGTGTACTGAGATTCCACCCACTTGTACAATTATTCAAACGTACATATATGTGTACTTTCCATAAAATATTGCATAATAAATTGACAGACAATGAAAGAAGAAACAATAGCACAGTTACGAATAGCTACGACATAGCATGGTCGTTGCATGGAAGATCCCCCGCATATCAATTGTTGTGGGCAAAGCTAAATACCAACTCGTGGTTGAAGAGAAAATGCACGCGTATGAAACAATATGCTTCCTATGTGTTTGCTTCGCTTTAAACGGAAGTTTTGGAAAAGCTGAGACCGTAAGTATTTCACAAATTGGTAGGCCCTTGGCGTTCGAGCTTGGGATCGTCTCTATGGGCATACCGCATACCAGTGTTGTAGCTGATCGTATGTCCGCCTTTGGTTTGGGGTCTTACAAGAGTGCGGACCGTCTGTCCGATTCAAAGTTTTCAGACCGTCCCCTCAGAACATATGACGAGGCAAGAGCATAGGATTTGAAGAATCTAGGAACCCCCCTAAGCCATAGTCCCAGAAGGACAAACAACGGACTAAGGAGAAAAGAATTGGAGGGATTGAAAGAATCAGAGCTTACTTTAAAATCGAGGGGAATGAACAAGCTGACAAGCTAGCCGGGCGAGGGTCAACCTTTCACAGATCCATAGCGCGAAGGAAGTCAACATTCCGTTGGGTGCTCTAGAGCACAAACTTTTCTCACACTATCTATTAAAGGCCAACGCTACAATTAACAATCAAAACAGGACTCGTGCAAATAATACTAAAGCTGTAGCGACCAACACTAGCATCTTACCAGGTAAGTAACCATGCGGCGAAACTCTGTATACCCTTCACCACACATTGCCGAAGTTGTAATGATGGAAATGATCAGAAAACCATTTTCCACTTTATCTGTGGATGTGCCACACTAAGCGATACCAGACTTCGCACATTAGACAAGCTATTCTTCGAAGATTGAATCTTATTTCTGAGTTCTACTGTACTGATTGAATTTGAGAAGCTGTAACAATCTCTAGAACATTATACACACTTTCAACAACCAGGTCACGTGAGTTGTGCTTTACCTATCCACCACCGATCAATCCCCACGCCATCTATTGTGATTAACAACATTAGAAGTGGAATCCATGAAAGTGCCTCGTACAAGGTGCTCCATGTGATACCAACTTCGGCTGTTACGATGCTGGTGCTAAGAAATGTACTCACTTACGCAACGATGTGTAACGGGTTTGATGCCAACTGAATGCAGACAAACGATGGAAGACTGGAAGCCTACAGTCGGTCAAATTTAAAACCAGAAAAACAATGACGTCCTAATGAGCTTCTTGAAATTATTCAAGCGGTCGAGCAGAGAAGCATTTTTACTTTCCAATCCTGCGGACCCTGGCAAACAGTCTAATAGCCTCTATTGCGTGATCGCAAATCGAAGTAGATATAGCCGTGGAATTGCCAAATAAAATGCGCACAAGTTTAAGGTGGTTAAGGGTCTCATTTCTATTGGCAAAAAGTCCTCCGCACTTGACATTCCCTGTCAAAGTCAGACAGCCCACAAGGAATTCAGAATATAATTTTCAAATCAC
Organism: Criorhina ranunculi; assembly: GCA_951813785.1. Lineage (NCBI taxonomy): Eukaryota > Metazoa > Arthropoda > Insecta > Diptera > Syrphidae > Criorhina > Criorhina ranunculi. Next base: position 47,833,348 of record OX638382.1, on the reverse strand, counting down.
GTCACGCCTCACTCGATCCTATTTCCAAATAGGTTAGGGTCTTTCGCAACTTATATGTCGACACCTCATAGATACGTTTTTAGACTTTGTTCCACCAAACGCTGGCGCAAAGTACATTAAATCTCTCGGGGAATTGCTATAAATTGAATTCATTGCAAAATTGTAAGCTGCTCAAACCAAAAGACTTGAAATATGTCAAAGGAAGTTCAAAGCCTCTTACAGTACTTCAAATTAAAAAACAACTAGACAGAAAGAAAATCAATAAAAACCCAACAAAATGCCAACACTATCTGCATCCTACCCCTCCATCATTGCACTAATTTTTGCACTCCAAGTCAAAACCCAGTCCATATCATCATCATTATCACCATTCTGTGCACTTCACAGCTCCTGCCGGAGGAGGAATTAATCCAAACACTGCATAGGGAGACTCGTTTCAATGGCTTCCACTTTAATTAATTCCGCATGGAAAAAAATATAAAATAAAAAAATCTGTCATCACAGTGTTGTCAGACCAAAAAGGAATGCAAATCCTTTTTAGAAACTGTATCTATGCGGGGGAAAAAAAGAGAATGTTAAACTGTCATCGGGGAGGACGCCAACCAATGTCTCCTTAGTTAGCAAAACTCGTGATAAAAAGGATTCAGCAAAAAAAAAAAAACAGAAACAAAAAAAAATTTGTTTGGTAATTAATACTCGAGAAGAATAACGGAAGGGATGGAAGACGACAGCAGATACAAACAACCACACAAACAAAAATATCAATTTCAATTGAAAACCACAAATTGGTCTCCAATTCTAAAAAGAAAGAAATAAAAATAAATAATTAAATAAATTTTCCTATTGTGATCGCATAAACGAATGAACTCTCCGCGAGTAAGCACAACAATCCGGAGGCCTCCAGACGTTGATGTATCTACATATCTGCTTACTTTTGGTATAGATAGTGTTTATGTTTTGTGTAGCGTCAGCATCAAACCGCAGTTAGTAGCAAAATCCAGAAAATCAAGTTCTATAAAACACAAAGCCAGTCTCGGTGGAGTGCATTCTTAGCTTCGATGCTCTTTCCCACTTTCGTTCGTCATTCGATTCGGTTGTGTGGTATAAGAGAACGAGTGAAATAGCTGCAAATGAGGAACTTCATACAATTCGTAAACAACTTTGTAGAAGATACTAGTACGAGAACGAGTATTTATTTAAATGGAAAAGTGAAGGCAGACAAGTTTATCTATCAGATACAAATACAATGAATCAAAGACAGTGTGTCAAAGAATTATTCATCGTGAATGGATTATATGAGCTTTAGGGTCGAAGTGTCGTGGAGGTAGAATGCTGTTGAGTTAGGGTAGGTTTAAACCTCATGTTTTGGGAGAGCCTCTGTGAAAAATAACCATAAGCTGGCTTTTGTTTGACAATGAAGGAGACATCTTCTGGACAAGAACTTGGACGTGTGAATGTTTAGACTCCCTCCATTCCTCTCAAATGTAGAAAAACACCCCAAGACTGTGTGTCAGTTTGGAGTGAAACTTTCTTTGCCACCGTCTTGTAAGTTTGCATGGGAGCGTAACGAAAATTGAAACAATAGGGAGAGCATGCGCGATGTATAGAATGAGGACACTACGAGCGCAACGAAAATTGAAACACACAAGACAGTAGGGAGAGCATGCGGGACGTGTGGAATCAGAACACTACCAAGCGCAACAAAAGTTGAAACACACACAAGAGGGAGAGCCTGCGCGATGTGTGGAATCAGAACACTACGAGCGGAACGAAAGTTGAAACACACATAAGGCAGTAGGCAGAGCATGCGCCATGTGTGGAATCAGAACACTACGAGCGTAACGAAAAGTGAAACTGCCTGTGTAAGACAGGGAAGTGGGGAATATTAATCGTTGCGCACCAAATTTTTGGCGTGACAGCTTGTAGATGCCTAAATCAACCATTTCCGTTACATATGCCATATTTTTCGAACGTGTGAAAGGGACCTACAGTTTTTATTGCCGCAAGATTGAAACGTACTTTCGTGACAAATTACACTTTCAGAGGTTTGTCATTGTCTACCGAGACAATGCTGGGATTCACACTTGTGTCAGTTTACCTCCAGCAGTCTTATGTACTTTCCCACTAAGCCACGGCGACCTAAGAAGTAAAGTACGAAACTAAGGAAACCAGAAACTGAAAAACATCCACGAATGACCAGACTTGAGTTCTCAGATCCCTTTATGGTATGGTAGGCGTCGTTTCACTCGGATCTTCATGGATCCATTGCGTCTTCTGTTGTGGGATACTGTTTGGAAGTAGGAAGAGGTAAGTTTTATCTATTCCCTAAACCACCCTAGAATGATCTTCAATGGCATGGTTGACAGTTCGCACGGGTCGCTAAAGAAGAAGGCGCCTAGGGTTGTTCTCCTAGTTCTGCTGAGGCTTGGGCAGTTGCAATGAAAGTGTGTCGTGTCTTCTTCCGCGTCTTAGTCGTCACCGCTTCTGTAGAGGTCGGTCATACTTAGTTGCATTCTCTTTAGATGGGCTGTGAGGATGTAAGTAGAATCGGTTCAGCGTAAGTATTTCTTTCAACTATGTTGTGGTCATATGTTCTTTGAAATATAGCATAATGGGAGTGTGTTCCATCTCTCATCGGCAAGTTTTTAAATGTCCACCCGTCTTAGAAAGTCTATAAGTGTCAGACCAGTGTTTGGTTTAGTTTTGATCCTATTTTTGCCATGTTGTCTACTAAATTCTTAATCAGTTTTGCCACAGTCAACTGTACTTATCTAGAATGGCGCACTTCCTATCAAATATCTAATCAGAAATATAATGATAACGCTGATAATAATGATAAGTCTCATTTGTCACTTGCGTATATCACGTACTTAAAAGCAAAATTTGTAACAAAGAAGGTCTTTGTTTTGTTTCAAAGTCTTCAGCACTTTCTACATCAAGGAAACACAACTGCTCTTTGTCCATGATATTGCTTATAACGTATACCTGCATAGTAATTCTCCACGTTCCATTTTCAATGTCAATTATCCTTATTAAACGAATTATTAAACACGTTGAAGCACATACACGTACTTGAATGCATATTTCTGGTGTTTTGTCATTTATTTTGTGATTCGATTGACAAAACTTTAAGTCACGTATCTACTGTGGCTAATCTTCGTATGAAAACAATTCGAAATTTTTTCAAGCATTTAATTTACCCAGATGACATGAGGCCTCTAATCCAAAAGAAAAAACATCCCTACACCATGTGTGTGTCAAAATACTTTGTGTGTTCACACACATTTAATAGATTAGGGTTAAATTGCTGTGAAATTTCTCCGCTTCAAACACCACTGATGACATTATAACACCTTTGCGCAGCGTCAAACACTGCAACGATATAACTTTTGTCTACCTGTGTTCTTGTATAACGGTAATTTAACAATAGATGAATACAAAGCCATATTTACTGCTTTACAATTTCATTTACAACAAACGCTATTGATACAACTGACAAGAGGATAGTCTTCCATATTTCTCAGTGACAGTTCAGTACATCGACTGTCATTGTGTATTCAATTGGCGTGGTACCTACTACAGCTACAAATACGAGTAGTAATGTGTGCGATTTTAATAAATTCCAAAAGTAATTTTGTTTTTTAGTTGATTTTTATCACGTTTTAACGAATGTGTGAATACAAACATAAAGACACAAGTTTTGTAGTGTAGCGGTGTGGCCAAAGATCAGTTCAAAGTGTTTAGAGACGATAAGTGGTCAGCGGTTGAAATAATGCTTTTTGCGAGTTTTTATTCCTTTTTTTTACTGATGCTAATTAGTAAAATGGAAATTAAATTAAATTGAAAACAAAGAAAAATATTAGTGGACGGTCTTCATAAAAAGGGTAATAAAAATGTTAGTGAGTTTACTCACTTACCTTTTGTTGGTACATAGTTGCATCGTTCTGTCAAAATGTGACTGCACAGTTTACACTTGACCTTAATACCTTATGGGTGGCATCGTAACATAAAAGATTTATGTCAGTGCATTTTCGTGGTTGTCAAAATGCACCTCAGTTGGCACATTAAACAAACAGAACTTGGTATGTACGTCACTGAAACGATAACGGTTGAATCCGGAAACGTCAATTGCATGACGATAGTCAATAATCAAAAATTTGGAAACCAGATGACATTGCAAACGATTGAAATTCTAGTCTTTGTCGAAATCGCCACGTTAACATATCGAGTCGAAGACATCAAAGGCGCTCTCTTTCTGGATCTCAAACGCTCTCACTGTCTCATCAGATAGAAAAGACTACTTATCAGCAATAGTAAGTATCATAACGGAACACTGCGACATCGGCAAGCACGCCAATAGGCTGAGTCTCATCTGCAACAACTCTGGTAGAAACTGCATGGACAAGGAGGACGAGGAGGCAAATCTTCAACTTGTCTGCACTTAGGAGCCAGCTTCTTCCATAACCTGAACGAACTGACTGACATTAACATATGCAGCCTCCAGCGCTTCCTAAGAAGCTCTGGTTGGTTCTGCGAATAGTATTTTTGGTTGAAGAACAGATCCATGTGGTAACAAAAAGGATCTTATCTGGTCTAAGTGAGGTTGCAACTTGCAGCCTGCCACTCCAACCTAACCTTAGTGGTTCCATGGATATGTTGTCTCACGCTGTGACACTATAACTTTGGTTGTCACGCAATTTTAAAGTCGACTTTCCTCGAATTCAGAATTAACTTCGACCAGAATCTGAACCGGGAATCAAGGCTAGTCGCACTTTCATGGATGGATTGGTGGACAAACGATTGGTCTGGTGCTGGTGTCTTCGTAAAAGACGACAATATTAGGCTTTACTATGCGTTAGGCAAACATGTATACGTCTTTTAAGCGGAGACTTATGCTATCCTAATGGTCATGAGCTACATATTTTAGGAACAGGTGGAAGGGCTCAGTAAGCTGCGCTTAAGGCTTTTCCTAACCCACTGACCACTTCCAGTATCGTTCATGAATGCAAAAATTTGCCTCAATTTGGCCGATTAAACTCTTTGACTCTTGACTGGGTTCCAGGTCAGACTGGGATCTCAAAAAATTAGATCTCCGATGAGATTGCCAGACTAGACTCAAAGAAAATGTTTCTCGGAATCGTAGCCCAATTTGGCTATTCCTGCACCCTCTGTAAGAGCTTACATTGACGATTGGGTGTCTAATGAAGACTTGTGTGTACGGCAGACTCTCCAGAAACCAGGTGAACTAAAAGCATGCTTCCGGATGTCTGTATGAAATCAGCTCTGTTCTTGCTATCATTCAGCGAAAAAGGCTGCAGACACTTCAACAAGCATTTCAATATGTTAGGCTTCAGTGGCACTACAGTTCATTGCAGATTTGTGGAGAAGGTGACGACATTGCGAAGCATCCTGCCTTTCGTCGTATAAGTTTGCAAATCTTCGAGGCTGATGTGATGAGCGCTGATACTGTACCCATGGAAATTTCGACTCAGCTTTTTAAGAAACGCGATAAAATTCCAGTAATATAGAGCTTGCTTTCCAGTGGTACAAAAGAACAAGGAGTGAATTGCTTCCTATTCCGACAGAAACAAAAAAAACACCTCAAATTTGCTGTCACTAATTTATTTGTTTGTTCATTTCATTACATTAACTGTCATTTGACAAAGATTTAAAAATTCGAATATGTAAATACGTTTTCGAAAATCGAAAATGGTCATGCCAAGTTTGGTAGGTACAGCAACAACAGCGCATCACTGTACTTTAAAGTGATGAGATTGTCTGTACATCCACATGGAAAGTGAAGAAACATTCTTTCAAACTGCAAATATATACATACATACATGTCCGCAAAGTAATTATTAAAATAGAATTAAATTCTCTAGAGAGACTCTTAAGTTTATTTTTATGTGCATAGCATCAGAACGTGATCATATGTTGTCTACACATATTCGGGGATGACATAATTCTCAAAATTCACATGGCGGATGTTACTTAAACGTCAGTCGTTGAATAGATCAAATAGAAATTAATGTGCATTCATTAAATAACGTGTTACATCTTTCTAACAACTTGATTTGACAACCTATGAAGAGAAGTCTTGTCAACAATTTGCTGCAACTATCACTTTTATGTGGAGAATGTTCTGTCAACAAGCTGTCATATTGATTGTTTACATGGATAAGCACATCTACAGATATGTCATATGGATGAGGATGGTAGATAGACAATGAAAAGAAGACATGGAACATCAATAGCCGATGGAAACATCAAAACTTTTGACGTTTCAAAACTGAGAAATTAGTTGTGAACTCAGAATGTCTTACAGTTCGATCCATAAACATACAGAAAAACACAATAATAGTCCAAGAAAGGCTGCTCGCGAGCTTTGCAAACCAAAGAGACGGGAAGAAACATTGGTTTCTTCATAAAAAAAAAAAAAAAAAATAAAGAAAGGGTAAAGGAACAAAGTACGGAAGGAAACAAAGTCTTAACTGGAACCTTTAGATTCACAGTTGATGCAAAAAAATTGGAAAAACGACTTTTACAGACTGTATAACGATGACGATGACCAAGATCCCGACGTAATGCAGAAGGAACCTTTCAATCTAGATGGTGATAGCCAAAAAAATTCCGTCCACCTGATCAAAACGAAGTGCGGATAGCAATATCCCAACTAAAATCCAACAAGACTGCTGAAACCTTAAGCTTACACGTCGAGATATTCAATACAGCTGGAGATGACTTGGTAGGAAACATACACCAACGTATTTCTAAGATTTGATCATACCAATGCATACCTTGCCTGGTAGAAGGAATGTGAACATCCTTTTCCGGATCCACAAGGAGGAGGACCACCTCTAATGCGTCAATTTTAGAGGCATCAGTTTGCGTATAAGATTATATCTGCCATATTGTGTGAAACTTGAAACCCCTTTCCCCTTAATTGACCCCTCGACGAATCGGACAGAATGTCACAGTGGACTGCGTTAGCTTTGAAGTAACGATACCTCTTCCGAAATTAAACGAAGACTCTTGCCAAATGCTCTTTATTTGGGCTGAGAAGTCAACTGAGTTGTTAGATCCCATCCTGAACCATTAAGGAGACTCTCAATTGGATTCAAATTATGCCAGTCCTACTCTATAATGCTGAAGCATGGGCTCTATCGAAAGCAAATGAAGATATTCTTGATCCATTTAAGTGAGAAATTCTTCATAAGAATTTGTGTCCCGTAGACATGCTTCGGATGGAGAAAATTCAACAACGAATTATACGAACTGTACAGCCAAACTGCTCGTGGGACAAATGAGATGGCTAAGACATGCAGACCAAATGCGCCAGCCCAAAGTAGAAGAATACCTCGCCTTACGTAGCGCACAAAAGTTGAAGGGAACCATAACCCAATGTGCAACTGGGAGAAACTTTTTGGTTAAGGTCCAAGTTCACACCGAAAAGACCCCAAGTTAGCATTGCCAACATCATTGAGGCGTCTTTTATATCCCATATCCGCATATGGTTGACGCGAGGATAATTGAGAAGGATGAAGGCCCCTCCAAAAGCATTTGCTACAGAAAAGTCGTTTCAAAGACTTAAAGCAGTTCAGCTACGATTAGACAACCAACGCGTTGACTCTCTGATGTCAAAACTACGTGAGAATTTGTGGTCAAATCGTATGATCGTCAACGTTTTATGCGTTAGCACGGTGACCGTTGATAGTTATAGTGACAAGCTGGTTGGAAACACTTGTTAGTTGGGACTCAGGTCCACCTGTGGGGACACACTGGAACTCTGCATGTCAACAGATTCCCGAACAGAACTTCACAACGAATTTCACCACCGAATTTCACAACTGATTTCACAACAATTTCACAACGACATGCAATAAAAGGGTATAAATACTCGGATCCTTTCTGATAATCCACCACTCAAGTTCCTGCTGTCGATCGAGACATATGTAGTTCGTTATAGTTTAAGTATTGTTTGTTAATAGTTGTTAAGTTTCAAATAAAAGTGGTAAAATCTAGAGCTGTGTCAATCGTTCAAATTTGAAGACCGAATCGTTCAAGTATTGGTTTCAAAAATGATTGACAATCAACAGTTCCAATCGTACTGTTTGTATCGATCATTCGCATCGTTTTCGTTCGTTCGTTTTCATCCCTCTTTTCATTTATCTATTCAACAACTTTTGTTTCGTTCTTTCATATACAAATAATCAAGGCAACTGAATCGGTTTGATGTGCGAGTTGAACGATTGATTTGAGGTTGTGTGATTGCAATCATCAATACTTTTACGTGAACGGGTCAAAAAGATCGAATCAATCACGATTGACACAGTTCTAGTAAAATCCCACACACGTCGGACTATGGCGCCACCTTAAGTAAGTCTAACCGTAGCTTAACACATTCTAAGATCTACAACTTAAAACAAGTCCGACTCAACGACTAGCACTCTTCCTTATTAGAACATTTTTATGGCGCCAAAAGCAAAATCCTGATTCACTGTAGCCTTGCCGTAGTCACTTCCACTTGACTCAAGAAAACGAAAACAACAAAAGAGAATAAAAAGAGCAAAATAAAAAACAGAATAAAACAAAAACAAGTTCTTTAATCGACGTATGGATATAGATTGATGGAATTTTGCGTTTCACTTGTAAGCGCTGCGTCTTCTTCATCGTCTTTCTCATCACCCAGAAAGTGGATTTTGAATTGCTGTGCTAATTCTTTTTAGAACGCCAATTAAACAAAAACACAAGTCTTAATTTTTTAAGTCATTAAAGTTCTAAAACTTGCTTAAATGCTTAAAACTTCCGCCTTATACTGTGTGCACTTATGCTGTGTCTTCAAGGGTGCATTTGTACTTGCAAAGCCACCTTGTACTGTAGACTTTGAGAATTTTTCTTTAGCCAGCAATGGTCATCACTCGGTTTGGAAAAAGAGAAACTTTTCGCAAAAGGGCACACGGGCACACAAAAACAATTAAATGGAACGTTCTGAATTTCACTGCAAATACAGATACAAGATGCAAAAAGTAAAGCAAAATAAAAAAAATAAATACATCTTACTTACATCCAAAGAAGACGAACAAGCTTTATCCACAAATCTGATGATGATTACAGCATCCAAAGATGAAATTTCATTCCTTCTTTGTTGGTTTTTTTCTTATTTGATTGCGGATAACACACACATAAACTTAAAAAAGAAGGAAAATCACTCACTACACTATACAATAAAAGGAAACACACACACTTTGAAATGAAATAATAAAAAATTATTCCTTTTTCTTTTCCTCTCGATCTTTTTGATAAATAATTCGATTATTTATTTACTTTCGGGGATTAATTTACAGAAATCACTTCATCAGCTTTTTTCACTTGTTATTACTACGTGTAATTTATAATTGGAATACGCAGTAAATCGGGTGTCGATTAACACTTTCGTAGCGAGAAACGAATAAATAAAAAATACGCTTGAGAAAAACTCAATAAATTAAATTAATTCACCGTAATGTGGAAATTTAAAAGCAATTGTCCGACGCCCACTACTTGTACGCGATAATTTTTTTTTTTTTTATAAAAAAAAAACTGTCACGCGGGAACCGAAGTGGACAGAATTTACTCAACGAATGACTGACTGAAACCATTTGGTTTGCCAGTTTGCCACCGCAACACACTTTTGATTACACTTGTGAATTATGATTATATGTGGTAGTGTACCACCATCTTGGATTTTTTTTTCTCACAAAATTTCATGGCCTTTGAATACGTGTGCGAGAAAGAGCAAAAGCGCGTTTGAAAACCGCGAGGTGAATTTCTTTGAATCTGACATTTGCTATTATTTTGTCTATGACAGGGTTACCATGCCGATCGAACAAAATTTTGAAGAGTATACAATTTGTTTTATTCAATGAAATTGAATTTATAAAAACAAGAAGACTAATTAGGGTGGGAAATAAGGAAGTGTGATTAAAATCATGGCTTGAGAATAGACTGCTTGGGCATACGAATGATCACAGGCAAATGATCAGATTATCTGTCACATGACCAAAATGTCAACGCTGTCAAGGTTCTATATTACACTATGTGACCAAAATGACCAAACTTGCCAAATTTCAATAAATGGCATATGGTCATTGGGCAATACGATGGCTTTCGTGCTAATTGTCCGATTATACTACTTGCCATTTGGTCACATTTGTCTGTCTAAACTAGTATGGTCATTTGTGGTCATATGGTCAATTGGTCATTTGAGATGACTTTAATTTGACAGAAAAACTGTCAGAAATGGTAATTTTTGCCCACTTGGCAAGCAGTCTACTACCTTTAGAAACCAGCCTTGGCAATGTTTTCCGTTCTGTTTCAGTTTTCACTTTGGATAAATGAACAGAGTTGTTATCTGAAATTGAACTTAGTAGATTTTTTGTAAAAGGAAAATGAAATTTCGTCAGTTAAAGGTCTAAAACACAAGTTCCCAAGTGAAATTAATTTATTAGTGACACTTGTATATTGCCATAGTGTAAAGGGATCACATCAAAGGCAACTTAATTGATTGCCTCAAGCAATTAATAACATACAACCTGCTTCGATACTTGATACCCGATCCCCATCCATTGCATTATATAAAGGGTCTTCCAATAGGGATATCCGAACTTTGACAATTGATAGCGGCCATATTGTTGAAGCTACATCTGTCAAATTGGCTGTCATTTATTCAGTCTGTTTTGCCAAATCACCATGGACGGATATAGCGTTCAACAACATGTGCAAATAATAAAATTGTTTTAATCGTCCTTCCGAGAGAACTATTCGCAGTGTGGTGGAAAAGTTTGAGTCCACGTCGACGAAGCGCAAGATCTGCCGAAAACACCGCCGCTGTTCGTGAGAGTGTGCAGGAGATAGACAACGACGTGTGTTCGCTGAATGGGTTCTGGAGCAGTTGGAATCTGACCCTAATTTTCAACGAAAAATCATCTTCAGCGATGAGGCCCATTTCTGGATGAATGGGTACGTCAACAAACAAAATCGTCGAATTTGGGACGATACCAATCCACATGAGACCCAAGAGCGTCCAATGCATCCCGAAAAAGTCACTGTTTGGTGTGGATTTTGGGTTGGCGGCGTCATCGGTCCATATTCCTTTGAGAACGACATTGGCCAGGCCTAAAGGTCAATGATTACCAACTTATTTTGGCCTGAATTGGATGATATGGACACCAACGACATGTGGTTTCAACAGGACGGCGCTACGTGCCACACAGCTCACGCCACGATTCGAGGGCATGGTCATCTCACGTGGAGGTGATGTGAACTGGCCACCGAGATCGTGCGATTTGACCCCGTTACGACTTTTTCTTGTGGGGTTTTCTGAAGTCGCAGGTCTATACGAATAAGCCACAAATCACAGAGACCCTCAAAGCCAACATAACCCATGCCATCGGTCAAATTGGACATTTCGGATGTGCGCCACCCAGAGAAGCCGCGGCGGACATTTGAACGATGTTATATTCCGTACATAATGGCATCGATAGGCTTTTCAAACGAATAAAATGTCGATGATATCGCACACACACTTTGTTTTATTTAAATTTAAAGATAAGAAGCGCTTAATGAAAGACCCTTTATTAGTTAGGATTCGTAAAGTAGGTCCCGTACAGATTCTATTTCTTCTTCAACCCAACAGCTGTTACAAAAATCCTTGTATCCCAAACCGCCTCACGTGAATACGAATAGCACTTGGGCACATTCTGATCGCACCTATTATGGTTCGTCATGAACAAAAAATTGACACTTGATGTGGTAGATCAGCGTCTCCTATAAGTGAAACAGGTCGTAATGCTGCAAAAAACAGCTGGACGAGATGGCTGTCAAACCGTGAAAATTGTATGAAAACGGACGGAAAATTTGTCGTTTGCGGAATAAAACAAATATTTTCGAAGTGTTGTAAGTTGAATAAAGGCTTTAAGTGTTAAACAAATTATTCTAAGATAAATGAGCGTTCAAGCAAATGCACGGGCATTATGTTATATCGCCTTTAATAACAGCAAAACGGTTTTCACATTGCCATGTATCAATATGAATAGTATTATTGTGTTTCGAATTTTATCTTTCTTCTTCGTGTCAAAAAAACAATTCATACTCAGTAGCAGTCGCACCAACCAATTGGTTTGCGAATCGAATTTTTTTTCTTTATTTGACAGTTCTTAAATGTCAAAAACGAGGAAAAGCAACAAATACGATCGGCTTAAAGCTAATTTATGAGATTTTTCGCGCTCTGGTGGTCAACTTATGTAGTTCCATCCTCACTTGCCGTTACTGGGAAAGTTATCGCCACTTGGTGTGTTGTTATTGCTTTGTGTGTAAAATTTTACTGGGCTGGGTATACAGCTCTCAAAAAACACGGCTATTAATAAATCCGAAAATCGTCTTGGCTTCCGCCACCACTGGTTTGTTTACATTTTGCGTAAGCCATCTCGTGCACGTGGCATTTGAATTTTTACGGCCTGTTTCACTTATAGGAGGCGCTGGGTAGAAGTGAAACAGCTATCTGAATTAGTAAATGGACGCGTTCAGAATGGACGCATGGTAATGTCAACTATTAAAACACATGGCTGTCATTTTGTGGATCACTGTAAGTTACTTCCATAGTTCCATAAATGAAGAAATATAAGATTACGCGCTTAACTTTTCAAAATTTTTCTCGACTGCGCACCTACGTCATCGGAGCTCAAAATTTCAGCTGTCATTCGCATAAACAAATGGATTCCATACAAAGTTTTTGTTGCTCTCAGTTCGGGTGTGTAATAATATTATTTGCGCCAAGAAATAAAGAAATAATTACAGTCAGTGCTTTAATTCATAAAATATATTAATATTTCTTACCATATATGCAATGAATTAATGAAATTTAATAAAATGTTATCTTATTTGTGTGATAATTTTTTGTATATTTCTGTTTGCTTGAATTATTCTTTTCAATGTTGTCGTTGTTTAGTTGTTTTATACGGAAAAACATCCTTGACTTTGGGATTGCAATCCACAGCTTTCGCCAAGTCCATGAGGTTTCAGATGAATCCAGGACATACAGCAAGATCCTCGCCGTTGAACGAATTGAAAATCTTTTCCAAAATGATCATATGTGTCATCATGGTATTTGCAAGGCATAATAGTTCCCCTTCATTTATATGATTTACGCAGGAAGAAGTGCTCATGTCTCCAGCATTTTCTAAGTTAGGGACATCGCGCTTTAGTTTGTGGCAAATTTAACCAGCAAGATTTTCTAACAAACGAATCGAGTTCATGCTCGGAATTGTTATCTCCGGTTCCCAAGCTCTGCTTTTGAACTGGAATAAATGATATAAATTAATTACTGTGTGTACAGGTGGTTTTATAGCATTATTACTTACCAGGGGGAGGCGAGTCCAAATCTGGTGTATCGTTCGTGCTTGTATTCGCTCCATCAGAAATAGCACCTTCGTTATGCCCCAATATATATGACCGTAGACGGTGCTTGAATTCTGGATGGTCATGAGGACCGCTTTCGCACGTATAACTCCAAAGAAGTTCTTAAGTACGTTTTGGTTTAACCGATAGTTTAGGGCATACTTGAAGTTAAATCTTTGACACACATTCTCATAAAGAAATTTCAGTGCGTTGTTGGACAGAATTATGCCTACAAGGAGTTAAAAATGTACGTTACATATACCACTTCCCCATTACCCAATGAAATGGAAGAAGTGTAGATTTATTTATAAACTTCATAATGGTCAACATTTGGCTTATTCGGTTCAAGAAGAGCGAGTCTATACGCATGAAGTATTTCCCTTAAATCAGATTTGGGTACTCTGACCTTCATGACATCAAACCTCTTCACCATTAATAATAATTAGTTGGTACTTCACAAACTTTTTTTTAATTTTACCAATTCAAATTTGGTGCCTTTATTCATATATCAAACGATTTCGTTGCTCTCCACTGACGTCACAATCGATTGACAGACGACTACAACAACAAGCATACATGCGCTCCGCGTAATCTTATATTCTTTCATTCATGTCCATAGTTCGACTTCTAACCGAGAAAAAGGTTCATTCCTTTATAACCACTCTGCATTACATCTGTTAGATTGTTGATTTCATCGGGCTTAGGATTTTGGATCAAATTTCACCATTTTGAGACCATAAACACCACCATCAAAAACTAAGTAAGAAAAATATTATTTCTTAGAAAAACATTAAAATCGCATGCAATATTAGAATTTTGTGTTAGGAAATGTTTTTGTGTAAAAGATTAGATAATGATTATTTTGATTGTTTTTTTTTTCAATTTTTCAGTATCGAATAACAAAACGGTGATGCATCAGTTTACTTGAGGAGATCGCCGTTGTTGAAAAAAGTGATGAAAGTTTATTTTATTTTGCGAGCAGGAAACAAAGGAATTTTAAAATGGATTGCGGGACAATAATGGTGAAATATATATTATTCATCTTCAATGCATTGTGTTCGATATGTGGAATTTTTCTTATCGTTTTTGGTGCACCTTCATTCAATATCGTTTATATCGTTTTGGGATTACTTGTGCTCTCGATTTCATCCTTAGGATGTTCCGGAGCTATCACGGAATCTTATAGCATGTCAATGGCATACTCGGTAATGCTTTTAACTGTGCTCATTGCGCAACTTGTTGCCGTCTTCTACTGCTGGGTTAATAAAGTGAACTTTGTCGAATCAATAGACAAGATCTTTGACAAGGCATGGGGTGTACGCATTGGTAACATCAAATTCATGGATTTCCTGCAGGCTGGTTTGAAATGCTGTGGTGAGAACGGACCAAGTGATTACTTGATCACCATTTCATTGCCACCAAGCTCATGCTGCAAAGGAAACGATTGCTCAAATCCATTTGATATTTACACCAGAGGTTGCAAGAGCACCATAATGGACTTTTGGTCCGACATGAGTGATATTATCAAGTTTGTGGGATTTGTCATTGTCGTCATTGAGCTCGTTTGTTTCATATTTGGTTTCTGTTTGGCCAACAATATTCATAATTATAAGCGCAGAGCGGCCGACAGCGATTCTGATAGTATAGAAATGCAGGAAAAAAAATACTCTTTTATAATAATTAAGGCCCCTATTGTGAGTGTCAATAACTGATCGATGAACGACATCTATCGATCATCGACTGTAGGTTTTGGTATTGTGTATTTTGATTGTGAACGACATTTGTCGATTTGACCGTCACTTGTTGTCGATCAGAAATTTTTGGACGATGGTTTGTTTTCAAGAAAAGTGGAAGAGTTTTGTGCGTATGAAATGTAAGTAATTGTAATAAAAATTAAATATTTATATTGAGGAAAATAAAAATATATGAATTAAAATTCCATCGATTGAGTAACACAATGCCATAGTTCAAATTAATCGACGCAATCGACAATTGTCGTGGCGATTGCTGATCGACACTCACAATAAGGGCCTAAGCCTGTTTTTTTTATTTTTTTTTATCTTATATGATCCGATTATAAGTCTATTTTGTACTACTATCTTACAACAAAAAATTTATCTTTTGTCATACTTATATTACCTATATAAAATGTAATAAATAATTAAATACATATATTCTTAATCTTCATCCATGAGGAATGACTTTATATTTTTTGTTTGGCTCTTTTTATATGGATCAGAGGAAATAAGAAGCATATGCACAACTAGCAGTCCTCCCGCGGCTTCGCACGCGCCCCATACATACTAAAGTTTATATTTAGTCGTTAGAAATCGTCTGTTCCTATTGAACTTTCAAAGGTAAAAGATAGCAAAAAGTGTTACCATTTCAGTATTGAATTTTTGAAATCGGTTAAGTAGTCTCATAGATACTTAAAGATTCATCCAACCAAATCACACACACACCCGTTCCCCGTCGACTTCTCCGAACTGCGAATGAATTGTAAATAAACTACGTAATGTATCTATAGAAGCAAGAATACGACGAAAGAAAAAAAAATTAAAAAACTACCCTTGCGCAGCTCGGCAAAACAAAAACAACACACGATCACGAACCGAATGTGCCGATGGTTACGGTTGCGCATACTATAAATTTTCAAACTTTAACACCCTGTATCTTGGCCCGTGGATATAATTTTCAAAAACGGTAAAACACATGTTTCTTTATTTTTATTGTAGAATTTACCTACCAAATTTAAATTCTTAATTCCAATTTCAATTTTTGATTCCATACAAACGTGAACACCCTCTATCACCCCTTTTGGAGCCGAATTTCGAAACATTTCTTTCTTAGTGGGTGTCTACGCCATTAAAGGAAACTACTGTCCAAGTTTCATGTTTCTAGCTCTAACGGTTTGGGCTGGGCGTTGATCTGTCAGTCAGTCAGGGAAGAGTTTTATATTATACAGTAAAAGCCCTTTAATTCGGAAAATTCATTTATTCGGACTGACCTTCCCCCCAACCATTCCGAATTAACGAGCTTTCACTGTATAGAGTATTTAAATTAAATTGCCTAATCAACGGCTTTTTTCTTGTTTCTACAGGGAGCAAACTACAATGTACGTCTTCTCGGTTTAACTTCTGTTTTCTGTGTGTATTTTTACGCAGAGCAAATAACAATATAGGTATGTACGTCTGTTCAGTTTAACTTCAGTTTTGTCTGTGTCGCGTCGTCTCACAGCTCAACCAACGCCTTCGTTCAGTTTCTTTTCTGCTTGACATTTCAGTCGTTTACTTACCGATGATCGCTTTCATCGTCGGTAAGTTATCACAGGGTGACTAAACTTATACATCAAGACATCGATGGTTCTCCTTTTTTTTATATTAAAATATGTTATGAAAATGATCTTGGATTTTCGGGTTGAAATTGTTTTTCAGTTATCCGAACTCCGGTTAAGTAAAAAAAATTTCAGTTATCCGACGTTCGCATAAGTGAAAATACCGCTTAAGTGAAAAAATTATTGTGGCAAATTGCGGAATCGACTGTACTGTGTTTCGTATTTCTTCCTCAGTGGACTTCAAATTGTAAAATGTCTCTTACATGAAACGTCAAAACACAAAAATTGTACTATTTTGCTGTTCTACTACTGTGGGTTTGCATTGAAATTAGAAATAAAGACAACTTGCGTTGATGCATGTTCTCTTCTATATAAAGCCATGTTCTCTAATTTTGCTGCACATCTGTTTCAGGCATTACAATTTGATCGCACCCATTATGGTTCATCATGAACAAAAAATAGACACTTGAGATGTGGTAGAAGTGAAACAGCCATCTGAATTAGTAGATGAACGTGTTCAGAATGGACGCATGTTGATGTCAAATATTAAAACACATGGCTGTCATTTTGTGGATCACAATAAGTTCGCATAAGACAGTTCGACTTCTAAACCGAGACATAGGTTCATTCCTTAATAACCATTCTGCATTACATCGGTTAGGTTGTTGATTTCATCGGCCTTAGGATTTTGGATCCAATTTCATCATTTTGAGACCATAAACATCACCATCAAAAACTATGTAAGAAAAATATTATTTCTTAGAAAAACATTAAAATCGCATGCAATATTAGAATTTTGTGTTAGGAAATGTTTTTATCTAAAAGATTAATGATTGATTGATTGTTTTTTTTTTTATGATTTTTCAATATCGTTGTCGAGACAAGTGATGAAAGTTTATTTTATTTTGCGGGCAGGAATCAAAGGAATTTTAAAATGGATTGCGGGACATTAATGGTGAAATATATATTATTCATCTTCAATGCATTGTGTTCGATATGTGGAATTTTTTTTATCGTTTGTGGTGCACCTTCATTCAAAATCGTTTATATCGTTTTGGGATTACTTGTGCTCTCGATTTCATCCTTAGGATGGTCCGGAGCTATCACAGAATCTTATAGCACGTTAATGGAATACTCGGGAGTGCTTCTAATTTTGCTCATTGTGCAACTTGTTGGCGTCTTCTACTGGCGGGTGAATGAAGTGATCTTTGTCGAATCAATAGACAAGATCTTTGACATGGCATGGGATGTACGCACCTGTAACACCGCGTTCATGGATTTCCTGCAGGCTGGTTTGAAATGCTGTGGTAAGAACGGACCAAGTGATTACTTAATCACCGTTTCATTGCCACCAAGCTCATGCTGCAAAGGAGACAACTGCTCAAATCCATTTGATGTCTACACCAGAGGTTGCAAGAGCACTATAATGGAGCTTTGGTCCGACATGAGTGATATTATCAAGTTTGCAGGATTAGTCATTGTCGTCATTGAGCTCATTTGTTTGATCTTTGGTTTCTGTTTGGCCAACAATATTCGTAATTATAAGCGCAGAGCGGCCGACAGTGGTTCATATAGTATAGGAATGCAGGAAAAAAGTACTCTTATTTGATAATTAAGCCTGTTTATTTATTTATTTTTATCTTGTATGATTCGATTATAAGTCTATTTTGTATTATTAACTTACAACAAAAAATTTAACTTTTGTCATACTTATAAAGGGTGGTTAAGTTTTAAGGGCCAATGTTGATTTTGAATAAAACACAAATTATTTAGTAAATTATTGTCATTTCTTTTTATTATGATAATATTGGTATGGTTCAATTATGTATGGAACAAAATATCGGCCAAATGAGCGCCGGTGGACCATCCGGTGTCCCAAATTTTCGATGACGCTGAGGCATAATTGAGGTTCTATGCCGTTAATGTGCCGAATTATCTCATCCTTTAGCTCTTGAATTGTTGCTGGCTTATCGACGTACACCTTTTCTTTCAAATAACCCCAAAGAAAGAAGTCCAACGGTGTCAAATCGCATGATCGTGGCGGCCAATTAACATCGCCACGACGTGAGATAATACGGCCATTGAATTTCTCCCGCAAAAGAGCCATTGTTTCGTTAGCTGTGTGGCAAGTGGCACCGTCCTGTTGAAACCACATACCGTCCACATCCATATCTTCCAATTCGGGCCATAAAAAGTTCGTTATCATCTCACGAGAGGTGCAATTGTTGGGCACGACGACGAGTTGAGGTGGACGGCACTTCAGCCACACTATGGGGAACAGCAGCAATATTTTCTGCAGTACGAGCATGCACTTGTGTTTTCACATCTCCTATAGACCCGGTTTGCTTAAATTTTTGCACGATTTTTCCGATTGTACGCACATTTGGACGATTAAATTGACCGAACAAATCACGAAGTGCACGATATGCATTTTGATTTGAACGCCCATTTTCATAATAAGCCTGAATAACTTTAACGCGTTGCTCGATTGTGTATCTTTTCATGGTTCAAATTGAGTTAGTCTGAAATTGAGAAATGTCAAATGAAATGCAGAAAAAAACTTGACGTTTAGGTGTGGTTCACATTCAACATCGGCCCTTAAAATTTAACCACCCTTTATTACCTATATAAAATGTAAAAAGTAATTAAATATATTCTTAATCTTCATCCATGAGGAATGACTTTATATTTTGATTTAGCTGTAAGAATTTTTTGTTTGGCTTTTTTTATATGGATCAGAGGAAATAAGAAGCATATACATAATGTTCTCATTCATGGAAACTCGTGAGCATTTCCTCTAATGATTAATCCTATAGGCACTTTCCGTGTCCCCTCTATTAGCATTCTAATTGGCAGGATGCTTTTTCTCTTGGTTTTTCAGAGCACCAGATGTGACAGTTTTGTTTGTTTACGTACCTAGACATGAAAATGAGCCTCATTACTCAGAATAATTTTGTATAAAAAAATCACAATCTTGTTCGTAGTGAATTTTCGCTATTTCATCAAGTTGTAAACATCCTAATTTCTACTTATCAAAAGTTATCGCAGTGATAGTTAAATGTTGACAGTTCAACAATGGCTCGAAATTTAAAATTACACCTCTTGTTGGATGTCCCTATATTATGTCGGATTAGTTTTGCCTCTCCTTTTTACAACAAGCACACTGTGTTGAAAATGGAAAAGAAGGATGAACAACCTTACTAAGCGATTATACTAGGCAAAGAGGTTTGGATTTTCATAGAAGCTAACTATACCCCCATGAGAAATCTAAGCGAAAAAACGACTGTCGACTCCCAGCCAGCAAAAACAATATTTTCGCAAATCATGGATTTCATCAAAAAAAATTCCCCAAAACCAGTGGAGGAAGATAAACCAGGACCAAGAGAGTGCGGTTGTTTCAGTCTGTCCAGTCGATCCAGGCGGGCTTACAAAGCTTCGTCGACCACAAGTCCAATTCCGGAGCAGCATGAGACGGTCAAACCACCAGTGCAACATCATCCGACACTATCAAAAAAAAGTTCGGGAAGTTGGCCTCACTTGCCGACAAAGGCAACAAACAACTTGTTGCGCCTAGCAGCGGTACCCAGCAGCATCATTTTTAAGTCCCACGACAAGGACAGTGGGAATCTACAAACAACATTAACCATGCAATGATGTCAACGGGCCCCGAACAATAAGCAAACTCTACGGGAGAATTGTCAGGGCAGGGATACACCATCAACTCGCAACAGCAGTAAATTTGGTACAGCTTACCGGATACCAGCAACCAGTTTAACGTTTTGTCACTCACCGAAGAAGTCGAGAAAATGGACACCGAATTCAAGGCTTTCCTAATGAAAGACAGTCTATGTCCACCTAAAATCAACTTACGTAAACTTTTCGAAGCTAAAATGAAAAAGCGAAGCAATTTTAACAAACGGCACGTACTTACTGTGTTACGCGCATAATTTAAGTTTAGAAAAGTTTTTATTTGTTTTTTTTTTTTTTTATCTTTATTCATATTTTTCAATGAATTCTTTACATATTTCTTGTATGACGCTATTAAATTTTTAATCTCTTGTTTAAGAATAATCTACCAAAGTACACTTAAAACTAAAAAAAAAAAAGTTAAATATTACAATTAATAATATTTAACAACTAAGAAGTGGTGTGTTTCTATTTTCAGCACTAAATACAAACTAATTTCGAAATTATCATAAAAAAAAATACATTTTTTCCTTTCTAAAAATTAATTCGTTTATGTAGTATGGTGCTGAATATTTTTGTTTTTTTTTTGCAAAATTTAATTTAATGAGAAATTTTTCTTATTTCCAATTTCATTCGAAAATTTTGAATTTTGAATATTAAATCATTCATTTTGTATTCATTTTCTTTTGTAAATCAATATTCAAAAGTTGATGTTTCCTTTTTGTAAATTTATGCGTAGTAAATAAAATTTGTAAATGAATAGAAAAAAAAATTAATAAATCACAATGTTAAAACAGAAAGAAATTACATACATACATAGTTTTTAAAAGAAAATATACTTAACAGGTACTATACATTAAAGTTATGTTAAAACTTAAAATAGTTTTAGTTTATTTTTCTTTTTTTACAAAAATGATTAATGTAATTTCACATACTGTTTTCGTTTTTTATTTTTGTTTGTAGAAAAGGTAACATTTCTTAAGTTTCTCTGCATAAAAGCTGTAAAAAAGATTTTTTTTAAGGCACCATAATATTTCTATTTTAAGTTTATTTAACGATTTAAGTAGATTTTTTTTTTTAAAGAAAAAAACCGAAATCTATTTTAAATTGGCATAACGATTTGATTACAATGTTAATTCATTTTTAAGATGAAAAAAATAAGTAAAATCAAAAGAAAAAGAACATATTTACTACACAAAACAACAAAAAAAATAATAGAATTTATTTATTTCATATAATTTCTTTTTTAAGGTGGACATTTCATTTGTTTAAGATTTAACTTGTTTAAAGTTTTCTTAGACCAGTCTAAGGAAATACAAGTTACTCGTTTCTATATAAATGGTAAATGTATGTATTATATATGTGGAAACTTTTTTTTTTTTTAAATGTTCTGCACGTTGTTTATAGTTTGCATGTGAGTGTTGCCTACCAGAAAATCGTTTTGCCAGAAGAGGGCGTATTCATTTTTGAAAGTATTATTCCTGGCATTTCAGTATCATCTGCATTATCATTGCTGAATTGTTTTTTTTTTTTTTATAAATTTGTGTGTTTGAGTGTGAGAGTGTTTTAGAAAAATAAAAACAAAAAATAAAGTATAAATATTTAATTTTTAAATAAAAAATAAATTAATTTAAATGGAACATTTAATTAAATAAATGACATCACTGTTGTTTTACAAATTCGGGCAAAAACAAAATTTTTTTACAAACAATAATTGTTTTTTTTTAGAAATAAATTATAAAACATAACTTTTTTTGAACGTAACACTAGGACAAAGCAAAACTGCACCGTCAACCACAATTCACTACAACTGAACAACATATCTGGGTGGGTTTATGCTTTTTTTTGTGTTATATTGTGCAATCATTCATTAATGCTGTCACGGACACATCAGGCATAACTTTTTATGGTCTACAAATAAAAAGATTGAGGAAAACAAAAAAAAATCATTTTTTTTTAAACAAAAACTTTTAAGAGATGTTTTTTTTTTTGTGCAAAAGATGACAAACAAAACAAAACAATATGTGTGCAAACAAAGAAAACAAAATGCAAAATAAAAAATAAAAAATAATTTAAATAAAAGTCTAAAGGGGAACAGCTGTGGACATGAGATTTTGGAAATCATTATGTATTGGCTGGGTATGCATATATTTGTTTTCTTTTATATTTTGCTGTATAAATAAATGTTCCCAATAGAAAAAACACTGCAGCTAACCATCCTCAGGCCGCAGCCGATATTTTCCAAATTCTTAAGAAAACAAATTTGAACACTGATCTGTCAAAGTGTTCTTTTAGCCAATAGTGTACACAAGTTTGTATAGGGATGTTTAAATCAAAGAGAGCTGTCAATTAAAATCCTTTGTTGGTTCACGATTTTGGAACAGATTAATAAAACCAACGAGCAGGAGTGATAGCAGAAACCGGAAGTCATAATTTAAGGCATTTTAAAAGTTCTATGAGTTGTCATCGGGAAAATTAAAAAAGAAAAGTCTAAAAAACGACAAGCATAGGCATCACAGTCGCGCTGAGGTTCTGCCTTTATTGTGATCCTACATCTACAACCAATTGACCTACACATCAAATAAATGGAGGATACGATACCAAACGAGTTGGTTGCGTCCACGACTGACTACCTTTTAGAAAATATTTCTTAGCAAGGCTCCCAAAAAGAGCGGCCAGATGGCTCCAAAATAGACTGCAGAGTTGCGACAGGCATCTTCTCAGATAATATGAAAATATCGACATCCTTCCGCCTATCGGACGTTGCCAGTATCTTGCAAGCCTGCCGCACGCTGAAGAAATCTGCAACACCCATTTACAATATTGCTATCTTTTTTGATAGGCAACACGGCGAATCCTATGGCTAATTGGGTTCTGCTTTGAACCGCCATCTACGTAACTTTCAGGTAGGCTTTGAGTAGAATTCCGACGAAGCTGTTACGAGTTGTATATGAATTTTTAATCTTTAACTGCTCCACGGAAATAACTTTAAGACTGTCTCTGGTTAATAATTAAGGCGAAGAAAGAACGAATGCGAAAACAACATACCAGACTTCGATAACAGAGCGAAGTGGACTGGAGAAGAGTGTGTCGCCTTAAGCAAATGTGATGGAGAACTGCTGAGAAGGTAACGAGGTCACTGCGAATAAACTTGAACGCGTTGTTAAACTCTTTTCAAAATGGGACGCAGGCTTTGCTCATGCCCTATGCTCCACTAGGTGTGCAAGGACTTCAGTATCTGTAAAAATTCACTTAATTTAAAAACTGTTTCAAGTAGTCGCATCTTCTTCTTTAGTTAGTGTTTCCTACTGACGAAGAACTCAATTTCCTTCTGAACATTATCCTATTTCGTCCATAAAATATGAATCAGAAAAAGGAAGGAAAGTGAAGTGATTCTAGGTACTAAAATATTTACTCCTGCTGCCCTCACTTTCATTTGATTTATCTAAAATCATTGTGTAAATTCAGTAACGCATCATTGGCATCATGATGCCCATGATGCTTTGCAAAATGTTCATTAATGCAAACTATTGGCATCACTTTCAACGTCAAGTGTTCATTTTTGCAAATTTGATCAAACTGATGCGCAAACATAACAAAAATACTTGATGCGCAGCTGATTCGCCGGCCAAAAAGGAAGAAAAATGTCGGAAGAGAAAGAAAATTAAGTAAATGCATGTGCTTTTGAAAGAAAAATTAATAAATTTTTGTTGAATTCGTACTTTTTTCACAAAACATTTAATTTTCTTGACATTAAAATGTTTGATGTAAACAATGCGTTCTAAACCGCAATCGTCATATTCAATCAGCAACGCATCAGCATAAACTGTGCATCGCATCAGCATCGCATCAGCATCGCAAATAAGCAGTGATGCCGCATCACTGCGCAAATGTTTGACGTTTCTGAATTTAAACATTACATTAAACTCAGTTGGTGGTTGTTACGTCAGCAACCATCAAATTAAGCCATGTAACCGTAAGCGTGCCTCCGTCTTCTTCAAATACATCGAAGATGCCACAGTGGTTTGATCCTGGTTCATAATATGTTGAATTTTTAATCCTGGACAATGACTCAAATTTTTATCAATAGGTCGATGTGAAAAGGCACACTGATAGCTTCCAAATATCAATAAGGCAATACGATAACCGTTTAAGAGAATATAACAATAACGAAACACAAAATAGAAGAGAGTAGTTTCAATGACAGAACTTTATAGTGAAAAGTTCAAAGCAGAAGGAAGCTAATTTTGATATTTCTTACCAGAAATACATCACCATTTATCGTCATTTTACATCAATTACCAACGGATCAAGATTTAGCTCTTCTAACGGCTTTGTTCTATAACCTAACAAATTATAATCATGTAGTATACACAAGTGTCAAGCCTTCTGAGAAATTAAGCCAAATTTAAATACCCACTGTCATAATTGACACTTCCTTAGACTTGTAACGAGAAAACCAAAAGAACACAAAAACTAACAAAAAAAGAACCAACATGCACAAACATTGAAAATATATACAAGATAAAAAGAAATAATAAAACGGAAAATTTGCAAATTATCAAAACTTCACAAACAATTTTGTATCTTAAATGTCAAACAGTTCAACTGTCATTCTTATAAAAATTATGTTTTTTTTTTCTCGCATTTGGTAACACTAAGGTCTGTATTTGAAAAGCAAAATGTACTACATGGTGTTACCAGTTTCAACTATTTGACATTTAATTAATACAATTTCTTTTTCATCTTAAATTTAAAAATAATTTAGCATGTAATCAAAGCGTTTTGCCAATTCATAATAATTAATATAATAAATAGTTGGTGCGTTCACAAGATCACTTTTCTTTTGTTCATTTTTGTTTTTTTTTTTCTGTTGAAAATATCACCACAATTTTAAAGACGATTACACATGTCAAAAAAAAAAATGTCTACTCTTAAAATTATAAAATCAATTTGCAAAAGGACGGTTGACATTCACATTTTATCCCGTATTTTGGGGATAAAAAAAAAGCTGATTTTCTTATTTCATATTTTAGGAGAGAAGCATGACATTTCATGGAGCAAATGTCATCAGCATTAGACAAGTACATAGAAGCTTTTTTGTTTTGGGCAATGAAGTCGGATTTTTATCGAATTGTCAACTACAGATGCGATTATCAACAAAATAAAAAATATAATTATGTTAAATGTGCTTAAGGTGGGATGAGAAGGCGCGGCGCTGAGGGCGTAGGGCGGTATAAGACAACATATTCATATGTATATGTATAGACTCATATAGTAAATTATGGTAGTAGTAGTTAGAGGTATAGCCAAGATTGCTTACTTTTTCATGAGCGACCGGACCTTTTTCAAGGTTCGATTGAAGAGGGTTTTCTGACTATTTGAACTTTTACCCGTGTCCTTTGAGCCGGAACTGTAATTCGATTGGGTATCTTCACGGTCATCTTCGGCCGAGCTGATGCCTTCGGGGCTCTGACGGGACACCGCCGCCACATTGCGCTCTGGTGTTACGGATTGTGAGTCTCTGGACGAGGTCGATGGTGTGGCGAGTTTTGATGGTTGTGGTGATGATTCGTGTACGCATTCCATGCGTTGTTGTCGCCCACTAAGATCGGGTGTTTTTGGTGTGGTAAGATTGTGCATACTTTGGGTGCCCTCATTTGGACCTGAAATTGTTAGTGGAAGTCCGTCTAATAGTTGATCTAAGCTTCGGGATTTGCGATTCTGTGCATCGAGCACCATGGTTGATTTGTCTCTTTTTAGAACCACTGAATCACAACTCGCTTCAAGTGGACCATCGGTCTCATCAACGATTGTATCATTGTCTGCGGGTCCATCCAGTAGACCATCCAAACTATGACTTCTAAAACTCGGAGTAGGTGATGGTGGAGATGCATTAGGTATAGCCACAGCTGAACTGCGTCGCGTTGATCTATATGGAGGCATAGGTGCCACAGTCGAAGGCTCATTTTGGGCCATACTTGCCATGCTTCCAGCCACTGGTCGTCCTGAAATCGGATTTGTTCGATACGGTGGAAATAGGAGATTCCGTTTCGATCCACCACGACCGCCATATGGACCAATGCCACCCAT
The DNA here is from genome assembly GCA_951813785.1 of Criorhina ranunculi. NCBI lineage: Eukaryota > Metazoa > Arthropoda > Insecta > Diptera > Syrphidae > Criorhina > Criorhina ranunculi. Next base: position 47,806,800 of record OX638382.1, on the reverse strand, counting down.
CGAGCCTGCACCAGAGACTACACCGCTTCCACCGTGGGGTCCATTGCCACCGAAATACCCGCGCGCTGGACTGGACGATTTACGGTATCTATTTGCCGGATGATTAGCTGCTAGTTTGTGATTAGTATTAAATTGATTATTATTATTAATTAAATTAGTGTACGGAGACATGGGGCAATCTAGTCAATCAGAACCTGATCGCCCCGTTGTGGTTGTGATCGTTGGCCCACCTTGTCCGGCATTTGTTCCTGTACAGCCTCCCGAACTGCTGCTATTGCCACTTCCCCCGCTACTGCAATTGCCGCCACTGCTGGTGTTTCCTCCTCCACTGCCCCCGACAGTGCTGCCGCCACAACTACTGACGCCCGTCTGATAATCGGAATCGTTGCTGTGCATTCTTTGGTATGTAACCGAAGCGGATCCCGGTGTACTCGGTGTCATTGCGTCTGTTCGCATGTAACCGAGACGATCTGGATTCTTTTCGCCGCGCATGAATCTACAAGGAAAACTCGTCAAGCCTTAACTCCAACAAAAAGAGAGATGCATTCCTTACCTTTCTAGTTTATCAATGCAGGCGTCTTGGTAGTCATGGATCCATGTAACTCCATTGAAATGGCATACACTACGCATGTCTTCTGGGAGTCGTTCAGCCTCTGGCCAACGGAAGTTATCAATGATTGGGATGATGTTGCAATTGGAGCTGAGAGCAGCAACAATTTCCTGTAAAAATAAAATCAAGTCACGAAAATCCTTTGTAGGATTTGTCCATTTCACTCACTCTATGCACCCAATCCTTGCCCTCGCAGTCTTCTGCGCACCTGTCCAAAGCATTTGGGGTTAATACTAAAATAAAATGTTTTGCCTGCCTGATGCTATTCAACAGGCCGTTGTCAAACTTTCCCGCTTCAAGTCGCTCGACGTCAATAAACACCGAGAAGCCGCGCAATTGCAGATGGACCTAGAATCACACACGATCAGAATTTCGTCTTCCCTTCAAACTCTCTTAACTCACCTTCAATAAACTGGCCAACTGCGAGCCATTTGATCGCCGGTAACTAACAAATACATCCAGCGTCTTGGCCATATTATCTTCCGAAGAACTCGGCTGCGAGTTCTCTAGCGACTTGAGTGCATTCAGAATCCTTAGTCTATGGATAGAGTTATGGATACCACACTCTGCGATCAGCATGTCTTCATTCAATTGCCTCAGAGAAGACTTGTCAATACCAGCATTCAGCATGGCATACGTATAGATACAATATTCGGGACCGATTTCACTTAAAAACTGGTTCATCTTTGCACAGTCCTTCGACGAGTAATCGGCCATCTTTTTTAGGTTTTGAAGCTCGCGCGCGAAACGCTTCCTTAGGATACCATTCGAGATACCAATATCTTCCCGGAGATTGTCTTCATTCAACTTGAGCAGTAGATCGCCATCTACCTGCGACTCGGCGAACTGAGCATCGAACTGACCGAAACCGATTTGTTTCACCCACTCTTGGACATCCTCGACGGACCACAATGGGACTTGTTGGGAAAGCTTATGAGGAACCGTCTCCCCAATTAAACGCAACGCCTGCGCAGCAAACTTCGAAGCAATGGCATTCGGGCAACTTGCCACAATCTTAAGCGGCTCTATGGCACCGATTTCCCGGAAAATTTCCGTATTCCCTTGCTCCTTCTTAATTCCCGCTTCCATACAGAAATGGAAGGCTGCCAAGTTTCTTGCTTCTTCGCGGTTAGAGCTCAGTACCGGCACCAAACGCTCCAGCCAGTGCTTACTTTGACCATGTGCATGTGCCAAATTCGACTTGGCAAATTCCGATGGATCATGCGAGGTGACAAATGGCTCCACCAAATCCAAAGTACCAGACTTCAAGACTTCTGCCTCGATTTCCTTATTCGCAACGAGGACAGCAATGGCCAAGCACGCATAATACTTTATATTATCATCGTGATGGAAGGCCAATGGGAACAGCCACATGGGCACCTTGCGATTTATCATCGCCTCCTGATTCTCAGCACCACCGTACAGTGACAAATTTGCCAATGCACTAGCACAGTGTCGCAACGTTTCCACATCATTCGTTCGGCATTCAAACAACACCGCATCCAGACCACCAAGTCGAATCACATCATAGCACGTTCCTTCGCTATGCTTGAACAAGTGTTCCAGTATACCAGTGCCAACTCTTGAGTGCTGCGTGTCTGTATTTTTCGTACAAACGCAGGCAACCTTAACCACCTTATCCAGGCCATTGTCCACGACATGTGTCCTATTCTCTGTGGTCAAACACTGCTCCAACAGACGAGCCGACGAAAATTGTACAGCCTGATCACTTTGCATACAATTCTCCATCAACACATCCAATCCACCACTTTGGCGCAGGGAATTACACAAACTATATCCTAGTTCGTGACCATGCGTTGGCACAGCCCAAGCCTTCTGCATAACATCGTTGATGGAATCCAAATAGGCGGACTTCTCCTGTGAGTGTGACTCCTGCAAACTATTCACAAACGTCTTCAGGAAGTTGGAATACTTATTCTTTGCGTTTTCAATATCCCGCTGTGAACTGCCCGATGTTAACGACTTCAAATCCTCAAACTTCAGATCTGATCGGACCAGTCCATTCGAACTCATTTGTGATGATGATATCATGCTACTTCCGGTGCTAGAAACTCCTTTTGTTGTGATGGTATAGTTCGATTGTGATGCTGAAGATACATGTTTCTCTTGATTAATGATACCACCATTCGATGTCATCGTTTGACATTGTTGTTCCTGTGAGATTGCCTTACGTTCGGCACTAAAACTGTCGCCTTGAACTTTAATACTTGCGGCAGCTACATTATTGAAGGCTTGTTGAGTGACGTCACCGGTACGCAAGGATAAAGCTTCCTAGAAATAAAAAAAAAAAAAAATGATTAGAAAAGTGTCAAGATAGACAGTCGGTTTAAAGTTTGAGAAATAAGGGCCAGAGTCACGCCTCGAAATGTAGTCAGAGGGACAACGAGCAAGGCTTAATCTTTGTCAAGTTTGCAATGTTGAACCTTGGCAAAGCTTGAAGTTGGTAAGAAAGCCTCGAAGAGAATGGGTTTCATTAAACCCGTAACTGATTCTTTACATAGATAATTCAGGAGTTTTCAGAATAGAGACCATGAAAGAAGTTTAGAGGTTAGAGACTGCCCTACTGACTTTTCTTAAGACTGTGAAGGTGGAGGCTGACCTCAACCAACTCGGGGCAGACAACTGAAGGCAGCTGGTTAAGGATCGTGTCGGCTGAAGGGGGCTGTTGGTTGAGGGCCTGGTTCACCTTGAACTGTAGCGCCATCATAAGTAAAAAAAATAAGACCTAGTTATTTGACACTTGAAATTTGACATTTGGTATTTTTCTCTAAGCACAGGGTTGGTTGTATCTCTCATGTCAACAGAGATGGCTCCTTTTTTGTTTTGTGATGTCAGATCAATGGGAAATCCGGCATATTATGCAAAATACTTGTGATTATCATTGAAACGTCACCTCAACGACCACAGAGTCAGCACAAAAGCATTGCAAGTGCAAAATCGATTATTATAACTTAAACTGAGTCATGTATCCGAGTGCTTACTGACAGCTAACTGACGTATTCCCATTTTAAATGAACTACATCATATGTGAATCTAATCACTAATGAGTCATATTGGGAAGTATTTTGTACTGTGACATTTTGTTCCTATTATTTGACAGCTGATGATAACACCTGAATGCAGATGAACAAAAATTTCTTTACGTCACCCTGTAGAAAATGCAATTTTTGTTCATGGGAAAATAAACAAAATCGTTCAAACATTTTGTGTGTTTATTTTGATGCGCCACACTAAACTGAGTTAATTCGCAATTAACATCGTCTGTCTTGAGACATTAGAGGTGAGGGGCTGTCAATTCGTTTTTATAGAAAAAAATGCAAATTATGATTAGTGGGTTGCACTTGCTGTCAGTTTATGAGGGCACAACGAGTGTGAACATTTTATGGCCTTTTAAATAGTTTTACATACGAGTATTTTGCTGTTTGCTTTTAATTTAATGGAATGCAATTTCTGAGAAATTAATTAATCAAATTATATACGTATTTGGTTTACCGGAAATGCATAAAGTCATCAATCGCTTGCTGATTTAATTCAATAAAAAGTGTAGCAACAAGGGATTTTTATTAATGATTTAGAAAATTATGAAACTGCGTTTGTACTAGAATGAAATGAGAGAGTTCTAAATGACTTTGATTTGACAGTTGTCAATCTTTTATTGTGTGTGAAACATTTTTCTTTAGACGATGCCTTACTTTGCCGACTCATTTTGACGTCTACGGATGAAGGGAGTTGTTATAGTGAAGGGGTAACCCGGAAGGTAATGCGGAATTTTTCGATTATTTAAACATTTCTGGACTCATTTTGACATTTAATAATGTGTCATTGTTGTACTTATCAGTTTTGTATCTCATGAATTGGTTCGACTGTCTCAAAGTTGATGACAACACAGCAAAGTTGAGTTGTGATCCGTAGATGACAACAATTTGTGACACTTCACAGAAGTTAAAAGGGCGAAATGGTGTTAACATTGATGTTTCTAAGGGGTTGGTCGGCTAAGCAAGCGAAAACAGGTTTGAGCCTCAGCTAAATAACTAAACGTGTTTAATGGCATTTCTTCAATTCACGCAAATGGCAAACCGAGAGTGTAATTTGCCAAGAAAAAGCTTCTTTATCCCCCGTTCAGGGAGTCAGGTAACTTTCTGGTTAAGGGAAAATATGTAGTTGCTTTGACACAAGCAAGGCGGCCATTAATTTTAGGCTTTCCCAAAGCCAAAATGTAAAAGAATAGTCAGAATTGGCATTGACAATTTTGTTTGATAAGACTGATGTAAACATTATAAGTACCTAAATAAATAAAGTACAAAATATACACATACATCTGTATCTACTTCAGGGTTCAAAACAACGAGCACAGCGATAAAAGTTGCATGTATTCATACTCGTAGTCGTATGTAGTTAACAACTGAAGTGTCATTCACTTGGTTTCGAAAATTATCGCCATTTTTTTTAAATTTAGCAACAACAGCCTACTTGATGCAAAAATTGTTTTAAATGGATATGATTGGAGATATCATAGCGAGAAGTCATAACGAAACACTGCTCTCTAGACATGCAAACTCAGAGAATTAAGTTTCTGCATTGCAGCGGACGGTTGATGGTGTCCATATCACCAACTTACAACGTCTTAAAACACTGCCATTTAGTCAATACATTAAAGAAATTTCTGCTTCTGAAAGTAGGGGCGTCTGTAAACACATAAAGACGGAAAGTCATCATCCTTTTATGTGCAACGTTGACGAGAAGTTTCCCTGTCTTTTTCAATAGATAATTGTCCTAGTTTTATGACCCCAACAGCAAACAATACCCTCAAAAAGACACTTTCGCTCGACCTAGAAGAAATAATAGCAAAAAGCGCCCTACGTTTTCAAGCATTCAACTTCTGAAAGAAGGGCCAAAAAGATCACACTAGTATCGCTAAATGGGTGAAGTTGGAAACGAAAACTGCTTACATGCCGTCATACCCTGACTTCGACCCAAGCTTCCAACTTTCTTTCCATCAAGAGAAAGTTGGCACGAAGGATGGGTCGTAAAACCCAACAGTACATCCATTTTCACAGACTGATCAAAAATTTATGAAGGTGTAGGCTCCAATATCTACTCAGAAGAACCTTCCATTGTCTGGCAGTGTGTTTCAAGCGGAAGTTTTAACAATAGACGAAGCCGATAGTCAAGAAGCTGCTAGTAGCAGGTGCAGGTCCTAGGTGCTTGTTTCTTCAGCGACCATGAAGAACCGTGTGAGGGGACAAAGTACATAACTCTACATTCCCATTAGCCTATCTTAACTTAGTCATTTTTGGTGTATTGTCAGCTAGGTAGTCGTCGTGGCTTAGTGGTAGAGGTCACAGCTTTGAACCTCAGCAACTTCCAAACGATTTTTGCAGCTCCACCTTTTGGCAGGCAATGAAGAACCTGAAGAGCTTCCTAATTCGTCGTGTCATTCGTGCGAAATATATAACACGCCTGAACATGAAGGTTAAAGCGCGTTAAATGGTCATGTTTGACAAACAGCAGCATCTTCCACTTATCAATTGTCGTTTTCCAGTGATGCCAAATGTCTACACAGTGTGAGACCAGGGAGCTATTTTTTGAATTCTGACACTTTAATTTGACAGCTTCCAGTTCGTACTTGTCAGAAACGGCTTATCTCTAATTTCTTCTCAATCAAACGAACTGAACTGTGACAATCACAATGAATATGTTCATGTGTCGTTTTTGAATTTCACAACATCAAGTAACATTAGGCTCTCACACTCGGCCCTAATTTCAAACCACAATTTGTTACCTTATTCTGTTCAACTTCGATGGGAATATCTCGAACATTTCGATTTATTGAATTATTTTGATTATTTCCAGTGGTTAGTGGCGGCGAGGAGGAATGTTTTCGACTATTACTACGCGATGATAACGACGACGGCGGTGATGGCGACTCGCCCACCGGTGAAAATGGGCTCTCGACAATTGTAACACGCGGACTAAATGGACTTCCGCGTCCGTTTTCATAGCGCGACCTCGAACTCGCGCCAAATTCGTTCGAGGCTAACGGTTGCGGTGACAAAGGCATCTCAACAATCGGACTCGGCGATCGCGTCGGAATGAAATCAGATTGTCCGCTCGATCGGAAGACACCCTTTCGTACGGACCACGGTACATTGGTTGACATGTTTCTTTCAGTTTTTTTTTTTCTTCTTTTAACTATTCGAATACTTTTCTCTTTTCACGAGAAAATTTATCACGAATGACAGGTGATGGAAAAGTATCCAATTAAAATTGTTTCAACTCAATTCACCACACTTGTTGGTAATTATTGGTATAAAATCAGAAACAACACACCAAAGTACATATTTAAAATTAGCATCTGTGTGTGAATTTTATTTTTAAATAAATTAACTAATGTTTATAGTATTTAGCGCTTGACCACACATCCCAACAAGAAGTAAAACCACTGAACTCAAACGCGAACGCGAACGCAAAGCTTACAAAACATCGCGGCGATTAGACTGCGACGGGTGGTGGTGGTGAGATCGCGAAAAACAAAAAGAAAAATAGGTTTTTCCGCGCGCGCAATCCGATTCACTGCGCATAATACTCGTATGCTATATGCAACCACGAAGCGATAAAAATCACATGTACAAAGTTTCTTTGAATCGATAACTTGAATTAACAAATGCTGTCTAGAAAAAACAAAGTGTAAATGCGAATGTCAAAAGGTTCTTTATACGATTCTGTTTGCATTTAACAGTAATAGACCATTCGTAGGAAAAAAACGGACAAAACACGCGCGATTTACTGTCAAACTCACTTATCCGATCAATCAGTATTTTTCAAAATGCAATTTTACAGTTTTGTATTCGAAAATTGAATCGCTTTTCGTTGTTTTTCGGTTTGACGTCTCCTTTACAGAAGGTCGAATCGATGCTATTATTAAATTCTCGAGAAAAATCCGTCGGTATGACTTTTATTGTTCACAGCGCGATCTGAATGGGGATCACCATACACACGCGTGCGGATGATCTACGCGAATGGTCATCGGCTGAAAGAAAATGTCGAAAACGCTCTTCGAATCGAAAAAACAACAACAAAACAACAAAACCTGAGCGAATTTTTATGCGAGAAAAATAAAAGAAAAAAAAACCATTTCTATCGAGACTTTGTTTTTTTTTTTGAGGAGCGTACGTCCGGCTTGGTATGCTTGCCTTGCGTTTCATTATCTCCCACTCTCTCGCAGAGATCACTCTACGTAAGTCGAAAATAGATTTTCGAATCAAAATAATCAAAATATAGATGTTCAGCGGTTTGTCAGTCATTTGTCCGGATGCGGGGGTGCCTTTGAGGTTTCAGATAAGAGAGATGCTACTTTGAGGAACAATTTTTTGTTTCTTGGTTTACGATTAGCATTATACAATGTGTTGAGTGGTCTTTTTATTTTTTTACCACCCAGAGGTCGATATTGAACAATAGGTGCGTCAGCAGGACAGCATCTGTTTGGCAATTCAAAATAATTGCCATGAAAATTCGTTCAAGGCAATTTTAAAACGATATTATGTATGCCTTACCTAAATGCTTTGGTTGCAAAAAGTTTGTCATAAAAAAATACTCAAGTATAAATAAATTGATTTGGAATTTTACGTTTCAAAACAAATTTCGAAAGAAATAGCGGTTCAAACAGGAAACTACTTGTATCAGTTTTCTTAACAAAAAAACAAGAACAAACAAATAAAATAAATTCATTATCATGACAAAGAAATTCGGTGTTCGAATTCGTCTGAGGAATGTCGAAATTAAAAATTTTGATTGGTCGAAAATCGCATCTAAATAAACGTCATTAATTGTTTTTTTTCGTAAAATAAAATGACAACTCAAGAGCACTCATTTTGAGAATTTATTTAGCGCGGATAGAATTCTTTTTTTTGAGGATTTGTGGAATTTATCGCAGCAAAGTGACAATTAAATGTTTTTTTCTTGTGATTTTTCTTTAATAAATTATGAAGAAGACAAGAGATTTTTTGAACAGGATATAACTGACAGTCACATGGAGGACAGTTTCTTATTGTTAGTCAGAGTTGTGCATGTAGATGTTGATGATTAGCCTTGGTCGTAAGGTCAAATGCCTATTTTACTAAAAACCTTTGAATTTTAAGAATATGTCATTTGACACTTCACTGTTTTCGACCAATCACACATGGGTAGGGTACTTTTTGAACAAAGTCATAAACTTGCTGGATATTACTAGTAATTATTTACGTCCAAGGTCAAAACGCCCAAATAACGTGACATTGCCCAAAAGTCTTAAGAAGAAACTGTCAGAAGACCCAAATCCAATGACACATCAACCAAAGGTTCGAAGTACTGCTTGAAAAAATTGTCGAAATTTGCCCAAGATTGCTTTATATCACACTCGGTGTAACAAAACATTCTGGTGTCGGCGATGGTGCCTTTGGAGCAAACGGCAAAGTTTCAAATGCACTTGGAATGTCTTCTCGAAACCTGTGCCAACATCACTTTCGATATTTGAACTAAGGGCACAATCATCAATGTACTCAAGCTGTCTGTTTTCACTATCTTAACCCTAAAGTCATCAAAGGCTGCTTCAATACTCTCCAAGGGCATTCATCTAAGAGAATTGTGGTGGAAACCAGGACACAGAGACATTGAAGGTTATGAAATCGCTGACCAACTAGGAAGAAAAGGTTTCACTGATGGTTTCAAAAATGCCTCGACATGTGACATCAGGAAGATCGAGGGCTGCCTGTTACAATAGATCGTTTAGTTCACAGTGCATCCTGCTTTAGAAACGAAGCTGCTGTATGAAGGTATGTGTGCAAATACTAAAAGTCGGCTAGAATTGTCATTTCTTCTCTACTTTAGTCAATATGCGTACAAAAAAGTCAAATTACCAGCGATGGTCCACCGCTTCGAGTAGATCACCTTATGTGCCTTTATAGACGTCAAAGGCGACGACAGCATGGGTGATCAGTATCACAATGAACCTATCGCTGGTCTAAGTGTGCTCGCAATAGGTGGCAGCCACTTCTGTAGTAGAGGGATTTCAGATTCGACCAATCAATCGATAAGGACCGTGATGGAAAGTCGAATAATCAGTTCTTCCTTCGGAGGATCATCAATGTACATATGTCTGTGCTTTTGGTTTTTGGTTCACCGATGGATCAAAGATAAAATCGAGTGTCTTCGGACCCAATACCATAGTGTAAGTACCAATTGGAATGTGCCACTGAGATCGACTCTAGATTTAACATTAAAAAAGGTATTAATGGCGCTGGAATACATGTCTTTTCAGATAAGCAAGCAGCGTTTGAAGCAGTGAAGTCTTACTCAATGGAATTCAAGACTGTCAAGTGCTGCTTTCTGCCTTACAATCATTTGCAAGATACAAAAAGTTTAAATTTGGTTGGATGCCTGGTCACCAATGAATTGTAGGCCACGAATCTGCGAATGAGCTCGGTAGTGCTGGTTAAGCCTCCGCATTCTTGGGACCGAAACTTGTCTGTGACATTGACGTGATTAACAAGTGGAAACACCAATTTTTGTTTAGACAAATCAAAAGCCATACTCCTACAAGGATATTCGTAACTTAGACAATTAGAGCATTTGAAAGGTTTTGGGCTTCTACCTGGCCATTGCTGCCTTAGATAAGATTTTAACAAGATAAATCCGTGCTCTGAAACAGAATGCAGGTGCTGTGTGGAAGAGGAGGAAACCTCCGAACATATTCTCTATGAATGTTTCTATGAAAGAGACGGGGTTAAGTCTTTTAGGTTGATTGCATTCTTGATACAATAAGTAGATTTTTAAGGTGGCAGTGTGTGAAACTCAATCAGTCCCCTCACGCCTTGGGGAAAATCATATTTATCTTCTCTGATAGTCAAGCTGCCCTTAAAGCGCTCGATTCGCCTGTCATTGAATCCATACTAGTCCCAGAAACCCGCAATGTGATCTCGGACTTAGTTAGAAAATACATGGTTATCCTTCAGTGGATTCCTGCAAATGGTGGATTTTCGGGCAATGACAAATCCGACTCACTGGCAAAAGACGGCACGTCAACGAGGTTTTTTTTGGACCCGAACCCTTCCATAGGGTAAACAAATCACTCTTGGCCAGACATGCAAATGGTCTTTGCATGCAAGAATCCAGAAACGCCGGTCTCAACTGCTATTCCCAATACCGTCACAAAGAAAATTTAGTTTCATTGTGAACCTCGATAGGGGTAACCTTAGAGCACTAATAAGATTTCTCAGCGGACACTGCCACCTGAACAAGCACTTACATCGCATGAACCTTGCAACAGATTCAAGCTGTAGACTCTGCTTCGAGAGTGGAGAGACTTTTTTACACATCCTATTGGAATGTCAAGCCCTCTTTTAACTTGGAAAAATAATCCACGGCGATGTTGTCCCTGCGGAGTAGCTTGCTGCTATGCACCAAGAGAAGTTCCTTAAGTTCCTGACATCTCCTGGAGTGAAACAATTCATTTAGGATACATAAGGGAAGGCACAATAGGATTCGCTAGAAAGCACAGTGCCAGGAGCTGTGAAAAATCCTCCCGAACATAAGCATAATAATAAGAAGGTGGCAGTGAACACTTAAGTGAACTTTAAGTCATTCCAAGTCTTTAGTCAACTTGTTGTCTAGGGTGCATGGAAAGCTTTACGATTAAATCAAAATCAGGCATTACTTCACAAATATCTGTCGATTCTTATATAATTTCTGCTATCGATTTGAAATTTAGGTCAACATTTGCTCTTAATGCTTTTCCGCATCCAATTTTGTTTGTTTGTCAATACTTTTTTGTCATGTCTTTGCTCGTCCTCAAATCGAAACACCTTCGTCTGTTCTATTTTGTGAATCATTTATTTACCAAACTGGCAATCATTCAAACAACAATTTTGACCACTAAAACTAATCATGTTGTTTACCTGCAATATTTTGAATAGTCTTAAAAGAATTTCTATATAATATATGCACCACAAATACCGAATCGAATATTTTTACACAACTATTTTTGTCATGAATCACAAGACAAAATGTTAAACCAAAAGAAGATATGTCTTCTAGATTTTCAAAATACAAAATACCAAACAAAACAAACGTGCTATTGCCAATTTATACATAGTTTCTAGCAAAATACCTGTTTAATTTAAATATTTTGATTAATGAATGCACTAGAATTGCCGGGCGTGTTTAGACATTAATTTTTTGTTTTCTTCCAAATTCTCACGAAACATATATAATTAAGTGGCAAAAAAAAAAATTACTAATAAAAGACATGACATGCGTTTGTCAACATTTGAAATTTATTTTGGACTAGTTCCAAAAAATTTCGGAAATCCATACTTAAGCTCATTAACAATTTGGTTAAACCACAAACAAATTATTAAACATATTTGACGTCACTAGCACGTTTGATGACGTTTTAAACGTCAGTTGTCGGATAAAAGTATCAAATCAAATGAAACTAATTAATTTAACCGTTTATTTTTGGCCCGACAAAACGAAATAGAACGTCAGAAATGATGAAACAAGTTTTTAAGTTTTTAAATTTACTTTGCGGTGGAATAAGAACATTCTAGACACACTAGCAGTAAGTAAGTAAAATATTTACCGATAATTTCTGGAAAATTGATTTATTACGTTTCGCCTTTCGGTGTATAGATGGCGATGGTAAAAATCTCACACTGACCGGGAAACACTTTGTTAGCAACATTTTAGGAAAAACCTCAAGCACACACTAAAAACTAAACTTTTCTATACATTTCTACACGCAAAAGACTCAAGCTAAGGATAAAATCGATAGAAAGTGAGTGAAATAGTGAAAGTTATTGTTTTTCTTTTTTTTCTCCGCTTAATTATTTTTTTTTCTTTCTATTTTTGCAAACAAATAATCCCGCGTTAACTAATTTATTAATGGGATAACATGTCCCTGTTGAACTTTGTTAGCCTCCTCCGAGGAGACTGCTCCTTAAAAATTAAAAAAGAAAAAAAAAACAAAAAATTCAAATGAAAGGGAAAGTATCTAACAAAAACAACTGTCTAACATCCTAACTGTGATGATAATCGGGGAAAAATCAAAGGGAAACTAACACGCGGAGGGTTGTTTTTTCTATTTGCTTGTGTAGTGAACACACCCATTTAGGGGTAAGAAGACTCATGCTACTGAGGTTGGTAATGCGCACACTGGTCGGTAGGGTAACACTCCCTTTAAGTTGTTATTTTGCTCCTCTAAATAGGTTATTGGGAAAAAAACGAGCTTGATGTTTGGTTTTAAAAGCTTTCTTGCGTTAGCTAGGGGAGAATTTAAAAGAAGCTTCATTGGGTTTCCACAGCGGGGAGTTGCTCCATAGATTTTTAAGTGATAAGCACGGTATTTCTGAGAAAAAACGGTTTAAAATTTAAAGGTTAAATGCATTTTTAATGGTTGAAGTAAATTATGCACTGCAACGTTTTTTAGTGTGGAAAAAAATATTACTCATACGCCCGGGTGTTATGTAAATTCGTTTTTTGGCGAATACACTGGCGCCATAAGTCTGTTATATACATTAAAAATCCCCTAAACCACAAGTCATTCTACAGCTATTGACCTATTTGAAGTACAAAGGAAACACATTAAGGGATGTATGTGTCTAGATATCCAAAGTTGAATAGCTTTATGTTGCTTTTGTTTCAATGCAACAAAGGAATAGCGAAAAATAAGGGGAGTAGGTAGACGAAGACATGTTTGAGAATGGAAATAAGAAGGGATAACATCAGAGGGGGGATGAGATATACGTCTGACAATTAAGATTCCTTTAGTGCGAGTCAGTTTTCCCTTTTTCAAACTAGCGCATTAGACCCAATAGTAAATATAAAACTCGGAATGGACAAGTGGAAAGGGACCTCAAGCAACTAAGCATGCGAAGCTGGTTCGAGACGCTTGTTCGTTGAGGCCCAGGTCCACCATGGAATGTAACGTCATCAGAAGTAAGTAGTTATGAAAGGTCTTACTTTTCGCTGAATTATCTAACAGCGACCAACCTCATGTGAATATGGTCGACCAACGCCTAGCCAATACTAGCATGCTAGGATGTCTTTGCACCACCCTAACCGCTGCTCTAAGTGTCATCTTGGGTCTACGATCAACGAATGTAAGTCGACTCTTTCACTCAATCAGCTTTGGTTCAAAGTCCTTTAGAGGAGGTCCTTGCTTGAAACATTGGAACATGATATAGCCTTCAGCATATTTTCAGACGAAAAAAACTTCTCAATAGTGATCTTGTTAAGGGAGAACTGAGAGAAACACAAATTCCAACCAAAACCTTCCGACCTCGTCTGGTACAGGAACGGATTCAACATCAGTTCGCGCTTTAAACTTCTCAGTCAGCCTTGGTAAATACTCGACCATATTCCAAGCTCAGGTCTTTCTCTTTGCCATCAAACAGTGTGTGAGATTCAACCAAGTCAAGCCGCCATAAAAGTGTTCAACTCGCCAGTCATTAAATTCAAGCTAGTCCTTGAAATTCAGAAGATGATCTCTAATATAGCTAGGAACAACATAGTCATCCTTTACTGGATTCTTGTCCGAATTAGAGAGGAAAAATCAAAAAGCCAAAATTGGACCCGAACTCTTCTGTGGGGTAAGCAAATCTTTCTTCATAAGTTTTTGCCTATAAAAATCCAGAGAAGCCTGGCAGCTCAAAGATGCTATTCCCTAAACCATCACAAGGAAAATCTAGTTCAGTTTTGAATCTCAGCTTTTGAGACGAATCTCTTTGACATCCTCTGGAGTAAAAAGAACTTGTCTAAAACCTATAAGAGAAGGCACAATAGTATTCCGAAGAGAAATCGAAAGGTTAAGGGCTATAAACAGCCCTTCCAAATGCATAATTAAAACAGCATCAGACATAGAAGACCTTCATAAGTTTTGTTGTCACCAGAATTGTTGTGATTAGTTCGAGTCATAAGCTTATTGTGGACTAGGACACGGACAAGGTTTCGAATGTAAAAATTGAAGTAGCCGCGAAAAATTCAATACTTTGCATTGTCATGTCAGAGGCTACTAGTCACACTTCATACCACACAGTGTGACTAATAAGCTGAACAAAAAGGTTCTAATTGATTTCTTCTGTAACCTCAAGGAAAAATGAAGAAAAATTCATGAAAGCAAATCATAACTCATGTGTGAAACATTCACAAAACTATAACCAGAGTCTCTTCGTCATCTCTTTGCTGGCAGACATCCTCAATAACCATAATTGCCTAAGGTGTCAAACCATAAAACACTATTATCTACGTCATCTTCTTAAAAGTCTTCAAAGTTTTAACATCTATTCCACTACATACCTGAACAACAGCAGCATTCTCCTCTGACTTAACACCATCCACTTCCAGTCTATTTCTCATTGCAGACGCTGCCTTAGCCTCTTTATAATCAATATCACCGGCCTGCAGACGTTTGCTTAAGGCCATATTACTTGTGGCCTGTTCCGAACTAAATCCATCCGTAACCACTTTAGTTTTCGATTCGGTTTTTGTGCGTTTCTCTTCGAATTTAACTGTATCGACGGTTTTCGAAGATCCACTTAAACCATTTGTCAATGCAGTATTCTTTGATGGATTCACTAAATCCAATTTTAAATCATGATGATGATCATCCTCACCGTCGGGAAATGTTACCAATGGTTCAGTTGGACTATCCACGAGATTTTCTATTGAGGAACGAATTCTATGAAAAGACAATTGGATTAGAGGAAATACAATCTCGCACTGATAAAGGATAACTACTTACTTCTTTTGAATTTGATTCATTGCCGCTGAACTATTCAGCTTTAAGTCATTCAATTGTTGTGTTGCTGTACGACTCATGGCTAGATCATTTATTTCAGACATTGAATTCTTAATTTCATTTAGATCACGTTTTAGGGCGGTCGCCTTCATTTCGGATGTAGATGATGAGGACGATGATGATGATGATGTAACGTGATGTAAACGTTGGGATTTTTTTTCAACACGTGTCGTCGTACTGCTACTATTGACAACCTAAAAAGTAAAAGATAAAGATACAATTGTTAAATTTAATAATTGACATAGTGTATATGAGTGAAAGCTAAGAGAAAACTGTCACACTAAAGTAGAGTCATCACTCCCAAACTCCAACAAACTCTCTCAACGGCTGACAAACTTACGTAGAGGAAAATTAAACAAGGACTCCCCCAAGGTGGTGTGTTATTAGCCACACTCTTGTCGAAACTGTCGGTTTGTATGCACTACACAGTCTTAACATCAGGCTCTAAAAGATCGGAATTACGCAATTCTATAGGACCTGGAATAGTTCTTTTCTTACAGACCGCAGCCTTCAGGAATCTTCTCAAAAATCAACGTCAAGGACAAATAGCAAAAAGTAAGAAAGACTTGGCACGATAGTTGCATAAAGGAACAAGATTTAGCTTCTCGCAACCATTTATGTTATATTTTTCCCACGAATGGAAGAGACCTACAGTTTTATTGCCGACTCCGAACGTCGGCGGATTGGAAAGCCTTTTCATGTTAAGTCCAAAGCATTAGCCGCAGCGACCACATCATGGACAAAGGAGATAAAACCCAGACTAAGTTTCTCAGTAGCAGATAGACTGTTACACAGCCAAAGCTCCTGGGGATCACCTTCGAAACTATGTCAGAACATAGAAAAACGTTTTAACGTCACTTGGCTGCAACCCCTTTTTACACTAGCGCTCAAGAGGTTATTAGTACAACCTTATTCGCATAGCGCGAGTGTTGATGTATTCAGTTTCGGCCTTGTCTCTGAGGTTTGTGTCCAGAATAAGTTGCTTTTGTTGTTGTCATTGCTTAATAATTCACAGTATTTCTTTCCAACTTCATGATGTCAGCATCATTCCTAAGTACGATAATCACTTGACGCCATATGACCACCCTATTGCCATGGGTATGCTTATGTAGAAGCTTTTCACATTTTATCGACTTTCTTGATATCAAGAGTTGAACTTGGAACCTTCAGCGTGACAAGCGATGATGATAACTACTGAACCACGGTCACTCTTTTATAATTAGTGCGGGCTAAAGCAAGTTACAAGGTAATTGGTCGTTCTGTGGCACCTATTTGAAAACTACATGCCAGCTCATCCGCCCTTATACCCCGGGATCCAAATGAGTGTGATGTCATAGTTAGCGCTGAGTTTCTTGAGTTTGTCGTGGCAGCGTTTCACAGTTCTGGATCTGATTATTGTGGTTGTAATGGCGTTAATGGCTGCTTGACTATAGATGTCAATGTGACTTGTTGGTAGTGTCTGTTGTGATAGTTCTCGCAGGGCCTGGGTGATTGTTAGAACTTCCCCCTGGAACACGCTGCTGTGGGACGGAAGTCTTATCGATCTGATGCATAGATCCCAGAGCTATCTCCCACCTATCTCAACATCCAAACCACCGCAAAAGCTTTCTCAACTTCCAACAGGACATTGACCAACACCTACACTACCCTGACTTCAACATTGATCAACACAAGAAAGTAAGAAACCACATTCATCAAAGTGTAGTCACAGACGTAGTGGGCAACTACCGTCTAAATATTGTCCTTGACGGCCACCCCCTAGCCATGCTAATGAGACACTGCTTAGACTGCTGTCATCTGCTGAATAAGTATCTCTCCCTCTCAAGCATCGAAGATAGATGCCCCGACGGAAACAATAGCATATAGCATACTTCAATTCTTTGGGATGGAAAAAATCTAACGAATATGAAGCTACCCCTCCATTGGATTGAGTCATTAAAAGCTTTTAGCCCTGCGATCATATTTGGCAACAGTCGTCATTATTATAGATAAAAAAAAAATAAAATAAATTATTTAACAAATGAATTAACGATAACGAAAAAGAATTTTTTTAACGATGGAAATGATCTAGCCACTTCTTGGACTAAAAGACGCAAGCGACTTTGATTAGGTGGCCAAACTATTTATATCCATGACCCAGGCCTATGACATACTTCTTTTATTTTCTTTTTAAATTTTAAACTACATTAGCACCCCCACCCACTGAAAATAAATATGATTTTTCGAAATAAAAATATTTTAATTTATAAATTGAATTTCTCGAATGAGATTTCCGATTGGACTGAGGCTAAATTATTGTGGAAATAACAGTCAGAGGCATTTATCGATCATTAAAGCGAATGGTTACGGTTTTAAGTGACTAATTAGCATAGAGAGTGGTGTCAGGCAATGAATTTGTTTTAATTTTTATTTAAAATGCTCACACACTGCGTTTTAAGACTTATTAGAGCTTTGTGGGGAAATTTTATTAGTGAAACAAGATGTTTTAACATATTTTGATGCAAATATGAGTATATACAGGTAGAGTCGATGCTTACAAGGTCAAATTGTGGTTTCTGAAATGAGACTTGAACATGGACACTTTCGAATGATAAAATCTAGATAACCATCTTCACATTACGTCTCGTATTTAATTTAACTTTGAAAGACTTGAAACCTTTGCCTACCATACCATAATAATGACAATTGCAAATGACGGCTTAAGTCATTGTCATCTTGACAGCTGTTTGAGCTTTGGAAAAGATATTGCAACCGACAGTGACTGCGTAAACACTTAACCGATAAAACTCTAACAAATTGGAATAGCATGACATACCTGCAGCCTTGTTCAAAAGTATGAGGCACACCTGATATCTCCGAAACAACTTCTTACAGGCAAACTTACAGGTTCAACTTCTGATGTCAAGGAAGTCGTTCAAAAGCAAATCTGATGTCAACTCTACTACATAGGCATAACACTGCTAGTCATATGCTTATCGTACTAAGGAATGATGAAGACATTAGGAAGTTAGAAAGAAATACTGTGAATTATTAAGCAATGACAATACCACCAACAAATTATTCTGGACACCAACCACAGAGACAAGGCTGAAACTGAAGACATCAACACTCGCGCTATGTGAAAAACATCATTAGGGTAACCTCTTGAGCGTTAGTGGATTATAAAAAAAAAGAAGAAACTATGTATTGTAGGTTACTTTTTGTAAGATTGAATTTTATTCTAAAAATTCGGTCTGAAATTTTAGTCAGTTAAAGTCATAAACAGATCTTTTCCTATGTTTTCATTTAAAGATCTAACAATTCTGTTTGTAAGCAAGCTTTAGTCTTACATGAGACAATTTGACTGTCTATATATAAATATGGGTGTATAAATTAAACAAAAAAACAATTCTTATTTGTTCATAACTTTGGTATTTGTAAGCTTTTTTAATCTAGACAAGCATTTTCAATTAAACATTAGATAACAATTGTCTGCTGAAGAGTCATCACTTATTGTTAACACGATTTTATTTGATGTGATTACGTCAAAATATCAATTGACCACTTGTACGTAACGTAGGGGCAATTGTAAAGGTATAAAAGAAAGCTCAGTCAATATGTTTCGGTATTAAAACACCAAGAGGTTCAAAGATGGCAACAACCATAAAACTAGGTTGTACAAAAGTACCTTCTGAATCGCAACGGTGTTAGTTGGGACACCTTAAAATGATTGAACTTTCGAAATGTAATTATTAGTTGAAATTGGATGTGTATTGGTGTATGTTATATGGTAGGATGCTGGGAATCAAATTTACTAAAGTGACTCAAGTCTTTACAGCTCTGCTCGCTTAGTTCTAGCCCCTTTATTGTTGCTGATTTCTACAATACGTTTGCTGTTGGAACTAGTATCGAAAAGTAAGCCATCAATAGTTTTTAGACTTGACGAACTAGCATAAGTCATACCAAGTGAAAACTTAGAAGGATCATTGGCAACAACAGCTTTTTGATATGTAAGCCCTTGAAAGCGATGGAAACTTATTACGTAAGTCAACCCTAAAGGAAACTGTTTTCCTGCCCAGTTCACCGATTTTTTCTTGAATAACTGTAAATGGTGTGAAGGGAATGGCGCTGCTGCATAATGTAGGACGTAGATCCATTGTACTTGTCAAAATTAGCCAGAAGGCACAGAGGAAGCTCTGGTGGTACCATGTTCTCATTAGCAGTTGAAGGGGTGTCATGAATAATATATGCAACTGTTAACAAGCTCCCACTACACAAACCAAGTGATGTAACCAAATATTGGTAGAGCATCACATGTGCCCATCACATCACATAGTTAATAGCAGGTGGAATAACATCAGCACTTTTCTTCTCTCAAAGATCTGGCCTAACCTAGATTTAAGGATAACGGAAAGAATTCTGTCCGTTTATAGGAAACATATAAGAAATATAGTAGGAGCCCTTAAAGGGCACTGTCTTATAGGCAGGCATGCTACTTGAATGGATGTCCCTTCTAACGATTTCTGTAGAAGTTGCAGAGACGAATAGGAGGAAGAATCGGTTGCACATCTTCTTCCTACCTGCCCTTCTCTTTCAAGGATGAGGAGGAAAGCTCTAGGAGAGTTCTTCTTCGAGGACCTCAACGACCAAACCAGGCCCGACGTCTTAAGAGTTTCGTATTTGGGTCTAACTGGTTATGCATTTAGTCCGGCACAGGAAAGGGTTTACACCGATACGGTTACCCAGAGCTTATATTCCTTCATCTTCTAAGGAAATTCTACATGTGAGGTTTCTGATGCTGTCTATCCGATTTCTCTACGTGGTACTACAATGGGCCTTCGTCCTGGCCTAAGTGTGTCCCTGCTTAGCGGGGACAACCACCCAACTTGACCTATCCTTACCGATTACATGTGCCCCAACGCAGAGGAAGTTGTGAATCTTAGCCCTTTGCTCAATCACGATTGGCGTTTTCGATAGCCTCACTCGCTAGGCTCGCTGCGCTTTAAAAATGGCTAGAGCTAGTGTGTGCATGTAGTCCGGATGGCAAAAATCCGTCGACCGAACCTCTGGTTTAAAGATCAGGCAATCTCGGACGCCAGAAACTTTGGTCTAGTAAACTGGAAGCAGCATGCCCGGGACCGTGAAGGATGGAAAGCGGAATTAGTTCAGGCTCAGACCCTCCAAGGGTCGCTGGCCTGATAAGGAAAGGAAGGAAGAGCTAGTGTGCCACTTAAAGGTTCAAGGATGACAACAATCATCTAATAAGATATTCCTTTTATTCTTCAACACAAAATGTTGAACAAAAATCTTCACACAAGCTACCAGATTAAAACACTTGTCTAAAATGTGAGTACAAGCTGTCTAACTACTTCAAAAAAACATACTTCCAGCCTTGCTTCACTTTAGTGTACGCAAGATATATTCAAACTAAAAACATATATTTACCACATGAAGAACAAACTTATAATTCTTATCATACACCCCCGGTGAGATACATATTTGTTTAAGGAAAACCAAACAAAGACACCAAAATGTGTCTGCATTTGCATGTGAATGCCACATGGTTAAGTGCATTTGAATAAAACTTAAGATATTTTAAATCGACCACAAGAAGTCTTTTAATTCTATTAAATTATCTATTGTTTGTTTTTATTTTTAAATTTGCATTAAACTGCCTTTTTTTTGTGAAAAAAAAAATTAAGCATCCATCAAATGAGTTGACAAAAAAAAAAAAAATATTTCAAAAAAAGCTCATATCTATTTTTAATTAATGATGATGTACCTACTCGTACTTTTTACCTCAAGAATATTTGTTGTTTCAGGTCGCGCTTAAGTAAATTATTAATTTAATTGTGATAAATTGGAAAAATCTTTACCTATTTCCGGGAAATTTATGGAAATGAAGGCACACCGGGGTGATGTGTTTATAGGATTTTACTAACCTTGTTTGTTTTTCTCTTCTTTTTTTTTTGTACTAGATTGAGTACCTTCAACTTCCGCTTTGTGATAGATACGTTTTTTTTAAAATAATTATTGTAATCTTCCCACTTGGGTTTTTTGTTTGTTTTTTTTTTTATGCATTCGTTTAAAATTATGTATCCGTCCACCAATTTTGTTCGTTTTATTTTATTTTATTTTTACAATATTCGTTCGTTTTGTTTTAATTTATCGATTTTTTTAAGATTAAATTTATAAAAAAAATTATATTCGTTTATGTGACTGATCGAGTTTGAGGAGCGACGACAAGAAAAGAAAATAAATAAATAAATAAAAATCTGCGCGCGCGACAAAAGATCGTCCTCGTTCGTTTGACTGAAAAACTGAAAATGAAATAAGCTTTGGATGTTACTGTCGGGGTTAGCCATGGTGAAAATGGGGAGAAGCTTTTGTTTTTTTTTTTCTTTTTCTTGTTTCTTTATTTATTTTTTTTTTACAGACCTATATTGACATTACTACTCGTACACGTACGTATATAAGGGGTTTCTGTCATAAGACGAAGTGAGCTTAGTAATATTTTGTAAATTTTGTTTTGATTTTTTTTTCATTCTACAAGTACATTACCGTTGCATTAAGGTTTAAACGTGATGATATTCTATAAATAAATTTAAATTTTTTTACTTTTCTTTTCGCTTTTAAATTCGTTTTTTTTTTTATTGAATATTTTAGATGTGATGCTTGCATTAGCTTCGGCATTTGACAGATGTAATGACATTTGAGTTGTGACAGTAAGTGCGAACTGACATGACGTGATCGCCATTTGTCAGATGATAAGAAAAATATGTTCAATTGTTGAGTGTTTCCATTAATTTTTGTTTCTAAATAGATAAAAAGATTAGTGGGAACGAAAAAACAAAAAAAGCTCGATGAGACATTTTTGCCGGCTTATTAGCTTTTTGTTTTTCGTTTTTGTTTTCATTTGTCGTGTGTTTACTTTGATGGATTGTTTGGTAATGGAATAAATTATTTTATCATTTTTTTTTTTGTAACGGAAAGAATAATGAATGTTGATTTATGTCAACACTTGGGTTTTGGTAGAGTAGAGTGTATGGTTTCTGTTTTTTTTTTTCTAGGATGTAAGGTGTTATGAGCTAGGTATGCTGATGGAATTCTAAATAAGTTAAGAAGACGATACACGTTTTGAAAAAGGTGCAAATAATTGCCTGTGATGACAAGACAATCAGTTTTGATGTTGGTAATTCCATGTTGGAATTGAGTATTTACAAGAAATTCTATGAGTCATGACACACCTTGTTAAGCAAATACAAACCAAATTTTGAATATAGGAAACATAAATGGTAATGATGTACATATGTACCTATAATGAATTTGAATTATTATGGGTTGGATCGAGGAGTATTAGAAGTGTGTGACGAATGAATTTTTGGGTTTTTAGGACCAAATATAGGATTTCCATGAGAAGGAGTGTTCGTTTACGATGTGAATTTTGCCATAATGTCAACGACTTATGATGATTCATCACTGACGTTTGGATGGAGTGAAGAGATTAGAAAATGTGGAGAAAAACTCGTGAAAGCTTTTGAACAGCTGTATGAGGAGCAGTGTACAATCACGTGGGTGCAGTATTGTTGTGAAATTCATTTATAAGGTGGGCGAATTGCCAACAACGTGCTGCAGTAATAAAAAAAAAAAAAAAAACCAACAACTCGTTGGACAGAGGCGCTATGATCATTGAAGTGATAGCCTTCACTCATATGGTTATGGAATCAAGTACGTGCTTAATAGCATAGAACATCAATTTGCGAACATGTCAGATACTTGTGGGTCTTTCTTGACAAAAGATTAAAGTAGAAAGTGCATATACAGGACTGTGGCAGGGAGGCTCCGGTTGTCTTATTTCTGTCCAAGTAGTGCACTAGATTTATACAGCAAAAGCAAGACTGGTAGAAAGCACTGAACAGTAACATTGGTCGTCTGGATCAGCTCAGAGGTTTTCATGTATCTGTATAACGGGTGCTTTAAGAGAAAGTCCCAGTGCTTACTATCGATATCTTTGGGAAGCAAATGACAGCTAAAGCGGCATTAGGGAACCCTCGCAGTTCACTTACACCCCTATTCGTAGTAAGACGGACTTTATCATCTTTCATCATGTCAAATACAAGACTAGAATTCATAATTTGATAACCTGGGAGGGGTATGGAATGAATCTACGATGGGGATCTACATATATGGGAAGAAGCCTTCTCCAGTGTACCTGATGATCACCAGATGACTGCGGGATTACTGTCCGAGAAGCTACGGCTGGGCTTTCAATTAATGCAGTAGGGAATAGTGCTATTCTACTATGCATTGATACTCAGGCAACGATAAAAGCCTTGGAATCACCGAAAATATGATCCAAGGTGTCAAGTCTCTAAATGGGATCATAGCAGGAAACGGGATCCAGAGCAAACGGGCCAGAAAAGGAGGTGGTGGGTCAACATCTCTCTGAAAATAGGGAGTACTGCACGCACAAGAATGGGAAAGAGAACGTCGAATAGTATCAACACTTGCCTTTCGTCGAGGCGAGAAAACTAGAAAACTTCTGTCTATCAATAGACAGGGAATGCATTAGCACTATAGCAGAAGCTCTCGTGGGACACTACTTGCTAGACAGGCGTGCTATTAAAGTGGGTGTCCCTTCTGACGATTTCTGTAGATGCTTAAGAGACGAGGAGGGGGAGGAACCAGTTACTTTGACAACTTGCAGAAAACCTACGGCACGTACTTCTATAAAGAACCCAGCCAAGCTCTGTCGGGTCGCACTTCACAGTGACATTTTAGAGAACTAGCTGACGAGTTAGCTCGAGAAGGTTCTCAAAGTACAGACTGTAGGAAGGTCGGACATGTCAAAGCAACTATATCGCCCTAAGTGATCGGAACACCACACGGCCGATTTCCTTCTCTCGCCCCGATGGAACCGCAAAAGACTTGTACTTTTCTGGAATTTGAACTAAAATTGCTTAGAAGTCGAAGGCTACTCACTTCAAACTTGCACAGATGAGTTATCGAGTACCTCCTGAGATTTACCCGACAGACAGAAACCCCTTTTTAGTGAAGTGGTTGAAAAAACTAAAATTTTGTTCGTTTCTCATTTTATGTTCGGTGTTTGATCCTGTTCCCCGACCGAGCTCGAACTTTCACAGGTTGGGACACAAGCGAACACACAAACTTACTGCTTTGTCACCACCGTAAGACTTCAAAATGCAAAGAAATTTAATTGTGAGAATTCCGCCTTGAGCCTGGGGAAACTTGACGGATAATTTCATCACGTACTGCCTAGTGCTAACACTGTCTTCAAACGACTGTCGACAGCTGAGAGTTCAAAATAGTCAAGAAGCTTATTTTTCTTACAGCAATTCATTATAATCTTTGTCCTCGAATCACATTCCGCATGTTCAAGGACGAGGAAGACCGAACCTCTGTTTTTAAGACAAAGCTATCGCAGATGGTAGAGCTCCTAATGTGGAGAACTGAAAAGAGTGCGCCCGTAATTGAAAAAGATAAAGATGTCATAGGTAGATCAGACTCAGGCCCGTAGGTAGGTACGTAGTAGTTTTCAATCGAATAAAGGCTAAGTAGCAGTTCGTAGCGATTTACTTTGTTTTTTCAAACCAGGTCCAAGTTGGCACTTCAAAAGATCCAAGTTATTGGAAAGACCATGCATACAAAAGGTTGCGATGATTTTATAAATTCTACTTGTCTACATCAAAACCTCCGATGTTTGTGATACAAAGGCTCTGTCACAGAACAGCTTGGGATTACAGTACAGTGAGGTAAATTTCCATTGAGAGCCGACAAACTGTCAAACAAATTGATTGCAATTTTCACCGAAACCCCTATACTTTACGACAGGAAACTGATAACCTTGGACAGAAATGCAAACATCCCCCTTCCTCATGTGTAAGCAACAGTAAGCACCTTCTCTTTGATATACTGCTCCGCTATGTCATTCCTTTTCTTCTAGGAACTGAATTTGATTGTTAACTTTACTAGTCACTCGAAAGGGTAAAAGTCTCTAATCTTATCACACCGAATAAACAACAAATATTTGACATCAAATGAAGGCCTCTCACTAAATGATTTAAAACATGAATCTTATCAAAACCCCATAAAACAAAAATATGAGTGTTCCCTCACTCGAATTGAATAATCAGTCAAATACATCATTTAACCGTTAATATCACCCACCTCACACAACATTCAAGTGAATAAAAATATCAATCAAAATCTCATTCGAAAATTTCTCAGAATATCCACTTATAAAACTCGTACATCAAATTGCAATCGTTTTCTTCAAAAATTCATTTGCCCAATTATTTTCTACGAAATTAATTAATTTCCTTATAAATTTGCAATTTTCAATTTAAAAGTTTAAAATTAACACAAATTCTATGTAATTTTTCCCACGCTTAAGGCCACCGAATCAAACTTTTTTGTAAAAATGACTAACAAAACGTCATAAGAAAAAAAGCTTCATTTCATCTGACATTTTGAGGAAAAATTCTGTCAAAAAAAAAATAAAAATAAAGCTGTGGTAACCTCCCCCACACAGGTGACAGTTCTAGCTCTATGATTCACTTCAGAATTCGAAAGTGGGTTGCAAATATTCACGCGTGTCTGATCGACGACATGACAGATCGGTACGTAAGTCTTCCAAAGTGTGTTTTGAAAAACCCCTTGGTCATTTGGTTAAAAGTAGATCAGACATGTCTCGTATCTAAAAATAATCAAAACAAACAGAAAAAAAAAGTTGAACGACACAAATGACATGTGTCAGATGTGTACCTCTACTAGTAACTTGTGAGTGCTTGTGTCAAAAATAAAAGTAAAACCTTTTACGTTATCTTATCAGTTGAACTCTTAATTTATCCCACAACGCATTTATATGTATAAAAATGTATTTTTTCTAGTCAAGAACCGTGGCATTTATAGATTAAACAAAGCGTGGTAGAATAAATCGCAAAAAACCAGCCTAATTGCCGCCGACATCTTTTTTTTTTCTATTTCGTACCGCTATGACACGAGGCTAATTAACAGTTTTATCGCATTAACTGAAGTTGGCCATAAACAAATAAATTCGTAATCATTTGATCATAGAAGGCGTATAAGTTATAACAAATGGTAAGTGCTTTTGATTATATGTTTAGTGAAAGTGTAAACGGGGTTTTTGTATTCGGAGGGTTACATACGGAAAGGGGAAGAATTCTTTAAATTCCGCCGGAACGATAACATGGTGATCTTGAGATTTTTAGTTAAGATTGGGAAGTGTCAAATAAAACACAACACTAGACTGGACTTATGTTTGTTTAAAATAAAATTCAAGGGTTAGGTGGTTTTCATATCTTATCGGAAGTGTAGTAGCTAACTGATTAGCACGATGGTCTACAGAAATGTTCCTTTGAAAACTTAGGTCATTTTAAAGGTGGTCTACCAAAATACAGGCTAGATAAGGATACACTTTGATAGACATTTATGTGATCATTCGATGATGCAATTGATGACTTGACAGAAAGTGACTGAAGGTGTGGCAAATTCGACAGTTTAAAAATATGATTTCTGACACATCAAATTGAAATGAAAAAAACAGTTGGCTTGTGCTTTAAGATGATAAAAGTACAGGGAAAGTGTCGATCGCGTGCATTGAAGTCTAAAAAGTGGAGACCTGAACCCGCTATCATTCTCGGGATGACTAATGGCTGCCTAGTTTGGTGGTCATTCTCTTCACTCTGCTCTAAACAAGCTGACTTCGTGGACAAAAAGCTGTTTGGTGCGTTTCACTAGGAAAACTAAATTTCCAATCGCGGGATACATTTGAGCTCTTCAGACAGAGTCAAATATCTAGCATTCATTCTTGACAGGACAATGCTTCTGTGAAGGGAAAATATTGCAGTCGTAAGACTGATCCTTACTTAGGACATAATGGTTTGGTGTCCGGTTGTAGAAAAACAATCTCGAGAACGTCCAGCGTGTGGCTTGCGTCAGTGTACTAGGGGAGCGCTGCGACCTTCTCCGACGGCTTCAATCTAAGCTTCACTTATTGCCAATAGTCATTTATGGTATGCATTAACGCATTTGATTCACCGAAGCCTTCCTAAATCGACTAACACGCTACCTAAGCTGAAAATCACTTCCAAATGGGCTTGAAGCACTCAATACAAAACAAAAGTGTCTGGAGTCAGTGCGAAGTGCCCTTTTATGATTCTATCTCTGTCTTTTCAGACGGCTTTAAAAGAGCCTGTGCCGGTGTCTCTTCAGAAGACTTTGACATTACATTCACACATTCTCCAAACTCCCTTATCAATGCAGTGCTCATCAGTCAAACCGCCGCCGCGCCGCTTGGCTTCTGGTTAACCCAATTTGCTGAGAGCCAAGCTGCGATCCGATCTTTTAAGGACTGTCGAGTGTCTCTAACCAGTGTTATGTCACATTCCGCTAGATACCCTGGTCATAGCGACATTCTGGGGAACTGTGTGGCTGACGAATTAGCCAGAAAAGACTTTCAAGGAACAGACGGTATAGATAGCTCGGCCATGTCAAAGCGCCTATCACCTGATTAACACCGATGCTCTGTCGAAAGGAATTATGGCAAATTTTGACTATTGCAGCAATGTAAGGCTTATCTGTTCCGCTCTCGATCGTAAGACATCGAAAGTGTTAATTCGACTAAAAAGAGACCAGCTCTCGAAACTAACTTATGTCCTCACAGGGCCATGTATCCTAGGCAGCCAAGCTCAGCATTTGGGTATTGCATGGAGCTGTAGAGATAAGGAAATGGAAGAATCTATTTAACACTTCCTCTGCACGGATCCCGCCCTTTGCCAACAATATGGAAACCACCACCTTAGGCCAATAATTGTTTGACGATCTAAATGATCTAAACTCTGCCAGCATGGCTTTTCTAAACTGCAACGTTAGGAAATCTAAATGGTTTCAGGAGAAGACTGGGGCCCAACGCTAGCATTCAATGGTTGATGAACAAACCAACTAACTAGTCTGGTGGCCAGCGACAGGAAAGATCACAAACCTCAAGAAACTTACCAAGATCCAACGACTAGCATGTACAGGCATCACTGACACTGAGGCCACAGCCTAAAACAGCCACGAAAAGTGCCCTGCGTTTAAAACAATCCAATGTTTGGAAAGCGGGCCATATGGGTCACCACAAGATCGTAAGTTGGGCAAAACTAGAAACTAACACAGACTATCTCAAAATCTCCTAACTTCAGCTTAAGCATCAAAATAGTCATCCCTTCGAGAGATGAGTGGGCTAACAGGAAGTTCATAGACCTGAATAAAAACACGGTTCTCAGTTCTCACTCGCGAATGGCCTTGCCTATCCAAAATCAGAAAGACAGCTCTGGGTAAATACTACTTCAACAACGGCCCTGTTTAAGAAGCCACCAAAAACCATTCTAAAATTCATTACGAACTCGGGGAGGCCGACCGATCATTAAAAAACTGACATAGACCTTCCTTTTGGACCTGTATTCCGTTTATCTAGTATCGGGGTTATTATTTGCTTCATAAACAGATCAAACTTCATTTTAAGAAGGTTGACGCTTAGGTTTACATTGCTCGCACGAGATTACGTTTTCGGCTCTAATTTCAATGAGACGTTGTTTGTGGCCAAAATCTATAGCTGTAGTGCTAATGCTAACACCCCATCTTACAAGATACTAGTGGTACTAAGTTTTATGACCTCCCTGTGCGTTGATACCTCATACATACATCAAGACCAAAAGTGATGCGTCTATATTCATTGTGTCTAAAGGCTGTTTAATGGGTCACAGTTATTAAAGGCTTCTTAAATGTCCACAAAGAGAACATTGATTATGCTAATCTAAAAACCTTAACCCAAGTCGTTTGTTATATCAACTCCTCTTCGGTCTGAGACTCCCTGGAATAATAGAAATGTCAACATAAACTGAATTAAAGTTGAACTTCTACGTTAGGAATGTCATGTTTCCCTTTAAATAAACCGCAATAAATTTCAGTAAAAGTGTCCTATCATGCAATCCGATATACGTAACGTATCCCACATTGAATGCTAATCCAAACATTTAATCTAATACCATCCATCTTAAGGCCATAAATACAATTCCCACTTCCCAGTGCTATATCTACAACTTACCTGCTGTGATGTGGATGAGGTTTCCTTAAGACTACTGCTAGAACTAGAACTTGTATTGATTAAATTCTGTCTGGTGTTTGATGACATCGAGTTGAGGGCACCAGTGCCAGTGCCAGTGCCAGTGCCAGCGCCAGCGGGACCACCATTCACCGTTGGTGTACTTGTTCCACCACTGCCCACTGTTGTAGCAGCAGCAGCAGCACTGACATTTGTAGGACCGATGGTGCCATTTTTCTTATGGAAATTTTCTATTAAAGATGCTGCCGGACTGACGTGCTGTGTGGTATCCGAGAAGTCAGACATCTACAAAAAGAAAAACGAAACAAAAAACCACAATTAATGACGTTTCTTCTAATAGAAAGAGAAAAAAATTTTTATAGCGTTTTCATTGTATCTAGAACGCCAGACGTGCACGCCTCGTTTGCATGCAGTTAATTGCATCTTATGGCGACGATAAATCTGTCTACCCCTACCAACTGTTAACAGCAACAACACCTTTGCAACGATTCCTCTTTTGATTCCCGATTGTGAAGTGATGAGATACAGTTTTGGATTGGATTGGCGCGACCTCAATCAATTAACAGCTCCAATCGAGCTTCAACTACACTTGAGTTTCATTGGAACTTGAAACGGTCTGTCTCGCTAATTGAATTGCATTTCCGTGACTATTTGGTTGGGAATACAGTACACAGTAAAGGCCGGGCCATTAGGCCAGCTGATAAGAAAAGGAATTAACGAAAAGAAAACGTGATCTGACTCATGAATCATTTGTTGTATCTAATGCCGGTCACGTGGTCAGGAAATGCCGCAAAATGCAAGTGCAATCGCATTTGCAAACAGTGCCAGCAAAAAAAAAAAAAAAACACACACACACATACAATGAATTTTGCAATTTGAATAAATTGAAACGAATTAAATGGACATGGAGCCGGGCCTACTCCCATGACGTGAACTGTAAGCTTTACGAACAGATGAGTGAGTAAGTATCTACGGAGCCAATTGGTTTAGTGTGGTGTGGCTTTGGCACATTGGAGGCATTATATGAGGCCAACTTATGGGTGGGGAGGTTATGAGTTTTGACAGCCAGCTGCCAGTTGCTTGCAACGTATGCAGGAGGTGTTGGACATAGTAATAAGCATTTTTTATTTATTTTTTATATGTGGAATAACTTCCTTAATTGTCTTTTATGGTATTTAAGTACTTTACAGTCCATTTGGGGTGGTTTTTACGAGCGATGGAATAATGCTTGGCTTTAATGGGGGCTATAGTCAGTGTTTGGTTTTGTATTGAGGTCAAATTGAGACTAGTTCCACGAAGACATGGAATTGTGGAATATACCACAAAAGCTTGGTTAAGTTGGTATTTCCACCATTTAAGGAGTTGCTTCAGCATGCCCTTGCTTGCTATTCAGGAAATTGATTAAAGAACTACACTAAAACCACCGGAAACAACTAAACTGTTGAGGGAAAGAGACTTGATCAAAATTGGTTTAAAGGGTTTTGAGTTATTAGCGAACAAACATACGGACAGACAAAAAGAGTTTTGCAAACGGATGGACAAACTTGCAGTATGCATCTTTAGAATGAGGTAGTTTGCCTGTCTGACTTTTGTACAATCATAAGACGACAGAAGGGGGTTTGCTTTGGCACTACTGGTGTCATGTGCATCGCTTCTGGCGGGGAGACTCTTGATCCTTTACTGGACTTAATCATTCAGAAGGAAGCTTTGAAATTGAAGTGTCTATTTGTGAGGTTCCTGAGGCTTTGTTCATTATGCTTTGCGATAATATTAGGTCCGTCAACATGTTTGACATCCAAATCATTTGTTCCGATGTAGTGCCTTATTTACAAAGGGCTCTTGGCTTTTTAGCAGTGGAACTTGACCTGGTTAGTACATACTGGATAAGGTAGCCCTTTTTCTTACATTTTGTGAGGAATGAAGTCGATTTTGCTATACGAGTACTTAGAGTGGCAAACTGAATGATTGAAGAGAGATCCCATGAAGTGACAGTTAGCCCAAACTTAACATGATCCAAGGCCTCAACAGATCACTGAAGAATGTAAGAACAAACAAAACGAGCTTTCTAAAGGGGACCTAACTAACCAGAGAGGATTTGAAGACTACCCCTGCAGTCTATTATAGTTTCTTGCAGAAAGACTAAGAATATCGTAACAGGGACAGATGAGAGCCTTGCAAAATATCTTTTGAATGTGAGAAGGATGGACAGAAGAGCTATGATTGGACTTTTGCAGAACACAACACATGTCATTATCATTTATAATGTGGAAGCCGGACTATTAAAAACTCGAAGCTGCATGCTGCTTTGAAGGAAAAGATTGGACGTTTTATTGCCTTAACCAACTTCCAAACAACCTAATCTAACCGTGACTTGTCTCAACCAAGAATTCTCTCTTGTTGGCCCGTCTTTATTCACAAGAAAAGGAAACGTTATTACATATTCTCTGTGACTGCCCGGCACTTGCCAGAGCCAGAGCCACTCTTGGAAAACCCTTTTTCAAGAAACTATCTGAGATTTCCCACATAAAATTCTACAGCATCATCAACTTTCTTAATTCCAAAGGATGGATCTGAAAACTACACTCTCAGCCACGCCCATCAACATCCAGGTCACTTGAGTTGTGGTATCAAAACGGAGCATCCGTGCTACTTGTGTCTCTGGCAGGCTTATCAGTTTTAACCACTTCTACCTACCAAGCCCGTCTTTAAGTTGGTTGATGTATCGTTTTACTTGTGCGTTCCACCTGAACCTGTCTGAACGTTCAGATTCGAAGATTCAGCGAGTTTAAGCATTGGTGTCCATTCGCTCCATATGCCTCAAGCGAAACTACATATTGGACGTTTGTGATGGCTGGCTAATCAGCTGTCTACTGGCATTAAAATAGAAACTCGAGAAAGTTAGTTCCAATTCTAAACTGGGACAAGGCAAAGTAAAGGCTGAAGATAAACAATGACTTCCACTATGACAAATCCTTTGATTCATGACATGCAGTGGTTGGGACTTTTATCGTTTTAACTGGGGTTTTCCCCCACTTTCGTGCCTCACTATAGTGCCAGTCTATAGTTGAGATGAACTTGATTTGTGGTTTCCAATCAAGATTATTCATGGCTTACAACAACAGCTGTACACAGTTGTTGACAAACTTATTCTAGTTTTCAAGTCTCGGGATCAATTTGTGGTTATAGTTTTCAGAACAGAACTTCATTGTCTCCTATCAACCGAACCCCAATTGTGTAGTCGCCAGCGAAACAACCGTTCGCCAATTAGTTAGTCAATATTTGAACACGCAGTCTTTGTATATGTATACCCCCCCTACACACTTGAGAGTTTATTTCTCCAAGAAAATTTAAAAAATTTGTTTGCTTTCCAATGAAAAACAAAAATAAAAACGTGCCGCCAACTTTCGTGTACATTATCAATTTGTGAGCGGCTTAAGTGCCCCACCCACAAAAAAAAAAAAAAAAAAACCACAACAACAACCACAGACAGTCTCTTCAGTGTGTGGCGCGCAACTCTCATTTTCCAATTTCCCACCCGATACGACGCCATGTCGGGTGTATTTTCTCGCACTCCCCTTTGGAGACGAGACCAGCTGGGCTAACAAAGACGCCGTCTGTCTTTAAGACTTGTTGGATGAGCAAGACTGACATGAGACTATGTACAGTTTGCGAATTGAAGATAAAGATCCACAAACCACACACGCAAAACACATGTTTGCTGATTTTTTTTCTTTTAATTCCCACCAAGACCAACTGGGTTTCATGTTCTTATGCCGTTTTGGATTTTTATTTTTTTTTTTGCAAATTTCATAAATTATTTTTTCAATAAATAAACAAATCAAAGTGGAATTTTTGGAGAAAATAAGAAGTTTATAAACATGTTGCCAAATGCATGGTTTCGAATTTGACAGCTACTGTCAGATTGACAGAGTGAGGGAATAGAGTACGTGATTCTGTTTAATTTACCAAAACGAATTTTAAATTCCACGGATGGAAATTGTTAAGTATTTGCACACTTGTGCTCGCCAGTTGAAGCTTGAGCTTCAAGATAACGTCTGCCATTTGAACTTGACAGTGTACACATGTTTGACGTTTGTTTGTGCTGGCGAAATCAGAACGTGGGGACAAATATGGCGGATTGACATATTTGATAAATCAGACGCATTTAATACTTGTGATAGGTGTGTGCCTATATGGTGCTGTGCAACTTGTGAAGTGTCAAATTGAAATGATTTATTACCGAGCATGGTATCTTCGGTATCGGAATCAGGTTATCAAGATTGTACCGGGGCTAAGTAAACTAGACTGTATTCGTGATATGGGCTTGGCAAATCCAGATGGATTTGGTAAAAATAATTTTTTTTTCTAGAATATTTTGGAAGTCAAAAAAATTAGCTCATTGTGTCTGGAAGTGTTGGGATTACTTCAGAGTGAAGTGTGCAAACTATGACACAAGTGCAACTTAGGATCGAAGAATGTCAAATATGGCTGCAAATGGAAGTGCTTAAGAGGATGGTGCTATCGTGGCTTGCAGTCGATTTACTAACTGATGCCGAATTCAAGGATGAATGGATAGTTTATAAATCGCCTTCGTTGAAGGGAATATGACTACTCTTAAACTAAGGCCATTAGGGAAATTAGAGGAGAAACAAAAGAGGTACCGATGCACAATGGTTTTAAATGTTTGCAGGTTGAAGTGATGCGATCAGAGCTACGTAGACCATTCGATATTCATGTTGCAATGTCTTAGAGGAAAGAAGATCTACTTATATTTGACAATGCGTCCAAAAGAAGGCTTAAGGATAAACTAATGAGCATTTGAAGCGTGACGGGTATTACGGGTGAAATATTGTTTCGCTGGAGCATTGTTTGTGGAAGAATCGATCGAACAGGGAGATACAGGAAACATTCCTTTAGTGTTCAAGCGAGTCTATTGACGTCTATGTCCTTGGGTAGGAAAACTAGGAAAACACTGCTACTCAGTTTGGCGAAACGTTTGGGTTCAAAACTCCTAGCCCGGAAGACAAAATGCATGGCCTACTATAGACTGATCCTGCCGGATCTGCTATATTGTAGCAAATGTTGGACAAGAAGTATAGCAAATATAAATCACTTACGAGAAAAATTGTTCGTTGTTCCGTTTGTAAGAAGAGTATTAGCTGTGTTAAGATGTGGATGTAGTTCAAAAAGCATGTCGATCACATTGGTTCGGCAACATCAAGCGAATAGACAATAATGCTCCAGAAATGAGGATCTTTGAATTGTAGCCCCCATGTTCGAGGCGACGAGGAAGACCGCTCCATCGTTCTAGTCTCAAAGCGCAACTTTTAGATTCTATCTAAGGCAGTTGAGAGCGTTGTTCTCTAGTTTTGAGCAAATGACCGCCTGATAGATTGAGCCCAGTTCAAATGGGGGAAAAGTGTGTTTTGCAGCATTTTTCGCAACTTCGAGCATGTGGAAGTTCCAATGAATATTTTCTTTGACCCCCATACCGAGGATGGAGAGCCTTCCAGTTCCGAAGATGCAAGTACGTAAAGTACCTTTAATGAATAAATGGTTCGAAGTTTAGGTTTCGCTTCAGCGACAAAAGTAACTATACTCTGTGAGTTGAAGCCCATTTTATTACGCTTTCGAGGTCAGAATGTAACGACTTGTTTTTCCTCTTCTACGAACAAAGAGCAGGGACGTGAATTAGGGAATCAATATGGAAAATTAAGGGTACCTATCATCAGATAAGAGATAAACTGTATAACAAATTTTAGGAGAGTTTAGACAAAACGGAGCCTTGGGGAACACCAGCATTTATATGCCCTGAAACCTTCCAAAACGAGAAAAGTAACCATTTTACGATGGGCATCCATGTCACACTTGAGGAAGTATAGCAACCAGTAGTAGAGTTCATCAGTCTTAGCCAAATCACTGAGGTTACTGTAGAGAAAAGACCTAACATTTTTCGAAAACAGTTCAAGCCCTTTACGAGTGCTTGCCTTTCAGGAAATGTTTCTGTGATGACAAGAGTCGAATCGAAATGCTGATATTTATAAAGCTTGCAATTTTAATTATTAATAGCGAGACAATTCCGAAGGCTACTGCGAAGTCAATCAACACAAGTCAATTGGCGGTTTTGAGATAACTTCCAATCCCAATCGTTTGACAATCAAAGGCATCATTGCGTGCAATGTCTTGATTAATGAGAGGCGGATTCACTGACAGTTTGTTGATCATAAAACCAATAAAGAACTTTATGTGACGTAGACTTGTTCAAAGATTTTACAATTTGAGGGTCAGACATTAATCCTTTCTGTCCGTAGCGAGACTTTTTTCCTGCAAATGCTGTGATAGGAAAAAAACTTATAACAAAGACTTAGATCCATTGTATATTGTATCCTGACCAATACGACCGCAGAAAGAGATAAGATTGAGTCCATCCCCTGTCTTAATCTTGCGAAGTGCTCTATCTTATCGTCACTTTCAAGACAGAACGTACAAATGCCATTTGAAAAGTCCTATTTGCACTTAAAATCCCCTCTTTTCCTCTCAACACTGAAGTTTTGATTTTTAAACACCTGGTGCTCCAAAACCACTATTTCCGGTTAAAAAATTTGATGTCCGCCACATGAGTAAACTTGCATTCGGTCATTTTGGATAAGAAATGTCAGTGACGACAAAAATGTCAGAGATGGCAATAAATTTCAGACGACAGAGATGTCATGAGGACTTAAATGTGGAACATATTATCAGAAGCAACTACTAAATGGACGGAACTTCTGGAGGAGATAAATCAAACTGCGGAAAGATAAAAAAAAATTAAAAGATTAAAAGGTGTCTTCACACAGTAGGCCCTACACAAAATTTAAAATAAATCACACCTCTCTCAGCACAATCACTTATAAACTCATTTAAATGAGCCTCTCTTTTGATTTTGATATATGCAAGTCGCCATAACACCCTGACAAGACAAAATTCATTTGTAAATGCGTCGTGGGCGGGTGAATTTTTTATTTTTTTCTTTCGTTTTGTTTGTCTTCTCTATGTTGTGTGTGCCTTTCAAATGATATTCCATCTATCGCTCTGTGTTTCACTGAAATCTTTTCCTGATCGCCCACTTTGTGGCGTCAAGTTGTTAGGCAAATCTCATTTTCTATTCCCGTTCCCATACTTTTTGTTTTATTTTTGCGAACTCATTCAAAACCTGATTAATGATTTAACAACAACAATGATTTGATTATTTAAAAAAAAAAAGTGTAACACACTTTAAGAGAACCCTTCAGCTGTCATATTGGGACTGGCCTCGAGCTATTGATCTTGTACGACCTCAACGCGATTACGTTCAATTGCTTGAGAGCGCATGAAGCAAGTAAGTACATGAAGCGAGGTTTTGTTTTAATTTTTTCTTGAATCCATCCCACATATGTATGTGTTGTGTTGTGGTGGACCCACCGCCGCCGCCCGTATGCAAATGAAGCTCGGAACTGCATTTCAATACGATTCTTGTGAACTACACACGCTGAGGAGATAACAAAGTGATTTATGTCAATCCTAAGTGGAACTTACAAGGTTATACATAGCGTTCCGTATCGAGGAATTCCTAAAAGCTAACAAAATCAAGTGTAGGCGGGGAGTAATCGTATCGTTAGCATCGATACCGATTTTGGAAAGTCACATTAGTCATGTCATGACTACTCTATCACTGCCGTGCAAGTTGACCATTTAAAGCGATAGACTTTTGTCTAAATTTAGAAATGTTAATTTGGAAGTACCTGTCTCTGGAAGATTCGTGTGAATCACAAGTCACCTTAATCTCATTCTACTTTTGCCACGTGTCCCGTGGTGAAAAGACGAAACAAAGAAAAAAATTTAAACAACATTTTGAAAAACGTAAACAAGCCTTCGTGTTGAACTCTTCAAGGAGAGCAAATTATTTTGTGGGTGAGGCATCATCAGCACCTTCGTCGTCGTTGTCGTCGCCAATCCTAGAAAACACACGAAATGGCGAAACAAAATTCTTTCCTTAGCCCATCATAAATCAAAAAAAAAAAAAAGGACCCAAAACCTATTTTATATTCACAGCAAAGGCGGTGTAGGTTACTGTCTTCCCCCTTCTGTCAATTGCTCCAGGTTGAGTGTGTAAATGAACATCAACTTTCACTCACTGTCACTGTGGATGTTGAATTTTCCGCGAATTTTCTTCAGCTTCAAGGTGATTTTCACATAATGATTGCGTGATTGGTGGACATTAATACGTTTCCACTGTGAACCCTGAACATACACGAGCCATGGCAAAGTGGAACAAGGTGAAAAGGGATGTTGAAGGTTTGACAGGCTTTCGAAATGGAATTTAAAGCTGTTCAAGGTGGCATAACATGTATTTTTTTTGTTGGAAGTTGTTTGAAAGATTTAAATTTAAGTAAATTTAAGCAAAGTTTTGAGGGAGACTCCGACTTTAGGGAATCAATAAGTCATAAGCAAAAAAAAAAAAAAGCACAGAAGGATTCGGAATAACACTTTGAATGGTTGAGCATGTAATATGTTCTAGAAGGTTGTAGATTGAGATGAAGAAAGACTGATGCACTACAGGCCTTCACCCTTTTTTTACCAGAAGTTGCTTTTAGTTTGTTAGACCAGCAAAGTCGTTTGATTTTCCAAAAGTACGAACGGACGTCTTTCCATTTCAATGTCCTGAGGACCATGTTCGAAGGCTTTCTTAGCTGAAACATAGCTATACAACACTAGAACCACTCTTTGGAAACATAGAACGATGTAAAAGCACAAACAAACGTACAACCTAGTAGGTGGACGCATTTTTTTAAGATCCTGAATGCAGTCTTATAAGGTCCGAGAAGAAGTCAAGGAAAAGATCTAGGGTTTCGACTTGAAATTCGTTGGCTTTTTTTCAGGGTTTACCTGAGTGTACACTCGTAGATCGGTCGATTATCGATCTGGCGGCCCAGAAGCCAGACGTGTACAAAAATTTTACGTTGAAAGCCAAGGCCCAGAATCTCGCAAATATTCATGTTGTGCGGGATCTAGACCAACTTGGCGTGCGACACTGGAGGTAGCTTACTAAAGACCGAGCTAACTGGAGGTGCGGCCTGCTTAAGGTTGCCAGGGCGTCCGGATGGTCATTATGGGTACCGTAATGGGTCCGCATATACCTAAGTGTGATGAGGATTCAATTATTCTCAT
This sequence comes from Criorhina ranunculi, assembly GCA_951813785.1. Taxonomy (NCBI): domain Eukaryota; kingdom Metazoa; phylum Arthropoda; class Insecta; order Diptera; family Syrphidae; genus Criorhina; species Criorhina ranunculi. The sequence continues at coordinate 47,768,022 of OX638382.1, read as the reverse complement.
CAGCCCGCAAGCCTCACCTAACCTAACCTAGCTAGAGGCGCGGATTCGGAAGCTTTTTTTATGACAGATTAGACTTCTGAAGGTGTGTCATTGCCTGTTACGAGGTGGTGCCGCGTAAAACCTTCTTTTTGTTGTTGTTGTATAGCTGAGGTTTTAACATGTATCCTCTCACTTAGCAGTCCAACACACTAACCATTGAGGTTTCTTTAATAAGAGTCTCTCTCCGTGCCAGACTTGAAGGCGACTCTGAAGATCATTTCAAGACAGAAATCGTGCTGTTCATGGGAAGAAGGTCTGTGTCACGTTCTGCGCCTATAAAAGAACACTTAATGCTTCCACAGTGGATCAACTCTTGGTCTACGTATACCTCTTCTCAGCGGACAGCTTCAAACTATAGTCCAAGCTGAATTCAAAGGGCAGCTTCAACATCCAATAACAGTATTCGAGACCGTGTTTAATCGTACCCCTGCTGACTTCTACTGCAATTTGTACCAAGGAGACCGAGCTTTGTGGAATCCCAAGGGCACTCATTTACCCTTTTGTAGTGGAGGGTGTTTGTCAATTTAGTCACCACACTTTCCCCTGACGAATTCAAAATGAACGTTGTTACCGGTGCTGGAATCTTTTGCGAACGTCTAGGGCTAAATTGTTTATATAAAATTCACAATGACTGCGGTGTCTTCTAAGCCGGGACCTTTCAGCCTTCGCACAGGCAGCAGGGCTAATCAGAAATAACAGCATATCCAAAAAAGCCTTCAGTATATTTTGGCAGCTGGACTGCTATTAAGGCTCTGGACTCTGGAAACTGCAGAAACATTACATAAATGAGAAACCAACAGGGGACATTGGATCATATGGATATCAAGAGCAAAGAAAAAGCTGAAGAACTTGCTCTTGAAAGGTTCAGAATAAGATCCGTTCGATGCCCATCTTTTCCTACATTAGACTCGATTGTATTGATAAACTTGTCGGTTCTGGTATCCTTACTGGACAGAGTGCCATTCGCGCAAAATGCTCACAACGACTTTCGTAGGAGCTACTGGCACGAAGAAGAAATAGAAACTGTTCGGGATCTACCTTTTGTGTGTCCTGCTCTGTCTAGTAGAAGAATGAAAACTTTGGCAAAGACTTACGGAATATTGAGCTTTGGAGACCCTTTGATATATCTACGATCGGTTCTAATCCAGCAATTGCTCGTTCTAGGTTCCCAGGATCGTAATCAATGGGCGCGATGGACTCAAATGTTCATGTAAGTAAGCAGCGACCACAGTCACTTACCTACCCTAACCTTGTTCCACTACACAATATTTAGAATGCTTTCTCCATATGTGTATAAAAAAGCGAACAAATGAAATGTTTTATCAATGTAACACCTCTGAATCACGAGGGTGGTCGCCATTACCAAAAATGTAGCAAATCCACAAACCATACATCATAGGTCATAGCAAATGCATTGAATTCACAGATCAAGGACACGCACCTTTTTATCTGTGAAATCGAATGAAATGGACATTTTTCGAACCAAAACCACTTGATTTCAAATGGTGAAAACGATTAAAAATGTGAAAAAATCGAATTGAATTGCAAAAATGGACTAAAATGTCAAATAAAACGTGTTAGCTAGTCACTACAGCTATAACTATGGTACTTGTAGATGCAAATTCGATATGAAAACAATAAAATCCAATAATAGTCCGAATGCAAAACAAAAGCTAATCACCTCAAATCGTTGCTCCCACCTCCTAGTTAAGATTCATTCTAATGATTATGGTTCGTCTAATTGCAATCTACTATATGTGATTTGCATATGCATTTAGAACCTTCTCACTACGAATAGATAAGTAAATAAATATGCCCAACACCATGTAAACAAAAAAAAAAAAAAAACATTTCAATCACGACTTGAATCCATCTATCTCTCACATGTGTGTGACACACACTCGGGTCCATTAAAGCCGCATTTATCGTATTTAATTGGCTTTCGAACAATAAGCCGTCTATAACAATGAATACGGGTCAAACGTGCTCGACTGTATATTTCCGTTTAGACAATAATATAATTAAGTTACTAATGGAGTATAGGCACCAGATGGTGTCCACGTCTGACTTGAACTTAGGTCACGGTTTTTTTAGAATTTTTAGAATTTTTCCACATCAGTGGAAGTGTTATCTTGGAGCCAAATTTTGCACAGAATACGACTACAAAGTCGCGAGTTCTTATCATGATGTGTAGCACCTATACCCACTTGAAAGAACGGCACTTATCAGCCACCTTATACAATACATCGTTCCAAAATGTAAATACTAAATATCATAAAATATTTTTTATTTCTATATTTGTTTGCTCAAGTTGATGCGTATTCAAGGCAAAAGGGGGTAAGTCAGGGGATGATGGTGTAGAGGCGGTTTGATGTCAAAGAGTTTTTTTTTTTTTTTTTGCACAAACAAACTGTTGGCCGATAAGGCCGATCGACGAAGTTAAAACACATGCAGAACATACACAAATTCATAGATACATACTTGTACATACTTGTTTGTATGTTTGTATGAATGTATGAATGTATCTGAAAGCAATTCCAATCAACCGCAACCGCATTTTCTACACAGAAATTGATTTTAAATCCGCCGCCGCCACTCTGATGGAAATAAACTTCACTGATATTGAAAAGTAATAACAAATCGCATTTAATTGTCGCTGTATCTGTGTTTGAGATTTTTTTTTTATTTTGCAATTCGCAACAAAGATTGAACAATTAATACGAGTATTTTTCTGTTCAAGGACCCCAATCGGTCGTTTCACTGTGTTTGTCTGAAGAAAGATAGACCAGGGTTGGCATTAAGCTTCTTTTTTTTTGGGTGGAAATTAAGATTTTCTGGTAAATTAATTCTTTGAAACGATTTAAGATTTTGTAGAGAGATATGTTGTTGTTAAGCAGCTTATGTACGTTCGTTGAGAAGTGAAAATGTGTTAGACGAATGTTTGTTGTTAAATTAGTTTCGATTTTTATCAAAACTTTGACAAAAGATATTTTATGCTAAGTGTGGATGATAGGCTTAGGAATCAATAAATTTTAAGGAAAGACTTAACATTTTTGAGGGGATTTTGTCTAAGTCTGGTGTTGGTAATTGAGTTATTAGGTAAACGTTGTTCAGAAAACAGCTTTACGGAATAAGTATGTGATGTAAATCGATTTTTTTTTTAAATTAAGTTGTTATGCTTTGAGACAGTTACGTCTTAGAAATCACAACCATTCATTGAGGTCAGTTGAAAATTTATTGTTTTGTCTGTTAGTGGCGACCAAAATGTCAAATGTTATGACAGATCTGTCAGCCGAAACAATAGAAATTTGACATTTCTTATCTTTGTTTTCACATTTCCGGTGGAAGTGAAGTTTGAATGGGCGGAAACGGTTAAATTTGTCAGGGAATGGAATGACAGTGGATTATGACGTGACAGACTGATTCTGAAATCTACAGACATAAGGCAGATATTACTCCCGTTCAGGGGATACAATGAATAGAATCAGATAATTTTGAAGAAGAAAACCGTCTAGCCTAGCTTTGATACGAATTAAGGCCGTATTTCCAGCAAAAGTTGGAATAAAGACAGTTCAAGATGGTGCATACCAGTCGTTGGATATGACTTTACATTATATTTAATTCGGGCAGGCTCCGTAGGCACCCGATTTGAACCACCTTCAGGACGGTGCCATACTCGACGACTGTGGCTTAGTGGTTAGTGGGTCGAGCTCAGCGAAACAACCAAACGTTCGAGGTACCACCCCTCGGCAGGCAATGATAAACGTCCGAGAATATAATCAGTCATGAAAAGGCTTCTCAATCCACAGGTCGGAGTCCGCTAAATACAAGTCGCGAAAAGTATACCACGCACAAAATGACTGGTTGCGAGAAGAAGGCTTTGGCTCTCTATGGGCTGTCGTGCAAAATATCTGACGATGATCCGAAAGCACAGCTAATCGATTTTGTAGCTTCTCGCGATACATTGACTACTTAGGTATAGACAGCAGCTTTCCAAGAGATAATTGAACAGACAACCAAGGCAACAACTTCATTTTAAATGGGAGGCACGTTTCCAAGCATTTGGACGTTTGCCCTTCTATCGACTCTGCGTGGAACGTGCATGTTATCAAATCAGGTTAGGTTAGGTTACAGTGACAGGCTGTATTAGATACAGCCACATCTGAACCGAGTGATACATGGATCTGAATATTCACTCCAGCAAACTACCCACAAAATCAGCCGGAACTTGCTATAAAGTGCTGGAGGCTGCCTGTGCTAGTGTCAGTCAGTTCATTGAGATTGTGGAAGAAGCTGCCTTATAAGTAGGCTCTTCTTCGAGCTGAGTCAGCTAGTCACATACAGAGAAGGTGGAGAATCGTTTCTTCTTCCTTCGTCCATGCAGTTTCTACAGAAATCAGAGGCCTAGCCTGTACGCGTACATGCCGATGGTGCATTGTTCCGTGATAACACCCACTATGGTGCTAATAAGCAGCCTTTTCGTTACATAGTTTGGAAAGATGATCTCTTTTCAATGGAATTAACGCTTTCGATTTTTAGGTTTCAAGGCCAATTAAGTCTAGCTTTGTTGCAATAGTCGAGATGTGATCATCGATGATTCGTTCGACAAAGCACATCGGTGTGAACAAGGTATTTAACAAACGACATAGTCAAGATTCCTACCATCTGTACTAAGGGAGCTACCACACAGTTCCCTGGATTGTCATAGTGATCTGATGTGCTGTTTTGTGATATGAATTGCGATTAAATCGTGCCGTTTGCACGCATCTGAGTATGCAACTCACCACAATGGCAAAACAAAAACACTAGCGACTAGTGGGTTCACTGTCTCACTCTGGGATACCAGTCGACACGCGAATAACATTGTTCACTACGGAAGGAACAGATTAATGAGAAAAGCATGTTAGATAGGGGCAGTACGGGAAGAGTATCAAGTCAGAAGTTATAGACAACAGGGAGCCATATGCAGAAATGTTCCTTTCAACTCAATGTTGTCGAAAAGGACAGAGAGTTTTCGAAGACAAAGCATTTAGATTCTTGACGAAAAACAAGTCCCGTGATCCTTGGCTTGTTTCGTATGCCTTTTTTGACAAGGATTGATGACTTGATGTGTCAAGTACCATGATGTATCCATACCATCTCGGACGGATTTCTGCGATACAACGTGTCTAGCGACGAAGCAGATTTGTCCGCAGCATATCGCATATCAGAACCGTAATAGGTGTCAGCACAGCACGCTGTCTAAAAGGCAAGCATGCAAGAAGGCTTGGCGTACATTCAAACTGCATGGACGAAGAGGAAGAGAAGTCCATTTCACACTCTCTCTCTGTAGCTGCCTACTTTAACGACTTGGGCGATCTGATAAACAGATGTCAGATGTCGTTTCATCAGAAGCTTCAATTGGTTCAACGAGAAGGTAAGGAGATCTCTCCAGATCCATGCACCTATCACTAGCACCTAACCTAACTGTCGTAAGATACCTGAAATCCGAGACTTCATTTAATGGCGAACCTTCCCGGTACATGATGTTTCTTGGCTCTAGTCAGAGCTCTGGAAGTCAATTTGTCAATTTTGTTTACTTCGTATGCAAAGGGATCGACATTCCAATTTCAAATGTTTACCAAAGAAGGTATCGACTTTCACTGAATGTTGTCTCCGGAAATTCGAATTCGAATGCTTTGAAATAAGATATTCCAACCCGAAATCTGAGACAATCACGAACTAAAAATCAATTCAAAATCGTTCCACTGATTGCTCACATCCAGTAAAAACAGAAAAAAAAAAAAACCCATTTAAACCAAATATTCCACGCTGATCACTTCATCAATTAAAAGAATGTATATCTCAATAAATTATAACAACCACAGCAATTCTTGGAAACAATTTTAATCGCATTGACACTACAGCAAGAGGATAGCAATTCTAAAGAATAAATATTTATAAGAACGAAGCAAAGGAACAAACAAAAAAAAACTCATTCACAAGGAATTTAAACAATTCAAAGGCTTCCGTAGATAAATTGATCATCATTCCTACAATTAGGTATCTTAAAAGAAAATCTGCGCAAGAATTAAAAAAAAAAAATCTTAACAACCCAAGATAATGTATCTAATTGTGGTTTTCCCCCCCAAACTAACAGCAAAAAAAAAAAAAACATTTCAAATTCGGACGCATATTTTTCTATACAAATATTCATTTATTAAATTGCTTTCCAAGATAAATAGATAAAGAAAGTGCGAGCGTGTTCTATAGAAAAATTCCACTGATGGTGGAATTCCAATTGAAAAAATTGAACTTTTTCAAGTCTTTTATGATCGTAAGAAGTCAATTGAAAGAGTTAAAAGAATTTATCAACGAAAAGTAAATAAAAAATAAAAAAAAACTTTTCATTTGATTGCAAAAAGTGATTGCGAATTTGATCGTCTATAAGTTGCAAACATGTATCGACACATTACGCATTGATTTTGGCAAAGGTAAACCCCCCAAATACTTTGCAGACAGATGTAGTTTTTTTTTTTGTAAATTGTTTTGCTACGAACTGATTAGGGGAAATGAAAACAATGCGATCAATTACTGATACGAATTTTACGTGAAATGAGTTCAAGAAAGTTCCCACGAAATAAATTCGTTTGGTGGAAGGTTAATGATGCAACTTAAGGGCTGTTTAGTTGACATGCTAATGAAGTACGAAATAAATGAAACGGAAACAATTTACAACTTCATTGGACACACTGAAGTTGTTTTTTCGGTTGTTAATGAGGAAACAACTTTGGAGATTTGGAAATCTTGTTTAAAACTTCCTCAATGAGTTCTTATCCTTCCTCAACGAATGTACAACAGGAATGTGGAATGATGTACAAAACCATTGACTCGGCTACCATATCCTCCAAACCGGTGAAAGAGTGCTGGGGCAAGCTTGCCTGCTTTGGCGAGGGTCACACTGGTCTGGGTTCCAGGGCATTCTGAAATAAGAGGAAACGAGTGTGCAGATTAACTGGCCAGGCACATCTCACTTAAAGCGGTTAAAAGACGAATCCCTTCACACTTTCTGCAAAAGGCCAACCTCCGATGGAAGAGGTTTATCAACTGCGCCATATCAAGGAAGATATAGCGGACCTACGAAAAGATAAGAACAAAATATCTCCTAAACGAAACCCGCCGAGATATCGCCACGGGGCATTGGCCAATTGAAGACCGTGCGACCAAACTAGGTATTCCATGCAACCCCCACTGTTACAGTTGCGGAAACGAAAATGAGAAGGAAACTCTTTTCCCTTTCCACTGCAAATCTCCGGCACTAGCAAGAGTCAGACTGCGTGCATTAAACCAAAAATTTTTCAACGACCTAAACGACACATCTCGGATAAAGGGAAACGAGATCTAGTCCGTTCTAGGCACTCCCAACTGTCTTACCCATCTTCAACAACACACTTTATCAACCAGGTCACACTAGGCGTGGTAACAAAAAGGTACATCCTGGTGCTATCTAGGTTCTGTTCAGCTGCCACCTCTACCTATCTACCTACATAGCTCTGTGTTTCCTCATCTCTACAACCCGCAAACATTTAAAACCAATGAGCGTCGGTATCTCCTTTGTCTCTTCTCTAATTTCGTGAACGTTCATGCTCAAGTTTAAGGGGGTTCATAACGCCTTTAGAGCGCTCTAATTATAACGAAAAAAGGTTTCAATACAAAGACAGACATAGGCGGTTCAAGAATTTCTCATAATAATTTGGTTGAAGTAGCTGCCAGCGATAGCCAGCACGCTTAGAGCAATGATTGGTCAAATGTGATACTACATGGATCTTGAAGAGATTCTCCTTACCTACTTGTTGAATCAATTGGAGCTTCTTTCTGATGAAGGGTAAGAAGAATCTATTTTCATCAGATCGCCTAGGTCGTTATAGTAGTAGCAAGAGAGAGCTACTACAAGGCAGAGAATAGGTTCCACAAAAATCGTTTGAATGCTTGAAGCCTTGTTTCATACTTGCCTATAAGAGTGCCCCGTGATGATACCAATTGGAGTGTTGAGAGAAAACAAAGACTTAGAATGTTTCAGATCCTTCTTTGGTCTAATCGGCAAACAGCCATTTGTGTACCATAAATGTCGAGAGGTGTCAAATGAAACAGATTGCTTCAGAGGGTGTCGTACAAAATGCTCTGCTTATGTACAGAAAAGCCGATCTAAGGTAGTCTACCTCGTACACGAATATCGCTCTTCTGGCCGAGTTGTGGAGCCAGAAAATGTCGACGTTGTAAAAGCCATTTTGCAAGAGAAAAGTGCTACCGTAGCTTGGGTTAACCAAAGAAGGTTAATTGTGATACCTATCAGTTTGTCTGCACCTCTAACCGATAGGGCAGATTTTTCAAAACTTTATACTTGGAGTTCATGTGGAAAAAGTCTAAACATCGCTCCTTCTGTCCTAAATTCTTTGGAGTTAGTATGGGCACTTAGTGATAGCCTGAGTGCAAGGCTCTCGATAAACTTAAAGTTGTGATCTACATATGTGACACTCTTGAACTTGAAATTGTTTATAGACACCGTTTTAGGCTAAGCATCAGAGAGTGGATATACGAAAACAGTTGAAAAGACTGACGTGCTAAGAAAATTACATTTTACTGCTTCGTCTTCAAGAAATCAGCAAAGAGCTTCGGTTAAGACTCTAGAGGTATCAGTATCACACTCTTATACGCCAAATTATCAAGGAACACTGGCGGTTCGGTGGACCATCAGTTCTTTGACGGTTATTTTTACTCGTTTGGACTTGTTTCTTTACAACCGACTGACAGGAAAGAATACGATCTAAACGTGTTTATGTTTTGCCGACATAACTTATCGTATGTTTTTACGGTTCAATCCAACAGATCAAGACAAAATATAGTTAAGAACAATACCAATAGTTTCTACAACTAAAGTATACAAGTTTTATTAAACTCGCATCAGAAGTGTTTCTGTCAACTTGGAACAAACAAACAGATACAAATGGCGCCGTCTTTTCTAGCTAAGGAAAAACCCACCAATCTTGCAAAACAAAATAAAAAAAATCTTCTGCAAGTCCTGCAAAAGCCCATCACTGCAAGCAGCGCAGATGTTTTTTTACATCCCTCGCCATCTTTCAGTTCAATTTTAACCCAAACGGACTATTTTTAACCCAAACATCTGTTGCAACATATTTTCGAAACGAAATGCATTTCCCAGCACATAATCACAGGTAAAACTTGGCACCCACTCATAATGGATTTTCGAAATTTTTAAAATAGACATCTGATATATAAACGAATGTTCTGTACATAACCTCTCGGCTCGGTGACAAGTTTATTGGGAAATAAAGACGCGATCATAAAATTAGTTCCACTCGGTACAACACACAAAGCCGATGCGGATGCATTCGTAAAAGTTGCACGCTTGCAAATTAAAAATAAAATTTCAAATAGTTTTCTAAAGACCGTATCGTTGTCGTTTCCGTCCGCGCATTCCTTGAAAAGAACGAGTGGACAAGTGTCATGCGACATTGATTCTGAAACAAAAGAAAAAGTGCAAACAATGCCAAAAATCGAATTAAGTTCTTTGTTTGTGTAATCGTTTCTTGATTATTTCAAGGTACTTTGTGTTAAAAATAAACAATACAAAGGGAAGAGGCAGCAATTAATCAGATGAACAGATAAGAGATACAATTGATTCGAGACTAGTTATCAGTATTTGATGCTATTCAAACTAGTGTATAAGTAATGAGGTGTTAATTTCTCACAAAAAGACCAGATACTGTAGTTATAGTCGACTGTAAGTGTTTTTTTTTTAAATTCATTTCGAAAATCAAAAGTAGGAATCTGATGAATTATTCATGAAATATTCGATTTTGAAAGATTTTAACGAGACTCGAGTCTTGGTTTTTATGGGATTGTCGTGACGAAGTTTGACATTTTAATTGTTGTCATTAATTTTGAAATCATCTCCCGATCAAACTACGATGTTAGGTGGTGGGACAGTATATGTGAGAATATGCGAACTTTATTGCTTTCCACAGTAGTACTTATGGAATTAAACTAGTTGTTAGGTTATGTATGATAACGACCTTAAAGGTGGTTGACGAGAATCCAAAAGATTGTCATAAAATGAAGAATGTTCATTGGATAACTTATTAAATTTTGACATGTAGTTCCTTTAGTTTACGATAGATGGCGATAGACCTCAACAACAATTAACACATCCCTTCAATTAGCTTGATCTGAAGCTTACTTTTTCTAGTTAAACACTTGTAAACGATGCACGTCTTTTCCGAGTTAGATTCAAGGAACTTCAAGGTCGGAGCCCTGTAGTCCACTGACCATACATGTCCTAGCGAACTAAAGCGGTGGACTTGACATTATTGACCAAATCAATGTTGTTGTACGAGTTGGTTTGATTTAACTTTAAATCGCATTCAAACCCAGTCTTAGCTTCCATTACCTTCCCCTTGATGGATATCAGACTTAACGTTCCTAGACAGCAAAGCCATCGGTAATACCCTTAAGTTTGCCAAAAACACTTGAAGATTCTCCCAACCTCACATGGAAGCAGTAGACACTTCATAGCTTGTTTCCGTAATTATCATCCCTATCTCCCAACTCCACACAAAATTTTCTACTGTCGTTTTAGGGAAATTACAACCGACCCAACCGACGCCTAAACAAAGAGCAATCTCGTCTTCTACAACCAACCAACCAACCAACCTTCAACTTGTACAATTTATGTTAAAGGAGGAATAAAGCTGAACCTTTTGGTTTCCTTCCTTTCTTTTACTAGAGCTCTGTAAGTTGCTTCAAGACATGAATGTAGTCCAAAAAGACTTGTATAAATGTATTCATATCGAGCAGGCGCGCATGCGAATTGTTAGCCTATTAAAAGACAAACATAGGCTACAACTTATTGGGGCGATCCACATTAAAAGAATGCGTTTAAGTATGTAGAGCCGAAGAGAGCACCGACCTTAGTACCGAGATCGGAAGCACATTAGCACAGGCAACAACCTACTGGTGGTTCACATTAGAAGAATGGGTAAGCAGAGGCTACAGCGATACAGACGCCGAAGAGAGCACCGACCCCAGCACTAAGATTAAAAGCAAATTATCTTTTGTAAATCGTTGTTTCTTTGGGCTTGGAAAACCCTGATCATCCCAGTCCCTGCTCCATGGCATGGACTATGTAAAGAATGGATGAGGATACCCTCGGTTGGAGAAAAAACTTTCGGGTGACCTTTGCATAATTGGAGAACGGAACACAGGATTCAGTGACGAACTGGGTTGTACAGCGACATTGACTTAGTCAACTGGAAGAAGAGTCCAGATACAATGATTTAGATGGTTGGGATGCACATCAGCGATCTGACTTGAAGCGTCGAAGTGTAGGGAAGTCGTGACTTTGGTGGCGCAAGTGGAAAGGGACCTCAATTTACTTAGCTTGTAGCTAGAGGCAGTTTACTGAAGACCGAGCTAGTTGGAAACGGTTGCTGGTTAGGGCCCAGGTTTACCCTGAACTGAATCAACATCAGAAGTTGCGGTGTTTAAAAATTTACTTTGGAACTTCTGTCGAGAGACATAGGACGTTATATATCAGTGGCTTCCACTTTCCTAATCCGAATAGTAGGTCTGAAGTATTTATTTATCGTCTCTACTTTGCCTAGACCTCCCAAGCTGAAGTGAAAGTCAATATAAATCTGCAAAAGATGCCAAAGCACCATACAGGCGAAGACTTTTCGGGTATTTTAAGACCTAAGTGGTTTCAAAAAAAGTGCGAAGGGAATTATTCTTATTTTTGAAGCCTTAGTCGTCTATGCTAGCTTCCTTTTAAGCCTAAGTTAAATGCCATTCAAGACGTCGCTTTAGGTCTAAGTATAATGATTTGAAGCCCAAGATATAGACAAGAACTTAGCTACAATTGCTTGACTCTGAAGCAACGACTTTCTCTTCGAATTTAACGATTCTGAACACCGAATTGTCTCAAATTCATTTATCCAAAAACCTTTTCAGTAGCAGGGGCAAAAGCATGCCTCTTTGTGGCGCTACACAATGGAACTCCTGTCACAGGAGGTGTTGAACTGCAACGCGACATGACATGACAACAAGCCGATTTACCAGACCGCATAGAGGTCGCAGTTTAGGTACATCAAACACCCTCTACTTCATATTTTTTGCTGACAACCTGCTAAGGGTGTTTAACGTACCCTAACACGACGATATGTGAAGTAAATCGCTCCCTTTCGCAATGAAAACAACAACCAGGGATGTTTGCATGCTCGAGATTATAGCGAAAACGAAAATGTCGGTAATGCCAAACGACTTGAAAGACGTAATAACACTTTGAAAACTGAAGGCGTCCCCTAAACAAGCAAATTGGAACACAACTTATATCGTCCATAGTCTAATAAGAACTGCCACTCATTTCGACGCCTTTTTCCGCATCAATTCTTGGTACATTTTAGAATTACAGAGGCGATTTGATTTATTGTATTGCACGCACATTGTTTCAACATTTTTTCTAGACTGCACGCCTTTTTGTGAACCTTGAAAGCACTAACCACATCGGAACACTAAGTGCCCACGAGCTGGTTGTTAAACCCACAGTTTTCTATAAGATCGCGACAGAATTTCAAGTTGGATGTGTATGTGATGTTGGTAGACCCACCTTGTTGATCACAATCCTAGCTTAAAGTTGATGCGGACTTAACAAAAAAATCACCGTCTCTCTATCAAATTCTATCCTTTACTGCGATGACACGATGAATTATTATTATTTTCTCCACCGAAAACTAATTAATAACACTTAGCACTTAACACTGGATGAGCAACTTCATCATTTTCTCAACTTGGAAGGTAGAAACTATGCACGGGTAAACAGATGCTTCTAGCTTTCCAACAACTTTTTGCCCGACTTAAAACTCGCCAACGATACAATAAGATTGAAAACAACAACAATGGTTGACAGCTGGTTGGTATAAACGTCAGAACACGTTTCCGGAGTGAAGAAGGGAACTAAAACGTGCACAGATCCGCACTTATATAGCTTCACTTCAGAAAAAACAAAAAAAAAACTCGGTCAAGCATTCCTCACTCCAGAACACAACCGGGACAAGACGGCGACAGTTGTGATGAAGTTTTTCGCTTTCTGGCGCGTCTCCAACAGTAAGATTCGAACTTTTAAACAATTTTCGAAAACACACAAGGAAATGAAGCGAAACGTCACTTTCGTCGGATAGTAATCGCTGCTAAAAGATACTTTTCTTATTTTTTGCACTCAAATTACACCACGAAAAAAAAAACCCTCACATAGACGCGCGGCGTGTCTATTTCGCGTGATAGCAAAAAATTATCTAAGAACCGCTGCTAAACACTACCAAACACGTAGTTTAAGAGTACGTCCCAACAACAACGAGAATAGTCAACCGACATCGCTGCTTCATCGGTTGTGTAGAACGTGTACGTAGTGTAGTAAGCCCGGAACTGAACTCACCACAAAGCATCAAACTGAATCCGACTGAATTCAAATCGAATTTTTGTTGCTGTTGTCGTATCTTTTGTGAGTTTCTTTCTCGAATGTTACCACAAGGAGGACACACAACACAAAAAGAGGAGGAAAAATAAATTAGGGGGAAATGAACGAAGCAGGGGAATCAAAAGAATTCAAAAAAACCAAAAACCCATAAAGAAAAAGGGAGGAAAAAACGTGTAAGATACGTACACGAATGCTCCCTCAATATCACAAAAGATACTTCAAATTCACACACTGTGATGTTTGAATGTGAATCAAATATTTCTGACGTTCATTCACAACAAATACATGGATGAATGCAATGTCACACACACACACATAGTGTTGAAGAGAACTTGTATTCATCTTACCCTACCTGTTGTAATCAACAAAGGTAGTAAGAAGCGACATATGTATGCGGAGACAAAAGTATCTCGCATTCGTATACATTCTGCGAACAACTGAACGAGTGAATTCAACACTCTCTTTTACCGATGACAGTTGGAGAGTGTCAAAATCAAAAGCGCATGAACGAGGTGAATGTCAAAGACCAGTGACATTTGAGATCTCAATTAAATGTCACAACTGACACGAGAGTGTTTATTGTCGTATGCGAAACCGGCTTTTTTACGCTGTAGTTCCCTTGAGATTATTCGTTTTGTTTTGTTCTTTTTCGTTGGGTTTACGGATACATAGTATTGTGTTGACGATAGATAGAGTTGCCACTGTCGTTGTGGCAAGTGGTGAAGTATTCTAGTCCCTTTATCTGTGGTATAGTTTTAGGAGGAGGGATACGATTTCTCTTAATTTGAAAGCTCTTGCTCTTAAGGGAAAGACTCTTTGGGATTTCTGTCATATGGAACATAATGTTCTTTGGGAATGATCTATATTTTGTTGTCATTGTTGTTGAATTAGAATTTAATGTGAAGTCTTTAGTGACCCTTAAAGTTGCCACGAAGGCAAGTATGTCTATATAGAACTGAAGTAATCAGTTTCTTAAAAGATGTCAAACGATGCAACATATGACGGTGTAATAATGAAGTTTGGTTTTCTGTTAAGTGGATTCCCAAAGAGATCCACAGATGCAAGCTTACTAGCGCCCCAAGGAAAGGTAAGGTTGTATCTCTCTACTTAAAAATCATTTTGAACAAAATCATTACTCTAGATTGAAGAAAATAAGGGAAATATGGCCTTGCAACGAGCCTTCTTCATGTTCAGATGATTTTTGAAAAACTGTCCGGGAACCCAGGCCCTTCGAAACAATGAGGGTAATCTTGTTACCGACTCACAGGGACATCCAGTAGTTGCTTGATGGATATGACATGACCAGGAGGGAAGAAAACCCAAGTAGATCTCCCACTTAGCCTAGGGGAAGTCAGCACAGCTATTAAAAGACTGAAGAACAACAAGGCAGCGGGCTTATCAGAGGTTTTCAGAGCTGGTGACGATGTTTTCGTAAGGAGTATGCACTAGATTATCTGCAAAGTTGTGAAGGACCAAAGAATGCCCGAAGACCGAAATATCAACTCTATCTGCTCCATTTTTAAGAAATGCGATCTTATGTCTTGCAAGAACTACAAGGCACATTCCTGGGTAAAATAGCCCACAAGAGCCTATCCAGTGTACTGTGTGAAGAGCTCCTACAGCGTCTACCAATGTGACTTCGTCGCTTGGTTTTAGCAGTGTCTTAGGTCGAGCCGCGGTATTGGCATGCTAGACTCGCCATTTTTGTTCATCCAAGATACTTTTTGAGAATTTTGACAGGAAAGAGTCTAGAACTTGTATCAGTTTATGTGAAACTAGCCTTAAAAAGCCCGTGAAACAGCTCCAGATTCTGCAAATCGGTAGAAACTTTGGACAACACTCTAAGAAATTAATAATCTCTGATTGAGTGCAAAGTAGAGACAATAAAGCGGTAATCAAGTGAAGAGCCTATTGAAATGGTGAATTGTCTTGGGAATGCAGTGCGTGTGTATGTGACAAGTAACATTTTAGATTGAAGTTTCATACGAAAGGGTGTCCTATTGGGAACACACAAAGTTGACGACTATTATCTACTGACGAAAAGCAAAGGCCCAGTAACTCTACCTGATCTTGCGGCTTAAGATACGAAGCCAATGCCACATCTCATCCAGTTGTCATCTCGTCCTCTGGACAGGGACCGCAGGTATCATTTCCTGGAAGGCCCTTCTTTCTGTCCAGTGGACAACCCATTTGAAAGTTCATTGCATGACGATTGGAACTTCTGTCCTGGTGCAGCTAGCAGACATTTTAATTGTCATTTCTGAATCTAAACCAACGAATGAATTTAGAGGCTGCCCCTGCTTCGCCAGATTATTCTCATTTTCATTTCTTTCGAAGCCTTAAGTTTTCTAACCCAAAGCAAATATTTTGAGCATCACATTCCATTGCCTGTGATGTGTTGACTCCAGTCCGTCCAAAGCGATTAAGACAGTTTCAACTCGCACCTGACCCTTATGCAAGTTATTTACCATGTATAACAGTGTCAACATTTCCGCAAAGATACCTGCTCCGCTCCCGCCAATAGGCATCTCGGTGCAACCGAAAGCCATAGAACCAACATAACCAATAATGTGGACGCCGATCTCCTCCAGGCTGTCCACAGTAATATTTCACAGAATGGGTAATCGAACACCTCTGCTGTAACCAAAAACTTTTCCCAATGCATCTTCGTAGCCATGAATCTGTTAATCTCTGAGAACCTTCTAAACAAGACTTCATCTCCCTCCATGTTCAAGAATGAAGAACTATAGGTTTAGAAAAGTGACATTTCGTTTCCATAATCTCAATCTTTAAGGTCTGATATACTAGATCAAGCTTTCCACCTATGACTCACAAGTAATATCCAACTTAAAATTCCTTAAATTCTAGATAGTCATTCCATGCCTATTGATTAAGGTGTTAATCTTTTCAACCATTTGCCGACGATGGTAAGCAATACAATTCAATCTTATAAACAAAAACAATATTAAATGACGGTAATAAAAGTTGTACAGCTTAACTTTACAATTAAACAACATTTTTACGAAAATAATAATAAGATATAAAGGATGAAGGATAAATGAGCTTTACAGTTATGGCGCATTAAAATTAAACTTTTTTAAAAAACCACCCATTTAACGTTATACTTCCTTTTTTTATAGTTCTGGAGCTCTTTGTTCGGATAAGATAGGTTTGGTGATATAAATAAAGTTGACGTACAACCATGACGTTCACCACTCAGAATAGTCATTAAGTTTTTAAGTTGTTGATCAAATTAAAGCCCACCTACCCACCTGTGTGGCTATGTGGTTTTGAAAAGCATAACCAAGGGTTGGTTGAAAGGAAAAGAAGATTCATTTACTGTACTCGAAACTACACCAAATGTGCGGCTCTAGCAAGAGCCAGACTGTGCACACCAAACCAACCATTCTTCGACGACCTTTATGACATCTCGGGTAAAGGGATACGAGATCTTGTCCACTTGCTTAACTCCACGATCTAGGCACCGACTGTCTCACATTCTTAACAACACACTTCACCAATCAGGTCACACGAGTCGTGGTAACAACAAAGGCACATCTGGTGCTACTTGGGTTTAATGTTGAACCGCCACCTCTACCTACCTACCCCAAAGCCTCATCATTCTTAGGACAAAATTCATACTCATGACGTTGATTAAAAGTCTTGAGATTAGTTTAAAAAAAAAATTCAAAAGTCTTGTCAAAAGAAAATATCACAGTTTGACAAATTTACTCTTAAAAAACAATTTTTGTTGGAAAATTTATTACCGGATATAACAGATCTCCAGACATGTCAGTGCCAAACCAAATATAAATCAAAAATTTCATAAGATTCTCTTTTTGAAATAAAAATTTAAACAAATGAAACAACAAAAATCTAAACAAATGGCAAACGTATACGCAACCGAATTTGAACAACAAAAAATGTTCTCTCATCTGCCACTAAATAAAAAACAAAACATAAACATTTCTTGGTTTTTTCCGCCAAAAAAAACTGTATAAACAGGAGAAGCAAAGAAAAAAAAGCAACTCGAAATAAATATCCCAAAACGTGGTGTGTTTTTTGTTCTCTTTTTGTAAATTCAAACACAAAATGTACTTGAAACTTTAATTGTGACGTCAAACAATCGCAATGTGTGTTGTAAAAAAATCTCAAAAGAAATATCTTCCGCAAGAACCTACAAAATAAACTCATTCTTGGGTGAGGTCTT
Organism: Criorhina ranunculi; assembly: GCA_951813785.1. Taxonomy (NCBI): domain Eukaryota; kingdom Metazoa; phylum Arthropoda; class Insecta; order Diptera; family Syrphidae; genus Criorhina; species Criorhina ranunculi. The sequence goes on along the minus strand of OX638382.1, from coordinate 47,750,245 downwards.
GCCGCCATAAATTTCGTTTTCCTTTTTGAAAATTTATCGTCTGGTCTTTCCATTTTCAAAATCTGTTTTTAGATTTAACAGACGCGCAAACTAAAAACAATTTCTTATGTCGAGCATGTTCATTCAAACAGCGGATACCTCCTCAACTGATAATTCTGTTGCAGATTTCAAACTGTGATACACCAGTTGACCTCATGGCCAAGAGACAAGAAGCCGAATCACTTAATCAAAAAAAAGCATTCTAAATCAATCTTAATTAAGAAACGTTTGCCAATTAGAATGGTGTTCACTTTACAATGGCGTTCACTGTTTAGTTTGACTTTGAGTGCGCGGCAAATTTGGTTGCGATCGTTGGTGGCAATGGAATGTGCATCGACTAATTCAATCTTTGTGGTCAATTGACACTTTGGCTTTAGAGATGGGAACCGAGTCTTGCCGGTTGTGTTCCAGTGTCTCATTGTAGTGTGCAGCCAGGGAGTTAGAAACATAAATTGTGGTTAATTGTCAAACATAGTTTAATTGTGGTTCGGAGGTTCTATGTTTGCCGAGCAATTAATTGTCAACACTTGCAACATTGATGAATGGGAAGAAGGAATGGGGCCTGCTCGGCGCGATGGCTTTGTAGTCATTAATTGACTGGATGTGTACATTTTCAATGGTTTTTTTTGGGTCAATCTGTGGGTTTTTATGGTTTTTACTTGGAACAGGAATTGGGTTAGACAACATTAGAATTTTTATGTGCGATTTTATGGTTGCAGATTTTAGTACGCGGAAATCATAAACATCGGGAGAGAAGACATTCCGTTAGGTATGGTTTCACAAACATCTTCAAAGGGACCGATGCGTCCAAAGAAGTGCAGTCGATTCAATGAAGACCTCCTCACAACCAAGATCGAGGAAGTGAAGGATGCTATTCTAGAGATGATGATACAATGCAACTCATACGTCACGCTGTTTAGAAGCCTCGGACTATCAACTCGTATGGATGCAGAAAACCAGTGGTCGGAAGAGATTGCTGCGATGTGTATCCATCCAAGATGCAGAATCACCACGGAAAGTATCGACGACGCACTGGCGAAATACCGAACAGCTTAGCCTGAGCTTAAGAGAGCCATCAATGCGAGCAAAAGTGGAAAGATTTCCGACAGGACGTCAGCAGCGACCCCTGGGGCAGCCAGTTCTTCACTGAACGCAGTAAAAATGAAAAATATCGTCGACGCACTTCTACTCATCTTGCCAAGCCTCCGGATATCTTTTCTGTCCAAGCACAGGGAGTTTCAGTGTTCAGCGAAGACTCTTAAGACACCCCTTGGACTTGACGCAGAAATATTGCAAGTATTCGTCCGAACCTGTACTCATCTTCTCATCCAACAACAGAATGTCCCAATGTTCAGTAAAGAGAAGCTGACTCTGGTGACGAAAATTCCTAAGACAGCCTCTGGAGCTTATGGTGTACCAAAGCAAAGCGATCAGCTAAACTTGCCCATAGCTAGTGCCGAATATGTAGGTACAACAGCTGTCATTTCCACCCAAATCTAGCTTTCGCCTATGGGTATGTGACAATAAATAAATGTTTCACTTTTCGTTGCCAAATAAAAAGATGTTGATGACTTATTCAAAACCTTGTGGAATATCCTCGTGAAGTAAAATGTTCACTGCTCTCGCAAAGGAACTAGAAATCTTTTTAAAATTGACGTGAGAATTTGATTAATTTTCTTGAAAACTGTTTCCTACCCACGGAAACTATGTTGACCTCTAGATAAAAGAAGCTCCAACTTAGCACACATTGATCATTTTGAAACACTCGTACGTTGTACCCAATCGATGACGATTGTTAGGAAAAATACAAAAAAATACAAGGCCAAAAAGCAAACACTTGACAGATAAGGCACAACACCATTATAACCACTTCCATGATGAATCACGATGACTTATCATGTCAAACTAAATTTTCTCATCTTCTCGAACTCTTAATTAGATTAAGTGTCACCTTCCGGGCATGATTACTTGACATCACTTCCGATGTTCGGAAACAGCTTTCAAAACTTTTATTTACCAACAAAATATGACATTTGAGGAAGTTTATAATTACTAACACGCTTTTAACGTTTAACGTTTTGACTGTGCAACCTAAACTTATGCAATTCCAAGCAAACACACACGAATGCTTATCATACGTTTTTATTTGTTCAAAACAAACACCTTTGTCATGGGGATTGTTCGTAAAGTATACTTATTTGCACACAAGTTTGCTTAGATGAATCGAAATTTTTATTTATTTTTATCTTTTGATGTTTGATTTTATTGGATTTGTAGACTTTTTGGAATCAGAGCGTGAGTGACAGAAGTGAGTTTGTCATATTATTTCGCTTATTGTGAAGAGGAAAGTCTCCGGAAGTGTGTCATACGAAAAGTACCTCCATTGCAATTCAAGTCTTTATTTGTGTACCTACATTGGTTTTGAAAACATTATCGGTCACGATATGTCAGATTTTTCATTTTGACAGCTGTTTAGGGTGGTTTGTGTGACAGATACACTTTTAAGTGAAGCGGCAGCGTTTCAATTCCAGACGAGGACTGCTCTATGAGCCAAAGAAACGAGAAGAATATCGGCTTCTTCAAAAGAAGAAGAAAAAGTTCGAGAGAGCACACGAAGTGGAGTTCATAAATATCGGGAGTGAACACATTCAGTTGGATATGATCAAATGCATGGTTTCACAGACACTTACAAAGGGACCGATGCGTCCAAAGAAGAGCAACCGATTCAATGAAGAACTCCTCTTAAACAAGATCGAGGACGTGAAGGATGCTATCCTAGAGATGATCGATGCTGCTGAATTGAAAGCTCCAATGTAACTCATACATACGACACGCTGTTTCGAAGTTCTGGACTATAAACTCGTATGGGTGCGGATAACCGGTACATACTGGTGGTCAGAAGAAATTGCTGCATTCAGGAGCGATGTGTCTACATCCAAGAAGCAGGATCACCACGGAAAGGGGAATACACACTGAAAGTACAGAAGACGTGCAAGCGATGTACCGAACCGCGAAGTCTGAGCTTGAGAGGGCCATTCATACGAGCAAAAGTGGAAAGATTTCCGACCGGACGTCACTAGCTGGTCATGTGCATGTTGGATTCACAGGCAGCCAGTTCTGCACTGGACGCAGTAAAAATCAAAAATATAGTGGACGCACTCTGCCCTACTTATCTTCTCAGGCCTCCAGATATCTTTTCTGTCCAACAACAGGGTGTTCCAGTGCTCAGCGAAGAAAAGCTGATCCTGGTGACGAAAACTCTTAAGACAGCCTCAGCCTCTGGACCTGATGGTGTACTAGTGGCAAGCGATCGGCCGAACTTGCCTTTAGCTACCCCAGGAACGATGTATGTACGGAAGTTTGACCAAAAAGGTAAAAAAGAATGTGTCAAGGCAACAAAGCTCATACCTGGGTAAGTCAAGAACGAAGCCTTGAACTACTTGTAACGATGACCAAGACCTATATTCCACTGCCAAGCAGAATGAACCATTCAATCTGGAAGATTTTTGCCAAAACTTCCATCCACCTGATCCCAAATAAAGTAATGAGAGCCAATCTCCAAGTTTAAATCCAACTGAGCTGTTGAAACTGGCGGCTTACTGGCCGAGCTACGCAAAGAAGTTAGAAGAGACTTGGTAGAGAGGGTACATTAACTTATTTCTAATATTTGTTTAGAAGGCAAAGTTTGCTCGATCCACAAGAAAGGAGTCAGATACATCAGTCTCGTAAGCATCGCGTACCGAAGTCTTTCATCTTTAATCTGATGCATGCCCGTCAGTGCTGCTTTAGGCCAGGAAAGTCCAAAATTTTCATATTTCAGCAAATTATCTTCTTCTCCCCTTCGGTCTTTATTGATGTGAGTGTAGCGGAGGGCTCAATGATCTTGCCCAACCCATCCACCTTACCTAACCTACTACCAAGCCAGAGGAGAAGTCTATACATATTTCTGGAAAAGGCTGTCTAATCAAAGCCGACTACGGGCTTCAATCTGAGCCAACACCCAAGGCTTATGCTCGAAAGAAGAGCTCTTTGTACCGACTAATGTTCAGAATATTTCACAAGGTAGACAGCGACAGTAAAAGAGCAGGCAAGGAAGCAGAATCAAGAAAGCATAGCACGAATGATAACGAAGGATGACTGACCTTTTCATTGAGAAATCGCCGGCACGGCAAAGTGAACTTTTTCTGAGACAACAGTTAGTCCGACCGTAGTCTGGCCAAGCGTATTTAAACGTACATTGGCTCGTACAAGACGACTCTCCGTTACAGCAAAGTGCAAGAAGATGCAAAACATGTGATTTCCACTGTCAAAGATTCTCAAGTGAGCAGGAGGAACCACTAAGCGAAAAATGGTCAGCTTCGGACTCTGGACGAAATCACAGATCATACAAGTATGGTATCATAGTAGGAGATGTCAGATAAGTGACTGTAGCATGCTAATGGAATACAGTCATTGCGTACTTCATCATCAACCGTTTCGCAATGCTTAATTGGTCATTCTGAAAGGTGAAGAGCAGGCAGATGGAGCAAGGAGTCAGCAATTAAGCCACCTATACAACTTCTATGTTAGACTTGTTCAGCACTCAGCCTAAAGTACTCTTGAAGGTTCAGTGATAATTTTTCTTTTTAGTTTGTATGAATCGAGACAGGCGTCCTTACTGTAAATTCGAACAAACATACATTTTTACAACAGCTCTCCGCTTAGTGTTGCTTCTCTACGTCATGGTGGCTGCAACAGAAGCACTATTAATGTCGAATAAGCTCTAATGGTCACCACAGCTTCAAGGTAACAAGGACATTCTTCTTTTTCACAAATGAATCCATGTAAACTTCCATTTCATGACTCAACCAAATAGCCATTGACCTTCTAATACCCTGAACTTACAATACTGCCGACCCTGTCAACACCACATAATTAATCACGATCTGATTAATTGTTCTTTGATATTTTGATAAATATTGAAAAATAAAAAATAAAAAAACAAAAACCTGACAATCATTTATTGCGGCGTAAAACCTTATCTTTAAGATAAAAACGCTTTTTAACACAAAATTCTGACATTGCATGCGATTTTAACGCTTTTTTTGAAGAAATAATATTTTTTTTTTCCTTATTTTTGACGGCGGTTTTTATGGCCTCAAAATAGTGAAACTGGGTCCAAAATTCTAAACCCGGATGACAGATAGTCATGATGAAATCAACGAAACAGGAAGTGGACCTAAACGGATGTGATACCGAATGGTTGCAGAAGAATGAACCTATATTTCGGTTAGAAGTCGCGAACTGTCTTATCGAGGTAGCTAACAGCGATTCATAAAATGGCAGCCATTATTGTTCGTCATGAACAAAAAATGGACTCTTGATGTGGCGGAAATGAAATTAAACCAAGAATAGCTGGCTGAATTGATAAATACAGAAAGGGCTTATGAAAGCTTGGTTTTAAGCCCAAATGTACGCCAAGAGACATCGCATGCGCATTAATTTTGCAAAAAGTAATGCATACTCGAGACATGTGGCAAAGATCTTCTAGCCCAACCAGCTGATCGATTTGTGGAGCTCAATGCAGAGTTACCGATCAAATCAAGTCAACAAGAATGGAGATTCAACATCGACGAATCGGACAGAATGTCACAAGAGGTATAAACTACCTTGGCTCTGTTAACACTTCTCACAACCACATGTCAACAGAAATCAGTCGAAGAATAGCTCTTGCTGTTTCTTTGGGCTGTGAGGACATTTGAGTAGTAGGGCCCTATCCCAAAGAAAAAAGGAGATTCTGATGCCAAAATGACGTAAAAAGCTTAAAACTTCGATTACACGGGACACATCACACCGCTGGGTTGGACATGTTGCTAGAAAGAACACAACCAACATTGGATTACACCCCTTTGCACATAAGATACCCAGATCGACCAAGAACTCATTGCATCGATAGCTTATATGAAGGTACTAGTAACAGAAGCCAAACCTCATCTTGAGCTGTAGCTGACGATGCTTACAACTGTTTTGTGGATTTGAAGGAGGCATTCCGTCAGGTTCCTCGGAGCAAACACTGGGAGTGTTTTGCAGGAGTATGGGATTGATGGTTCCTTGTTAAGGGCCAGACACTTGTGTTGTCCCCTTTTCTTTTCATCAAGCATATGGACTGGATGTTACTCCGCAGCTGTGGTGAAATACTTCTCAGACTTGGAAACTTGAGGATCAATCATCAACTTTTCACAATAAATTTGGTCATCTTTAGATCCTCTCAGACCAAGATGCAACGAGCACTGATGATTCAGCTTTATCATGAAGGTAAATCGGAGTCCTGTTCGGTGCACTCTGCATGTCAGTGGAGTCCCATTGAAACAGGTGGAGGAGTTCAACTTTCTCGGTGGAAGGAAGGAGAAATGCAGAGTTATCTTCTAGGATTAGTCAAGCTGCATCGGTTTTAAGAGCGCTTAGTCAGGTATTTGTAGTTATGAAATCTGGGAAGTGGCCATAGGCATAAGATCGCGGACACAAGCTGTCAAAATGAGATTCCTTCGTGGTGTTTATTGAAATAATTTGCAGGAAGCGAGAGGGAATGGATGAGGTTGCTCTCGGTTGTCACGGGTCTCGTCTGCATAGATGATGAAGAGAGGAGGATATACAACGACACGAATTATATGGGCCGTTGAGTGACACCGACCAAGTCAGAAGAGTAGAGATACTATGACTAAAATGAATGGAACATGTAAAGCGGATGTACAATAGCTCTTCGGCCTGGAGAGTCTTCGAATCCACCGCTGAGTGGGGGCGAAGTATAGAAAGACTGCGACTCATGTGGTACACGCAAGTGCAAAGGGACCTCAACTGTCTCTGAAGATCGAGCTGCCTGAAGAGGGAACTCAACTTACTTGGCGTGCGGAATTGAAGGCAGCTACCTGGAGAAGCTTGTTGGTTAAGATCCAGGTTCACGTCAGGCTATAGCGCCATCAATAGTAAAGAAATGAGTATAAGCTCAAGTGATGAACGCGAGAAACTCAGTGTTTAGCAACTTCTTCTCTGAATGGAACGTTATATACTCCGATGGTTTGGTCATGCAGTGCGCATGCCCCAAAACCGGCTTCTAAATTGTGCCATTAATACCATGTCATCAGGTTAGGGACGCCCTCGTATTACATTGATGAGGATCTCTCGTGGACCTGTCTTAGGATTTCTGCTGATGAAATAAAGTCAGGGATGTCGAGTTCATTTCATCCTTCTTCCGCAAACCTAATGAAGGATAAGCGGGGCATTGAAAATGTACATATTTATGTAACTACTACAGAGACGTATCAAAAAATGTTGAGGAGAATATCTAGATCAAACAGAAGAAACTCAGGGATGTTATCGACTGTAGAAAAGTTTACCAACTCATTACAAATGAATTACCTGATGACTTCTGGGAAAAATCAATCTTGATGACCTTGTCGGTGGCATGGGATTCCTTGCTGATGTGACAACCATTTTAGGACTTCTATTCAAATCAGATGGTATACGTTGATGAGCGTAATTATTTAAAAAATTACGATGATCGAATTCGTTAATTTTAATTGCAGCCAGGGTGACCAATTTTTTTTTTAAATTTCACAATATGTCGTAATTTTTACTTCTAAACTTAAATATTCACTTTCACTTGAAGTAAAAGTTCGTTTTACTATTTATTTACGTTTCACTTTTTCACTTTTTTTTTCTTTTTAAACATTTAATTGACTTTTTACTAAAAAAAAAAGAAAAGATTTAGGTACCGCTTATTACAGGGAAGACCATCATCATTCTACATGTGTGTGTCCCAGATAAATTCCCCATAAAACCAGTCTTCAAATTGCATGACCATAACATCAAACATAAAACTCTCAACAAAAGTAAATTAACAAAAAAAAAAAGCCGGTAATGTGCTCTGTCACAACCCTGGTCTTACCAATTATGGCTGGGAAACCTCTTTTTCGTTCAAAAACTGGGTTCAAGAAATCTCTAATGAAAAAATCCGTACCTCCGTCTCGAGCTGACATTTAACGCAAAAGATTATAGGTGCCAACGGAAAACTAGTTATGTGAGCTGCACATTTTGCAAAAGACTCTAAGATAGAACCAATCTCATCTACCCACCCAACTGTTTATAGCGTATAGTCTTGGCGGATAGTATTTCACAAGAGACGTTTGCGCGTAAACACGCAATACTGCGTGGGTTTACAGCGCTTTTTTTTTTTGCAGTTTTTCCTCGTGTGTCGCCGAGATCATTAAGAGAGACAGAGAAACTTAGACCTTTGGCCGAGTCGATTGACTTTGGCGGAACAACTATTAAAAGAACGGAAACACGTTCAAGATACATTCGAATTATAATTTTCTTCGATTCGACTACGGCACACGTTACGATGCGCGACGAAAAGGAAATCCTCCAATGTAGGTTGGGCTTTGGATAGTGTTAGGACGTCGATATGTGTGTTTTGGATTTTGCTATAAAAGCAAAGAAAAGAGGAGAAACAAGTAAATTGAACGCATAAAGTGGGAAAAGAGGTTAAGTACCTCAATGCAAATTTTTTTTCTTTTGCTGCATGTTTGTTGGTGTTTTCCTTTCGTAATTACACACGCGAGACAAAGTTAGTTGTGGAGGTTGTGTAATACTTGTATGTACGTGATTGACAGATAGCAGGATATAGTGGCTGCATCCGCCAAGGGATGACTAATGAAATTGTATGAGACTTGAGTCGGTGGAAGTTATTGGCATACAAACTAAGTTTGGTTCGGAAGAGGATTTTGGTGGTTAGCTATGTGGCGGATTAGAACGTTTTGAATAAAACCGGGTAAAGGCTCATGGAAAAGGTAGTAAGTTGACCACTAATGTTTGGAACTGTGAGTTCCGTGAAGTTGTTGAAAATCTCAAACAAGATAACATCCCTGGATCAAAATAGAACTGAAATGTGTATCGTTATATAGGGATTTCGATCTCCCTGTCGAAGTGTAATCTCAACGTCAGCAAAATGGTCTAACCATTGGTCTTCTAAGCAAGTTTCACGACACTGTGACGAGAAAGACAAGAAGGTGGTCAACAAGGTGGTTTATTTCGAAACCTTTTTGGATGCGAACATATAAAAATATTGCTGAGGACTTTTTAGAGTCCAAGTTGACAGACCTCTGATGGATTAATTGACCTGAAAGGACGACTGCTCCACTATCGCATACCAAATGGTTCATGGTCTGATGAGGAGGTATATCTTACAAGACTAAAGGTAGACTACGCCAAAATTTAGCCTTGTTTACACCCGACAATACAATCCAAGTTGATAAAGTAATACCGCAGGTGCCTGATAGATCCGCCGTTTCCCTGTGATTGTGACCAGGACACAGAGTCGTTCTGGACATCTGCAGGGTCAAAACCGCCTGCTTCTTTAGAAGCGATACTATTTCACCTTGATACTGAAGACAGAAGAATGGGAAACAGAAGTTGGAATAGTATCAGCACTTATCGTTAGTTGAGCAGGTCCGGCCTATCAAAAGAATTGTCTAATCTATAGTACGATTCCTCACGGGGCACTGCATAATAAGCACAGGCACAGTGCACCTATCCTGCCCTATCAATGGTGAACAGGAAAATCCTTGGGTTTACTTTTATGAAGATCTCAGCGAGCTAGCCAGAGTCGGTATCTACCAATTAAATAGCTTTGTCTGCAGGCCTACATGGCCTACTCCCAAGACTAGCTCGGTGCCAATCTGTTGCACGTTCCAAGTCGTATTGACATTAAGGATAATGATTGTGCCAACGAACGGAAACTTAGTATAAGCATGGACCATTGAGAGAAAGGTTTGGATGTCCCTTGCAACACACACTGCCGTTGTTTTAATAATGTCGCCCTCCAGAGTTACAGGACGGAAACTAAGCATCTTCGTTCTTTGAAGACTTCGAGTAATTTAGGTAGCTTAGCTCACCCTCGAATGTTTCTCAGCAACGAACCTAAAGTGCTTGTGAAGCAATCGGTGCAACCGTCTTGGTCACCTTAGAAGTTAAGGAACGTCAATGAACAATTTGTTCATCAAGTAGAAGTAAGTCCAGTAGAATACGCCAAAAAACGTTTGACTTCTTCGCTGTGATTTGAACCTATGACAGCTTGCTTAGAAGTCCAACACACTAACCACACCACTAACCTTCGGTGACCACTCTTGGAAAAGACATCACAGTGTTAACTGATCATAAGATCTTTCTTCGAAACCGTCACAATGCAATGTGGATCCTATTTCCTTCGGCAGAATCAATCCTCAAAACTTGAAAAAATTCCTAAAGTCCATTAACTTTCCGAAGGAAAGATCAAAGAGGACACCTGTAGCAGAAGTTAGGAGCTGATCGCAAGCAAGAAAATTAATCCAATTTTGACGTGAATACGTCTATAAACTTGCTTTGCGATGATAACGAAATTAGGCGATACAGTTTCGTGTTGCAACTCAAAAACTATTGTTTACATAAAAAATCAAAATATACCACGCGATAGTTGAAGAAACAAACAACTTATTTCACCAAGTGGAGATTGTGATGGTCATACGCGGGACGGAAGTAGGCGCTCCCTCATTTTGAATTTATTTCGCCAAGTCTCGAAACTTTTGCGAAGTGTAACTTTTGACTCCGAGCAGCTGGGAGGGTCTTTGTTGTCTTAATCGATAGCTCTCATGGTTATCTATCGTGCAGAAAAACATTAGTGTCAAATGGTTTTGGTAAAATTAGGCGCGACAACTCATAGAAAGCCAGGGCCTAACTTCTCACCACCATTCATGTTGTGCGTGTTATATATTTTTCACACGAATGTAAGGGACCGACTGTTTAATTGCCGACTCCAAACGGCGGATTGAGAAGCTTTTTTATGACAGATTCTTGCAGGTTTCTCGTGCCTGTAATGTTGGCCTATACTTGTCCAAAAGCAAAATCGAAATACAGAAGTCGATATACATGAAGCTCCATATGAGCGAAGAGAAATCGTCGCGCATTTTTCTTCAGCGAGTTGAGCGAGGGCAAGTAAATCGCCGCACATCTTTCTTAAGTTGTCGGTACAAAACTATTAGTATTCAAAATTGTCCACACTTTTAAGAAAAATTTGAATGTCCTTGCAGTGCAAAAAAAAAAGAAAGAAAAACGCACGTTCTCTTGTCACATTGCCATAGTTTTTCAAGAAAAATGCAAATGAACTGATGGATGCAATCTCTTTCAACTTAAACCGACTGACTGTTCGACTACAGTGCTGAGAATAAAATAATTTTAGTAACTATGTCAAGAAGAGTCGATGACATTTCCATCACAATTCTAGAACATTATCGTTATCCATTTTCACAGTGTTCCGTGGTTTGTCATATTTAAAGCGTCTTATTTCAATCACCAGATAAAATATATTAACCCTAAGCTTAAGTAAACAAACAAACAGCACTTGGTAAGACCGGTCAAGTAATCTAAAAATACCACATGTACTTTAAGTAAACATTTTTTTGACACAAAAGAATGATAGTCGTCTTCTCCTCCCTTACATCACACACATAATTTAATTTATTGTATTTATTTGAATTAAGAAATTCGTAGAACTCGTCGTCGGTTAGTTTAAAAATAAATCCAACCGTCTCGAGACGACAATCTCAATTCAAATAAACTTGGTATTTCAGGAATCCTATGTCTATCCATCGAGACGACTACTGTGAGAGAGATAAGGCCGCACTAAAATACACTAAAAGTATATTTATTTAAATTCACCTTTTGAATTTTATTTTTTATTTTTAATTTTTTTTATAAAACTAACTTCGATTCGATAGATTTATCAATAAAACTATCTTCTTGGCTGTAAATTATACAATCACATAATATTTCTGTGGAAAATAATTCGTTGTAGATACTATTTTTTTTAATTCCGCTTTTTCTTTTAGCCGCACAAACTATACAATGAAAATATTTTTTTCTTTTTTAATTCGATTTGTTATAAAAAAAAAACGATTGGTTGTATCTATGCGCGGAATAAATAATTTGGAACACAGTTCGCTTTTGCTCATTCGTCTGAGATACTCGAAGTGCAACTAAATTTAGTCTCGCTTTTAAGTACGTTGCGTCGACGTCGTGATACGTTTACGAAACGTTCGTCTCCATTGAGAGTTCGAAAATGGACTGAGCACTGTGCAGAGTAGAGACTGTTGAATGAAAATTCAATGGTCTCGGCGCAAAAGTGTGAGCGTATCTTTTCATTTTTTATTTATTTTTTGTATACACAGGCACAGGTCTATAGATACTTTACTATATTAACGTTGTCGTCGTTGTCGTTGGTATATCTGGTTTTGAGGCTTTTGATTCGGGTATTAGTTGGGTGCACAACACAAGATCTGTTCGCCTAAATAAGAAAACCACACAAAACAGCAAAAGAAGAAGAAGAAGAAAAAAAGCAAAAAAGAAACAACAAACAGTTGGGTGTATGACTTATGGAACAGATAGAGGCAAATGCACGCAAGTATAGCATGCAACGTCGAGACGCACCTCCTTAATAATTGTAAGTGCGCTTGGGTAATGCAGTTTGGATTTACTTAATAAGTCTCTGATGGATGGAAATGGAAATGGAAATGAAAATTGTCGCAGCGGGTTTTTCCCTCATGGGAGATTTTCACTTGTTAACTTTTCATTTGAAGTGGTGTTAGTCGACTTCCGTTGAACATGACTGAGCAAAAATTAATCGGTAACCAGAGGCTTCATGTATTTTTCAACGATTTTATCAAAAAAGCTCGAGTTGCAAACTGTCACAATATTATGACAGCAAACTTTCAAACAGACGACTTTAAAGTACCAAAAGACGTACAAATGTTTGGTGTGACAGCTCATAGAGACCCAGGGCCTAACTTCCGACAACCATTCATGTTGTGCGTGTTACATTTCTCACACGAATTGAAGGGACCTATAGTTTTATGGCCGACTCCGAGCGGCGGATTGAGAAGCTTTATCATGACAGGTTTGTCATTCCTGCGAAGAGGTGGTGGTGGGTTTTGGGACTCGAACCTGTGTCCTCTCACTTAGCAGTCCAACGCACTACATACTGTCACCTTTCTTATTTTTTGGTGGCGATCAGGGATGTTCTTTGAGGAAAAATCGAGGAATGAAATGGTGCCACAGTCCGGGACAAACTAGGGCCTCAACTAAAAAGGTGTTCAAAGGGTAAACATGTGCATTCAAGAGGTGCAACTGGATTTTCCAAAACAACCGCTGTCTACCACCTCCACGTAGTAAATGCTGGGTGCCTAGTACCTCAACTTGAGATTGGGTCTTATCCCCTTTGGAGAATTGTTGGTGGCACAGCTAACGAGAGAGGTGTGGGATGCTTCCACTAAGGCACTCTTCCTTCGGACAGCAGTGGAAGAATGTCCAAATGAAGTCAATGGTGGCGTCCTCTAGTACCAGTTAGGTCGAACTGTCATACTTAGAGAACACCTTGTATGGCTACTACCACGTTTTCGGAGCTCCAGCCTGCAAGGAGTGGTTCATCCGACTTCTTGTCCTAGGATTACAGCCCTTCAGGTTGGTGATTGTATCACTAGGGTAATACGGAAAATACAGCAAGTTACGAAGCAACAACAAGCCTCGGAATATGGATGATAACTTAACCTCCAACAAAGTACGTTGACAAGGCGAATGATGCAAAATTTGGAAGCTGAGGCAAGCAAAATGTTGTTGAAAAGCAGCTTCAAAGCAGTCCTTCAGGGTCCACCAATCATGGAACCATCGCACTGTCAGTAGACTGAAAAAATTGAAAGATTTCCTTACTAAGGAAGGAAGGTAGTACCGAACTGCATGTGGGCAGTAGAAAAAAGCTGGGCTCCAATATACTGTCAACAAATTTAAGAAACAAGTGTCTTAAGCACTAAAGTTTAACTGCGACTGATTCGTTGTAATGTAGGGTCCTACTAAGAGGAGTCACAAACCTGTCAAAATCTTCGTATTTTAATCTGACAGAAGAGTGGGTCGCAAATAGGAAGAAGGAAGATGGCGCATGTAAGTGGAAGGAAACCTTAACCTGACATGCGAAACTAGAGACATCCAGTTGAAGATTAAGCTGACTGAAGATGCTTGTTGATTGAGGCCTATGTCCACTCTAGACTGTTGCGCAATCGTAAGAAAGTTAGTCCTACGTTTACCAGAAAAGATGTTTTCTCAGAATTTTCAACTGATGATGCACGCGTGCTCAAGGCAATATATCTACCCCCGACCGTACCCAGCTCAGAAGTTGAGACGGTTTGGTTGAGAGGTTAAAGGAGGTCCTGGTGTACATTGGTTTTGAATGCTGTGCTACAGGGAAAGATCGAAGCATTTGTGGTGTCGGCCTCAAAAATTTGAAATAAAAAGTGATCACTTATATCTAGTACTTACGGCATTTTTAAAATTTGATTGACTTACCTGAAAGTAAACAAAGAAAAAGAGAGTCATTAGTTTTGTAGGTTTAGAAAAGGTTTTAAGCTTCTCAAGGTTATAACCCAACATTTTCTGAAAACTGTGCAATCTCGACTAAGGTCTATCTGTTACACAACCACGATGCTCTTCCAATTCTTTCACTAGACGTTCTTGAAAGGCAGATGACTAAGACTTAAGCTATTGTCAGACTCACATTGTAACTGTCAACCACAAACAACCAAAATGGCAGCCAAATCACATTTCTTTTAGCATAACCTGTATCAGTGATGACACTTTTTAATTTATTTTTAAAGAAATTTTTGTTAAATCATAAGAGAATCATAAAACCCCCAATTAGATGCAAAGGTCTGTGCCATTTCTACACACTCAGAGCTTTCAGACTTTTTTCAACTTTACGCGTTTATTTAACGATAATTTTACGATCGAGAAAAACTTTAAATTGACAAATAGTGACCGTAAAATTATATTTTCGTTGAGAAATCTTCAAGTGTCGACATGTATGTGTTGACAGCACATTTTCTTTCCTAATTTCTCTCAATGTGAAGTCACATCTTTAAAGAGCTTGTATTTTAAATAATTTTTACAAAAATCTGTTTTCTTTTTTATGGTTCTCGAATCATGTTATGGGCGAACTTCAGTTCCATTTTGGTGTTTTTTTTTTTCATTTTGTCCATCTATATGTGCTCGGATACACAAAAAGAAACCACAAAATTTAAACATCATTATGAGCGAAGAAAGGAACTTTATAAATAACTTGTAACTTATACACACACTTGTACGAGTATATAGAAGTAAGAAGAGGAAGAAAAGCAGGAGAGTGTCTGAAAATACAGGAAGAATTGAGGGAACACAACATTTATGCAGTTTTACGATGCAACCAAGGTCAATGACAAGAAAGAAAAACGATAATTTTATAAGGATAACGTCGAAGAAAAGGTCGAGATACTCCTGGATAACCGTTGACTCGAGCAAGAGTTTAATTAAATTTATTTACGAAATTAAGGGGACATTCCAGAAAATTAATGAAAACCATGGAAGGAGAGGGATAATTGAGTGGATTATATAAAAGACTTCCGAGGTATACATGTATATTTTGTTGTCGAGCGATGGAAATTGACACTTGGGACACTTTTGTTATGTCATATTGTAAAGGTTGTTGATTTGTTATTGTGTTCATGTTCAAAGGAAAGATTGTGTTGTAATTTAAGGCTCTTATTGGATCAAAAAGGTTTTCACAGTCACATATCACTAGCGTAGATTAAGATGAAGAACGACTGATCAAGACTGAACACAAGACACAAGTTTTCAAATGTTCTCGAAGATGTGCGTCATCAGTTTAAGACAATTAGACAATTAAATTGACACCTTTTCATCACGATTGACAAGACCAATCCGTTCAATTTAGACGCAGAGTTTATCTACCTCAGAATAAACGCCCACCCAGTCAATAAAAGCTTTGGGGAGATCTAACAGGGACCGATGCTGTGAAATTGTTGCTTTAGTTTCCTAAGACGAATAGGTATCGATCAATGATCAATGACAGCACCACCGAGAGCTGGAGGATAAATAAAAACAAACAGCAGGCAGTAGTTCAAGGCTATTCGAGGCCAGGAACCCAATTAATGCAACAGAGTCGTTTTGGAAACCACGACTCACTTGATCTGGTTGTTGCAAGAGTGTACAACGTTTTAGAGTTTGTTTCAGATTTGAGCGAAGACATCTTACATTCTGGAAGTAGAAAGTGACGAGGAGGTGGACTCAGGGTGTTTAAAGTGCTGGAAAGGGAGGCAAGGTATGGCCAAAAATATGTATCATGGTCAAATCGGCTACGCTGGAGGTATAAGACTCGCTTGGAGTGTGCTTAGTGGCTCAAAGTAGCAAGGTCGTCTGCCCCTTTTTGCCGAAAATCTCTGGGTTTCTGATATTAAGGTTTTGGGGACTGATAAGGTCGGTAGGGTCACTGTCCTGCTGGATAGAAACCATGGTGCTAGTTTGTTGTCATTGTTATAACTTCGGAAATCTGTGTTGAAAGCTGTACCGAGCTTAGTCGATTCAGTCACTATTGACTACAGCCGT
Source organism: Criorhina ranunculi (assembly GCA_951813785.1). Lineage (NCBI taxonomy): Eukaryota > Metazoa > Arthropoda > Insecta > Diptera > Syrphidae > Criorhina > Criorhina ranunculi. The sequence continues at coordinate 47,733,715 of OX638382.1, read as the reverse complement.
AGTAGTAATATACACGAGTCCTGCAATTCTACTCTTCTGGTCTGGTTGTGGGAATGTCAGAAAGGTAGGGGGTTACATTTTCTTCGATAATGCACAACTGTGTATGCTATCCCAACTAGCATTGACCTTCATTAGAGAGTGTTAGGACATTTTAACCTTCAAACCACTCGGCGGAATTTGAATTTTTTCCGCTATGAAACTGTGAAGGGTTGACTCTAGCTTGGCTAACCTCAGCCTGTAAACAGAGAAAATATGGTAAGCCTGCAACCTGCTTGAATAAGTTCCTTCCAGTGCTGTGCTACCAATGTGGATGATGAGGTTACGCTAAACTATGACCTTGATAGCGACTTGACCCAATTCATTTAAGGGAAACAAATGTTTATCTTCGAGGATGACCTCAGAGCCAAGTGCTTTCTGTAAACATCTCAAGACTTCTGTGTTTGAAGCAGCGACATCTATTGATAAAAAGTCGTACTTCATGAAATGGTTTGTGAATTTGCTTTACGCACTAATACACCGATCATCTACTCCGTTGTTGATGGATCATTATTCATGGAACGATTAGTAAATCAGTGTTCTTTTCCAAAATGCTTTTGAAAGCAGAACTTCGGTTACAAACTGCCTCCACCTACCTTGTCACCAACAAAAAAGAAAGACTCCACTCTATCCAAACATTTCACTTTCACACACAACAGTTTTCATCACTTCCTTCTCAAAAGGGTCGCCTTCCGCGACCAAAAATACTTAAGTTTGACATTAAATATGAACTCGTTGTCATTCGCACTACCAATTGGCGCCAATGGTACACAGTACACACCACAAAGCAACTTCCAACTCTAATTTCGTTCCGTTCGGGAGCACATAAACATCAACATTGAGTCGTATACGTCCCAACATAAATCCCTCTCAGCGGGAGCTGCAAGCAGGAAAAAAAAAACACTTCTTCTCCCTGTGGCATGACGGATAGGCCTGGAGTAAAAATTATATAAAGCACGTCTCAGGATGGTTCACACACACACAAACACATAAATTCCAAATATAGATTAATGTGGCATCAATCCAAGCTGGACTGAACGCCGCCGCCGTCGATTCTGGAGATACTCGTCGTAATTGACCACATGATTCATACTTGGCTTCTCCATGGTGGATCATTTTTATGTGCACTCCGACATAATTAGTTTCCTCCTATAGCACGCTGTCTGTTACGAACTGGAACTGGACACAGACATTATGGAACGAAGAAAAATTAATTTAGAAATTTTCTGCTTCGATGAAGATGAGCAGCGCAAACGAAAAAATTAAGGAAGTCAACAGAATTGTTATATGACGCGACTAACAGAACTGGTCCAAGCTGACAAGCCTGAGATACCTCATTCAACTTTCAAAATGTTTTCCATGTAAACAAGTACTTTTCCGCAAACTCACACACGGAAAAATTTGAAATATGTTCGCATAAATCTATTTTCAGTAAATAAAAACCAAAATAAATCGATTCCGTTGCTTTTTTTTTTGGTTAAGTAAATATTTCAAGTGCTCACCCACAACAATCGGATTACGTGCGAACGGTGTAAATAAATGTTTCGATGGGTGGAGGTAGAAGGCACGAATTTGAGTCCCACTTCCAGGAACTAATCAATTTATTTTCACGCGCAAGTAGATACATAATTTTGCAATTTTATTTATAAATTTACACATTCTGGTGAGCGTTTGTTTATTTCGTTATAAAAGTACCAATTGTACACAGAAGGGGTTTAGGAAAAAACTAAACTCCTTTAACTGCGCAGATACACACATCAAATGAGTAATCAGCCCCAAAAAACGAAACTGCTTTTCGAAAAAGTTTTTGGAATTCAGTGTGCGTAGGTACGAGTTCCTAGTGCAACTGAGGACGGAGCTGCATCTGGGATTTGAAAATTGACGCAGCAAGATCGTGCGTTCCATTTTTAAACCAGAAGCCCAGTATGTTGATGATGATGAACTATTGTCGTCAACACCTGGCTTTGCACAACAATCTCCCGATCGATTAAGGGGCTTCTCATGATAAAATAGACTTCAGGAACTTTGCCATTATTTTCCGAGAGGAACTGCGGTGTTGGTTGTTCCCGAGATTTGAACCAAAATCCAAGTTCATAAGTATGCAGTTGTAGGAGCTTTTAAAACATTAGAAGAAGTGATGCAAAACTGCAATTAAACAATCACAAACGTGAAGCAACAGACAACAGATTTGGAGCTAGCGGACTACAAAACCTAAGCCGTTCTCATAAGTAGTGCAACACCTAACCATACACCATCAAACCGTACATCAAGTACTTGGGAGTGTTGCTGGACCACAGGCAAGAAGGCATCTTAGACAGTAGAGGCTCTATGTAGGCTAATGCTAAATATTTGAGGATCAAGCCAGCCAGTTAGAAACCTTTAAAGGCAAAATCAATACTTTTGAGTGCGGTCCTTATATGGGCATTGTCGACTTACTATGAGTCGAACATTAAAAGGAAGAACTTGGCGCACAGAATTGCATTCATAAGGGTATGCTACTCCTTCAGAACTGTGTCATCGAACACGATAAGTGTCATTTAAGGCCGCTTGCCTATCAATCTTTAAAGCGAACACAACGGCAGAAGAACGACCATGGAAGCTATACAACCAGAACAGCGCGACTGGTGGAACAATCAAGACTTAAGTGTGGATTAGCAGACAGCACGGGAAAACCATTACCTGACACAATTTCCATCGTGGTATGGATACTTCCAGGAGAAACTCTACAAGTACAAACACGTGGATGACCCATTCTGTCAGCACTTTCAAGGGAAACCTCAGAACACAGAGCATGTGCTGATGGCATGCCGAAAGAACAAGAAACAATCAGAATCTACTAGCTTTGGCAGCTAAGAAAAAAATGACCCAATGTCAAGGCTGACCCTGGAAAGGAATGCCTTGACTGGCGGTGTTGCAGGGGACAAACAGGACAGAGCAAAAAGAAGAGGTGTGTTTTTAGCAGAAGCAACAGAGTCCCTCTCTACTGGATATCCGAGCACTTCGGAGCTGAAGGTAACATAGCAGTAGACAGCCTGGTTAAATAGGGGCAGCTTAACCCTTTATTGGCTCTAAAACATTCTTAAAGGATAAGTTCGGGAAAACCCAGAAGAAGAGCGGAAGCAGAGCCTTAAATAACCTGAGGTAAACTAGAAATTCCTTGGGAACTATAGATGGAAAAAAATCCAGCTAAACAAGAATATTTAACGTGTCTTAAAAAGGCTCCTAACGGGGCCTAACCTGAGGAAACCTGAGGGATAGTGGGAGAAATTCTCTGCAGATTCTGTGATGAGATCAATAAGTCTCCAGAACAAATTCCGAAGTCTTGTGGGTACTAACCCACAAAAGAATGAAACAGTTGGGCAAGTTCCATCCCAAAACTTCTCATCCTCAGATTCCTTAGAGAAACTGGCACAGAGAAGATGCTGACAATGTTTGTACGCTGGTATCGAATTACAAATTAAATGGAAAATGCCTCGGATAACATCAATTGTTGAAGGAAGCACGGGCTATCGTCGACACGAGTAACCCGACAATTAGTCACTGAGATCAGATATCTGTCAGAACTTTTGGTAGAGTGGAAGAGCTTTTGGCAAAACATGGCACCAACTAATGTACTTCACCTAACTCATCGGTCACTGGACTGTGGAAACCAACGCAGCCAGACTGGTTATCCGTTCCAACACACACTGTCGTACGAGCAAAGATACCACCGAGGCAGAAACCTTAAACTTGAATGGAACTTGACACAGTATGTTGGACAACCTTGATCAACTCAACAGAACTTGAATAAAATGGAAGTGTGCCATCCCTGCTTCAATTTCTGAAGAAGTTCCAAGAATTGTGGTAGCAAAACGACGTACTGCAACTTTATTTGGTTAAAAACGTCCTGAAACAACTTTGGATAAAGGCTTCTAGTGACGAAGAGTCTACAACCGAGCTCAGCTCCTCAGCTCTGCATTAAAGTCTTGTTTTTACTGATCAGTGATAGCTTCTCTTGACAAATATCAAGCATTCAACGATAACAGGCGGCTGTTGAAAGCTCGTCCAATAAACTTTACAGTGCTCCTGCGGAAGCTAACTTTACTTGTACTTTGCTGTAGTTCGCCAAGTCACTCCAACTACCTCAATCCTTAGTCAGCGGTTCCCAGGTTCTGCACACCAACTTGATTGAGCTTCCTTTGCAACTGTGCTCGCACCTGAGGTACAGTCTTCCTCTATTGGTTGGAGCCGACTGGGGCGCCGATGTCCATGCGTTTCACGTATCTCAGACCGGAGGTTTTTGACATGGTATGGAGGTCGAGAGTGAACCCAAGCTAGTGATGCCACTTCTATTTGCAGTCATTGGTCACGTTGGATTATGCTGAGAGTTCCCTGGAAATGCAATTGGAAAAAATTCAGTAATGAACTTTCTCAGGGTTATGCTCCTTAGGTTGGGTTAGGTGGGAGTGGCATGCTGCAGGTGCAACCTCATTTAGACCAGATAAGATCCATTGTGTTACACCCAGGATCTCTACTTCCCCAGAAATACTACCCACAGAACCAGCCGGAGCTTACTATGAAGCGCTGGAGGCTACCTATATTGATGTCAGCCAGTTCACTTAGGTTGTGAAAGAAGATGGTTCCTAAGTATGCTCTTCTTCGAGCTGAGAGGTTTGGCCATGTACAGAGAAGGTAGAGAATCTTCTTCTCCTCCTCCTCGTCTATGCAGCTTCTGCAAAAATCATTGTAATGGAGGCCCAGCTTATAGGCGTGCTTTGCTGATGGTGCTCCTTAATCGTGGCTTTCCTATAGGATCTACGCTTGGTCTTGAATCTCATATCATCTATACATAGTCTGCCGCCTTACGCACTTCTGTCTGATAACGGCATGATTAACCCGTGCAGAGTCTTACAAAGATGTCCTGCAAAAGAAATAAGAAAACACTAGCTTAGCTAGTAAGAGGAAGCTGAATCAAGACTCGGTACCTTTCACAGAAACTGTCAAAACACGTTATGACAAGCTAAGTTGAAATATACGATCTTATGAGTCACACTCATTACAATCCGCCCACAGCCTCTTACCTCTGATGTGTCCTATCACACGAAATTATCATCAAATTTCCAAAATCCGGACGCTTTTGCTTAGCACTCACATCAAAACATTATGAGGTCATTCTAGCCCGAGGCAGACCCCTGCCGGTAGCCATATTAGGACTAATCACAGACCCATTGACGTCAATTCAAAACAAGATACACATGGTCAAGCATCGAGTATCTCATTTCTCATTTCATCTCAGGTTCGGGGAATCCGTGACGCACGTACCTACCAATCGTCTGACATCTAAACTCGATCCGTGCTCAATGGACCAGATTAGATTAAGCTTCTAAAAATTCACAAACAGCACTTAGTCACTCCAGAAGTGGCGTCCGATGGTGTATCCAAAAAAAAAAAACAAGATTCCGCCGCATTCTACAGCATCTCTCACGGTTTTGTCATGTACCACAGCAACGTGAGACTTGGGACACACAGTTTAGTCATCTGCCCGCTGGAGCTGGCGCGCATTCCTCACCACTCGCTCTGTCTGGCTAATAATTCCTTTTCTCTGACAATCGACGTCGCGCCGCCGCCGCCGGTAGTGTCTTCTCTTATCAACGCTATGCGACTCCCGAGCACACGAACTTTCTAGTTACACGACGACAACGACTTTTCGGGGCGGATGGGGGTCATTTCAGAGTTGGTGGCGAGGGATTACCGTATCCGCGTTCGATGATGATTCATCCGATGGAATCCCAGCGAGACTTTCCCATGCTCAATCGATTTAGGTTTCTTTTTTCTTTTCCAAGAATCAAGAGCAGGTGATCGAGGGAGATTGGTAATTTAAATCGACCGGGCGGGCGTACGTGCCCATATGGACACTGAAAGTGTACATTGGATACCGAATGGATGATTCCAAGAAATCACGATCAATTACTGCCTCGTGTGGCGGTGATAATTTTTAAATTTGACATCAAGACACAAAAAATTAATGCTCGTACGGATGTGTGTGATGAGTCAACCTGTCGGACATGCGACCGATTTGACACAAAGGAGAGGGCACTACGGATTCGCGGTCGGCTGGCTTACAATTTTGAATAATTTCAGACCTTGATTTGAATTAATGAGTGACAGCCTAAATGGAGGAAACGAGATGAGGCAGATCCAACTAAGACTTCTATTTGACGACGAAACGATTTACATAATTGAGGGCGCACGAACGAGTGTGAAAATTGAGACGAAAGGGTGTAAACACGACATTTGGTGAGTTCGTCAAGGTAATAAAGTGACGACAGTGAAGAAACTAACGACATATGTAGCTAATGAAATAAGTTATGAAATAGTTTCAAAGATTTACATGATTTAACATCGAAATTTATTCAAAAAGATGTCAACGAACTTCTGACGTAAATGTTTCGAGAAATATGGTCAATGGCTTCAGCACGAGCGTAGGAAGAATTGACCAGAACTAGTTGTACTCTTTTTTTTAAGTTTAAAGCTTCTTCGTTCTTATAACTAGTCCGTTTGACCATTGTTACAGTCCGGATATGAAAAACTTCACTTAGGGTCGCAACACAAGAAAGATGTGCAAAGTCGCTGGGCTATTCCAAACACCCCCTTTCCGTGTTTTACTCTCCAATTGACAACACAATTCATGACACAGTCTTACTTACTAACTTAAGGTGACGTTTCAGTCCGGGATGGACCTGGCTCCAGCCAGCTCAATCTTTAGCTAGCTGCCCCCAGTTTCGCACTTTAAGTTCCACTTGAGTGGACAACAAACATGACACATTCGTGTTCTCTTTGAATGCCTACTTCAGTACACAAGTCATAAAATATCGTGACAATTAATTTCCACAGCCTATAAGTATCTCATAACGCCCATTAGTCTAAAATTGGGGTCTCCTCCCAATAAGTCATAAGAAAGCCGCATGACATATGGGTGCGATCCAAATAAGTGTCTTTGAACTCCACTTGACCGCCAAAGTGACACTTTTTCAATCAATCCACGATCACTTTAGTTAAAATTATTCATATAGGCTGGCTACTTCCGGGGCAACTGCCATAGGGTAGGTTGTGTTTGAGTTATACTTTATAACACAGAGAAATAAACGATTCATCAAACTCTATGTGATGGCCTCTGGATTCGATTAAAGGTGAACGAACGACAAGCTGACGACGAAAGGAGTTTTTGATGTCATCTTTGGCAGGATCAATGGGAAGAATATTCTGCATCACACAACTAGGGGAAACGTCTCCACACATGTCTATTTTTCAGTGAGGGAGTTTGTTACATGAACATTTCATATCTAAGTGTCCAGAGGAGAGCATGGAAGTCACAGACACTCCTCTAAGTTATGAACATCATCTCGTAACATTACCGTATATGGACACAAATATTCAATCATACAACCGGAAGCGCATTAGTTCAAGCTCAGACCCTCCAAGGGTCGATGGCCTGATAAGTAAGTAAGTAACAACCGGAAGCGAACCAACGTCGAAAGACTGCTATTCCCAGACGAGACGTTGTACCATTTATACAAGTCCAAAACTGCTGCTAGCCATGCCAACTTAAATCAAGATTGAGTCCCTCCCATGCATTGGCAAGCTCGACGCTTAAAGTCTCCAAAACAACGTCAGAGAGCAGGCAATTGCAGATCGACTACCTATCAGTGGGGCCCAAAGCTATTAGTTGTCATATCCTCAAGCTGTCCCAAGCGGTGTCAATAAAAAGACGCTGAATAGAATCAGAATTCTAGTTTTCGAAGATAAGGAACTGCACGAAGAACGACAAGGTTTTGGTCAAACCAGGTTCGTGCTTTCCTTGGTGGACAACTTCACCAAGAACACCACACTGCGAGCTATAACGACTACGAACACCAAAAGGGTTTTCGGTTCACGAGTTTCAATACAACAAAACCACTGTTAGGCAAAAATTGGGTCTTTTGACAAAATCAAGGACTGGCCCAGCTACTTGCTAGCAGTCAAAGGGCTCTAAGTTAGTTTGTAGTTGTCCTTTGAGAAGGGGTACAATTAGACCAAAAACAGGTCCATTGTGATACCACTGTGAGTGCTAGAGCTAGGAACCCCAGTCTACTCCTGAAAGGATATGGATAGGCCATGCTGCCAGTGTTCAGATCGTTTAGATCGTTAGAGAAGTATTCACCCAAAACGGGACACGTACAGGGTAACTGTTTAATCTTAGATTCTTCCTCTTCTACTACAAGTCCTGCTAGGCTATAGTCGATTTAACGCTTTCGATCTCTTTGAATCGAGAATAGGCTAGACTTGTCTAGCTATGCCTATGATTTGCTTTCGACAGAGCATCGGTGTATACGATATAGGCACTTTGTCATGGTCATGATTTGTACTGTCTGTTCCAGTGGAGCTTAACACTAAATTTACATAAGCCTACTCATCCTATCCATCCGTCGATGATATGAAAGGACGACCAAAGGTAGGGTTGACTTACGTTGCGATGAACTACGTCTGTCAGAAGACGAAATATGATGGGAAGCACCGGCTGTGAAAGGATCTTGTACTGCTTGTAATCGACCATATAGAGCGATCCAAACTTGGTCAGAAAAGTAACGATGAACGACAGAAATGTTATAGAGGGCATTCATGGAATGGGACAAAATGCGAACTTCTGGAAGAGGGATTTCAGCCAAAATATCTTTCGACTAAAGTACTAAAAAACTTCAGCTACTCCAAAAAAAACAGTCACGAAGTAGATGATATAGGCAAATGGCTTATTTAAGTTCAAGTCTTATCATAGTGGACCTACAGTTGTCGAAGAGATAAGTGTTTAAGAAGCTTTGTCCTCAAATTAGCTCCTGATGAAGATTGAATCTTTGACACTTCTGCCACTTCGATTTGGTCAAACGATTTGTAAATTGCTGAGAAGTTCTTTTAAACCGCCTTCTAGTGGTGAGGATACGATATGAAGGGAAAGATTCAACCAAGAATCTACCACAAATAGGGTAAGTTAGGTTAAGTTGAAATGGCTACCAGCTGTTGCCAGCACACTTAGACCAGTGATATGTCCATTGTGATACAACATGTATCTGGAGAGATCTCCTTACCTCCTTTTGAAGGAGCTTTCTGATCGCCTAAATCGTCGTTAAAGTAGAATTCTCAAAGTGGAGCCTTCTTTTGCGGAAGAGAACTTGGAACCTACATGGTTAGGTTAGGTAGGAGTGGCAGGCCGCAGGTTGCAGCCTCATTTAGACTAGATAAGAACAGATCCTTTGCGTTACCACATGGATCTGTATTTCACCGGAAATACTACCCGCAGAACTAACCGGAGCTTGTAATGAAGCGCTGGAGGCTGCCTATGTGTATGTCAGCCAGTTTACTTAGGTTGTGAAAGAAGCTGGTTCCTAAGTATGCTCTTCTTCGAGCTGAGAGGGCTGGACATGTACAGAGGAGATGGAGAATCGTCTCCTCCTCCTTCTCGTCCATGCAGCTTCCAAAAAAATCGTTTGAATGCACATCAAACCTTATTGCATGTTTGCCTATTAGACAGTGTCCTGTGATGACAGTTCTGACAGGGTATAACACGATCAATTTGAAACAAATTGCTTTCATGACTCACTAGCTTTGCATTCATTTGATGACGGGCTCCTTGTGCCAAGTTAGGTAGAACTGTTGACCACGCTTTCAAATCAGAAACTCATTCAAAGACTCATCTCAATAATCTTGACCGTAGGCGATCGTGTGCCAAGTGATGATCGAATTGAATAAGTTTGTGAAATATTGGGAACTGTCACCGGATAAAGTGTATAATAAGGTTGCAACCTACGTCTATTAAATTTGATTTGAAGCTCGTTCCGGTAATTATTTCAAGCCTCCTACTCAAATGAATTCAATAAAAGTCAATAACCAAACTTAAGGTCACAACTGTGTTCACTAATTCAAATTTCGGAGGTCACGAGACAACATATGTATGGTAAAAGTTTGGTATCAAGTTTCAGAGAAATTTATCACCACAAGTTCCACAGAATGACACCTCATTGCAATATAGGCGTTCGAATCTTTGAAGTTTAACCAAAGAAGGCAACACTAAGCCCGCAGCTATTTTATCTCGTTTTGCAGCTTATTAAGACATAAAATAAATATTAATTAAATGAATCAACATTTATTGCAATTTACTTTATCTAATTGCGCCCGCTCTAGCTGTGGATAGATACATTTTTGAAATCCACACGCTTTTTATCTGTAAGCGGGCGGGGAAATATTAATTTGTATCTTGTTCTCACGACCCAAAAATGTCTGTATGCACTGGCACTGACATAAAGATAATTATTATTCTGCTGTGACAGTTGTTCGTACGTTTCATTTTAATTTGGCGCAAAGGAAGTATCTATTTCAAGAAATGGCACGACTGATTCTAGGGAAATTCTTTAACGTGTCAGAGAAGGCTTTATCTTTATATTTATTGGGGTGTGCAGTCTCGAAGTCACTTATAAGTCCCCAAATGGCTTTAGAATGAGAGGTGAGGTGCTTGTTTTTTTTTTTTAAATTGTGGAATGTAAGCATTTGCATTCTTGTGGATTAGTTATACAATTCGTATTATCTTTCAAAACAGAACAGAACTCTTATAAAGCCTCAGGGGAAAGTGTGACTTTACACAACCTTAAATTATTTTTAGAAAGCAGATTATTAGCAGCTGCTTGGTTTGTCTACTTGATATAAGCTGAAAACTTATCAGCTGACTGTGTCTTAACAAGCTGGCACGTAAGTAAGGCTGACTTGAAGGTTTTTCATGTCGGCGGATGGCAGAAACTCACTGTCACTATCCACCTGGCAAGTTAGAGTCCGGTTTAAGAACAACAAGAGCCACCTGTAATATTTAGTGAAACGAATAAAACCTGAGTTTCTCCAACCACTATACTAAAAAGGCCAAAGCATCGAAACCGAGTCGTAGAACTCCTGGGATTTAAAACTAACGACGAACGTTGGACTCATGTAACCCACGAGCCCTGCCAACAGAGCTATCTTTTCAGGAAGTAGGGGACAAAATAAGAACCGGTCAGCCTCATTTGTGCTCATGCCCTCACTGAGGAGAAGGACGATCAAAGACCGTTTTTTCAAGCTCCTCGCGTAGACCTACCAGTAATTTTTTAAGATAAAATCTTTGGTGGGCCCATCAGAAAGCATAGCCTTCAATGCACAACCTTCGGAAACGAATTCAGGCTCCGCAAAACATCTTAACATCCACAATGCAATTTGGAAGTCATCTGATCAAACCACAGCAAACCAAATTGTGATCGACAGAAGATACTCCTTCTGATATTCGTACTTTCCGAGGTGAAAACATGGAATCGGACCATTACTTAGTTGCAGCAAAGGTATGGATGCCAATAGCAAACCAGAAGCTTCACCCTGAAGACTTATAATGTTGAAAGGCTGCAATCGCAACCCACTGTAAAAGCTTTTACCGATCGGGTGTCTCTATAGAGTTCTCGACAAGTCCACCTCGTTCTATATGTTTTCCAGGTGAAGAATATGGCGATGTGCCCTGTCGTGGCCTAGGTAATATCTGAAGCGCATATTTCTATTTTAAGTAGCCAAGTCGCAATTAAGGCCCTGGAATCGATCTTTTTTTGACTTTAAGACCGCCATAGAAAGCAGCTTGTCCCTCGACGAGATGGCTGAGCAGTTAAGCTGGCCTGGATGCCTCGGCACTGATACATTCCAGGTAATGATGTGGCTGGTGAACTCGGAGAAGGGGATTCTCAGCATGCTTTTGACTGCATGTAAACTGTGACTCCAGCTGGATGCGATCAGCAAATCACAACGATTTTTCTGACAGAGGGCACTACCTATTAGGCCCTAGCTGTATCAGAAATGCTCTTATAGCCTAGTTTGGTTGAAAAGATCGATAACCAGCCCCACAATAGGCGTTCTAACTTGACACTGCCTCAACGGAAGGCACACCAAAAGGCTTGGTGTCTTCTCTCACGATTCTTTGGGGAGCTATAGGGACGGGGAGGAGGAAGAGACAAACTTTCATCTTTTCTCAGTTTGTCCAGCACTCTCCATTAGAAGGACACTTCATATGAAAGTATACTTTGAGCCTTGACCAATGGGCCTATTTCTAGTCTTAGTGTGGAAAGCCACCTATTTTCTACGAAGGACAAGGAAATTGTTAATCGCAAAGACAGATGAAAGCGAGAAGAAAAGTTCTACGTTCGATTGATGGTCCCACGTGCGTCGACGGTGCATGGAGAAGAAGATTTAACCACAGACTATACGGGCTGTACAGCGATACTGACTTGGTCATGTAGAGCAGATGAACACAAATGCTACATCCCGAGGAATCTTAGACTCCACCACTTAGGGACTACGCAGATGTGGACGACTTCATCTCCAATGGCCTGCGCAAGTGGAGGGTGACGCAACTGGAGGCAGCTAGCTAAGGACGATCCTGGCTGGAGAGGATCGTTAATTGAGGCGGAACTGTAGGGCCATCATAACTAAGTAAGTAAGGATATTGTACACGATTTTTCAAAGATTTAACTCTTGTCTAGTGTGTCTATACTTGGAGTGGAGACAGCCAATCGGTTGTAGTATTGCCTTTAGTACTTTCATAGCACAAGGCATACAGTCAAAATCGGTTATAACGACCTTCAAGGGACCGATGAATTTGGTCGTTATAACTGATTTTGACTGTATGCCTTGGGCATATGAAATCTTCAAAAGTTTAGAAGTACCTTTACTGTGCAATAAAAAACAGTGCACCTACACCGGCACTATCCGCTAAAGGAAAGCTTCACTAAACAAATCTACACCTCCTCTATGATCTCAAAGCGTTTTTATGTCTGTATGGCTACAGTTAACAGCTTCATCACGACTTTTACGGCCGTATGTATGCTCCACCGAAAGTCACATCAACTAAAGGAAACATCCGACTGCATGGTTCGTTAAGTTTATAGGCATCGATGTGTTTATGAGATAAAGACTAGCAAAAAGGTTAAAAGATACTCCTCCAGTCTAGTCTATTCAATCAAAGTTACAAAGTTGACCATAAAATTGATCAAAGATTTATCAAATCAACAGCAATCCACTGACAAAGCTTAAGTAAAACCAGATTCCAACGCCACTGTCAGCCCTGTCGTCACCCACAATTCTCACTTGATTAACGATCACAAGCCACACAGCGCCCATCAAAACGTAAACACAACACATTTAACCACCGACAACTGTCAAAACGGTACCAACACACCGTTAAATTTCGTGTGTATAAAATAAAAATTAACTCTCACCTTGGGTGTGAAATGCTCATTAGTAGCTACCGCTGTCGTCATCGGTCGAATTACTTCCGTCCTTCCACTGTTACTGTCCACTAAATCGTTCCTTTTATCCCTTTCCGATATGTGTAAGGTCTTTTTGCACCACAAACCGTGGATATTACCCATGCTATCAAGCATTCAAAGGAAAGTAATTCCTTTAGATATTGTATCTATCACACTTAAACTCACTTTGCGACAAGACGAAATCCAAAAAAACACATTTTCATTCCACCATTGAAGTTTAACTTGATGTCATCATGCAAATACAGACGCGACCGTCCAAGCCGGATTGAGACGCGCGAACCACAAAACCATTTATTAGATACTAATCAAATTACAAAACCAACCAGCGTACGATTCAGCTTAAGCTCGTAAGCTAAGACGCTAGTGAGAGAATAGAACGATTTTTTTTTTTAATCCAAAGAACCATTCGTTCATCGTTCTACCCCCGAACACCATCAAATAACCAACAGATACTGAGTTAAATGCCATAGATACTTTGTCTTTTAGTTTGTTCAGTTCTGTTATATTCAAAAAAAAAAAAATTGATTTATCCACAACAGAGAGTGGAAAAAAAAGAAAACAAACCTCAAAACTTCATTTCATAATTGGATGGGACTAGAACCCGCCAGGGACGGGGGGACTTGGAACAGACGGGTGGGGCGGCTACGACTTGTATTGTGTGCTGCTTGAAAGATGTTTCTAATCGTCTAAGTGTTAAGATATCATTTTCTACAATATTTTCCCCCACATCTAGACACAGCCGGCACTGACTGAATGCGAATGGAATTCTTGACGCTTTCAAGTTCCTACGAACAGATACTAATCGATAGAAAACAGATACGAATAGATACTAATAGATACACTTCAATTTATTATTTCACATGTTCTGCCTTCGATCACATTTTGTTTGTGGTCCCGAATCGAAGTTCATGATCTTGCATCTACACATGATTTTTTGGAAGTATTTGCACTTTGATTTCGAAGAAAGCTCGCCATCGGGTTTAACGGTTTTTTTATTGTTTATTTATGCGGCTTTCGGGTATACGACTGAATTAAATTGTAAATTTCAAGTTATTTCTTCCAACAGATACACAGGTGTTGCTTGCTACTACCTGCTTGCTTTGCAAAATTTAAATTGCAAATTTTTTTTTTTATAAAATTTCAAGTTTCAAGCCCCCACAGGCTTAGGGCCGAACGAGTAAAGATGGTAAACGATTGGTACTTACATTGTCTAATGCGTAGCTTCTCATCGATGATGGACTCAGGCTAAAGAGACGATTGAATGTTGGCGAACTTGAACTCGTTGATGGTGATATTGTTGATGCAAAGTCGGCAAAGATCGGTGAAGGTTCTAAAAATAAAAAAAATAAAAACAAGTTCTGTACATTAGGTGGGCGATAGAACCAAGGGCTTAGATAAACTACGTTTTTCATGTTAAAGAATTTATCAAGGTTAATGATAGTTTAGCGCGGACTTAGACAATGTGGTGCCAATAGCTTGTGAGATGAAGAAAAATTTGTTTTAAACGGAAACCCGTTCAAGTCAGGTTTTGAGATTTCCCTTATTCTGTCTTACAGTTCGAAGAACTAGTTCTTTAAATAGCCACAACTTTTGACAAAGCCTCCATGTGGTTATATTTTGAATTTAACAAATGATTGTGGATTAACGGCCATCTATTCGAGCTTTGATTTAGTGAAGCTAATCTTTAAAAAGAAAATGAAGGTTAGAGACACAGTACACGTCAAGAAAACCACCTAAGGTGACTTTAGCGATCTTAATGATCTGAACTGCACCAGATCTAAATGGTTTCAGCAGTAGACTGGTGTCCAACTCTAGTTCTCACAGTGGTATCCCAATGGACCTACTTTTCGTCTTTAGTATACCTCTTCCGGAGCACCACTTCGAACTAACTTGAGACACAATTCGAAGAAGAAATTCGCATATCGAGCGTAAGCTTCAACATAATTCTAGGTTATGAAGATTCCTTTTGGAATGACAGCAAAATTGGCAAGTTGGCTTAAGCCTGATCCACGGTTTCGTTGATGCGTTCATTGTTTCTTGTGTTCCGTGTGAAAGTAGGCTGCGGCCAACTATGAAAATTTAGAATTGAAAGACTGAAGTAGTCAGAGACTATAGAGGGACAGCCGCAGCAGGTCACCTTCCACAAAAAAAAACCGTGGTATGGTGAAAAGCTAATAGAAAACGCAAACGCAAAACAAACGTTGCAACGAAAAAAGAGGGAAGTTAGAGATGCAGAAGCTCAACCACTTTTCACCTGTCCTGCCATAGGCTGAGAAGGCAAACTATCTGGAGAGTATTTCTTTAAAGACCACGATTTTGCCTTTATCTGTGGATCTAAATGGTTTTTCAAATAGTGTGGAACAAGAAAGGGGCTGCCCATGGTATCTTCTTGAAAAGACTGAAAAAGAAAGCTTTGCATAAAAAGAATGGGACAAACGCAACTTTCCAGCTCAAGAATGTCCAAGAGTTTCGCGAAAGGAATGACATCCCGAAGATTTATTAGAAAAGCAAGCAATGGGCTCCTGATCTAGGTCTCAAAACGCAGGCCCTTCAAAATAGTAAGAGAAACCTAGTTACCGTCTTGTAGGTGACTGATGAGTGAGAAGCAACAGACAGAGCGTGGGAAGAACGTCGAAATTCAGTTTATTACCAGGTCCCAGTTGAGCTGGCTGGACATGCTTCTTGGTTGAGGCCAAGGATAATTTCGGTCCCGGCTCCTATTTTCGAACAACGAATTTAAGGTGGAGAATTCGAAAACCTCCAAATCGTCTTAGAACTCGAGTATGATAGAGTTGGTTCCATGGAGCTCTCTACAGGGCGATGGCTGCATTCAGGATTCCTAGAATACCAATTCAGCCATGCCGTGTAGTTAAACATTTCTTAAGAGCTATTCCAGTCATGCAACGGATTTTGGGAAGACATGTCTTCAATCTTGTGCGCGGGGTTGGCATTATCCCGCAAAGCACTACATTTCTTATGTCCTTCCATGACATCAAGTTACTGGTTTTAAAGTCATCGAAAACAGAATCTTCCAGAGAATGAAAGCCTTTGATGTCCACAAATTGTAATGTAGAACCCTGTAGCAACACGTGTTCCTTCAAAAGAGTCCTTGAACTTCATTCGGGAGGGCTGACATTATAACACAACAAATGTCAGTTTACATAATTCTATCCTGGATGCCACAGAGTTAAGGTTACAGAACTAAAAGAACCGAGCAAGAATGGCTTAGACTAAAAGTCCACGTAGTTGTAGCAGCTGTTCCTATGAGCTAAGAGTTGCGTTTCAGCACAACTTTGAAGATTGAGCATGCGCCTCATGGACAATTCTGGAAAAACAGGGCTATCACTTGGCAGTACACCCTGAAGATGTTGCAATTTATGTATCAGGCTAATTCCTAGAAGTCCTTACCATGAACTATACGTTACTGTTGGTAGGCAAACAGGTATATAGTCTGGAAGTCAAGCACTTGAAAACCAAAGTTTTGCTTTTAACTAGGAGAAGAGCCTTGCGAGCCTCTGAAGTTCGAAAAAGTGAAGCTCACAACTAAGAGAAAGACATAAAAAATGCTTGAGCGGGCTTCTAAACGTGTAAAAAGTACAAGGAGGCAAACGTACACTCCCTACGAAGAAGCTATTGCGTAAATATGTAACTATTTGTTGGGGCAAACTTCAAAGGACGGCCTACATCGCGATCGGCTGCACGGAAACTTTCTTAAGTACGCCTGGATTTGCTCTAGGTGCACTGCTAAACTCCTCTAGATGCCTACATATATCGCGGAGTATAATAGACTAAGACCTAGATTTTAGCTGTGGCGCAATTTTAAAGACTAGTTTCTCCAAAATATGAGCTAGGAAGGGTGTATGGTCGCATTTTTACAGTGTTCGTGGAAGACTACAACATAAGGCTTTACTTTGCATTTGGCAAGCATGGATCCACCTTTTAAGCCCAGACTTACGCTACCTTAAGAGCTGTGAGCTTATAGGAATAGGTGGAATGGTCGGAGCTTACAGCGACAGCAAAGCTGCATTTAAGGCATTGCTACACCCTTTCATCACTTCTTGGTTAATTCGGTTCGTAAATGCAAGAACTCCCTGAATTCGGGCGCGTCATTGGCTGGAACCCAGATAATCTTGAGAAATGAGATCTCCGATGAGATTGTTAGACAAGGTTTAGGGAAAGACTTCTCAGGATTGAAACCCACTTTTGGGTCTTCCTGCGATTGGGTGTCTTACGAACACAAATGTGTTTGGCATGACCCTCAAGTACGCAGGCAGGCTGAAAGGAAAACAGCGGCTTTCTTGGTGTGACTTAGTAGAAAAGACTGCAGGAGTTCTAATGGGAAACTTCACTTTTGTCAAGAATCTCGATGTGTTTGGCTTAAGTTACACTACAGTCTGCGACGCTTGTGGAAAAGACGACGACATTAATAAATATTTCCTTTGCGAGTGTCCGGCCTTTGATCAGATCAGACGTTGGATCTTCGTTGCTGATACTGTAGGCCGCTCATCATGGAAGAACCTACTCGACTTTCTATGAAAGACGAGAACTTTCCAAAAAAATTAGCAACAGAGGGCTTGCTGCTCTAGTAAGTAGTACATTGGACAAGTTGCAGTCTTTCCTAGCCATAAGCTAGGCAATAGAAGATTGAGAAGCTATTTTGCAGAACTCAAGGCTTTGCCAAATGCGAAGTTAGGACCACCGACGATTTAAATGGCTGTCTTATCTATCCATGACTTTCTGAACACAATGGATTCTTGGAGATCCGAGTGAAGGCTGCATCATATTCACTCCTTAGATTGAACAAGTCGAAAGGTATGGAACGCCAACTGTTTTAACTCCAGGTTCCAAATGTCTGCTTAGAAAGAACTGGTCTATGAAGACCTTTAACAATTTTAAAACGCATAAGTAGCTTGCTTTCAGCCGGGAGAATACAAAAATCATCTGCGCAACTAATGTGTCATCTTCGAAAACCACCACGTCACCTACTACCGCCATCTACACAGTCTCCCATAACGCCATCTGTTGTAACTATCAACAAACATTATAGCTGGAAAGTTTCCAAACTTTGTCTTTGCCTTTTGACAGATCTGACAACCCTTACGTTTTCCTATGAATTTTTAACAAACATTTTGACGTTAAAAAAACAATTTTAACATTTGAAAGCGAAGTACTCACCACTTAAATGCTCCACCGGCGAACAGTCCTTTGCGAATGCAAACATTTCGTTGTTATTGGTCGCATCTGCCGAACTGAGTGTAATACTTGGTTTCCGAACGCCCAGGTATTTCCCGTTCATTGAGGTACACGTCGACGTAAGTCCTGGATCCCGAATGGGCGATGTTGTCGTCTTCATCCCATTCATGGTGATAATTGGCGCTGAAGGCGCCTTCCCATGATTTATACCATTCGGCCGGTAATAGTGATGTGTCGCCGGCTGTTGGACATGAGGTGGTGAGACATGTGGTTGATATCTATGACTGCTACTGTTGTGTGCCGATAATCCACTACTGTTAGTGTTGCCATTTACGCTCGAACCAAATGTATTATCACATGGATATTTGGGTATCGCCAGTCGTAGCCTATGACGTGCGGCTAGTCTACGTGCAGGCGCGTATTTATTATCCGTCGAATGAACCGACGACGAAGAGTCATGGGCATGGCCATGTGGTGTATTCATTTTCGTTAAGTTTTCTCTTTATCGCGAAAGCTTTTCTTGATTTCTCTTTAACGGTTTATTTATGTTTTCTTTCCCGTGTGTGTATAGGTATATCCAGCTGACGTTTGGCGTCTGTTTTTTTGTTTTGTTTTTGTTGCGATGGTTTATGGTCTGCGCACATTGGCGCATGACGCGTTTCACTTGCTTTTCTTTTTTATTGTTTTCCTCTCGAGTCTTGTAAAATTCAAACTGAAGATAACAAAGGCACGAAGCTTCGTGCAATCAGACACCGGATCGGATGTTATTTATGACAGGAAAAATGTTTACAAAAAAAAAAGTTCAGTTTTTCTGGTTGTTTGTAACGTCTCACAAGTTCCGATTGAAAGTCAACGTTTAACGTCAGAAGGCGGTAGAGCTAGATGCTGTGACCCATATTTGCTGATCGTTTGTTGGTTTTTGTCTGCGCTGTGTTGTCGCCTTAAATTGCTTTGTATCTCTGACGTGTGGGATCATTTGTGGATGATGAATTATGGCTAATTAAAGTCTCCAACTAATTGAACCAAACAGTGACATTTGGAGTCACAAATGGAGAAGGTTATCGCGTTCGTCTGCCTGAAAAGAATATGGGAAAACT
The DNA here is from genome assembly GCA_951813785.1 of Criorhina ranunculi. NCBI lineage: Eukaryota > Metazoa > Arthropoda > Insecta > Diptera > Syrphidae > Criorhina > Criorhina ranunculi. Next base: position 47,714,055 of record OX638382.1, on the reverse strand, counting down.
TGTTAAATAAAAAACGATTGTTTTGGTGAAGTGTGTGAATTTAAACCAGACATGCTTGCGTGAGTTTGAAGGTTGTTTGTGGGTTGGGAAACCATGATCATGAACATCGGGAGTAGGCAGTAGGCCTGTCAGTAGAAATGAACGACATGAGCATTGGACCGAATTATATGTGTGTTGTGTACGTTGAGTTGTCACTTGATGCGGAGTTAGTTGGGAAAAGAAAAAAAAAATGTTTTAAGTATGTCACGTGTGACAGGCGACACATTAATCAACACAAAAAGTGGGTATTTACAGTGTTGCCACTGGGGATAAGCAATTAGATTCATTAAATCATTTTGTAAATGTCTTACGGGATGAAGTGGCTCTTACGACAGTCTTGGTCGCTGCTAGGAGGCTTTTCTTGCAAAAATTATGATCTTTGGCCAGACAACCTTCGTATTAAACAAAGCTAGGTATATGCCGAATCATGGTCATCCGCTAATTGCATGATAATAGCTCAAATTTGCTGTCACCCAGGGTTATCAAGAGCCAAATACGCTACCACCAATCTTACAAACATAAATGCGTGCCATGAGTGTCTGCACTTATCTCCTAGTCATACATTGGTTGGCTTAGCACTAATGTTATGTTAAAACTGCGACATGACAGGCGTAACCAGCGCAACAACAAAAGCCTTAGGCGAACCACCTTTAACTACAACTTGATCGCAATTCGGGCTTACATCAGACGATGCTTTATAATTTACGCCGTTTACACTAAAGTCCAGTGGTTGCTGTAGGTGTAGCTCAGTGGTTAGAACATTGGAACTGAGCAAGCTGTACACAAATATTTGCGTAACAACCCGTAGAGGACCTGAGTCCAGCTTCTGGCAAACATTCATGAAACTAAAGTTTTTGTTGCCGACTCCGAACGGTGGATTAAGAAGATTTTTCATACTCCCGGAGTTCGCTAAATACTCGTACTTAGGTGCTGGCCCCAGGAAAACGGAAACGGACCCGCCAATTATGCCCTGTTTCAATATCTCTCTGGAAACGTTTATAACATAGTAACGTCCAGAGAAGTTCTGAATTTATCAAAGTTTCGTTCTAAAATCAGTTTCTTCGTTTTTTATGATGCTTCTCTCGCTTTGCTGTTCTAGACTTTCCTTAGTTTTGCAGTCTTAAAGACATCGGATGGTCTTTAGAATCAATTTGCAAAGATTGCCGAGTTCATAATGACGTATCGTGGCTTCTAGCATCCCCGTGACAATTTTAAGGTTGACTTCCTTGAGATTGGGACAAAATTGCTTTCTTGATCCCAAGATCAACCAATACGTGTGAACACCTAACTTGTAACACCTTTCACAGCCTTTTGTCGCCTATTTTGGGCTCCTTTCGTACATTTTTGATGGTTTAACCAGCAGATTTCCACTCAGAATTCTTGCAGTACTATGAACAGGTCGAACGGGCAATCAATGCCTTGCCAATGTATGGATCAGGAGCGTCATACCTCATATAAGCTCTTTCTCTGAGGTGAGCGATGTACTAGGGATGATGACTAGGAAGTCTTTACCAACGGTAGGGTCTGTAGAGTGGCCAGTTTGGATCCCAGGTTCTTCGTGATACCACATTGATATGTAGCTCCTTCCAGAAAACTACCCGCAAAACCAGCTGAAGCTTACTATGAAGGGCTGACGGCTACCCACGGTGGTGTCAGCCAGTTCGTTGAGACTGTGAAAGAATCTGACACCTAAGTAGGCTCTTCTTCGAGCCCGGACTCGCTCGAAAAGCATGCATTTTTGTTGTTTTTTCTTTACTTTTATTTGCTAGATAGGGAGAATTCAGGGGATCTCATAACCTTCCTCAAATATACAGCCTTGATACTCCAGCAGCGCTGAATGTGGCATGCAGCAGACCCAGATAGCCGATTGGTAAAAGGTGGGGACGTCAACCTAAGACGATCCTCTGGATGGTCACTGCCTTGGTTCGTCCCATTCTTACTTAAGGATCGCTCGTGTGGTGTCCCGCCTTAAGCCTACAACATCATGAAACCTGGCAGAGTCTAACGAACAACTGGTACAGGAGTTCTTCGATAGAAGAAGAAGAAGTGTTGAAGATAGAAGCTTCAACAGAAGCTCTTAACGTGCTCCTCCATATTCTGGCCCTGGACCCGAACATCAAATACATCGTCTCGTGTAGTGCTATCAGACTCAGAAAATATGGGTTATAATCCCTGAAACCCTATGGTCATGGTAAAGCTCTTCATTCATGCAGAGTCAGTCTGCTCCCCGATTGAACTCATCAAGGGTAGAATCCTGCAACACTTTCTTGTTACTGTCAACTCTAGGTAAAACTGTCTAGAGGCGTGCGCCATATCCAGACAGATATGGACCGCCTACAATAAAAACCGGACGAATGACTTAATCAACAGAACTAGCACGGATAGCAAGAATCACAGCAATGAGCACGGGCCAATGGCCAAGTTAGATACTCCGCACATTTCACACGAAAAAAAAACCCTGTTATCCCTATTATCAGAGATTTCTGACATAAAATTCCACAAAATTACTAACTTTCCGAACTTCACAGGATAGATTTGAAAGCTACTCTCTTAGTCACATCCATCGACATCTAGGTCACGTAAGTTGTGGTACCAAAATGGCGCATCCGCGTTACTTGTGTTTTTGGAAGGACCTTACCAGACAACCACTTCTACTTACCTACCTATACCTAAGGGTACTTATAAGGTGCTAAGTGTCACGTTTTATAAAACTTTACGATGTCTCGAAGCACTTTTAGTGTAAACGATGCCTAGGATCTCATGTCAAAATAATGACATCGACTGCAGAATGACATCAAATAAACGATGTGTCAGCGTGACAAATTTCTAATCCATAAACACAATGTTTACAAAATTACATTAAAAAAATGCTAGAAGATACTTGTTAAGGTGTCTAATTAGAGGACACGGTCAGGCTTTTACTAACTAGACAACTAAATGATCAAAACATAGTTAAGCACGACACACAAATTAGAGTCATTTAATGTCAACATCGGGGTTAAGAATAACTTTTTTCCTAAAATGTGACCCAATAATAGACTTTTATTAGCACTTAAGGAAGCCACTTAAGAAAAAACTTAAAAATTCGACCTCTAACTCACTAGCTCTATACAAAAATAAAAATACATTTTCTCTCACAACACAATCACTTTGACAAGTTGTTCTCAAGGCAAAGATGCACCGAGATAACCTTAATTGTCTACCAAACTAATGTCAAATCTTTAAAAAAAAAATTCGTGTCAACTTGTCAAAGCAAACAAATTGATTATTAGCGAGACAAAACAATGACATGTGTCAAAAAACACCACAAGACAAAATGTCATGTACAAACACCTGCCAAAGGATCAGATTGTTATCAAAATATGTCAGGGAACCAGACATACTCGTGTTGTTCCCCTGTTCATATTTTCATCTCAAGCCGGTATCTATTCTATTGATTCCCAAGTCTTCAAATAATGTTCACATAAGAGCGCATTGACTCCCCGTGTATCTGTTTAACATTTTGACAGCTGTTTTCGATCATTGGCCATAAATCCACTTAAACAAATTTTTATTAACTCAATTAATTTTGTTAGCTACTTGACCATTAAATATGTTCGCATTTACTTAAAAGTATCTACAGCGTGGTAGTGGACTGCAAAAATTGCACTTGCCAATAGCAAAAGTATCTATGAGAAACCTTGACAGGCTTTTTTGCACGACATATGTATTAAACAATTTTATATAAATCAAATTCAAACCATTTGACCATTTCGTTTGACATTTCTTATCGTCGTGTGTTTTTGAAATCCGGTCCAATGTGAACCGTATCGAATTAACAACATCTGTCAAATGACTTACGACTATTTACTACACGCAATATTATGTCAAAATGCGTTCAAAAATTCTAATTGACAGTCTATTCGCGGTGTTTGTTTACACTGGAACGGATAAACAAATCTAAAAATTGTACACGTATGTTGCGTGAGGAATTCCTAATGTCAATTCGGGGGACAGAACATACGACAGCCAACAGAGAACTGGAACGAAATTTGAGACCACAAAGCTGATTTGACTAGCGTAATCCGCTTAGGAAGACTGTTTTTTTCATTTTTTTTTTTTTATTATTATTGGCTGGTGGTCAATTTATTAGAAAAAGGAGAATGTTTATCGTGCGCAAGATACAATAAAAATTCATTGAATGTATTTATTTATTTCTTATACAACTTTTTTTTTTATTATTTTACGCGAGGGCAGACATGTCCAAGTTTTACGGTTGTGCTCGTTAAATCCGCGTGAATTAGAGGTCAAACGATGAGAAAAATAAAACTTTCAAATAAGGTTTATTTAAGTATAAAATTTATATTTTATTTGTCTTTATTGGTTTTATTAGTTTAATTTTAAATTTAAATAAATAAATGAGCATGTAGATACCTTCAACGATTACGATGGAAGAATTATTACTCAGTTGGACCATAGCTTATGGCCTTTTTAATCTAGGTTATGGGATTTGTTTTAAGTAATTAAGCTGCATCAAGTATGCGGGAATTTTTGCTGCAGGTGAGGATAAACTTAAGAAACTTTTAAATAATAAAGTCGTAGAAGGCTAGAGGTGAAAGAAACCAAGTTCGCAAAGATTGATGCATGGTTATCTTTTAAGGCCTACGCGGATGATGTTGCTAAAGCTGTCTTAGGGAAACACCTTAAAATGCTCAGATATCGTACGGAGTAGTGATAATGACAATGGGATGTTCGAAAGAAATACTGTGAATTATAAGCAGTGACAACAATACCAACAATTTCTCCCCAGTAATTCTGATCACCACCCTTGCAGCAAAGATTGAATCTTAATACTACCTGAGTTTCAAAATCACTACACCAACACTAGCGCAGTGCGAAAAGCATCATAAGGGTATTCATCACCTCTTTAGCGCAAGGGAATGATGAAGCAAAAAAAAAGATCTCTTACAGAATACCTTCCCTCCCACGGTAAAGCAGCCTTCACTTGGATCTCTACGGATCTATTGCGATTCTCCAACGTATTCCACGTCCCGTCTGAAAAGACTGAGAGAGAAAAGAAAGGTCAGAATGAGTATGATTACGGTCGTTCAACCTCCCTGAATCATCCCGAATTCGAAGTGAATTTTAGAATGGTTTTTGGTGGACAGGTCGTCCAGGTCGTTGAAATAGTATTCACCGAGGGCTGTCTTTCTTGTTCTGTGATGGCTGGGACATTCGCATAGGCAGTGAGTTGTGTTCCCACAGCCTTTGCATAAGTCATCTGTGTTTAGACGCATTCTTTTAAGGTGACCCGCTAGTGAGTTGTGGCCATAGGCCAGAGTGTTACGTTTAATCTGTTTAGCGCAAGTGTCCTTTTTTTATTTCGTTGATGTTTGTCCAGAGTTTTCTAGAGATGCATCATAAGCCGTGTTTTTTTGATAGCTGTATACCCAGCTCAGTAAGATTTTACACACAAAGCAATAACAACACACCAAGTGGGGATAAATTTCCCAGTAGCAGCAAGTGAGGATAGAACTACATAAGTTGACCACCAGAGCGCGACAAATCTCATAAATTAGCTCTTAGCCGATCGTATTTGTTGCGTTTCCTCGGTTTTGACATTTGCAAATTGTCAAACGAAGAAAAAGAAATCGAGCCGCAAACCAATTGGTTGGTGCGGCTGCTACTGTGGATGAAGTGAGTATAGATCGTTTTTTTGACTGAAGTGAGTATAATTATCAAAAAAACACGGCTATAATTAGAGTACGCTCCATCTCTCGTCAGCTTGAATATGGAATTCAAAAGCTATGTTCTGAGTGATTGACCAGTGATAGGTCCTGTTCCAAGCTCTTCCTAGCTAATTCATTCGTCATTTCGTTCTCGTGGATACCTTTGTGTCCCGGGACTCACAAGAGTATAATGTTGTGTTACGTTACCGTTTTACAAGTTCTGACTTTACTACTGTGGATGAAATGGCTTTGATAGCGGCTTGACGGTCGGACTGTAAGTGTCAATAGTTTTCCTAGAGACTGGCTTCATTGATAGTTCTCGGGCTGCTTTGGCTATGTCATGGACTTCCGCTTGTAACACACTACTGTGATTCGGAGGTCTTATTAACTGGGTAATATTAAGTTCTTGTGAGTAGATCCCGGAGTCCACTCTTACTTTGGTTTTTGGCCTTGCGGAGACATTGAACGAGGGAGTCCAGAAGGGGACACAAGGTAGAATCGGGGAGGAGATTTGTACCGCTTATGTGAAAAAGTGATGGGCTGGCATTTGGCAATACTAATTTCCAAGTAATTTTTGAGGCATCAGATCCAAAAACTATCGGGGTCCTGTAGAAGGAGGACGAAGTCTTGGGGTCAAGAAAAGGGTTTGAAAAACTTTGATTTTTTGGTGTAAAGGGAGACAGATGAGTGTTTGATGATCCTGCCAAGTTATCCATATGTATTCATCATCAGACGAATAATCACGTATGGCTTGATGGTCTGGGGGAACGCCTTGGATAAAGCAATCCATCGAAACCAAAATGGGACTGATTATGTATCAGTGGAGCCCTCAGATGGACATACTGTGGCCTTAGACATTTACAGCACACAAGTGGCACCCATACGCATCAAAGAACTACACAAGGGGTCGAGCCTCCGTGCTGGACACTCCATCATACTCAATGACTTGAAATTCTTACCACAAAATACCGACTGTAGTCTACAACGTGTTCTGTTCTATAAAAACTTCGCAACCACTATCCCCTCCAGACTTGACTGAAAAGATTATTTTGAGCTACAGCGGAAGCTCTAAAACAGAACTGCGAGTGGATAGAGGTGTCTTTTCTTTAAAGATTATTCCCTGACCATTGTAGCATCTTCCAAGCCGATATAATGGCAATAAAGGAGGCCAGGTCCACTTTAGTTCGGATAGAACTTTATAGGTACTCTGGTGCAGATAAAGCGGTCCCTTTTCTTATATATCGCATGCTTTCATCGGACCATATCCTACAAATGAGTCGGTACATGTACCTTACCAAGTCATCTTTTGCAGCCTTTAATAGTTTAGCTCCTATGCCATCTGGGCGAGTGAGCTTTTATGATTTAGGCCTAACTATGGCTGTTTCAATTCGTTTCGTTTTGATGACCTCCAGGTTGTAAATTCCTAATTTTCGTATGCATACTTGCAGATTACGTAAAGCCTTCATAAAAAGCTTAAGCTTCCACTCTTTCAGACAGTCATTTCTATAAATTTCAGGTTCTCTAAGCCTTGCCATACCTATGTAAATGCCTTTCGTTAGTATAGTTTCAAAACGCTTGTTACCTCCCGGGGAAGCTGCAAACTTTCAACACCAGCAATGTAACACATACAAACACAAAGCCATTGCAAAAAGTGTAAACACATCAATCAAAGTCTCAACTTGGTCAACCATTCAATTAAGTGAAAGTGAAGAAGTTCCACAATCACGAACAAAACGTTCTTCACGACCGGAATATAGTGTTACTCACTCTGTCCACGTCTGTGCAGACAATGTCATCAACTACAATCGTGCAAAAGTCAGAGGTCATCTGACAATGGTCAAACAAATCAATTTTCCCAATCAACCATTACTAAAGTCGTTACCCCAAATCTACTTTAGAATCAAATCACGCACATCCCGACTCTTAATAGAGAGACTCCGGTCCGAAAGCGGATCTCCATGTCATGCGGGAAATTACTCACGAACAACAAACCAATTGAAAACCCGCAGTGTCACGAAAGGTGTGTATTTGCATTGTGATTCGACGCCATGGCGTCGTCGTCGGTCGTTGTCATCGTCTCGTCCATTGTCTGACCGCAACTTTCAAGTTAAGAGCGGTCCCACAATCTACAAAATTTGGCAACAATTTTGCAATTGTCAATTGAAGCTCTCTTCATACACCCATTGAGGTCATGCAAGAAGAGGAGGCTTACGAAATCACCAAGGAAGAAGGAGGGAGTACCGGACCAACGACTAAAGTGAAATTTTTCACAAAAAAAAAAAATTAATTAAAGTCTCACAAGTTGCGGTTGTAAGTCTGTCTCGCGGCGAGACCGTCAAATATGGTCAGGGATGTCAACTTTTAATTTATTTTCATCGTTATTACCTTTTGTTTGGCGTTGGATACGCGTTCGCTTTACAACAACGCAAATCTTTTTTTTTTTTTGTTGCTGCGGGGGCGACAAAAATGATGCGACCAAATTCAAGTACGACTTTTATGACCATAAATGGTTTCTACAAAATGTCGGCACTGGCGGCGGCGGCGGCGGCGGCGACGAAGCAATGATGGCCGATTACAATAAAATAAATTTCACAAGAAGATGCAAAATGCAATGCACGCATAATCTCTAGAGATGGGTGACATCTGTTGGGGAATGCATAACGAATGACTGACATGACAGTACTCTGTGGTAATAAATAACAGAAATTACATAAAATAAAAAAACTTGAAATGGGAATGCAAAGAGGAATGGGGAATGAGAATGGGAACACAAAAGCGAGTTGTGTTCGAAAAATGTTGCTTATTATCCACGAAACTAGGTGACATACTTGTGAATTTTTTGTCAAATTTGCGAATTGTAATAGATTTACATGCAACAATGCGTTTGTTTACATTTCACTTGAGAGCGGTTTTAATGTGTCAAATTGAAAGTGTCAAGTTGGGAATATTTTTTTTTCGTCGATATATGGGTTAGGATGACAATTGCAAAGTGTTGCGTTGTAAAGTGAATTGGGACAGATTTTGACATAGTGACTGACGTCAGTGAATTTATTTCAAAATGCCTACAGTTGGCATTTTTTTAACTTTGACTTTGCAACAACGTTCGTACAAGACGTCAAGCATGTGAGTTGTTCCCCATGCTTATCTTCTCTCGCGACAAAAGTTTTATCAGGTTATTTGCATTCTACCCTGACCTTCGTTCTGTCATCGTAGCGACAATAATTTGCGTGTCAAAGGCGGTATTCATTCAAATAAATCTCAAGTATGATGCTCTTTGGCTGACCACACATGCAGCAAACAATCAACAATGATAGGTTAGTGTCATAAGTCCAATAGGGTACATTGACAGTTCTAAAACAAAATGAACTAATAGACGTGGGCCATGAACTTGACGGTTCAAATGTTCATCAATGAAAAATCCGTCACATCTGTTGGCAGTCAAACGGCGCTATGGATCTGAAATCAAGACTAGTGAAAACTTGGAAGCAATACACGATTATTCGATGTTAGGTATCGGGTCATGGACAATGAAGTTTGTTAGTAAGCTTGAGTTAGACTCAGAGAATCTGGGTTCTCATCCGCGAAACCATATGGTCTTGATCTAGGTCTTTGGCCTCGACCATAACTGTCTGGAGAGGACGGAATGAAAAAATAACTCACTTCCACGAACTACCAAGTTTCAATCCTTACCGACGGTTTCAAGATGGAATGCGGCATTGGAGCAGGAGTTTTCTCCAAATCCTACCGCCTTCCAGACTATTCGAGTGTATTCCTTGCGATTACAAAGGCCTTCAAGATACTAAGTACAAACTCCACAACCAAACCAGCAAAGGGATCTTTATTGACCACTAGGGTGCATTTAAAGCGTTATATTTACATACTTCGTCCTGTAAATTTGTGGAACAGAAGAAGCGCTCGGTCTCCTCTGAGTTCCCGGGTATAGTTACGTAAAGGAATATGGGTAGCAGACGCGCTAGCCCGATGTGGCTCAATCTTTGATAGTCCACTTCCGGATGGGACAATGCAACCTTTGACAGCATGTGCAACTTTGCCAGAGAACACGGCAAAGAACAGAACTTTGATGATAGATGCAGATCTTGGTCGTCAAGTGAGGTCAGGGATAAACAGGGGCTGCTGACAAGGTGGCGTTTTGGCTCCTCTTCTGTGGTGCATGCTGGTTGATTCTGTGCTTAACAGTCTCAGCAGTTGCCGTACTGTCTGTTGGTCCCTCCCTAGTAACTATCGGTTCTAAGCCACAGATGGACCAGGATGTGATTGATGGACGGTGCATTTGGAATGAGCTTTCAGTTGATCCTCTTAAAACTAAAGTTGCTCTCTTCACTAGGAAGAGGAAGTTGGCTGAACTGACTCTACCAGTGCTCAAAGCCTTCAGAATCCCACTCGAAAACGAAGCGAAATATTTAGTAGTAATCTTGCATAGGAAACTTCTTTGGTCAAAACACGTCGAATCTAAAGCGGCTCGAGCACTTTCAGCTTTCGGGCGCTTTTGGCAAGACATGGACCGAAAATAGGCCTTGCTCAATCCTCTTATTGGATCCAAAATCGTTCGAGAATGCAGGTTTAGTTTGAATTCGATTGGAAGACCGAATTTGATAAGACTTGTCTAGATCCCTGGATACAGCGGGACTACCAGAAATGAGTTCTCCGACGAGCTTCCGAGGTTCAGAGGAACATTTTTCCGGCCCTGAACCCACGTTAGGTTTGTCCGTATCTTCGGTTCTGTATCGGTCTTCGGGCTTGTATTCAGGGTTAGGTTTCTACTAAGGCAGACTCAACAGATCCCTCTCGACGTCTGTAAGTGTCCGCGGCATACTTCCTGTCTCTCAGGTTTCAGCAGAAAAGACTCCAGACAACTAATTGGCGACACTTCCCTTTTGCCCAACATATTAACGTGTCTGAGTGACACCACTATCTGTGACGTTTGTGGAGAGAGTGACGACACTACAGAACACTGCCGTATCAGGTGGCAGATTTTTGGGTCTGATGTGCTGAGGGCTGGTAATCTAAGCTCTCACTCGACTTTCTTAGAAGGACGAAGAAAACACAATAAAAGGGTTGTACCTGCTGGAAGTGCAATGGACCATGGACAATGGACAAAAAAAGAAGCCACAAACACATAGGGTACCCTATGATCAATCCCAACCGGATACCAATTGTGTCGTGTGTTTTTTTTTTTTTTTCTCATTTGAGGTTCAAAGTTGAAGGTGAAACTGAGCACTGACGTGTCGATTAGATGCGACACATTATGGAATTTATCCGATTAGTGTGACCAACTTCAGACTTAGTCACAAATGGCAAACAACGTCACGGCCAGCTAAAGTCCGTATTGTCTTCTCGTTTCAATTCGAATGCCTCGTAAAACAAACGATTGATGCGGTTTTACTGGGTTGAAGATAAATTCATTTTTATTCGTCCGATTTTTTTAACGAAGGTGGTGGTTTCTTAAATTTCATTGAACGTGTGGTTAAATTCGTTTTGATTTTAATTTTTATTATTTTTGCGCTTCAGCGTGGCCCGTAGATAATTGAATAATCCAAATATAGAACTTGTTTAGCATATGGGTCAGTTTCAAAATAATCTTTAGTCGTTTTGTTTTTTCTTTGTTTTATCACCGAAATGTGTTAATTTTTTGAAAATAAATTGCAAAATAAAATAAAAAGAATTCAAATAAATAATTCTGCGTTTGGATTTTATTTTGTTGACGGGAAGATTAAAATGCAAATGGAAGCTAAAATGGAGGTTAACTGCGCTGAATTTGGTTCCGAAAATGGAGCTGCAATACCCAGTAGATTTTGCGTTCCACCTAAGGTTAGGTAGAAGGGTTGACAGAGCGAGGAAGTTCTTGCGATGCCCCAGGGATTGCAGCCCCCATACTTTGGAATCTATAATCCAATCCGAGCCGCTGACAACTCCCTGTATATCAAACATAGACTTGTTGGACAGTTCTTCTAGAGTCTGATGAAGGTGTCTTCCTAGAATCCTAAATCTAATTTGACAAAGCGCTGGACAGTGGCAAAGAAAAGTGTTGAATATCTTCATCTACTCCTTCCTAGGTTATCCGTGTTCAATCCCAGTCTTCTTCTTCCGTTGAAGAGACTTTCTAGCCAACGTTAGAGTCAGGAATTCCTGATAAAAGTTGTGTAGGTAGAGCCTTTACAACTGTCATAAAGCTGTCAAGTGTCGAGTTGGTTTGTGTGACGTGATGGCTACATTCACCAGATTGATGAGAAGTGTCCGCATCCATAACGCATGATGAACTTAGGCTCAAGATGTTTCTTGGATGTGCACTTCCCTCATTAACCTCCCCGGGAGTCACTTTACCCCCCTTCAAACCGCTATGAGAGATAGGCTTGATGAAACGCCTAAGAAAGTAGGTTTGATGGCTTCCCGGTTGGATCCCGTGGTCGATTAGTCCTTAAGTGACCGTCTGTCAGTGAACAGATGACAGGTTTCACCAATCAGGGTAACGCATGACAGCATTCTCGCGATTTGAGAGGCTATCTCCCTCATCAGCAGACCCGTATGAGCAGTTGGCTTAATGCAACGTCTGGATGAAGAGATTGATAGTTCCCTGATGGATTCTATCTTCGACGCGGTTGGTGGGGTCGACCCTTCCCTCGAATAGTCTTTGCCAGTCAAAGGGGCACCAAAACTCAAGCCCTGACGGTACCTTTGCATCAAAGAATGGTAAACACCGAACCAGATGGATCAAAAATTGCCAACCAGCTCCGCCAAATAATGCCTAGCGGTAGTCGCGGGGTGTTTGGTTGAAGAACGAAGAGTGTGGATTAGTACGTAGCCTTGCGTATTCCTGTAATCGAGTATTCAAGCTGTGCATGCAAGTGGCCCGGGCTACTAGATCTTTAGAAGGTTCCACATCCGTTGAAGGAACAAAAATAAAGTCAAAGTGGCAGGCGGCCCCATCAACCACCTATCGCTGGTGTTATCCGCAGAATTGCTCCCAAAAGGGCTGTTCCTGTAGATAGGCACGTGCGTTGTGCAGTCGTTTCCGGTCTGTCTCAGTCAGTTCGTCCCAACCCTTCGTTTCTAGTCTTTTCTCACGGTCGAACTTGCTGTTCGCGATCTTGTTACGTCTGGAGGAGCTGGACAATCTGGAGAGGTTGAAGCTGGGGACTGAGCAGCTGTCGCTAACATCGAAAAGCATGTTCTCTGTGCCAGTAGAGGCTGTTCCGACACTTTCCCTGTCCCAGAGAAGATTTTCTTCTTCCTCCGCCATTTAATCTGTACTCAATACGGTATTCATTGAATCCCCTCTCTCTCTGTCAAGTATGTCGTCGTCAGCGCAACGGATTCTATGGGTCAACAAAAGATGCGTTTTATCTAAAATGCGACTTGCTGTTCGATGACCCACTGCTCAACTTGCATCCCAGTGTCGTTAAGCACAAACCTGAACCTACATCCTAAAGTGAAGGGGTCACCCTGCCCTTCAACAATCTCTCAGAAGTTAACAAAACACTCCCCTCCACTGTGCTTAAAAAAAAACAACTTTACCATGGAAAATAATAAATATAAACACAGCTGGCTGGATGTTGCACATTCATTTCCCATCTACTACATGCCACACCAAGTTACCCGATTCCATCGTTATGTAACCCAATCACCTGTTACCTTGTCATGTCATTTATGAATCATATCATCTTTCCTCCCCCCACTCCTTGTGAACACTCATGGGTTTGTCAAGAATTTATTGCAAAGCCGGCTGCATGCGCAATGCCCACCATAAACACATAAAATGTATCCCAAGCGATTGCTCAGATGCAACCAAATGGCTGCTACTGCATCTTTTTATAGCTTCATCTACAGTTCTCTTCCGCTTCACCCTTTGCTTCTTCGTTTTCTTCTTGTTCTTCGCCTTTGTCTGTTTAAATTTAAGTCTTCCAAAGTTTATTGGCGCAAACGGTTTCCAAAAATAACCGAAATAGTCGATCCCTAAAAAAAAACTAAAGTATCTTTGTATCTATAAATGATCTGATCACTGATTTTCTTTGTCAAGTGCGCTGGCTACTTTACTGGAAAATCCTTCCTTTTAGGATCTTGTGCCTACGTGACCCTCAAAACAACTCAAGTTTATTTATCTAAAGTGTGTGCGTTGTTAGTAAAGAAGACATCTTCCAGAGACACCATGTGGCTGTGGACGGACCGGTGTGTATCGCTTCGATATATCTGTATTCACTTTCATTACCGCCCACAATTCGACAAGCGGAATAAACGAAACAGAAGTCATCGTTCGTCGTCGTTATGGTTTTCAGAAAGGAGGGGGTTGCGCGCATGTAGCGCGGTGGTTTTTCCGGTTAAGCACGGAGGAAAATTGCTGGAATCACGCGTACCTATGTAACTGTGTATTCAGTGCCTTGACTCAGGTTGTTTTCCAAGAGAAAATCGTTTGTTGCTTTTGGATGGATTTCTTTAGTTCAAAATTGTTTCAATTCCAAAAGTTAATTTGCGGCAATCAACGGAATAAACAATCAAAATTACGCTCCAGAATGTGCGAAGAAAATACGAGATCTGTATCTAGGATACAGACGCAGGGTGGCAAATAGCCAAACGACTCTGAAGGTAGACTGATGGATTTGGCGTTGAAACGACATTTAATGAATTTTTATGGAGATTCCTTGGATATCTATCAAATTTATCTGGAAACTGAAATAAATCATTTCAACGTGAAGCTGAATAAGATTAAGATTAACAAGTATCCATTCGTGGCTATCGGAATGCATTAATTGCTGACAAAAGAAAAATGTGGGGGAAAAAAGAACGCAAAAAGATATTTCTTTGAGATACATTTTAAATTAATTGTAAACATTAAGCGCGGGGGGGGTTTATTCTGTTCTAAAAGAGCCACAGACAGGCTAGATTATGCGTCTCGAGTTAGACGTCGTAATTGCGATAGATTACGTTGGGGTACCTGTACTGTGGAACAGTAGCATGTTGTTTGGACATTGCTAGACATGACTTTTCTTTTCAGCGATGCACGCAACTTCTTAAGGCATGCGATAGAGTACACATTTCCTAAGCCCGGTCATACGCGTTGAAGCATTGAAGATTGATGCTCCATCTTATCCAAACGATCAGACACATCCTCTTAAGTCATCAGCCACTGAAATCATTCACGGAAACCCTGAACTTCTTCACGGATAAAGTGGTCACATGGTTGGTTGGCTGGATGATTGCGGCTCTATACTTAGTTGTGTCCCAAGAGGGCCTCCATTCCCGTCTGGATCGCGAAGACTTCTGCCTGAGATACTGTGATTCGAGATGCATGGTGCAGTTGTAAGCAGTATACTCACGTCTCCGATTCGTTCGCAATATTGGAACCGTCTGTGTAATTCTGGAACCATCCGCAAATTGTTCGTGGTGTCTTGTATTGCTTGGTGCAATCTGACTCTCTCGGGGAAAAGTCGTTGTTGACAAAATTCAAGTTCTTGTTGGCAACGTCGCTTGGTTGGTCAATCAGCTCTGTGTACGATCTGTCATCTGTGGCCTAGAGTTCTTAGTTTGCCGAGCGACGTTGCAGCTAGTCCCTTCGTTGGTAGACTGCAGTTAACTCAGCAAAGTGTCATCTGATTGGGTTAGTCGGAGCACAGCCTATGGTGTTACTCTCGTCCGCTTACCCCATTGCATGACCGCAGTTCCAGAGCCTAGTATCGACGAGATCTTGCCAAATTGCATCGAATACTGGCAGTGGTTGGGACACAGGTGCATCAAGGCTTTTGGCAGGGGCGCTCGCAGGATGTTAAGGTAGGCGGCATCGTTTTGGTTCCTCATGAGAATCTGTGATGATCGAAGCCCATTTGGACAGCAATGGATTGATACGAAACATTAAACTGAAGACAACAAGGGCAGTTCAGAAATTGTGCCGACGAGAAGGCAGGAGCATCCTGTACATACTCAGCGGGCTATCAGCTGTTTTCTCTTCAGCCACAGACAGATAGATATTTTTGGTGCCTTCGACCTACTGGCGATTGGGAAGGACAGAGAAGCTTCTTCCTAAAAAAAAATACCCTTGGAAGGCTATAATGACATGAAAATGCCTTCCAAATAATTGAGGACTCTAGAGCGCTTTTTGAAGACTTAGTTACGATCATAGCCGTCCGTACAATGAAAGTTCATAGCAACATTACGGCTGCATGCCATGGACTTAGCAATTGGTTCCACATGTGATTTTACACTTTTTCCCGGCTAAACCGTTTCTGTAGAGCTACCCTAGGTCGCACTTAATAATCAATTTTTAGGCTTTGTCCCTTTAAAAGGCATGCCAGCCGAAGAGAATTTTTACCGGAGCCAACTTTTGGCATTTCAACTGCATGTCTAGTAACTCGTGGGCAATTTATAAATCACATACTCTGGTGATACATGGGGAACTGCCGCGATTCAGGAATAAAGAAGTTTGGCTCAAACCTGACGTCCATTGCAAGTCCTTTGTGCTTATCTTTTGTAAGGGAATTGTATGATCTGTTTACCTTAAAGTCGTCAATGAACATTTTCAGATGAAGTTAGGTTGCTACAACAGTTCCTTGCAACAAAATAGATCTCTGACTAGTGACTAATGTAAATCAACTTCACGAAACAGTTGAAATCCAAACTTAAGTGGAACGTGTAGGTGTTAAATGAGCAATCGAAAACCGATTGTCATTCTAGAGATGATGCAGCAAAGCAAATCAATGACGGAATCGGAAATGATTTCGGAGCTTGTCAACCTTTTCGAGGAATCGAAACAGAGGCTGATAGATCTTGCATGAGGTCTGAATGCGTGGATGAGTAGTACTAGGTTTCTTCATTGCAGGCAGAGGGTACCGACACCATTAAGGTGATTACAAAACTTGAATAAAGGGCTACATTAGGACATTTACATTTCCTCCAACCAATAAATTTTGGTTCGAGACTCACCACCTTCGTTTTTAACGCCATCTATGACAGCATTAATCATCTGCAGCTCTGCAGGGCTCTGACTGAATTGAGGATCCCGACAAAACTGACCCATCTGTGCCGTGTGAGGCTGGAAAACACACGCTGTTTAGTGCAGTTCGAAACTTTTCCACTGGGCTTGGGCAAGAAGAAGTAACCTTGATCAGATAATGCGCAAATAGTTCACAAATTTGTCCCGCTTATGGGATATGCAAACAATATTGGTATCATTGAACGGTCCCAGCGTGCAAACCTATAGGCTTTTGTGGCAATCGAAGATGAAGTAGAAGTAGAACAGGACGTCACTGTTAACAACTACAACTTTAAAGCAGTAAAGGAGTAAACATCAACTTCATGAATGACACCCTAGATCAGTTTCGACGAAGAATAACCCTAGGAAACTGCTGCTTTTTTGATTTGGCGAAAAAAGTGGCTTCAAAAGTTCTTACCAAGAAGCCAAAGTCCTGGCTAGTTCTGCTATATGTTGCCGATTGTTGGACAATAAACTGAAAAACAGAGCAGATATTGAAAACTTTCAAGAGAAGGTAGGAAGAAGGGTGACTTCTATGAGCGTGTCCAGTGAATCGACAATAATGGTTCAACCTAAACTAACCTCGAAACACAGACCCCAGGTTCGAGATGATAAGGAACATCGAACCTCCCTTACAAAGCTTGTTCCCTAGAACTGTATAGAAATGGATGGAAGACTGCAGTGTCTAAGAATATCTTCTCGGATCAGAAGCCCGATAAGTAAGTAAATGAGTGTAGTGGAGACCTGCAAATCACAACAACTACCTACCAGAATTCTTCTCAAAAAAAAGGTTTCACATTAGATTTCCGACGCAACTGAATCTGGTTACAACATGTGGTCTATCAAGGGGCGGCCCTCATATGAATTCATTAATTTGTCTCCTGCTGTCGATGAAATACAGACGTCAGAATTCTATGACGTCCAACAAGACAATGATTCCCCTGAAACAATTAATTCACCCAGAGTAGCAAACCTAATTAATTTTAAGCACCAAAAACCAGAAAGAGTTTATTGGCATGAGTAGAAAAAAAAACAAAATAAAAATTAAAACCCTACAATTTAACGATAACAGACTTGTGAAAGCGGAAGCCTATACCAATCCACCAACATTTTGAAAGTGGCCTTCACTGGTCACACTATCTTTTATTATCACAATAAATCCACCACCAAACATAGTAACGCGAGATGAATTATTTATTTTGTCGTGTCATATATGCAATCAGTCCCATCTGTGTATGTTTGCAAAATGCATCAGTTAACGACTTCTTTAAAAAAGTACGCGCCACTAAGTACCTGCCATAAACTTTGGTACTTAAATTTTAATTATAAACTCGCACTAGAAATAAAAAATCAAAAAAAGCTCACTAAATTGAATAAATTTCCATTGATTTGGGGACACAAATAACCAAAAAAACAAAAAAAAAAAAAACACAAAACAACAGCAAACGACCGGTTCGTTGTACCGAAATTGGGCAAGGAAATAAAATTCCAAAAACGGAACGTCAAAACAGAAAGAAAAAGTTACACAAAAGAACTTTTTTTTTTTCAGAAAGTGGAGGCGTGCTAAAAAATATCTTCATAACCAAAAAAAATCTGGATAATCTCGAAAAAATATGAAATTCCAATCAACAAACATACCTCTGGCAAACTGGATGGTACACCACATCCGTTGGGAGAATATCAACAGCTGATTGGTATCTTGTTGCTCTACTGTATCTGTGTGTACAAAAAAAAAAAAACTTCACAAACTTGAAACGATGAAATTTTATTTCTATTTTATGGAATTTTTTGTTTGTGGTTTTTTTTTTTTTTTTATAAACAACGTGTATAGAAAGAAATTCTCTCACATTTTTATGATAAAAAAAAAAAAAAATATCCGCTCACTCTAGATAGCGAAATATAATATAAAATTCAATGATTGATGGTGTTATAACAGCATTGAGTTACAAAACAAAATCCGTATCTATACGATATATGATACGATTTTGATTTTTTTTTTTTAACCGGCACGTAGAACGACGTTAATTACACCGTCAAGTGGTGGTTTGTTTAAATCACTTGGACACTATCGACTTGAAATAGATAAACTGTATCTACATCACTTTGATGGGAGCAAAAAAAAAAAATGTTTTCAATTTCCGGACATACATATATATACAAAATTTTTAACACTTTCCCAGCCCACAGGTGAATTTGAGAAACAAAAAGATACACAAGGTATTATATGTATCTTTGTATCTTAATGAATGAAAATACAAAAAACGTTCTGGGAAACACTGTCTATTTTTAGACTACACCTCTGGGAAACCGGCGCGGCGTTAATTGTTTATGAATTTTTTTTTCAAAAATTCACCTTGAGACACGTTGCAAACGCGATGTATTCAACTTTGGCGGTACAAAATACTCGTATATTTCCGGTACTAAACGACAAAAAAAATAACGAACAAATGAACGAAAACACGAAAATTGAAAATAAGTCTCATGTCGAAAACCCCAACCGAACCGAACGGTTTCGATTTACAGTGTTTACTGAATGCGTTTCGATGTACCAAAGCGTAAAAGAGCTGCGAGATAGGTTGGCTGAAAAAGCGTTAGGCTTGATGGGCTTTGGCCAACGATTGGGTCGATTAGGGGGGGGGGATTGGGGGCTTTTTCATCTCTCTCTTCTCTTTTTTTTTAAATTTCTTTTTAAATTCTCTCTCTAACCGAACGTAGACATATTGGAAGCGCATTTATTTATATTCAATGAAACTTAAGCTTTTTTTCTGTTTGACTGAGCTTAGAGTAGAGCTTTCTTAAATTAAATCGGTCTTTTGGAGAACAATTTGATCATTTTTGGACCGTCCGTCAGTAGCATGAGGGGGAATGTTTTTTTTTATCGGAAACATAATACCTGCTGCTTGTGGGGCTTCCATTTCCATTTATACCATCGATTAAATGAGAAATTGTGGTTCGATTTTGCTTAATGAAGTGTTGTAAAGCCATAACCTGATCGGGTTGTGTTATCGATGCAAAATATCGTGTAAAACTTTGTAGATACATACCTATGTCTGTTAAGAATCTATAAATGGATTGACAATGATGGTGATTTGAAGTGGATCGTTTATCACAACTTTGTACACAAATGTTGGATTTATGATGGAAGGATTGATTTGGTCTCGGGATTTGGAGAAGAAGTAACGCACACTGTAGGTGACGAGTAGCTGAAGCACTAGACCGACTCAGAATACTTTCAGACTGGGTGGATGGTAGGCTCAAAATTGGGATGCAGCCAAGCATATGTATATGCCTTAGACTCAATGGAAGCCCCACAATGAGGGGTCCTATCACCCTTACAATACGAGTATATGTATATTGATCTTTAACGAAATTTTGATGAGTCAAGGGCACAGTGACCCGATCCCCAAGAAAGGAGGCCCTCTAAACTGCGCCTCCTCAACGTCGCCTATAAGAACTTATCGAATAGAAAATACTGTGAATTATAAGCAATGGGAACAGTAAGTACCAATAATCCTCCCCAAACATTCTGGACACCACCCTCGGAGCGAAAAGATTGAAACTTAATACCACCTGAGTTCCAAAATCACTACATCAACACTAGCGCTGTGTGAATAGCAAGGGTATTCATAACCACTGTAGCGTTAGTGAATTAAAAAAAAAAACTCTGCTGCGTTGTGGGAACACTTGAAACCGTTCATAAACAACCTGATTGGTCTATATTCGTGGGGTCTAGGAGAGTCCACAATACATCAGGAATTTGAAATCGATGCCCACAACCCTCACCACACCTAAAGAGTCGAGCTATACAGAGGAATGTCTAGCTTTGGCATCCCTGCTAAATTCGTCCGCTTATACAGAATGACAATGGAGAATGTATCTTGTTCCATCAAGATCGGTGAAAACCTCACCAAGAGCTTTGATGTCAAAAAAGGATTTAGACACGCTGTCATGTCATAATTTTTTTAAAGTCCGTCCAATTACTCGCATTCGCCGACATTATCGGAGGAACGCAGCATGATGTCGTCCAAAGTATTGAAGTCAAAACTTGTGAACAACACTGATCGCGAATCACAACGCAATGCTCTGGAGGGTCACAACGGTGTCCACGGGAACAAAAATCAGATGAATTAACATGGAAGGAATTAGAGCAGGACCTTTCGGTTTAGTCCTGACCCCTTTCAGCACTCGTTCAATCCAGTCCAGCACTAGGTTTTTAACGATAAGCTGGTGAGGGGTGGAGCGCATTCTCATCATAACATGTCAGACACATTCTCGTCCTAAACAGATCAAGCCATTAATCGGGACCACGAACTATTGGTGGCCTAACTTAGAAGAATGCGTTTCAACACAGATGACATATGCAGAGGCTGCGTGGTATAGAAATAGAAAAGTGCACAGCCTACATTCTATGAGGATGTCCCATCCTATGCAGAGGCAGAAAGCGGGCCCTCGGGGAGAAATCAGAGCTGTCAACGGGGGTATTTTTACTTCAAAAGCCATCTGGCAGCACAGGAGTTTGTCAAAAGAAAGACGAAGAACGAAAAAGGACAGGAAGTTCAAGACGAAAATACAGAAAAAGCAGGACCCTTACCCTAATTATAACATCAAGTCTCCATAAAAACCCCCAAGGACGACGAAAAGAGGAAAACAAAAGGCGATTGTGGCGGAGAGTATCTACTTCACTCCAATCCCAAGAGGTATCTAGCTAATTATGAAGAGGGACCGACCTCCCTGTGAGTCAACCTGAACATGATTCTAGGTTGCCATGGGCACACGAACACTATTTCGGACAGTTAAGCTGCTCTCTTAGCAGTTGGCCCAGCTATAGTGCAATCAAAGTTATTCGTAGTGAAAATTTTTGACATCCTGACATAAACCCCAGCTCACAAAGGACACATAGCTAACACCGATTCAACTAGCTTATTTACAGCCTCTGAGTCTCTAGATGAAGTCTCGGGCCAGCTCCTGCTCAATCCCAAAGGCCTTTCTTCCGACAGAGATTAAATGAAAACAGTGTCATCCTCACTCTTTTCTGAACAACCTTTGCTCAGAACAAGGTTTTGTAGTTTAAAAACATCTTCCACTTTCTTAGAAGCTTGCCTGCAGGTTTCGAAGAGCTTGCGTTTCAAATTTGAAGCCAGCTGCTGTGTTGCTTGGCTTTCCTATAAAATTTCTAGATGAAGTTGCGTTAATGAGGTTCTTTGATATTTTTAAAGTTTAAACTGAGAGATTGTGGATCCTCTTTTCTGATTTTCACGATTGCCTCTACACCTCATCCGTAAATGTCGTCCACTTTACAAAAAAACGCGTTGAAAACTTTGAATTGGCAGTCAGAAGTTGAGGTTTCATTGAATTTTTTTGGAACTAGATAGACGTACATTGGTCTTCAACTTTATAAACCTCGACTGAGCAAAAGTGAAGAAAGAAAATTCCACTTTTATTTGGAGTCCACATACTAGAAAAACGGGATTCAAAGCATAAAATTGGCTACAATAGTTCGGCACTCTTTTTTATAACCTCATGCCTGCCCTTTTGAAGTCGCTTCGTCATCCAATAGACCAGATTATGCCCATATTTTCTTTTGTATCACATACGTTCCACACATGTTTTGACTTCTAACAACTTTAACAAAATTCCTCCCACCTGTCTCCCACATAAAAGGTGCGCCCTTTCATGTTTTCTTACAAAAATCTCTGAAACTCCAAAAACTCTTCACCATAACTTTGACAACAATTGAATAATTAAAAACCCAACCAAGGTGTCCCCATCCCCACACACACACACACACACTCCACAGTAGCTTTAATCCCATAATCACCTTGTTGTCGTGCCCGTTGATATTCATTAATTATCTCGTCTAATAACCCTCTAGAGGGGCAATTTGTCAATCCGAAGTCTATTCAAACTCATTTCTGAAGTGCTAACTACCACATCTAATGGATGTGTGGACCGTTCCCTTGATTAATTTGTTTAAACCTTTCGATTGCATAACTCCTGATGGGGCCCATCAATATTAGCATCCAAATTGAATCCGAATGTGATCGATTTGGCCCTCAAATGGATATCTCCAAACCAAGTGAGTGTTCTCACAATCATTATGGAAATTTTCCTCCGCAACAGCAGCCATCCGTCCATCTTATCTTGATGACCATTTATAAATGAATTGCCTTCTGGTAGGCATGACGGACGGTTTAATCTCCATTATTTATGATTCAAGCTTCCAAATTCGAATCGCGGTATCTAATCTGAATATGGAAGACATTTTGGATAATGGAATGGATCAGCACGCTAATAGATACATGGCCGACCCTTTTGTTATGACAGCATCCAACATCGTGAAATGACATCTCATCTGCATAATGTATTGCCTCAGACGCACAGAATTTGCCATAAACCAAATGCAATTTGTCCGCCGAAAGCCGCAATTGAACCGCGCGATCTGTCCCGTCAATAAATCATTTTTGTGCGGCACATTCACAGCTCAAGACTGCACCAGACAAACTAGTCGTCTCGTCTCGTCACACATTACCCGAGATGTCGGTAAGTGTGACTATGTCAATTGCTGCAATGAAACATCAGAGCATCAGTTGGCTATGCTGCTCGCGCCGCGTCAATTGAAAAAAACAGTGTTAAGCACTTAAGATAGCGATCTTTCGGTCGCGGATCTCACTCAGAAGATGCACACCACTCGGAGGTTGAGTTCGCCGCCAGCTATTGGCAGCTTCTCCGTATGCCAATGGTGTACTGTAGGTCACCACCAGCGACTTGCATCAATTACAATACTAGCGCAACCGGACCACCAAATAGCAAGCACGATCTGGCAGATCTAGGACAAAAACGCTTTGGAATTAAACTTCACTCTGACTGGTGCCATGTTGCATTATGAAAGTCTCATTAATGGATTATAAATGAAGACAAACACTGTGGCCCCAGGACTCTGTGGCCGGTTGCAATTGTATTGTTCGATTGCGCCGCCAGCCTATATGACGGCTGTCAACGAAAATGACTATCATGGCAATAAATGTCAAATCGAAATAAGTGCAACAAACATGCGTTTATGACAGACGCTTTGGAATGACATATGAGTATGAAGTTCTGACTAGAATTCTAGTGTTATGGTGATCGATGACTGTGACCTAAATTTTGTTTTGAGACAACAACGACATGTAGACGATGACGATGGATTGTCGGATTGTTTGGACTGGGTCGGACACAATTGATTTAATGTTTAAGCTTGCGGCTCCTGCTTGATGAAGTGCCTGAGAGTTGTAGGGAATTGTAACACTCATTATTGGTTATGGTAATTGCAATAATTTTGTTGCATTTGATGCACTGAGAAAAAAGAGTTGTGACAGCGCCTGTCAAAATGAGGGAAAATGTCAACCATGTTATTTGCCTTATATTTTAAAAAAAATTGCCAAGTTTGTGCGTTTGACAAAGTATCGACGAAGTTGGGAAGGACATGTGATAAATCTCAAGGAACGCAGGACAACTTTCACGATCTCTTTTAGGCAATAAGCCACGGTGGTATTGAACTTTTAAATGAGACTGTGTTTCAACTTGTTTCGAACGTTCTTTGTGGAAGAAAATGAGAGAGAAAAAGCTGAAGTGGTCATTTGATTCAAGACAGCAACTCAACTTGAAGTGAAATAAGATAGCATCTGCATTCTTCGAGTTTACTGACAGAAGTGCTTTATGCTCCATAAAGTCCCTTTCAATGGTCAGTTTGATGCTCTCCTAGGCAGAACGGACTACCTGTCATATCTTCTTTATCAGAAAATGAAGCTTAATTGACACAAGAGCGAACTTAAGGACTTTAGTTTTGACTAACTTCACGGAAAAGGATTTTCAACAGAAGTATGTAAGGAAACCTTACAGGCCGGGTCTGGGAAATATCAAAACTGCCAGTTCTACGGAATCTGCTTGATTTTAAGCTCAAAACTCGTCAATAATTATCCGGTTAAGGGAGGACTGGGAGAATTACAAACCGTGGTTGGGGTTCTTCTGACTTCATCTGGTATACGGACGGATTCAAAATGGCAACAGGAACTGGTTCCGAAATTTTTGGAGAATCATTATGCGCCAACTTCTCAGTCAGTCTTGGTAAATCCTAGTCTCTATTCCAAGCCGAGGTTCTTGCCATCAATTAGTGTGTGAGGTGAGACTTAACCATGCCTCCCACCTCTTGGAGAAAACTGACTTAACCTTCTCATTAGACTTCATTATTCGGCAGGCAAACGGGCATTGCTACGCTTGTTTCATTTCCAATGCTTCCAAAATAGTTCGAGAGTGCAACACGTTGATGAATTCAGAAGAGAGGTTGAACTCGTCTAAGTCTGGGTCCTAGACCACAATCCAATCATGATTTACTACAGAAGATATCAAGAAAGATTTTTCAGTACCTCAACCTGTGTTTGATTTGTCTGCGACCACAGCCAGGGCCGTAAATTGACTCTCCAGTAGCTTTAGCTTTTTCGATGATACTTCCAGGCTTGATATTAGGTTACCTAAGTAGAAACCTTCTTGCAAATGAACAACTTAAAGAAGGACCTTCCTGTGATGGTTTTATAGTGTATGATCTTTGAAACACAAGATGCCCAGCTTCTGAAGACGTCTGGCAATAGAAAGCCCCGACTATCAGATATTAAGGTCGGTTGGTTTACTAGGGAGGGCGAAGAGCAAAAGTCCCCATTAGGTAGATCACCATTTGGGTACGGTGTGTTCCTCTCTGAAAGACTGTCTGGTAAAGAGAGGGTACGAGGAGGATGTCCCTGAAAGGCTGCTTTATTAGGGGATGGGGTGTTAGGTGGGATTTACAGATTCGGGAAGACTTTCTGTGTGTCTAGTAAATTCTAAATTATAAAACGAAAATGTCTAAGGGATGTCAGCCCGGCCAATATGTGTTAGCGCCCCTATTTCAGGGCAATCGCGAGGAAAGTGCTTAAGACTCTCTTCTTCCCATCAGTCCCAGCCTGTATGCATGTTTGTTCAATTTGATGTATCCGGGGTACAGATCGAACATGAATCTTGATTGTCTTCTACCAGGATCAAGCGTCCTCCTTACTTGGGAAGAACAAGGGCAATCTTGTATGGCTTTGGCCGTTTTGCAGATTCGCAAGTTTTTCCACATTGTTTTGTGGCGTTTTGCAAACTAGCTGCTGTACAAGGTCTTAACAATCTTTAAAGATACGACTTTTGTTGTTGAAAGTGTCCATGTTACCCGTCCCTTTCCTCCCCTGTTCCTCCGTGGCTTTGTTTTTTAACAATTGCCAGGTATCCAACGCGCACTTCTAAACCAATTTCAAGTTGGTTCTCGAGTTTGGAAGTACCAATAAGACCACCTGTCCATTCGAGTAGACACTCATGCAGTTATCACCGGTTCCGGTACCAAAAATTCCACGCCTTTGAGTACGGCAACAATCGTTACCTGAAACACTATCACGAACCGTTCTAGATGAATGGCAAAATTGATAGATGGCGTTGGGCAAAGAACCCCTGGCCACGATTTTCCCCTATTAATACGTGATCTGTTACACACACTTCTTTTCCCTCAAATTTGGAATGACAGTTCCGCATTGCTTTGCCACTCCTCTCGTTTGGGGAATCAAACTCTAAATCCAGTTTCAAAGTGTTTACAAGATCCCTCAGATGTCTTACTAGTCCAAAGGCCGCCTTAACTTCTTTCCAGAGAGCTCTGTGTCCCATGAAGGCCCGTTTGATGAAATAACCTAGAGTCTTCAGTCTAAAAACAGTCAACCCAGCTGTTATTTTCACTAGTCCTATATGGAGTAAGTTGAAGATAGTCTTTCTGGCTTCTGAAGGAGTGTTAGATTCCTCTGGCAGATCGGCTACCAGACAAAAACACCATAGAGGAGGATGGACCTTGCGATGGAAGTATAAATCCAGTGGACTTACTTCGGTTTTAAGCCCTCCGTCTTGCCAAAGCCCTCTGGCATATCCACTAACCAAGTGGATGATTGAACTCTAGGATTCCGATTTGAAACGAGTCTTTGAAAGTGTTTCGATGGCTTTGAATTCCGATTCCAATCTAAGTATCTGTCAAAGTGGTTTACAGCACCACCACTCGACCGACTAAGACAACCTCCGCTGCTGTACCGATTGGTGAGTCGAACAGCGGCTTAGATTTAAGCACGTTTGAAAGAACTTTGACAGATTTCGACAGAATACTGCTGTTTTAAAGGCAACGTATCTTTATGAACCCTTGGACAATTGGGATGGACCGATTCTATGAATTCTCAAGTAATTTCCTTCAGTGTACGTCAGTCTTAGAATTTTTTTGATTAATGTCATGCAATTAGGGAATTCTCACTCACTCAATGCAATTCACCCTCAAGACATTTCGTCATCGCTAGCCGTCGTCGTTGTCGTCGTTGTCGTGTCAGTTGCTGGTAACACTCGTCAAGAAAATTGAACAAAAGCCGAGATCTCTGTCGAGATGTAATAAATAAAAACTATGCACTGCTGATTAATGTTGATTTATTTTACGATTAAACCAGATCAAGGGCGTAAAAATCAGACAGTTACCGTCTCTGTCTTTGTAAGTGTCCCGAAATAAGCTCAAAGAGCTTATCCCGGTACAGATAGATGAAAAGAACCATCTCAGAGCCAATAGAACTAAAGAAAAAGATTAGCTGTGCCGTATCTAGATAGAAACTCTTTCCTCATTCTCCAGTTCAATTAAGTTCATCTGAACGTGTAAATGATTGAGAATTTCACTTTTTTTTTCTTTTTCTGTTCCTACTTCTTACGATTGCGTCTTTTGATGAGAATCAGATTCTTTTCTTTTTTTTAGTTTTTTTGTATCTTTTTTTTGCAGAGAAAAGCTGTTGAACTTTACGAAGGCCAAGTCCGTTTGTTCTCCTTTTAGTTGTTCTCGTTTGGTATTTCATTTTTCTATTAACCTTTTTGCTTTGGTTTGACGAAAGCACAAGGTAAGGTATGAGTAAGATTACTTACTCACAACTCACAAATCATTAAAAAGAGGCGAAATTTTGACGAGAGAGGGAACCCAAAAGCTAGCGTGAAGAAGCCAAGGAGACGACATACATAAATGTCTAAAGACGTTAAGACATATGAGGAGTGACACTAATTTTTTTCGTTGTGGGTTGGTTGACTTGCAACGATGATGATGGCGTCGAAATATCATTGTTATTGTGATTATCTCAGCGTAAGTATCTTTTTTTTTTATTTTGTTAACAGGCCAAGCCGAGTGTTGAGATTATTTCTTGAAAGTCATAACAAAACTAAGAGTTTGATGTTATTTGAGCCAAAATATTTGCTAATCGGATTAGTTTTGGTGGGGCGTTCAAATGTCTGAATAAAAAAACAAAAAGTCCCTGCAAGAGGAATACAATTTTGAACATCGTGTTTACAAAAATCATGGAATTACACCTTTCAAAAAAAAATTGACATTTGGAAAGCTTTCGTGTTATTGTTGAATTTTGACGTTTGTCAACTTTTGGCATGAAAAGCACACGAATTGACTTATTTTCTCTTCAAGCTTGAATGTACTCGCCAAAAGCTCTAAAATTATCGAACTATTGACAGTTGACATGCACATGAATGTGAATACTCTAATCTTCAAAGACCGAAATCTGCGTCCTGAGAATGTACCGAGAGAAGACTTCCTGGATACAGCAAAACATCCGATAACGTAATCAGGCTAATAGACTGTGTGGTGAAGCGGCACACGGCACAAAGTTCTCGCATCTCGTATTTACAAGGAGACATGGAGGTCTCCTTTCTGTTCAATGAGAACTGCAAGTTACCCCTCCAATACGTTCCGAGTGGCGAACATTAACTACCATATTGAAGCCGGGGTACGGTTGCAGTAGCTGATATCGCGGTCATAGCAAAAACCAAAGAAGTTTGATGTCAGACGGCTACAATCCCAAGATCCTTCTCCGATCGAGTGTCCCTTAATTTCTCAAGAAGTCCTATGTCGCCAGTGGCAACTTCGGTTGTACTGGGTTTCTGCCGGCAAGCACATGCAGCGAAACAGGAGGCATACAGAGAGGCTCTGCATAGAAGAACGACAGCTGCTTGCAACTCGCGAGGTCAATGAGCAAAAGAGAAGGAACAAACACCGACTTCTCAGAAGGAAAAAGGAACAAATGGTTAAAAGAAAAAAGAAAAAGGACGAGCGACGAAACTTTGTGGTAAAATTGCAGTCAGAAGATTCAAATATCCCTGTCGGGCAGAATGAACCATCCAATCTAGTTGGCGATTGGAGTCAACATTTTAAGTCCGCGTTTGAGAGGATTTATGAAGATGATTTATGCAGAGCAATGTCTAGTTTGGGCATCACTGTCACTGTGAAGGATAACTATGGGGAATGTGAGACGCCCCATTAAGGTCGGTACATTACGATTGCAGAACTGGAACGCCAACAACAGTTCTCACATTGAAGAATATAGCTTGATGTAAGTGTGAATAGCATCATAAGGGTATTCATAACCCCTTTAGCGCTAGTGAATTATAAAAATAAAAAAAAGCGCGTTCGTGAGACAAAAGCAGTTAAGTTGGATTTAGCAGTCAACGAGACCAAAACGAAATACATTCGGTCAAAAAAGGACACCCAACAGCTATGTCTCTAACGAATCGTCACCCTTGACAGATATCATTATGAGGAAACTTTGAGCTAGATAGGTTTGTCTAAGCTATGAACGCAGGCAATGACACTAGTTCAAACGAGGGATAACTCTTGTCAATCGCTGTTTCTTTGGGCTAAGAAGACAACTGAGTACTTAAGCTTTCTTTTGAACCAATAAAGACTCCGATCATTCCAGTCCTGTGGTGTGGCGTGGAGGCGTGGACTTTGCCAAGGATAACGTTGCACTCGGTTTTTTTAAAAGGAACATCCTTAAAGTGATTTACGAACCCGTTTGCGTAGATGCAGAGTGGAAACTGTATTGGCTATTGAGTCAGAACAGTCTAGATAGAATGACTTAGATGGCTGGACATGTAGAGCGCAGGGACACTAGTGCTCCAGCCGGGAAAGTCTCCGCCAACCCGCCACCCCGGCAAGTTGTGGCTTTGGAGTGGTTTATATTTCTAATGAATTACTGAGGCACGACTTCCGAAAGATCAAGGAACCCTCTAGGTTTGATGTTAAAGGTTTTTTTTTACAAAACAATTCACATACTTTAAACTTAACTTTGAATTTAAGATTCAATAAACAACAATTGTGAAATAGCAGACGTGCCAACGGGACAACTGACAAGTTATTTGAATTTTAAGCGAAAATGGAGAGCCAACTTTAAAGAAGTTTTCAACGATTTTAAACAAAGGTTGACCCAAATGGATCGTTAAAAGAATTGTTTAATTGGCGGAAGTCGGTCGCATCCACATTGTGATACAGCTCATAGAGTTTCCAGTAGCTAGACAGATTTTTTGAAGATGGTGCTTTCCTTATCAACACCTGTCCTACGCACTATCTATTCCAACACGAGATTGAAGGAATCAGATGATGGTGCATTTCCTTTGCCGAAATACGATGTAGAAGAGCTGTTTTAAAATTTCACATTGCACCACGTGTTTTCCAGCGTTACATGACACAGTTGGGCCCGTTTCCCGCGATCCCACATTAAGCTATCGCCCTGTAGAACTTCACACCATGAATGCTGTCATATGTGGCTTTGAAGTCGATGAAAATGTGATTGGCAATCACACTGGTACATTCGTGCTGATAAGTGTGCTGCAGAAAGGCTTGAGAAGTCCACACAATACAAAGGACCGCCTTTTCACTACATGGGACCGCCGTACAATAGCTGTCCGATTCATGCCACATTAAGTGGTGCAGTTCTGTATTTCCTGTATTCCATATTTCGTGCGAGGTTTCCACAGTGCTTCCGGGTGCATGGGGGTGGATTCAGCCAGACAGCTAAAAAGACAAATGTTTAAGGTTTATCGTTCCCACAGTCTGGCCATTTGTTTTCAAGGTTAGGAACAAGATGTGTTTGGTATCTGTTTAGTAGTCGGCACCAGCTCGAACGCAGTTGGGCTCAGTTTGTCCTGGTTTGGCGTAGATCTCCACGTCCTCGTTATATGGTTAATTATTTTGACGGTTTCTTTTTAGCTCTGAAAGTCGAAGTTTGGATGTTGACTTTTGCAATCCTGTGGATCTAATGAACCAGGTACTGCAGCGTCGTTACAGAGCTATAGGGTGCTCTTGTGCTCTTTGATCGAAGGTATTTCAGTTTCTGGAGGTGGTCTTCATGTACCATCAGGTGGCTACCGATGATGATTTGCATGACAGACTTGGAAAGTTCTCCAGTTTCTGTTGTTTAGTTGTGGTGTCCAAATAGGTCCAGCGTAGTTCGTGACGAAGCAACAAATTGTTTTGAAGGTGTATTTGCTTTTTTCCCATAGAACTCCCGACCAAAAGTCAAATCTCAGCTTATGTGGGGTGTAGTCAATGTTATCGGGTATAAAGTTGAATTGATCAACAAAAAAGGACCGACCAATTCGATGCCAATACCAGCATCTACGAGCTGATTACTTTATATTTCCGAATGAAAAGGACCAGTTCAGTTTTATTGGGTTCTTTTCTCAGACCAGAGATGAGCGTGTGGAAGGTTAGACACCATCAATTATGTGACAACCTACAAAATGCATACTTTAATCAAAAGAAAGCCAATAGAAGTTGCCCTCAATTTGTCCAATTAGATTTGAAAAAAAAAACCAAATGACTTTAAATGTGTTTTAAACAAGTTAATTGCCTAATGAATTCAAAAGCTCATTTGTCTCTTTCTCCTCTTAAACGTATCTTGCGCTTAAAATCTTTTCTAATTAAAATGCAAAAAGAATAAATAAAGATTAATTGTCGGTGGCATTTGAACCAATTGATTCACTTCAAATCAAATCTTAACTGAAACACGATCAAGTGAGACTTGCTTCAAATTTGTCATTGTTTTGTCCACCGACCCCGTCGCACATGCAAAAATCCTAAGACGTGTCGACACGATGCAAATAATTTGCATAGTTAACAACTTTTTTGTTGTTGCTGTCTATTACAGATAGAATCGGTCAATAGAATATAAAAAAAGTATCTATCTCATTGAAATTGTATTTTTGCTGGAAAACTGGAGGCTAAAACAAAAAAAAAAAACAAAAAAATGGGAACAAGCAATTAACTTTATTGCCTGGCCTCCCTGCTGTGTCCCCACTGTGGGTGGGTGGGCCACACAACACCATACTTTGTTTTTTTGTGTAACGATTCTTGTTAAATGTGTACAGACATAATAAAAATGGTTAGTTACATTGTATACACTTACCCTCGGCAAGTTACAACAAAGTTGCATTGTGTTACAAAAAAACAAAAAGCATCACCTTTCCATAAACTTACGATTTCCTATCATAAACCTATGGAACGCGTTAAATTTACGACAGACAATTGGATTTTTATAGCAAATTTATTGCCCTTTCATATGTAAGTCCTTGACGTAGCTTTTTTTTTTTTTATTAGTAATGAGACAATAATTGCTATTAATTGTCTCGTAAGCTTTTAGACTAAACACCGACAAAATTATCAAGCCGATGCCGATTAATGAAATATAATTGCTTATTGGCGGCATCG
Organism: Criorhina ranunculi; assembly: GCA_951813785.1. Taxonomy (NCBI): domain Eukaryota; kingdom Metazoa; phylum Arthropoda; class Insecta; order Diptera; family Syrphidae; genus Criorhina; species Criorhina ranunculi. The sequence goes on along the minus strand of OX638382.1, from coordinate 47,681,732 downwards.
GAGAAAAAAAAAAAAAGTAATGCCCCGGGTGAGGCTCGAACTCACGACCTTAAGATTATGAGACTTACGCGCTGCCTACTGCGCCACCGAGGCTATAAGTAATAATGTTCTGCTTCGTATTTTATTCTGGTAAGTGCTTTTTTGTTCTAGATAGATCTAAAATAGCTTTTAATGATTGTGCTTTGTGAAAGCACAACAGCAAGAGAATCAATTTGAAAAAAGTTGCATTTTTAAAGCCAAGTATGTAGTTGCATAGAAAAGCGAAACGCAACTGCGTAGAAATATTTTTTCTAGGTTAACAAAAGCTTTTTTAGTGTAAATCAAAAAAATCTACAAAAAAAGAAAATAGTAAAAGCTGCCTGAAATTTTTTGGAACGTCTTCATTTGACTGAAAGCTTTTGAAATAAGGTCTGTCCTTAGAAGCTAAAAGAGGAGTAGCTTTCAGTTTGAGCAGTTTCGTTATCATTTATTTACTGAATATATATGTATGGACTTATGTTACATGTGTATAAAAAAAAAAAACGAACTCAAGAAGCTTTAAAAAAATATTTATATCAAATAGAACTTAAGAAAGCTTTAGCAAACGTTGGTTTGCAAAAATGAAAGCAACATTTTTCTTAAGAGACTCACGTGGACAGACAAGTGTTATTCACTTGGGGAACAAGGGAAACGGTTAGTGGAGCAGGAATTATGTACATGGGTACCTTCATAGTGGTTTTGCAGACCCATTTCCCGAATGCCAATGATGCAAGGAATTTATCAGTTCAAATGGCATTATCTCAGAACACAATCTAGTATTGGATTTTTCAGACTTGTACTCTGCAGAGCACCACTTCCGAACCTTGAAACTTTTTTTGAAAAAAAATCAAGGTGGCCGACAGCGTTAGGTATCTGGAACATTGGACTTAATTGGAATTATCAAGTTGAAGAGAAGATCAGGGAAGCAAAACGGGTTTTACATAGGTATGTCAGTGTAAAAAAGATGGGGGTGGAGAACTTCACCGAGGTCAGCATACGCATAAGCATTTACAGCAATTGGCATCACACAACGACACACACGAACGCCAGTATGTACGATGGAAGTCATTTTGGGAATTTTGCCGCTTGACTTACATATGTATTTATAGAGAAGACAACATCAACAAAGGCACTTCACTTGCAACGAGAAAAAAAAGTGTAAAAGTCCAGATTAAGGACCTTGATATGCCTTGATATGGAAGAGAGTCAGAGTTAGCGAAAAATCAGTATGAGGAGATGGTAGAGATCAGCCAGAGACTGCCGTCTCAGTTTGAGGACAAAAGCATCAGTGCACCAAGCACACATGTTAACACTCCTACACGCGCTGGACTTGAGTGAGTGTCAGGTGCGAGATAAAAATGTAACAATGGAATGTGTTGAAAAACTCAAAGAACATCCAGGCATCGAAGGAAACAGAAAAACGGACAACCTTGTGAAGCAGGTATAAATCTTTGAGTTTCTCGGTCGTGAACCATTTGCTGCCCTAACCCTAGGTATAGGGACTAAAACAGATTTAAGATAGCTACTGGACGAGGAAATAGCTGCAAAAGATATGATATTTTGGGCAGGAAGAACTGTTTAGAAATCTGGAGGTCAACTCTGAGTCTTGCTGAGATGACTTGTGGAAGAGAGACGAAAGGAACCTACTGGGATAGTCTGTTTTGATTTATTTGTCTGTGTAATTTTCAACTGCTCCGAGACAACTTTTTGACTGAAAAGTGCTCAGCGACTAAAAAAAAGATTGAGATTCGCAGTAGGTTAGGTTTAAGGGGTGGTTGCATTGAGTACAACCTCACTCGGATCTCCATGGATCCATTGTGTTCCCCGATGTGGTGTGGGATACCTAAAATTAAATGGATAATGTTATTATTTTCAGTTGGCCTCCCTGAACCATCTCGAGTTTCTAAGGAATTGCAGGATGGTTCTCGGTGGCTTGCTTGACAGTTCGCCCAGATCACTGAAGAAATGTTCTCCGAGGATTGTATTTCGGCTTTTGCTAAGGCTAGGGCACTCGCATAGGAGGTGGCATGTGTCCTCCTCGGCGTCTCTGTCGCCACATCCTCTGCATAGTTCTGTTGTGTTCAACCGCATTCTCTTTAGGTGGGCCGCTAGCAGGTTGTGACCTGTCATAATACCTATGAGAAGTGATAATTGACTTCTGTTGAGCGCGATGATGTGCTTTGTTTTTTTCTTATTTAGTTCTGTCCAGAGTGTTCTTGAGGTGCGGCATCTTGTGAGTGAGGTCCATCTCTCGTTCGCGAGCTTTATGGATTTCACGGTGATGCTGGACTTTTGAGGTTCTATTGGGGGCAGGACTGAGTCATCGGCCATTATAAGATCCATCTCCGAGCCTGTTCTTGCGAGCTCGTCCGCCTTTTCGTTCCCGTGGATGCCCTTATGTCCCGGGACCCAGATGAGTGTGACGCTGTGATAAGCGCTGAGAGCTTTAAGCTCGTCGTTGCAGCGTTTCACAGTTCTGGATCTAATTGTTGTCGATGTAATGGCTTTGATGGCTGCTTGACTGTCTACGAAAATGTCAATGTGAGTTCTTGGGAGCGACCGTTGTGATAGTTCACGCGAGGCCTCGGCGATTGCTAGGACTTCCGCCTGAAACACGCTGCTGTGAGAGATTCGCAGTATATCGACGAGTCATATTCTTTCATTTCTTTCATGAACCATACAAAGCAAATGCTGTACCAAAATCTCGGTCTTTCACATGATTACAGTTGTCTTGCATTCAAAACCAAGGTGCATAGGAACCTCCTTTAAAGCTTTCTATTAAATTTTCCTGCCGCTCTAGCTCTGCATGACATAATTCTGTCAAACTTCATGCAGATGGCTTTCTACTTTGTAAAAGGTTTTCTAATAGAGGCGATGGGTCTTTGAATGTACCTGTCACAGTTAATTTTTCTAATTTTGACCTGTTTGATGGTATACAGTAAACACATGCCCCTGGTATGAGAGAGAGAATTTCTAGGGAAGTTTTAGATTTGGCAAGTTCGTCGACTTTGCAATTGACACCCCTTGTTTCACTTTCCTAAATGTTCATACAAGCTGAGCTTTTAAAAAAGACTAGAAGCGCCACAAAATAGACTAAAAGGAAGGAAAGTGGGATCACACAAAACTTACCAGTTCCCAAAGCAGTGGTTATGCCTTCGATGCTTGAACCATAATCAAGCTTAGAGCGTTTTATAGCTTCTGGACAACTACACTTCAAGTGGGTATTAAATTGGAATGAAATAAAAAATCTAAGACTATAGCCCCGAAGAAGGTAACGAGTAGGTAAGAAGAATCTCTTCAAAAATCCATGTGGTAACACAATTGGCTGGAATACCAGGCAATGAAGCAGCTGATGGAATGGCCAGAAAGGGCTCAGTCCTAGACCGGGAACAAGCGGATGGCACGGTCAAACCTCCATTCTGCAACCTTAAGGCCAAAATCAAACAAAAATCAATAATAGAAGCAAACAACAGATCGAGATCACTAACCACCTGTGAAATATCAAGAAGGCTGTGGCCAGAGTACGATAGGATGAAAACAAGCAGACTCTTGCAAAAGGACAGTAAATCTCTGTCAAAGCTGATAGGAGTGCTAACTGGCCATAACATGCTAAAATATTACATGAAAAAACTACGTCTGAGCGACGATGACCTATGCATAGGATGCGCTGATAAAGAGACCCATGAGGACACGACCCATTTCCTCTGTCAACTCAGAAAACAGAACCTTGGAAAGATTGTTCTTCGACCATATCGATGAGCTGTCAGATGGATCATCGTCAAAACTACTCAAATTCACCAGGTTGTCCGGATGGCTAGAAAAGAGACTATAATACCACGGTAGGAAACAAAATCATGGGTATCACAATGGGTGTGATGAGGATGTAACCATTCTCATCAGGCCGCTAACCTTACCTAACCTAACACAACGGACTTATCATTGGTCTTAGTGTGCTGGCTTTAGCTGGCAACCACTTCAACCTAACCTGACGTCTGGCAACATATGCAGGAAAATTACCATTAACGTCGTCTTAAATGGGGCGCAAAGGTGTTGTAGTTAAATATTGAAAAGGCTTATAAACTTTTTGGAAAATTTAACCACCATTGAGCTCATTTGCAACAGAATCATCGGTTGTGAGGTGCAATTTGAGCTGAAGGCATCAATTGACTGAAGTTATCAACAAAAAAGTTGTTAAGCTACGATTACACGTTCAGCTTAATGAGTCATTGTGATGACTTAGGGCTTCGATTACACGGGACAAATTTTAACGTCAGAGAGTTATCGCGATGACCGTGTAATAGTAGCTTTATAGTTGACGATCTTACAAGGGAAGGCCCATAGCAACAAATTTCACTGAAAAAATTGCATCTAAGCAAAAAATCGTGTGTTACTCAGGCCAAATGCTACCAGCAAAAATACCTATCTACCTACGAATAGACAAACGGAATCACGTGCTACATCACCAGGCAGATCTGAACTGATCTAGCAGCTTCAGCTTTCTAGAAAAAAAAAAACTTGCGGTTTAGCACTAAAGACAATAATTACACAAAACTGTCTACGTAAACCATATAACCTCAATCTTTGTATTCAGGAGCTGCAGAGACAAATATATATTAAATCGTCTTTCTTTCTCTTTCCTTTATAGAAAAAGCTGAGCTTTCTTTTTAAACAAACCTGGGATTGCAACGTGGTAAACATACACAGATGTCCAGGGTTTCATATTTCAATTCAAATTCCAAATAAGTCTGAAGGCAGGACAAGAGTCTCTTTCTAGATTCTGGTCGGACATAATGTGTCAAACTCATAGGCAAACAACTTTTATATCCAAGTGCATCAATTTAACAGTCAAATTGATAAAGTGACCTCATTACAGAAGCATTTCTTTTACTTCAACTACCCTATTTAACAAAAAACAAAACTCACAAAGCACAATCAAACCTTAAATCCTGTTGTACATAATGTATACGATCATTTCTGACAGAAAGCTGTTAAAAGCACTCTTACTTCCTAATCATTTGTAAATAGAAAGCTTTTTCTTTTTTCTCTCCGACTTTGTGCAATGTGCATCCTCCGTAAAATCCAAGCTTTATTTATAAATGGAAAAGTTTCCACTCCTCCTTCGCTATAAATTTTCACTCGTTTAATGAGAATTTCAACTTTTACTTAGCGGTAAATACTTACATATTTACTAACATTATGTACAATCACGTATAGAAAAAAAAAAAGAAAAAAAAGTTCATCATGCCACTTTTAGATCAAAGCACACTTTCAAACTTTAAAACTTTTTTTGAGTGAACTTTTTGGCATCCAGGAAATTCTTGAGGTCCGCTTCTATGCAGATGCCACAACGTGTATAGCTTTTATCATTTGCTTTGTCGACTTTAAGGTGACGGCTTGTTTGTGATACTCTCTTTCAAGGAGGAACCTAATTTTTTTTCTTTTCTTTCTTTAGCAAGAAAACAAAAACAAAAAGTGAATACCTAGTTCAAAGTCGTTAACGGGAAATTCAAAGAGAAATGTAACGCTAATTATCGAATTACATTTTACCGGGTAATTTATGGAAGAAAAATTCTTCATTGTTCGGTTATAAGTGTTTTTTTTTTTCGGTGACTTGTGTGTTAAAAGTTGGAAGAAAGTTTAAGCGTAAATATACTACGAATAGCTTGGAGAGAGAAAGCTGAGCTTGTAAAGCTATTTGTTGCGCGCTTTCTCATAATATATAGTAAACCATTGGACAAACATTAAGCAAACATGAGTAGAAGCAGTGAGACCACGGATACAAGTCAACAAAAAAGCACGGATGGTACAAGCACAAGGAAATCGAGCAGACGTTGCATGTTCGGTTGCACCGATGGATCTTCAACGCTTTGCCGTTTTCCCGTCCATGACCCGCAAAGGTTAGTGTTTGTATATTTGTTTGCCTTGGAATAGAATGTGTGTGTTTGTGATTGTTGTGCTTTTGGGAGTTGAAACATATTTGTTTTCGGATGTGAAAAAAAGCTTTTGTTTGTTGTTTATGAAAAAAATGTGCTTCTTGTCAGCTGTTTTATCGTGGGGGTAACTGAACTTTTTTAGATACACATGGAGGCAGTGTTTGCTTTTTTTTTTCTTGATTCCCATCAAAATATTGTAGTAAACAGGAACTTTTTGTGGGATATGCAACGAGAGGAAGAAGCACTTCAATTGTGTTTGTGAGTGTATTTGTTGTTTGACAGGTTTTTATGCTATGAAGGGTGGTTTTGTCGTGCACATAGAGAAGGAGGGGGACTACAACTGGGACTGGGATTGTGATTGCAACTTCGGTAACAGCAGCATAGATGTATGCATTTTTTGTATTTGTTATGCTTCTCTACATACATATTCTTTGCAAGGGCATTGGAAGAGTATAGTATTTTTAGATCCAGAATTTGATTGGGGGATTTCTTTGTTAATCTCTACCCATGGGTGGCACTGGAAGTTAGTCGTTAAGAATTTGTTGTGTAACTAAAGTTTTTTTTTTAAATCCTTATTCGTGAACGAAGAATACGAAAACTGAATCTGTTTTGGTGGTGGTTTTTTTGCTTTTTCCAATCTTCAATTTTGTTGTGATTTTTCTCATTTCAAGTGCACGATGCATGGTTCAATGACATTTTGTTTGTGTGTTGGTTTGTTTTTGTTTATACCGCGTCTGTGATTAGATTATGTTTGTGCGCATGTACAATCCTTTGTGTATAGAGTTCCTTTTAGAGTGTGATAGTGACGCCGGGAGGTAGTCTATTGTTGTATCTTTAGTTGAATCAGGGAACTTCCTACTGTGTTTCGTTAATTATTTCTTTGTAAGATTTTATTTTAAGTGAATTTTGGATTTTGGGATCCTCTCAGTGAAGGTTGTGTCCTTTTGTCTGATAAAATGATAAATCAATATTATTCTGTAAATCATACGAATTTAAGTGACCTTCATTGCAACAACTGCAATTGGGATTTCGTTGAATGTTTTCAACTCCCACGCGTTTGTTCAAGTTACGAAGAAGGCTGGTAAAGCCTCTTACCAACCTTCAACCGCATCTGTGCTTTAACTTTGACTTCAGTGCTTTTTAAGTCGACAGTGTTTTTTGTCAGAGAAAAGAGGAGAAATCAGCGGAAACTTCATGGTTATCATGTGGATCCAGGCATCATGGTCGTATCAGCCCTTCTTCCAAATACTACATATCTAGTCCTTGTTGCACGTAGGAAAAGGTTCCAAGTTGTTGTTATAACATAGAGTAGGAACTCAGTTCTGTAACTTCTGATTAGGTGGATGTGCCTTAACTCAATGTGATGGTGCTATGCTTGAAAAATACTGGGATACGTTTCTATTTTGTCGAAATTTGATGACAAAATCCAAAACGACAGCACATACTCCAGTAGCCTTCTATAGGTAGATATGGACATACATATGTACAGTGAAACCTCCCCTAACGGACACCTCGCATTAACGGGCATCAAATCCATGACCGACGATTTTTGTGGAATCATTATTCCTTGGAACGGACACTTCCCTTTAACGGACGCGAATATCACGTTACAAACCAATACTAAAGCCTTGACCTTGGTTCGGTTAGGTTTTGTTGAAGTGACTGTCAGCTGTTGCCAGCACACTTGGACCAGTGATAGTCCCCATTGTGATACCACATGGATCTGGGGAGATCTCCTTACCTACTCGTTGAACCAGTTGGAGCATCTGATGAAGCAAAGTAGGTTTCTGACATCTGTGTTTATCAGATCTTCGTAGTCGTTAAAGAAGAATTCGCCTTCTTTTGCGGGAGAGAGCTGAGCAGCTACAGAGAAGGTGGGAAATGGTTTCCTTCTCCTTTTCATCCATGCAGCTCCTACAAAAATTGTTTGAATATATGTACCAACACCAAGCCTTGTTGCATGCTTGCCTATTAGACAGTGTCCCGGGATGACACTTATTACGATTCTGATTACATTTTTAGAGCGTTTCAGATCCATCTGCGGCCAAAGCTGTTTTGTGGCTAGACACGTTGCTTCCCTTGTCCACTTAGAATTTGTTCTCTCGATAGCATCCAGCTTGAATTTACCATGTAGCGTTCGGTTTACCCAAGGACCAAGGTGCCTTAATCTGAAAGTCGTGACCTTGTCGATGGAAATGTGTGGAATGTTGAAGAGGATGTTCCTGATTCTTACCAAGCTCTGCCTGAGACATTGTAACCTTCCATCCTTTTCGATTCCGAGCAATTTTTTTTGAGTTCTGCAGATTAGGCGCTCTGGCATTAGCGATAGTTTGCTCCTTACAGCGGAGGCTGCCTTCCTTGTGGTTTCGAACATGACTGCGAAGATTTTCTTGGTTGTAGCATTATTGTCTATTCTCTTGATGTGTTTTGGCTTTTTAGACTAAGTCCATATCTTGATGTAAGTTTCGGATAAAATTCCGAACTACGATCTCAATAAGCGGGGGTAAGTTCCTCGAACATGCTTAAAAGATGAAAAAACTGCGGAGTTACTCCTGTTTGAATGTCCCGCAATAGCTCGAAGTAGGCTGTGTCATCTTCAAACACGATTTTGAGGTTCCTCCATGACCTCGATCTTGCTTAGGATCATAACTTTTTTCCAGTCGATGGTAAAGCTTACTCTGCATTTAAGACCATTTAGGTCGCAGTGCTATTCTGGTTTCCGCCAGGCAGCGGAGAGGTCTCCCAGAAAAGTTGCCTTTCGGCTGAATCCGAGAAGACGCCACCGATCATTGGTTAGAGCAGAACAATTCAAACGCCACTGTGTTCCATAGACATTCTTCTAAGCAGCACCTTGGAAAATGCTTTAAAAACTCGAAGTTTAAGCAACTGAACAGGTTTTCATATAACCCAGCTTCTTGTTTACTTAAAATGACTCAGTCTTGTTTGTACTCGTATGTTCTCTTGTACCTTCTTCAATAAAATACTGTCTATGCACAGCTTTAGCCTAAAATTCTTTGACTCCAAATCTATTTCCATTACAAAGTCAATGTTTGCCACGCAAGAACCCCACCGTGAAGCTTTCGAAAAGCCCCGACCATCGCAACGCCCTACAAACGAAAACGAGAGATAATAAAATGAAAACATTTTTATCGCGAAGCTATATTACGATGAAAGCCTTTTACCCGTGAAGCTTCTTAGAAAAGTTCCACCTGTGCCAGCTTTATGTGATAATCATTCTTGCTTAATCAATAATTATGCGCTTCTATTTACGTACCGCTTTTGTTATTCTCTTCCACACAGATGCCAAGATTGGATTGATTTCTTTCATGTCAGCGAGGACCACATCCGAGAAAATAGTTTGGTCAATCTGCGTGTTTGCATGAAACACTTCAGGGAGAAGGTCACAATGATAAATGGAAAAGTAACCCGACATCCTTCTGTTGATAGTGTCAACTCCAATCAATCCTCCAAAGGAACAAAGGTAACAATGAATAGTCTCTGGTTGTTGAAATGAATGTATAACCATGAGAATTTTGTTTTCATTTTAGCGTTCCAGACATAGTTCAACGAGTGGTTGGAACGGTGTTGGTTCTGCGGCCTCATCCGTCCACAGTGACTACACATCGGACTCTGAAACCAGATCGAAGCGAAGCAATGATTCTAAAAAGTCAATAAAAAAACTTCCCATCAGCGATATAAACGGTGGAAATCGTAAGCTTTTCGTTATCACTCAAAGTGACAAGAATAAGACTGAGGGCGGTGTACCGGGACAGAAGAGTAAAATGTTTCTGATTCTCGAGAATGGTGATGATAATGACGAAACAAAGAAACACCAGAAGATAACACTTATCGCTGACAAGTCTGACGCTCAAACTGCTGAACGAATTGAACAACTTTTACCGCAGCTAATACAACGAATTCAAAATGAAAATGAGGCAAAGAATCCCAGGCAATCTGTACTAATCCTCGAATCGGAGGACGATCAGTCACAACAGAGTCTGCACGAAGAGAAGCATAAACTGCCAATTCAAATTCAACGCGTCGAAACATTGGCCAATATCCCAACAGCTGCAGAACCGAAAGCAGTTAATATTTCACCAGACTTTTTGTTCCTTATGAAAATGGTCCCCAAGCTAGAGGCCATTGCAGAACCAATTAAGACTCATATCAAGGATAGGATCGAGAGTATGTTGGATGAACCATTACATGAGATTGCATTTGAAGATACATACGTACCGAAGCTCGGTGGAGTAGTCACAAGCTATAGTAGTACGTGATGAACAGTTTTTTTTTTTCAAATAAAAGATTTATTTTTCTAAGTGTCTGAATGTGTGTTTCTATTTCGATGGGACAATGTGGGGAAGTTTCCAAGAGTATGCGCTAATGGAATGTCGTTTATAAACAGCTTCTGAACTTTTCAGGGATGGTAATGAGTGCTGAAACTCAGTTTATGGAACTTAAATTTCGGAAGCATCATCTTTGACAGAATGTGATCGATTTTTAAATAATTTTAGATGACGCTGTTCGACATTTAAATAGGTGTTCTTTGGAGCCCCATGATTCGTATAAGGTTCATCATAGGATACTGATATCTGGCAAAGAGGGAAATCTTTTTTTTTTGGGGTCTACTTCGTGCCACATTCGACGCTGCTTTGGCTACCAGGCTCCGTATCTGAGGACGGGAGTGGCTTTTTCCTCGAGTTTGAAGCTCCATTCTACCCATCTAGCAAAGAAATTTAAAGGAATGTCGAGACAAAAAATGCACGCTTTCCGAGCAGGTCCGGGGTCGGTGGGGAAAAAATCTTTTTTTTTTGAGTCAACTTTGTGTCACATTCGACACTGTTGGGGATTCCAGGCTCCGTATCTAAGGACGGGAGTGGCTTTTCCTCGAGTTTGAAGCTCCATTCTACCCACTCAGCAAAGAAATTTAAAGGAAAGACGAGAAAAAAATTCACATTTTCTGAGCAGGTACGGGGTCGGTGGGAACAAAATCTGTTTTTTTAGGTCTACTTCTTGCCACATTCGAGGCTTTTCTCGCTTTTAAATAGTCTACCGTGGTTTTACAGGGTGCGTCATCAAATCTTCAACCCGAAGAATCTGCGGTAGTGTGAAAATGAGAAGCTGTGAATTGTGTTAATGGGAGGTTAGTTTCTTGGATTGGTGTGGTGCCCATAAGAGGGAGATGTTATCCCCACATGTGGATCAATTTATTGATTCTAACCAACCGGCCTTCCTTGTTACTTTTATGTTTTTTAATATTGGCTTATCAGACAGTTCTTCAATGTCATTCCCATTGACAGTTCGTCAGCCTTCTCATTACCTGGTATACCACTGTGACTAGGGACCCAGCAGAGTTTAACCCTTAGCTCTTTGTAAAAGTATTTCTCAAGTTTTAAGCAATTTGTGTAGCAGACATCGATTTTATAACCGCCTCGTTGTCAATGCAAATCGTAACGGGCCTTATTGACAGCCCTTTTTACAGCTCAAACCTTTGCTTGGAAAACACTGCTGTGGACAGGAAAGTCTAATCGAGCGGGGCATCTACATCAATGTAGATAGATAAGCACTCACTGTTCCCTGCTCGGAAAAATGAATGAAAATGGTTTCTCAAAATCTAGAAATGGAACACTGTTGTCGAGGTCAGGATTTGTGTCCGAAAATGTATTTAGTATCCGTGCGTGCCCAAATAAGTTCGATCTTCAATGTTTTAATTGGCTTACTGTTATAGTACTTACTGTTGCGAATTCCTGCCGCCTGCAGATAGAGGTCTGGAGTAAACAGATTAAGAATTGTTTCTAATCCAGCTGTTGGGGCTGTCCTCATTCCATTGGTTCTTTTCTTGTGTTTGAACCTTTGTCTTGGCTTTAAGGTTCGCTTCGATTAGATTAGGTAATGAGGTGGGACTAAGTCCCTTATCATTGCGGCCACTAGTGGACCTACTGTGGTGTCCTCTTCTTTTAAGCTCCTCCATGCAGTTGGAGTGAGCGACGAGTCCGGCGATGTCTTTGAATGAGCTGGTGGCTATATCTTCCTCCTTGAGGTTGCAGCTACCTAGAAAACGATGACGTGTTCTTATGTGGCAATTACAGTGACACAGTATGTGTTCTTCTGATTCTTGGTCTTCGTTGCACACCCATATATATACATATATATACATATATCTTGTGCTATTCCCATAGTCATGAGATGTTTTTTTAACTCGACAATGTCTGGTTGGATAGCCTGTGACAAGAAGAGGTTTTGGGAAGAGGTTGGTATAAAAGTTGTGGCTTGTCTGTTACCCCGCTTCTATCCAATAATGTTGGGTTTTTTCATTTAGCCTGGCTTTAGGGTTAGTGGCAAAAATAGTCCTCCGTAAGTGAGTATAGGGCTAACAAACGTGGTGTATATCCATAGGATGAGTTAAGGGATTAGACCCCGATTATTTCCAAAGTTTCTTCTATATTTGCTTTTCTCATTTCCTCTAGTTCCAATTTAATTTCAAATCGATTATAAGTCCTCGACATTTCGCAACATTAGATAGCCTGAGTGAGATCTCATCAAAGGTCGGTAGTGTGAAGGACGGTATTGGTCTCCTTTTTGCAAAGAACACTTGTTTGGTTTTCTGTGGATTTAACCCCAGGCAACGTTGCTTAGTCCAAGGCCATCCAAAAAGAGGTGTCATTTTAAATTAATAGAAAAATGCAACATTTTCATGAAAAGTGGTGATATTTTTATTAAATCTAAAAAACAAACTGAGAAGTCAGTAATGGATTACAATATCTGCCAAATGTACACCTCGACTCTGCCTACAAATAGTAATTCTTTTGATGAAAATTTTCATCGCGAATAACAGCATTGTGCTAGCTTCAATTCTTGTGCCAACTGGACCTTATAAGCTTGCAGACCAAGATCTTTATGCAAAATGTGGTGCAAAGTGGTTGCGGATGGGCCTGATTACCGTGACCGTCTCGAAATAGACACCGCTGCCCTTCACTGGACGAACACGATTTACAGTCGAGACGTTCAAATTTATCGATTTAATTCACTTTAGCTGTGCGAGAAGGCGCTTGATGTTACCAAAAGCAGTACTTTATAAAACGTTTCCGCGATATTTTGACCGTTCTTGTTGGATGACCCTTTAGCTGGATAGTTGTAAGAAAAGACAATTTGTTTATTTTTTTTTTCTTCAAAGAACTATATTCAAATGAAAGCATATTAATTACAAATATAATTGCTTCAAATTTACAAATATTTACATTTATATATAACAATGTTTTTTTTTTTTTGTTTTAGCGAAATGTGACTTTTGTTTTATACACTCATTCATTTTCTTGTCACGAAATTTATTTATTTTTTTTTTTTTGTAAGTTTCCGCTTTAATATTTTGTTTAAATTCTTTTAGGACTTTTTGTTTTTTGTTTTTTTTATTTAATATACAATTTTAGTGACTTTAAATTTGTCATCCAAAAAATTTTGTTTTCTTCTTTAACTTTTACAACTTTTACAAATAATGTTTCTTTTGTTTTATTGGAGTTGTTCAATTCATTTACATTGTTTTTTTTTTTTATGGGGGAAAAAAATGTCTTATAAGACTTTCAAAAGAAAAAATATTTAAGTAAAATATACATATTTGTTACACAATATTTTGTTTTATGACATATTAAACTGACTATAATGATTTTTTTTTCTTTCTTCAACTTGTGCTATATGACAATTATATATGTAGTTGAAAATCAATTTGTAAGTAAATTAATAAAAAATAATTTAATATACAAGAATTTGTAGATTTTTTATTTAAATATTTAATATTCGATAGTGCAAATACGTTAAGTACATGAAATTATGTGTTGCTAGCAACAATATTTTTTGAATATCAATATTATTATGACATTTTAAATATTTCTTTTTCTGATTAATAGTTTACTATCAGACATACATATATAATGATTATTTGTTTCGTATATATATATATATATATGTTAATCATTGGTTAAATATTACTTTTTTTTATTGTTTTAATTGCGAAGTATGTGTGTGTAATGTGAAACACACGACATATGAATGAGGGTTTTTTTGTTCTTCCAAAAAATGTCATGTTTTTTTTCTGTTTTTTTATTTTTACAAATTGTTAAGAACATCAATTGTTTAATTTTTTTTTTAACTTTTATTCTAAAACACAACATCGAAAAGCATTGTTTTATTTATTTTTATTTTTACTTAAAACATTTTTGTTTAGTTTTCTCTTTCTTTTTGTTTCATTTCTTTTAACAGCCTTTTGGTTTTTTGTTTTTTCTATGATTTTGTTTAGTAATTTATTTATTTTTGTAAGAACAAATTAAAAGAAGAAAATATTGTGAATATTGTAAAAAGAATTAAATATATGTTTAAGGTTTAATATTATATTATAAGTTTGGTGTTATGATAACATTTAGTTTAGTTTCTTAACTAATGTGAATTGTATGTCTATATATATTGTAAAGTAGATTGAACAGTGTTCAGATCTTGTTAGCTGCCATCGCACCATTTTTTTTTGCAAGAAAAATAATTCATACAGGGTGTTGAAGAAGTTTAGTTTCTTATGTTATGCTGTTGTTATCTGATTACGCAAGGACTGTGTCTTAAAATATTTTTTACATTGAGAAGTATGTAAGTGATCGAAATGCTAAAGATGAATAGAAGACAGAGAAAGTTAAACCGAAGTTGGTATGAGTTGAGCTCTAATAGGGTTCTTGCTACCACTATTTCTTCAAAAGATTTGAATTGGTCTGACCATCCAAGTGTTCACATTTTGTCAATTTTTCTAAGATAAAGATGAGCCAACAAGTACAAAAGCACAGAAAGTATGATCTGTCGGGAGATCTCAAAGAAGCCAAACACTTCTACCTGTCTCCTGTCTTTCATTATCTTATAGACTTTCCATAAACAATTTTCAGCATTTTAGGGTGGATATGAAAACTCTACAGCAACATCCAGGTCACGTGAGTTGTGGTATCAAAACGGCGCATCAGCGCTACTTGTGTCTTTGGCAGGCTCACCAGTTTCAACCAATTCTACCTACCTACCGCGTCATGCTTCGAATGCTCATCAGCTTATCCTTAAACCTACTTTCAGACGTGCTGTCATATATAGGGATTCTTTCCTAAGTCTACAACATATTTTCCTTATCACTACCTACATCTACTCCTTTTTTGTCTATCCTCTGATTTGTCTCATCCCTGTGCTCCATTATGATGTTTCATTCTTTCGTGGTTTAACACGCCTGTCGTGAGTTCCTGAAACTAGCTTCCGGATCAATGCAATGTTTTCCAGACGAAAGCTGTAACAGTGATAAGATTATTTTTAAATTGACAGCCAGGTGGCATTAAAAGCAAACTTGTAAAGTTTTGTGGCAAAGAGTTGAAAGTTCTTGACACAACGTGAAACTCTGCTGGATTCCTGATCACAAGGGTGTGCTAGGTAATCAACCAGCTGACGAAATAGCAAGGAAGATAGTACTATTACCAGTCAGTTCTGTTCACATTTCGAAATTCGAAAGCATCCAAAGCCATTTTCTTCGATTTGCTCTTCGAGGTCTGCCCTGGAACGACCCTTTTATTCTGCCTCAAAACCGCCTCAACCTCATTAAATTGAATACTTTTGAACTATTACTAAACCCTGGATGTCAAATTTCGCTCACAAAAGCTTTATGGCGGATTGTTTGTTCCTATGTCGAGCCATTCCATAAAAGACGAAGAAACACAATTTTTGTGTTCGAATAAAGCAGCGACTAGACCAACGTGGTGTCTTATTACCCTAAAAGCATTGACAGGAACCGTGGTCTTGAACACGTGGCAGAGTGGCAGAGAAAGTAGCACCTCGGACCCTCCAAGTGTCACTGGCCGGATAAGTAGGGAAGTATTGATGGACAGCTAATAGAAACAGTAAACAGGATGTACACCAGCAAGAACCCTCCGACAAATGATGCAAATGAGTGGAAGAAAATGTCTATTTGTTATGAAAACTCATCTTCATCACCCTGTACATTTATAATTTACCATGAATATATGATTTTATTATTTAATTACTACATCTATAATATATTAAAAATTTATATTTGTTTTTGTTTTTAGTTTAACGACTATTTATCCTGAGTACAAAAATGTGTATGTATCTATTTTTTTCTTTCTACAAATATCAATTACATCCGGGGAGACTGGGGATAAAACATTAAAAAAGACATAAAATTTAAGAAATATGAAATAAAAAATTATTTAATATTTAATTATAATTAATATTGTCCATATTATAATTTTAAAATGTGTTCTTAAATAATTATCTTTTGTATTACATTTATTTTATACATGTTCACACTATACAAAAACACATCTTATTGAATAATTAAATGTTTAAAAGCTTTCAATTGGTGATATTTTCTTTCATTTTGTGTGTTACATACATAAACATTACACAAAAACTTATTTACTACATAAGTACGTAATGTATTTAGTTAATAATAACTCTTGGTGTATGCATATGAGTTTTGTGTTGATTAATGTAAATATTTAAGAAGGTACGATTATTAAACACATTTTTTTATTATTTTCTGAGGTACTAGATGATGAGTTCTAAATATTTATATATATATTTTATGTGTATGATATACATATTTAATAATTATTATTTATTTGTTTGCAATCTTTATACAAGAAGTGAAAGACATCAATTTGTTTGGTTGCTTGTAGACAACTCGAAATATACATGGTTGCTTTTATATTTTTAATTTTTTATTTTTACATTATTGATAACTCTTACAACATTAATTTATAAATAGAAACAGCCATCAGTTAATTTTTTTTTATTGGTAATGTATGTATATATTTAATTTTTTCTTGTCGGCTATGATCTAAAATTGTAGACGTATTTTTATTAATTAAATTTGAGAGTAAAAAAATACACACTAGGTTTTGTTTTTGTATAAATGTTTTAAGTAATATGAAATACTATGCTTGAAGAATAAAATATTAAAATTAGATTTGGAAATATTAATTTGGTAATTAAGAAAAAAATAATTTTATAAGTTTTACTGAGCTTCTACTAAGTACATATTTCAAGTTCGGAATTAAGTCGTTTTTAACTGAGAACATTGAAAGAAAAAGTCCAAAGAATGGTAAACATTGACATACAAGCGCGCTCCTAATGCAAGGGTACCTAGTACTGCAAACATTTTCTACTCACTTTCCGCTGGCCGAATTTTCTTTAAATGGAATTCGTGGACATCCAATCCGTAAAACTGCCAAAGTCCGCCAAGTCCACTCATCCAGTCAGGTAGAAGAGTGGATTGATCTAACCAAACATGACACAGAATAGTCGAGAAAGGATCGAGATCTCTGGGAATGAGCTGCAGTGAGTTAAAACGCATTGCAAAACGCGTGCAGGCGTTGTCAATGCTTTATATACTTCTTCAGCATTCTTGAATGAATCTACGATAGAGATATACACAGATCAATCTGACGCAGCGTATGAAATGGTGGCAGGAGTTTTCTTCAGTGCACCCAATGTGAAGATCACTAGGTGACTGCAGGATCAATCGTCGCTCTATGCTTATGTGCTGCCTGGCGCAAAATTGACCGAAGTGGTGCCCCTAATAAAAAAAATAAGAAGAAATCACGGCATATTGCTTGATAAGTAGGTATGCGACTATAATGGGTTTCCCCTCCAATTATTTCTGCAGAAGCTATGGAGATGAGGAGGAAAAGGAAGAAATTGTAACTCATTTTCTCTGCACTTGCCTTGTCCCATATATGCTAAGAAGGAGCACGTCCATGAAGATCTCAGCGACCTAGTCAGTAGATACTTAAATAACTTTATTTCTGGTTTCTACATATAGTGTGGAGCAGAACGACGTTAGCCACAGAAATAAAGATCCTCTCGTCTGTTTCAACTAGAGACATCAGTCTCTTCAGCAGTGTGGTTTTAGTCCAAAAATGTCCACTGTCGACCAAATTTGAACACCTCAACAGATACTGGAGAAAACCCAAAAAGTCCAAAGCAATACCCGTTATCTTCTTATTGATTTCAAGACCGCTTATGACAGAATTTAAAGAGCAATGTGTAGTTTTAGCATTTCTGCCAAACTCGTCTGTTTGCTGCTCCATCAAAGAACTACATCACTGAGACCTTTGCTGTTATGAGAATTCTTCAACTACCTGACGATTTCAAATATGTATTTGTTCCAACGAAGGTCGTTGTGTACACACATTCCGTGAATGGAAGGTCCTTCCGCATGGATAATGGTTTTAGGTATGAGTTTCGCTAGAATGACGCAAGACAGCAGATTTTGGAAAGCTTCGGTCTAAATGTGTCGCCAATTGCAGGTAGGCAGAAGGTAATAGCTGCCTCATCACTAAGCAGATTTGGACAAAGCTGGATTACAAACGCTCTCACTTTCTCATCAGATAGAAAAGACTGTTCACAGTACGAGTCATAACGAGACATTGCGCCATTGGCAAGCGCGCCAATAGGCTGGGTCTTCTCTACAATGACTTTAGCAGAAGCTACATAGAGGAAGATGAGAAGGAGACAATTATCCACCCTCCTTGCACAAGACTGGAAGGTCCTCTCAGCTCGAAGAAAAACATACCTTGGAGCCAGTTTCTTGCATAGGCTCAATGAACTGGCCGACATAAGCATAGGTAGTCTCCAAAGCTTCAAAGCAAGCTCCGGCCGATTCTACGTGTAGATTTTCTGGTTGAAGTACAGATCCATATGGTAACGCAAAGAACCTTATCTAGTCTAAGTATGGTTTCATATTTGCTGCCTAACCTGACCTTAACCTGATACTCAGTTAGACATTTCCTTCATAAGTTTTATGTGTGAACAGCAATATTCAAAATTGAAACAAAAATTCTCCGTTTACACTCAAAAATGCACAAAACAAAAATCAAACACTTCATTAGAGAACATACATTGTTTCCAAAGTAATTTACATGACATAACGACATCAAATCAAATCTATCACATTTGTTACGTGTGTATGCGTGTCTTTTTGTGTACATACATTTAATTACTAATCCAAAAACTATTTAATAAGCTATATTCACTACAAAAATTACTTGTAACTTGTTTTCTTCATATAAATGCTTTTGTGACGAATTTCTCTTTTTTTTCAAATGTACACCTTAAACACTAAAAAAAAAATACATACAGTGTATAAGAAAATTACATTTATGTATTAAATACTTTCCCACTGAAAAATTAAATGAAAAAAGAAAAAAATTAAAACCAAAATCAAACGAAAACATAAAGAAAAACACTCAGTTATTTACTTTTTAGAAAATATAATTTGTTTTTTTTTTTATTATTATTTTGTTTGTTTCATTTATCTACAATTGTTTATTTTTAAGAAACTTAAAATCTAAACATTATTTAAGAAAATAATGATAAAACAAAACAAAATCAAAGGAGAACTTAGAATTTAGAGAAAAATAAACTATAAAATGAAATGCGATAATGATTACATGAATGATGATTAAGAATATTTATTTTATTTGATTAAATTTTCTAAAAGTTTTACATTTTATTTTTTTTGACGAATTACACAAGAAAAAATAAAGAAAAAATACAAAAATATATATATGTATATTTTGTGTTTTATTTAAAGTTGATTAGTTATACTTATATAATAATGACCAATAAAATATATATTTTGTTTTCATTTAGATACCTACATAAAAAACATATTTATTTTTTTATTGGTTATTTTGAGTTAAGAATTAGCATGAGCTGTTTGTTTTTACACATTGAATTT
Source organism: Criorhina ranunculi (assembly GCA_951813785.1). Classification (NCBI taxonomy): domain Eukaryota; kingdom Metazoa; phylum Arthropoda; class Insecta; order Diptera; family Syrphidae; genus Criorhina; species Criorhina ranunculi. The sequence goes on along the minus strand of OX638382.1, from coordinate 47,662,013 downwards.
GGAGAAGTTTTCATTTTCTTTGTTTTTTTCTTATGTATTTACAAAAAAAAAGTGGTCTTATTCTACACAGGTGTTAAGTTTAAAATAAAGTATGGAAAATAATTATTTAAAGTGCTTTATGATTTAAGAAAACACATTTTTATTTATAATGGCTCTGTAAGAAATTCGCAATCACTTGTGTGAATGTAAATGAAAATCAATTTTGTCTTTAGCTTTATACATTAAATTGAAGAATTTTCTTTTGTTTTAGGGAACAAAGTGCTTACATTTAAAGGGTGATTCAATTGGAGGTTACAATTTGAGTCAGTGGTTCTGTCTGTGAATACAAGGGCCCGACTTATAGAATCCTTTCTCTCTTCGTCGCGCCAACGACCACAATTTACAACTCGATTGAATGCTCGCTTGCTTATGAGAAGTGGCCTATAGGCAACGTAAACTGCCGGGTACGTTAACAACTCAACAAAGGAATTTGAATGGCAACGTCGTATATGTATGTCAACGCATTCTTCGACATGATGGAGAGATATTAAAAACAAATATTTGTCGCAACAGCTCAAAGATGGATTGAGAAGAAGAAGAAAATGAACGGTGGATTGAGAAGCTTTTTCATGGCGGATTATACTCCTGCAGGTTTGTTATGCCTGCGAAGAGCTGGTGTCGCGAAAAAATATTTAGTGGTTTTCAGGATCGAACCTATGTCCTTTTGCTTAGCAGTCCAACGCACTAACCACCAAGCCACAGCGATCAGCTAGAGAGATAAGTATTGATATTTCTTATTGTCAAAACCCATAATCGAAAATGGGAACATTTAAACAACACTGTCCACTGTCCAAAGAAGGCCCTTGGTGAATACTACTTCAACAATGTGGGCTACCAAAAATCATTAAGAATTCGGGATGGTCCAGGGATGGCGCCCAATCGCCAACAAACTTACACCGACCTTCCTTCTTTGTCCTCTATTTCAGACTGGATATTCCATAATGGATCCGAGGAGATCCAGGTGAAGGCTACGTCGCACGAGATCCAGTCATCGCTTCAAGCTACGTGCCTACCATCTCGTAGCGCAGTTAAGAAATTAATGGAACAATTCAATTAAACCGGGTCAATGTTGGGTGTGCAAAGACCAGTGCGTTAATCACGCGAAAATATCGCCTCTGTGGGTGACAATGTTCGTGAAAATCTGGGCTAACTCTATTCGCCATCTTTCGAGCAATTTGACCTTTCCTACAGCTCCACATAGCGCATCTAAATGCCCACACGATCAGGAATTGGCTCATGAATTGAAGTCAATAGGCAATGAATTGTGTCGTAACTTTAAGAACCACCAAGTGATGGATATTTCGAACAAAGATCATCTTAGGCTATGGAGCTCACTTGAATTACTTCGTCGCATTTGGGGTCATGAAAATCCACGGACAATTCAAGAACAACCAATGGATGCTTAAAAACTCACTGTGGTGCGAATTTTGCGGCCTGATTGGGCCTTATACATACTGCTATTGCAGTAGACGATATGGTAACAAATTACTTTTAGAACCAACTGGATGATATTAATGTGAACGATATGTGGTGTGAACCAAACGATACCACCTGCACCTGATCAAATGAATGTTAGCCAATGAGCGAGATTGACGGTCTATATTCAAACTTTGTTCCGCTTGTCACCAGGCGTTCACAACCCAGACGGAGTTCTTCTTGAATATGTACAAAACAGCAAAGCTATGCTCCTTTTGCTTCTTTTCTTTGCAGGGCTATGGGAAATAGAAAGTGTATGCCAAGGACCTTCAAATTGTTTCAGAACTAAAGGACGATAATCGATAAAAAGTAATTTCATCAAAAGGGCGGAAGTCTGCAAGGCTGGCAATAGCGGCCATTTGACCGATATGTATTTAATTTCAAAATTTAATTGTAACCTCCAATTGAATACCTCTTCTGTATAAGAAAAATAGAAAAAACACAAATGAAAGCGCAAAAAAAAAATAAAAAGTATTCCCCGAACAGAGCACATGCAATGAGATCGATATGAAAGATTGATAAGAAGTTTGTTTGTATGTTTCTGTATGATTATAAATATATTGATATTTACTTTGCAAATTATTAAAAAATAATAATAATAATTATGTTGTTTTAAAAGAGTTTATAAGTCAGATGATTGTATAAGGTTGTGTGTTAGACGACAGGTGAAGGTGTAAAACCCTCCTTGCTGGGTATTTGGTGGGATTCTAAGAGCAAATTACACGTTGATGTAATTTTTATGCGGGATATCACAATTTCGCGAACAAATCCCTAGAATCTGTCGCTCCGAAATGGTTGAACGATTCAAAATTCATCTTATATAAGTGTCAGGACATAGGGACATTCCTGGTAACTGCATGACGGATAAATGTGCGATAGCACAACTCTATTAGTTCTACAGGAAAATTCGGAATCTTGATACAGCATGTAAGGAGGTCGTTACTCAAAATAAATGTGATCATCATTACCAATCCATAATCCCCTTTTGATGTAATGGTTTTAGAAACTCCGATTTTGTTCGTTTCTATTTTTATTTCTGGTGGCTGTTGCTGTTCCTTGACCGAAGAAGAACCTTCACAGGTCGGGTCACAGGGGAACACACTACTCACTGCCACCTTCACCTGTCTCATTACTCAACAGACCTAAGCTAGCTCACAAACTCTCCGAATGCCTAATCGAACAGAAAAGGCTGCGCATTTTCAATTAAATCAGGAAACACCGCACCAGTGGTGGGCACCCCAAGAGACTGAGCCTGTAATGATTTTTGCAAGCTTAAAGAAGAGCTTATCCAGGAGTCAGCTTATTCCACAATCTAGGCAAATTTCAAACAAACTCCGGATGATTTTGCGGGTAATTCATAAGAAGAATACTCAAATCCATGGGCTATCACAATGGACATACATTGCCACTCTAAGCTTACCTAATTGACTTGAGTCGATGCGGCTATTCAAGAAAAACGTTTGGTTTTGGTCAATCGAAAATCATCACAACGAGCTTAGACTGGAAACGTTCGTCTAAAAGACGTTGCGAAGCCCAAAGGAGTTCCAATAGGCAATTCTGTTGCACCCACCAAATTCTGCAGATATTACGTCTTTCCAGAATAGAAAGCTGCCGAAATCTACCTAACGAACTTTTTTCAAGCCAAAAGAAGTTCTTTCTACAAAAAAAGAATCGACAAGCTTGTAGATCATTGGATTGAACTTATTGAAGTTAACTCTTAAAATGGACACGAACTTATTCAATCATCTGATATTAGCAAAAAAAAAAGTTTAGTTTCGTTTAGTATATTACTTTTTTGAATGTAAAATGAACTATTGAGTGGGTATGCTTACATATCTCTTAATTAATTGGGTTTTTCTTATTTTAAATTATGAATATGTATACATTTATAGAGTTTCTTTGTTTATTTAAGTATTTACATAGAACAATTTTGAGATTATACATATATTTATGTCGAGTGTACAATGTGAAATGATGTAAGATGATGACATTAAAAAAATAAGAATACAAATTCCATTCAGTTCTAAAGTTTTGTTTTTTGTTTTCTTTTCGTTTTCTTAAAATTAAAAACTTGCTTTTTGTTTTTCTTCTTACTTAAGATATAATTTTGAAATCAAATTGAAAACTTAGAAACAAACATTTTGTACTATCTAAATATTTAATACAAAACAAAAGAAAGAAAACTTAATTGTACCATCAAAATAGAAGAAGAAAAAAATTTTTTTTACCAAATGCTTTAGTTTTGTTTTTCGTTTTTGTTTAAAGAATTTTTTAAGCAATTTAGAAAAAAGAAGTTTTTTTTTTATTAAGCATTTGAATATTATTTAAGACACACTATATTTAGGTACAAGTAATAATTTATTTATTAGTTATTATTTTCATTTTAATTACTATAAACACAAAAGGACAAGAGAAATTTTGCTTTCACATGGGAGAGAGAATGTGTTTTACATTTATAAAGTATATAAGACTAAAGGAAAAAGAAAATGATCAAAATTATATTTATTGTCTAAAGTTAAAAGCAACAAAACAACAAGTATTATTTAGTTCGAAAGCAAATTAATTTATTTTTAAGAGAATATTGCAAAGAAATTACAATATACTCGTTGTAATTATTTGTAAATTTTGTTTACTTAAATAATAACTATTCACTGGGGCAGTGTGTCCACTTCTTGAGTACATTAATAAGTAATAATGTACATTGTTTATATTAATTGGAAGAAATTATACTAAATTAAACTAAAAAAAAGAAAAAAACTTTGATATATACAAAAGAGAACCAATTTTAGAAGAATTTAGAATAAAGAGAGAGAGAGAGAGAGGTGCCTGGAGAAAATGCGTGGAGGTAGGTTTTTAAAAACAAAGTTTTCAAATGTAAGTTCTACGGGGTGCCATATGGAACAACCACATATACCCATACTTCCAGTTGAAGATACCTTACATAAGCCGGATCCCTGCATGTTAACTTAAATTCAAGTGAGATGCTATGGTGAGAACTAGTTTTAGTTGGACAAGTGGTGCAACGTGTTTGGCAACAAAGCAGATTTGGCCAAAGCTTAAAGAATTTAATTTCTCTCAACAGATTCCAAATCAGCACCGCAATAGGCATCATCACGGGGAACTGTCTAATAGGCAAGTTGACGTACATTCTAACGTGTTTTATAGAAGCTGCATAGACGAAGAGGAGCTGCCTAACACTCTCCCGTAAAAGAGAACTTCACTTAGGAGATTTTTAACAACTAAACACAGGTGTCAGAAAACTCCAATTTGTTAAACGAGTGTACCTTCTCCCTTCAAGATCCATGTAAGATCACAACGAATTTATTATTGGTCGAAGTATGCTGGCTTTAGCTGGCAGCCACTTCAATCTAGCAAAACCTAATGAGACCATAAACTACACAAGTTTCATTGCACGTTACGCAACCAATTTAACTGAAGAAAGCTGATGACACTAAAATTTAAGCAGCTTTATATTTTCAAGGCCGAGCTATGTATCAATCTATAACAACACTGTGGATGGGAAATTTTCGCAACTTTAAGACAAAATATGAAAATGGCAGTATACGAGCAAAGTCCCAACAAACGTGTGCAACTTCTGTGGTAAATATACAGCAAATATTACACTTCTAGGCTTAAGCATGCATGTACTGCTTCGTTAATGGACGTGATGGACTGAGATTTGCTGCGCTGTCAATATTTTGAAAACCAATCAAAATTTAGAGGAAATTTAAGGAAAATAAAGCGGCCAACTATAGATGCAGATCCAAAGGAAACAACTTACTATTTTGACGGCAGGCATATTTTTAACGAGAAACAACCACAAAATGTTGCTGTTAGGTACTGCTAGTGATAATCTGATAATTCGCCATTGTCACAAGCACCATCTCCGTTGTAGAACGCCTTTTAATTTAAAGAATGGAACTCAGTACTGACAAATAAAGAAAGCTTGCATTCTTCTGCTTTGTGTTGTGGCCTCACAGTTGCTAACAACTGTCTTGTTGAAGGAAAGCGAAAAAAATATGATTTGGAGTAAAAACTGCAACATACTCGAGAGAAAATAAAATTTGGCTTTATTTTCTTAATCAACGATGCTGCTGAATAGGACGTGTGCTTCTGAATAAGGAAATCAACAGCTGATTTCAGTATATTCACAGAGTGATCAGCTTATATTTCCGCAATAACACGTATTGGGTAGTGTCATAAGCCGAAGAGTAAACAACCTTATAGGTAAGAGCTCTTCTTGGCGTTATCTGGTCAAACTTCCTGTCAAACAATAGCGTAAGTATACGGCTAGTGAGTACATCAATACAGGTTTATTAAAACGTGGAGTGCAAAATATAATCACAAGTCTCATCTTTGTCGAAATCCCAACAGGCATTGGACATTTCTTCCTTGTGGAGGTCATTCAATTTTTCAACGAAAAAAAGGTTAAAAAGAGTGTCTTCTACGTGCAAATATTTTGTCTAACTAGTTCTGCGACACAGGAAAAGGTTTACACCGATACGACTACTCAGGGATTTTGTTCCTGTATGAAAATTCTGCATGTAGTTGTTCAATGCTGGTTATCCGGTTTCTCTACGTGGTATCACAATCGGCCTTCGTTTGGCTTAACTTAACCTATGACAGACTCAGTCAGCTATACAACTAGAAATTGTAGACGATACACAGTGATAAAGGTCGTTTATTAGCCACCAAAATAGAGCTACAACTTGAGTGGAAACTAAGGAATGGAATTGATGTTACATTGAATACATGTCCATCATTCTTTATTCAATACCAGATACCTCATAAAAACAAATCCAATAAAAACCTGAGGCAACCCATCGACAATGAGACTGAGAGTATCAATTTTTGGTTATATTTGACATGAGTTTCTCTGCACTTGGTTGGTTGGAACTCTGGTATTGATACTCCTGGTATGCCACATCAGTATCCATATTAAAGAACTTTCAGTGCAGGAGTCTTAAGACATAATGGGAGCATGTTACCCTACATATGACTGCAAACTTTAAATAATAATTTTTACCAAAACCAACTTTTTTTTTTGTATAGGAACTGTTTTAGTTTATAAAGTTTTATTGTTATCTGTTTTTTCACCAATATATGCTTCCACACAATTTTACACCAAAAATGTATATAAATTTTTAAATCTTGAATTATCTTCTTTTTTTTTTAATAAACTTTTACAAAATCTTATTTGTAGAAACTAAAAATAAAAACAAAATGGTTCTCTTAAAGTCAAATTAATATGCATTATTGCGCAAAGAAAAAAATATAATTATACAAAAAAATATGTAAAGAAAATTAAAAATACATAAAATAATGTAAATTTATAGGATGTTTCGTTCTCTTTTTCAATTTTTTATATATATATATAATGTTTACTTTAAATTTAATAACTAAATTGAAATCAGTCCATAGAGTTAAATATTATTTTTAATCGTTTCGTTTAAATTAAACATTAAAAAAAAATAGTTTTCTTCTTTCGTTTGTTTAATTTTTTTTATGTCCCTCTCAAGATTTTTATTTGTTTATTTTTTAACTTTTGTTTTATATGCTTAATAGTTTACAAGTGATTCTAATATACTGACACCTCACAATAAACACGATGAATTAATATATTTAATGTTTTGTTTTGTTTTACTTTACCACTATAACTACATTACACTTTTTTATAAGTTATATGCATTTTGTTTGCAAATACTATTAGAAAAGAAAATGAAATATTTTTTCTTTCTTTTGTTTTATAGTAAGGACATTATAATATAATCGTTTTAAAGAGTTTTTGTAATGAGATTTTTTGTTTTTTTTTCTTTTTCTTACAAAGACGACATACACTTTTTTTTTTAAATTGAATATTACTTGTAATATAAGTCCTTTAAAATTAAGTTTGTATTTTTTTTTATCTAATGTAACGAATTTTGTTGTTTTTTTCTTTAAATTTTTTTTTGTTTTTCTTGAGGTAAATTTGGCAAACAAATTACGATGATCGATCGAGTGGTGTGTTGTTTTGTTTTCTCCATTTTAGCAGTTATTTAGTTATTTATTTATTTTGTTATTTTTTTCAAAACTTAACGTCTTCGTTTTATCGACTAGTGTGTGGTGAGTAGTAGTTTTCCTCTTTCGACGTAAATGGTGGAATGATTTTTATCTCTTTAAAGTTGTCCAATGAAATTATTATTATTTGTTTTTCTTTTTTATAATTTTGATTTAAATTTGTTTATGATGCAAAGTTTTTTTTGTTTTGTTTTTTAAGTTAAGAATTAAAATAAAATTTAAATTTGGCAGAAAGTAATCTATTTTAGGCAGCTATCGCCTCATTTTGCCGTCATTCCCATTGATGCGGCGATGGAGGCAGTTCTGAAGGATGGGCAACGGTTGAACTATGGAAGACAAAAATGAAATGAAGAAGAGAAGAGAAGAAATATTATTACTTTGGAAGAAATGTTTAAAATAAAAGTTGTTAAGTATTTCAATTTAATAGTTTTTTATGTTTTGAAATAAAATTTTGAATACACTTCAAAAGCACAAACAACAAAATACGTATTCACTAAGTTATAAGCATGCACTAATGTACTAAGATCGTATACAAGATTTACTTATAGATTTTAGTGTGTGTACGTTTAATAGATAAAACTTTAAAAACAATTTTGTAAGATAGATATAAATGCAAGTTCTGTGGATGACAGCTTGTAGTTTGAACAAAATCGAGGACTCCACTGACAAATATTTTGAGCTCATCCAAAAAAATAAGAAAAGAACTTGTCTCATCGATATATGAAGCAACAGGTGGTTGTCGTAGGTGACAGGAAATAAAAGTGAGCATTAGGAAGCATTTGTGAGCATCAGGTACTTTCAGGGAGTGGTGGTCCCGGTGCCGCGCTGAAGGTTGCAGATTCTGCTCCTGGTGTCAAGAAAATTGATCAACTGCGAAAAGCTGATGTCAACTCTACTGCATAGGCATGACAATGGCAGTAAGGCGGTCATATGACTTGAAGCGTTGATCGTATTGAGTAGTGATAATATTATCAGGAAGTTTGAAAGAAATATTGTAAAATAAGCAATGACAACAATACCAATAATTCTTTCCAGTTATTCTGGAGACTACGCTCGGAGCAAAGACTGAAACAAAATCCCTATACCAACCCTATCGCTGTGTAAATAACACCATAAGGGTATTCATAACTTCTACAGTGCTAGTGAATTATAAAAAAAAAAATGCAATAATCCTTGCTGACATTCTATTAGTTGGTCCATTAAAGAGCATATACTCAAATGTTGAGTTCAGGGTTAACAATGGTGAGGTTCTATAATACAATACATGCTTCATGACTATCAGTTAGTAGATTTTTGTTAACCCTCAAAATATAAGCATAACTTAACCATCTTTTGATTCAGAATTGAGCTTCAAAAAGGTAGGAGAAAATTAAAGGCGATTATAGTGCTTGTGTAGGTTTGAAGACAAGTCGAGTTCTTGTGATTTTAAACTTAATTTGTTTTGACGGAGAATGTGGGGTGTTTTAGATAGTGACGTCCATTAAGTTAGATGGTTAGGACATGTAGATAGAATAGACTTAAGTAGTCAGGTCGGAAGTATACATATCTTCAAACCCGCACAAAGTTTGGTGTGCGCACCTAGGTGTATTTTTTAAGCTTCCAGTTGGATACAAAGCCATACTCTCATTCATTTTGGACTTTTTGCGCTATGAAAGAAAAGAAGCTAGCTTAAGAGATTACGAATCGCCAAAAGCACACAGCTTAGGACTTCTCATATGGTGTCTTTGAAATTGGTTTGACTAAAACGGATCTTGGAGGACTTTTGTGCAGGACAATGATGGTGAATGTTGGAACATCAAGTTCAGTAATTTCACCCAGGTTTATGTCAAAAAAGAGTTGAGACAAGTTCAGTATAAGACGGTCTTTTTAAAAATCTATTCAATTACTCGCATACGCCGCCGGCGACTTTGACAGTAGGCCATTGTAAAACCTAGAGGCAGAAGAACCAACATAAAATGGACATAAAGGTGTCAACAAGAAAAGGCTTACGACATCGACAGCTTGGACAGAAGGTCATGATTTGACAGCTGCAACTTTGGGATACATAGTTAGCGGCTTTGTGTATTAAGCCTCCACTATAAAGTCGAATGATAATACTGGTGTATTAAGCGACGACTTTCACTTGCAAATAGAAGATCAACGTTCCGATCTAGAGAGTCTTTGAATTCACAACGGAAGGACGACGCAATAGAGAAAGTCCTGATCTAAGGTGCAAAGCATTTGGTTGACAGTCAAAATGGCTGAAGAAGCGTGTTAGCTGACGACCAAATTCATAGCAAAATAAAGCCCCATCTAGATCAATAGCTATGTAAGTGAAAAGGCAAAAATTGCAAATGGGTTTTAATGCCGAAAACAGATGCAAATCTGACACCCTTACCCGACCTTATTTCCTCAAAAATGAGGAAGAAGTTGCACGTACAATGGAAAGAAATATTGGGCGATGATAATCAAGTCACAAGCTGTGACTTAAAGAACTTGTGGGGCCAGCAAGATCATGCTATAAACGTGCCTTAAATTGGCATGAAACATTGGAACTTCTTAAGGGAACACTTTTTAAGCTTTGTGTCATTAATTGGTACCCCAAATTGTACGAGTTTAGGCAGCTTTTGGACTATGTTTTGTGGTGCTATGCCAACCTTCTGCAGAAAAGAGAAATTAAGTACACAATTCCTCCGCGTATGTACAACATCTAGGCGGATAAAATGCTATGCCTGATCCACATTGCTGTATACATGGGAAACTCGGATCGTAGAGGGGATTGAAAGCATTTAAATGTGTCTGTTTCGAAGGAAACTGAAAATGTCATAGACAGTCGGTTTAGTAACCAGAAGAGAGTTCTGGTCTAGGAGCATAACATTCTTTGAAAACACAACAAAAATGATAATCAACCTTCTAGAGGAAATGCACCATATAAGCAGAACTTTGTCTAGAAAATCCAGATTCTTCGATTGGCCATCCACACATTGTCGTCGGGCTTGAAATCAACCACATGACGATTAAAAACGATCGAAAGGATTCTGCATGGCTGGGATTTAACGCAGAATGGAACCGAATTTTCTACAGCAAAGGAAAACAGAAACAAAAAACATTTTAAGGTTGCAGTGTATGAAGGTCTTCTATAAACCCTATTACTTATGAGGGAAAATATATTATTATTATAGTTGGGCACTGCGATTTGAACGAACTACTATGCCTGACTAGAGTTTTATAGATAATTTGAAACAATACCTAGTACTTAACTAGGAGAACCCTTAAATTAACCCATCACCATCTATAACTATACTTAACCTCATCTAACCTCAAGTTAAACCTCTTATATTTACAATTTTAACTGTATTTTGCAGTTATTTTTTAGTACTAATGTGTAAATACAAACTAAATAAGAAAAAAAAAAAAAAAATAAACACTAACCTTATAATGAAAAATTATTTGCAATTTTTTTTCTGTTTTTATTTGTGACACATATGGCTTGAGACATCCTTATAACTATGTTAACCTTGCGACCGTAACCCTGTTAGTCTTATTTTGTTTTTGTTTTTAAGCAGCAAATAAGAAAACAATAGGTTTTAGAACAAGTTGCAGTGTTGCCTTCTTAATTGAATGAGATGAGAGTGATTTTCTTAACCCAAAGCATGGTTTTCTATTTGTGCTACAAGCAGTATCAGCAGAAGTAGTTTTGAAACACTTCATACTTTTAAGTATTTTTCTGCAAAAATTTATTGATTTTGTTTTTAATAGAGAGAAAGAGAGAGAGAAAAAATCATATTTTGAAAGAAATTTGTTTTTTTTGGTTGGAAATATTGAGTGTTTAATGCAAAAATACAAGTTCATGCTCTCTGGAGTCTAGAGGAGTTAATAGTTATAAGGACACTTAAACTTAATTTAAATATAAATGTTGAAGTTATTTAAAATTCCCCTTAAAATGGTTTGGATGTACTTGAAATGTTCTCTATTAATCTGCATGTAGGTTTAATGTTTTTAAATCGTTTTCAGAGTTTAAAAAAAGGTTAGTCTATGTCAAAATTTATAGAAAAAAAAGTTACACAGGAAAATAACTAGTTATACACCCAACTAAATTTAATTCTAATTCATACACATATATATGTACTAAAAATGAAAAGCACGCCAATAAACCAAATATAAAAAAACCATAACAATTATTAGTACAACAAACAAAAAACTGAAACATTAACCATCCATAAAACATATAGCATTGATAGAACATACATTTTTGACATTAAACAATCAAATATCCAAGAGTAGGAAACAAAAAAAAAAAAATACGAGTACTAAAAAGCAATGTTTTTGATTTTTTTTTTTTTTGAAATGTTTTTGGAGATATCTACTAAAAATCACTGCTGCTTTCTTATTATTTTGTTTTAATAAACTGTGAAATAAATTTTGAATATTCCAAATTTAAATTTATTGTAATTTTTAGTACATTTTTGAATATTTTTTTCTTAAGGGAAAACACAAAAAAAAAATATTTAAATGTATATTTACGGCCAATTTAAGAGAGAACTATAAATTTTGAAATACTTAGAAATAAAATATATAAATCGTGAGCAAATCAAAAAAATATTTCATCGTAGTGAATAAAAGAAAGACTGCTTGTGCATGTGGGATAAGCCAGCGTGGGTAAGGATCGAAGTTAACTTAGTAGTTTGGATTCAGAATTAAGCATTCGACGAATCTGATCATGGCCAATGACTCAGTCCTACTCCCATTAGAACTTCAAAAGTTCAGCATCACCACGAAATCCATTAAACTCGCGAACGAGAGATGAACTTCACTCTCAACATGCCGCACCCCCAGAATACTCTGGACAGAACTAAATAAGAAAAAACAAAAGAAATCATCGCACTCAACAGAAGTCGACTGCCAGAGGCCCACCTAAAGAGAATACGATTGAGCACAACAGAACTATGCAGAGGATGTGGCGACACAGATGCTGAGGAGGACACATTCCACCGCCTATGCGAATGCCCAAGCCTCAGCAGAAGCAGAAAGACAACCCTCGAAGAACTTTTCTTCCGTGATCTGGGCGAACTGGCAAGCAAGCTACCGAGAATCATCCTACAATTCCTTCGGAACTCGGGTTGGTTCAGGGAGGCCAACCGATATTTTAGGTATTCCACACCCCATCGGGGAACAAAATGGATCCATTGAGATCCGAGTGAGGCTGTAGTTAAATGCAGCCACCCCTACAACCTAACCTAACCTTCGATGAATACAATTACCGTGTATTTCTTGATGTTTCGAGCGCCTTTGATAAGGTGTGGCACGATGGTTTAAAGTGCAAAATAATTAAACAATCCCTACCTGGGTCTGAATGCACTAGGGGCGAATAACAAAACAGAGCTTCCAAATGCTTGAAACTCTAAGTTAATGAGGAGAGACGCTAAGAATGTGAAATAAACGTCTCAATTAACCACCTTGAAACTACACAAAAAAGGACACCGTCACAACTGCATCAATTATAGAGGCATCAGTCTTCTGAACATCGCTTATAAGATCCTTTCTGCCGTACTGTGTGCACGCCTAGAACTCCTCGTCAGGAGGACGAACCTGATTGGACCCTACCAGTATGGTTACGGGCTGGAAAAGTCCACAATCGATCAAATTTTCACACTTCAGCAGATCCTGGAGAAATCCCAAGAATTCCAAATCGATACACACCATCTATTTAACGAATTTAGAGCCGCCTATGAAATTATTTATGGGGACGAGCAATGTAAAGCCATGTCAAGTTTTGGCATCTCTGTCAACCTCGTGCGCTTGATCAGGATTACGATGGAGAATGCTTGCTGCTCCATCAAGATTGGGAACGATCTTACCGAAACCTTTGATGACAAAAAAGGATTCAGACTAGAAGATGCGCTGTCATGCGACTTCAACATCATACTTGAACGTATTGTGCGACACAAGAAGGGACAGAACGTCATTGCAGACAGGTGTAACTTGAGGTAGGAGTAGGGACTTTGTCTACCTGGCTACCTTCGGAAAACGACATCTCATCAGAAGTCAAACGAAGAATAACTCTTGTCAATCGCGAGTAGTAAGGCCCTATCCCGAAGGACTGAGGAAACTCTGTACAAGACCTTAATCATCCCAGTCCTATTCTATGGCGCTGAAGCATGGACTTTATTAAAGGGCGAATGAAGATACCCTTGGTCGCTTCGAGCGACAAATTCTTCTTAATATATTTGGTCCCGATATCAAAACGGCGCAACCGCTCTACTTGTGTCTCTGCTAGGACTTTACCAGAGTGCCACTTCTACCATTCGGTCCCGTTTGAGTTGAGGAGGAGATTCAACGACAAATTATACGAGCTGTACAGCGACATCGAACTGGTCAAAAAACTACTCATTTGTCGCTTAAGTTGGCTGGGACATGTAGTGCGAATGGACACCAACGCTCCAGCCCGAAAAGTCTTCGAATCCAACCCGGAGGGACAGCGCAGTAGAGAGAATTTTAGCTGGTGATGTCATAGTAGAGGGAGGGACAAAGCAGTAGAGAAAGACCTCGCCTTAAGTGACGCGCACAAGTAGAAAGGTACCCCAACCAACTTGGAGTGCGTTACTGGAGGTGGTTAGCTAAGCATCGGGTGAACTGGAGAGGCTTGTTGGTTGAGGCCCAAGTTCACCTCGAACTGTAGCACCACTTAAGTAAATAAGTGAACTGGCCGCAGTAAGTAAGTTTCTGCAACGCACCTAAATAAGTATAAACTAGTTAACAATAAACACTTATGTACACACGAAAAAAAAAAAACTGGTTAATAACTTTTCTAAATATATATACATATGTCCTATACAATAAAATTTACAAAGCATATAAGTAAATAAAATGAAAAATCAAAATGTTAAAAAATTAAATGTATTCCTTTTTTTAATTTAATTTTTTTATACATGCACATGTCATATTCGAGGTTATGTATAATATTTAACATCAAGTGGTTGGTGGTGAGTAGGGAAGAAGGAAAGAAAAGTTGATTAAATATATTTCTTTTGTTGTTTGTGCTTTCTCTTTCGTTTGTTTAAATAAATTTTTTTTTTGTTTTAATAGCTATGATTGCGTTAAAAACAAAAGAAAAACAAAATTGGCCACAATAATTAACAAATCACATAAAATAAATAATTATATAAAAAAAAAAAAAAACAGTAGCAGTAGAATATTTCAACACACCTATTTAAATCTGAATGCCTGATGAATTGGATGCAATAATATTTATTTTATTTTGGTGAGACGGACAAGAGTATGTATACTTTGACGGTTTTTTTGTTTTTGTTTTTATTCGACTGACTGACTGTTGAGATTAACCAGTTACAATTTAAAGATGGCAGCAGGACATTTATATTTCATTTATATATTTGTGTATATATATTGTGCAGTATAAAATTGTTTATTGATTTTTTTGTTTTGTTTACTACATTCGATTAATTATGATTTTTTTTTCTTATATATGGTGACTATAGACATTTATTTTAATTTTTTTTTTTTTTTTAAACATTCAGCATCAACAGCAACAGCAGCAGTGGTACTAGTAGATTATCTCATTGGCTATTTTGTAATACATTTTCAATAATAATAATTTATTATTAATATAAAATATGCAATTGTTTATAAAAATAATTATTTTTTTTTTTTGAAAAAATGGAAAACATTATACGAGTACGAAACAGAAAAACAGAATGAAAAAGACCGAATTTTTTTAATTTTTATTTTTTTTGCAAAGAAAACACAGCACATTAGGTTTATAATTTTGTTTTGTTTTCATTCAGTAACGATTGAAGGAAGACAAAACAAAAAAAAAGAACAAAGAAACGTGATAGATAGAGAGAAAGAGAATGTAAATTTATAAAAAAAGACAGAAAATAATTTTTGTAAAAGGATGAACTTACCTGGCAAAGCTTTTGAATGCAGCACTTTGAGGATTAATACAAAGTGGAACACGACCGGTTTGCAGTTGCTCCGCAATGAACTTGTGCATTTCCTCTGAAAGATTTTAAGTGGAAATTAATTAGGAAAAATTCAATATTTGTATAGGAAGTAGAGCTTAAGAAAAAATATCTTTCAAGCGGGAGAAAACACAGCATCAGTTACAAATGGTGAGCCTAGTTGTATAGGAAGACTTATGGTGACATCCTAGTTGAGACACTTGAACAACAAAGTGAAAGACGTTGTAAATTATCCTTTTTCCCAGCCGAGAATGGAAGGAAAGCTAAGATATAAAAGCGATACAAGCTTCAGATGAAAAGACTGACACTTATGTAAGATGACGACAGCATCAAAGGGAGTAAGGAAATATGTATTCGCATTTTAAAAGGTCTCAAAAAATTCATTGAGTAAAAGAAACATCTAAACATACTTCATCTACCAAAGAGACTCCGAATGACGTCTATAAATGTACTTCTGGCAGAGGCAGAGCTAGAACTTCATGTAAATAAGTGAACACATGATGAGAATTCAACAATATTGGTTTTGTATGAGCTTGTGTTCTCAAACGGACGATCTCGTTTAAGATTGCTTTTTACAAGCTTCGTTATAGGACCTACGAACAATATTCTAGTACATTTAGCTGTACCATTGGGATATTGATGTTCTTAGTAAAAAGGAAAGGATGGATTAGAACTAAGGCCACAGCTGTATGTCCAAGAACTTAGTTTCTTTAGGGAGAGAATATATTTCAGTGTCTAAGCGTATTTACCCGACACACACAAATGACATTCTAAGTACAATCATGTTCAAGCTTTGGTTAACGATTTTAAGATAACTCGATAGGCTAACTGCCTCAGCGGACCAAAATGAGGCAGATTTCTGATCCATTAATGGTGTTCCGATCGACCCCAACCCTTCTCTTATATTTTTGATGTCTGAAAGTACTGAGAAGGCAATATCATCTCGGACCACTAACTGATTCGAGCCAAGACCTGAATACGAATATTTCTGACGAAATGATGTCGAAAGACTGCATCAAATATAAATGATTGGTGGTCAGTCAAGAAGCCATGAGGAATGCCGATACAATTTACTGATTGAAGTAAGTTGAGTACTGCTCGGAAGTAGAGAAAAGTGAACACATCCGATTCTCTGAAAGAGTTTGAGCAAGAAGCGTATCAATATAAAGGCGAAAGCAATAGACCAAGGCAGTAGGGAAGAAAATTCCAACTTCTTAGTAGAATAGCAGCTTCTTTGGTCTAGTGAACAACAGATTTAGCTAGATTTAGCCAAATTTCCCAGTTCAAAATAAGCAATACTTCTGGAGCTGATAACTCAGCACATCTAATGATGTAGTGAGTTATGAATTCGTTGGATGACAAATGACTAACAAAAGTCTCGTCAAAGTACAAAGTACCTTGTAGCTTCATTTAGTTAGTCCTACCCGGACTTTTTCAGGAGAACGAATGGAGAGTGCTTTATACCAGAAAAACCGGGTTTGGTTATACGTCAACAACCTGCATTTCATTGAAAACTTTTTCTCTAGACAAAGAACTGCGATAGGTTTCTGGGACGTTAGGAATCTTCTTGACTCAAAATGTCAAATTTTTTCAATTTGATCAAGATTTCATGCGGAACAAATTCGATATCTTTTGACTGATTCAAATAAGAAGTTTTGACTAACAAGCTTGTAAGAGCCTTCTGCTCAACAACCGTAATTATGAACTTTTTCAAAAAGAAGTGACGCAAGAGTCATAACTAGGTTCTCTCTTCTATCGACGTTTTAAGGCTCTCAATTCACAGTAAGTTAGGAAGAAGTTAGGATGGCATTAGTGAAACAAAACACCATTCATCCTCCTTTCAGTCAGTATGCCAAGATGTAGAGAATGTATAGGGCGTTCCGCAGGGGAAATCAATCATCAAAAACGATAGGCTTGTGCCTTGGATAAATCACCGACACAGGGAGGTGGACTTCTACCTGACATATGCTGACTGGCTATGTCTGTCTCCATTTCGTATATAAGTTCGAGATGTAACCAAAGAGATGTAGATTTAGTAGTTAATAATCCCTCTCTGTGGTGGGTACTTGAGACAGTGTCGAGGTGGGCCAATTTTCTACTTTTTTGATTGCCAGACCGCTCTAACCAGCTAAAATAGGATCCTTTTCACCACGGTAGGATACTTTGGGACCCTCTTTTGACAGGGACAATAAAAACTGTCTTTGTAACATCTTGTTTCTACCAACAAAATCAGAAAGAAAAGCGTTGGGATCCTATTTTGTTTAGGCCCTCTGGCAACTTTTTTCGAATTCTCCTAAGATTATCTGCTCATATTGCGCTTCTACGTTCACATCTTCGTCTGCAATGCCTTCTAATAAAGCTTTCTTAACTCTTCTCTGTAAAGGTGATATGCAAATGATTTTCAATGAGCAAAACTCCTTTAACTCCTTGTCGTTAAACTCGACAAAGAAATCCAAAGGCAGGCAAGTCTTAGAATAATCGACACAATTGAAATAAATACAAATTTTTACGAAGCCCATTCAATGGGTTTGCTTTAAAGTACGCGCTATAAAAGGTGAAAATCGATTTTTATTGTTATTACACATTGATTTCACTGTTTAAAGGAATACCATTCCAAGAGTACTTATGTCATTTGTGCGAAAGAAAATTGTTAAGATACATCATTTGGATACTCTACCGTCTGCTTCTGCTGAGCTATAAATTTATGAATAATGGAGCATTTGATTTAATCCCATTAAATACAAGTACTTAATGGTACAATGGCTTCGTAGATTTTTTTTGTCTCATTCTTTTTATGAAGGGAACCATGAATTTAATGGTCGAACGAAGCCGCATCATCAAAGTGATGATCTGAAGGGTCTTTTAGATTGGCTAAACTAAATCTCTGATATGGACAGATTATTCGTTGATCATCATTGGCTATAGAATAAGGACTGCGATAGGTTTGAGTAATGTTAGGAATCTTATCGACTCTCGGAAAGAAGACCATTTAAACGCCAGATTTCTCTAACTTTGGTAGCATTGTTTGATGAATAAAAAGGCTTTACACTTCACAATGTCAGGACCTGATCTAGTGTAATGTTGAAGCACCAGAAACCACATGTAGATGAATTGGTTGGGCATTGTAGGTGAGGTTTTAGGGTCGAAAAATCGACGATCGATCAAATCCTCACATTATCCTACATCCTGAAGAGGACCCAAGAAATTCAAATCGATAGACTGTACCTGTTTATCGGTGTTTTTGCGGCGTATGATTATGATAGTGTATTATGGTATGCACCAAGCCACTAACGTAGCCCTTAGGTTGGTAGATACCCATCAATGGAGTGAACAAAACGTGGGCTATGCCAAAATTCTACTGCTTCACCGCAGTCTATCTCAATCTGGAAAGAGGGCTCTTAAGCAACCACAGAAATCGATGGTGGTGGCTCTTTGAAAGATGTTAACATACACCATCTCTTCAGTCTCCCTCCCGAGCTAAAACCATAGCTATATTGCAAGCCGCCGCATGACTGAAGATTAATCCAGTATCATGCACAGATATTGTGACCTATACAGACAGCCAGACTGCAATCAGATCTCTTGTATCCAGCACAATAAAATATTGGGCAGTGAAGGACTACTGCGTGATTGTTAAGTTCCTGGTTGTTACGATATTCCATGAAACACTGCGGCTGGCGATCTACCCAGACAAAGCTCTCTTGATACAGACAATAGAAATCTTGATCATGTCAAAGCACCTATATCCTTTGTGAAACACCGTTGATCTGTTGAAAGGATGGCAACATCTTGATTATTGCAACAACGTCAGGCTTGTTTCACCTATCCCTGATCCCAAAAGAACGACAGCGTTGGTAACACCAAAAAGAATGAAGCTCTGGTTTGATAGTTTACGCGCCTGCAATACATGTGACAAAATCAGAGCCAAACAGGTCTAGAGTCTGGTCACCAGGAGCCAGTAAAGCCACTTACTAAAGCATTGATAGAGCCAATAAATACAGAACTACGACCTACACCTGGCTCAGCGAGACCTTTAGAGTGTAATAAAACAGATGACACAAGTTGACATACTGTTTGGTAATCTTTTCCTATGCTACCTGGATATCGATGTCATTTTAAACAAGACTTTGCATAGACAACACTATGCCTTACCTTTAACTTGTTGCACAGACGTTAGTTTCCTCTCCCACAAATCGTCGAACGGCTGTCCAGCTGATGGTTCAAAATCTCCTGTATATTGTCGCATACCGGATGAGGTAGTAAAACAGCATTTACACATGCACGAATGATATCGAAGACGTCCTTCGTCTAGATACGAATGGGCCAAAGCATCTGTCACCGATATTCTTTTATCCTGCAAAGAAAAATTCAATCAGCACACCATATAGACAAGTTTTAAAATATTCTACTCACGGGATCAAAGACCAACATCTGACATAATAAATGCACCGCCTCGTGTGTCGCATGTGAGCTCAATGTGTACAAAGCTGAAAACGATGGTGCTTTTGGTGCCCTCCGTAACATATGCGTCCTGGCACCTTCACACGCATGTCGCATATCCTCCATTGAGGGTGTTCCCAATAGCTCTGTGATCAGTTCCAATTGCTGTACAGGATTCTGTGCCTGGAACAGAATACGACGACCCAACAACTCACCAAATATACAACCAACTGACCAAACGTCTACAGCGGCCGAATAATGACGTGCACCCATGAGAATTTCCGGTGCTCGATAGTATTGTGTCACCACCTCTTGTGTCATGTGTTTCGACGGATCTGGTTCTTCGACACGGGCCAATCCAAAATCGCATATCTTCAGAACACAATTACTGTTGACAAGCAGATTACCCGGCTTGATGTCTCTGTGTAAGATACGGGCCGAGTGTAGATACTTTAGGCCGCGCAATATCTGATACAAGAACACTTTTATGTGATCAGCTAAGAGGTGTTGCGGCGATACGATGATCTTGTGCAGATCTGACTGTAGGAGTTCAGTTATCACATATCTAATTGAAAATGTTGGTTAAGGAAAAACAGCGTTCAAAAATACCGTTCATCCTTGCATTACTGGCAAAGGAATGGGAAATATTTCTGAAACAACAATAAACATGACAAACAAAAAGTGTATCAAAAGTTTCTACGGATTTATTTCGCCTGCTTATTCTCGGTCTCTATCCGTCCGTCTGGGATTAAAATTTTAAATCCTTTTCCCCGTATCTACTCTTCACTTTCCTCGAGTGTTTTTGTTTACACAACTTATAAATCCGACTCTTTTCAGGCTAGAGAGTGAGATTTTCGAACATTTTTTTTGTTTTAGTTTTGTAACTGTGACTGAATTGGATACAGGACGAGGTCCTTTTTTTTTTTTGCTGTTAATTACTCGTCCGAAAATTGAAATATGTTAGGATGGTGGTGAAAAAACTTTTCGGATAGGTACTGTGTAATTAATTTTCCCATCAAGATACTTTGAGTTTCATACGCGAAGGATGAGTGAATTAAATTCACGAAACAGATCTAAAGGATATTTTACATTTCGGAATTCAATCTGGTATAATCCGGATTTTAGTGGTGAGGTTAACCGGAATTATACCATCTGGCAACAAGTCGTTCAGTTAAATGAAAGTCTGAGGAGGATTTTGAAACTTTCAGCAAATGTTTTTGTGGTGCGAAAAAAAACCCCTTAAACTATAAAATGAAAAAAGCGATTATCTTGATTGATCTCCTAGATGGCGCTTTGACATATGAGTGTTGCCATGGCTAATTCCGATCTAAAACTTAGAAACTCACACCACATCATGATCCTAAGGTCGCTAAGCTCCTCCTCACCAAAAGCTAGTTTCAATTTGATGAAACATCGAGTGCCACTGAGTTCGAAGAGACTCTTTTATATTGCACACGAGCGAACTCCTAGAGAGGACACATTTGTGAAGTATGATCGGAAGAAAGTATGTCTGTGAAAGACCAACAACTGGGGTGGCGGGGTGGACACCAATGTTTCAGCTCGGAGAATCTTCCAATCCACACCGCACGGCGCAATAGAGAAAGAGACGACTCAGATGCACACAGGGGACTTAAATATCGAGTTGGCTTAAGACACTTGTTGCTTAAGGCTCAGGACCACCCGGACTGTAGCGCCACCTTAAGTAAGTAAGGAAACACTATAAACTGCACACACACGACCCAACTAGTGGATCGGCATCGGGTCACCTTGCGTAAGCCACCAATGGAAGCATCCCGTTGTACAATCAGGTGGAACTCGCAAGGCAGCAAAAGGCCACAAAAACAACATCGAAAAGATCTCTTGAAATTGAAATCCACGACTAAGGACAATTTGTAGTGCGCAACTGGAGGTAGTTCGATGAGGACAGGGCTTAGTGAGAGGTTTTGTTGGTCCATGTTCACCTCGAACTGTAGTGTCATCTAAGGAAGTTAAAGTCGTCCCACGCAAGAATGACGCATTTAAAAAGGAGGGTCTTGCAACAACTATTGAGCCACATAAATTTGCTTTGACAGGCGCGATTCCGGATCCGCAAATCGGTACCACAACAAGAGCTTAGAAAAAAAAAAGTCCTGATATTCAATTGGAAGCACATTTTGTCGATTTCCCGAGCTCCAAGAGAGGCAGCGCAACAAGCAAATCGAAATTTTTCCCTAAAGCTACTCCAAAAGTTTACCAGATTTCACGGTAAGAAGCTAGTCTGCTACATATGCTCGTATGCAACGTAGACAAGAACAATGTTTCATTACAATAGTGCCTCAGAAATCGAGCAGCATCTCCAAGTTTAAGGACGAAAAAATGGGAATGCGCGGTGTGCGTTTGAATATTTAAGGTTGGAATGACCAGACATAACGTTTATTCGGAATCTATAAGTAGCAGGTTGTCCTGCTTCTCAAAGTGGACGACGACAGAAGTTTTAAGAAGTTAATGTCTATTTGCATTTCTTTATAAAGCCAATCCCGATGCCTTCCTAAAACTCCGCCTCCTTTAGCATCCTTTTTTTTTTGTAGAGGAACGGTACCATTTTATCTTTGAAGCGAATCATTAAAAGATTTCAAACGGGCAAAAGGAATAAAAACAAAACTTGAAAGAAAAGCCAAAAGGTCCTACAGCAGCACATACTACCTGAACGGGTTCTGCTCCTTAACTATGCAAGGACACGAAAGATATAAATTTGTTATTCGGTTACAACATTCAATGTTTTCTTTTATATTTCGTGTTTTTTTTTTTTTTTTTTTTTCTGTCGAGGGTCATTTAAAGGACACGCAGCCACCAATGAATGCCTTTTTTGGAGATGATTTCTCATTGTTTCGAGGATTATTTACGAGATGAAATTTAATTTAACGAAAATAAGGCATGCGGCAATAAAAAAAAAAAGTCAGTAGACTTTGAATGAAATTCTTCCTTTTTTTTTGTTTTTTAATTGAACTTTATTACATAAGCGTCATAACGTTTGTCTTTATGACAACCAGGTACCGGGTACGTATGCTTAATGAGGTAAACTTTAGTTTTTTAAT
Source organism: Criorhina ranunculi (assembly GCA_951813785.1). Lineage (NCBI taxonomy): Eukaryota > Metazoa > Arthropoda > Insecta > Diptera > Syrphidae > Criorhina > Criorhina ranunculi. The sequence goes on along the minus strand of OX638382.1, from coordinate 47,638,969 downwards.
AAATTACAAAACGAATTAAAAAGATGGCAAATGAATTTAAATTCAAGGACCAAAGGGATGACAAGAACGTGGAAACAAAATTGTAAAAACAAAAAAAGGATGCTTGAAGAAGTATCTGATATGTTGACGCCTTATTTCCCACGAGAGGTGGGTCAGTAACAAAGACCTCTTACTCTTCCATACAAATTTGAATTACGCAAAACTTCCAATTTGATAGATCCTTGCGAATAATAAAAGTTTCACTCATTTCCTTATTACAATTTAGAAGATAACTTCATCATCTCATTTTAATTGAAAAACTTTACTCGTAAGTGCCACACATTCAATTTATCTATCGAAGAGGATCCTTTCCACAAACGTTATTGAATTTCAATCCACGACGTCGTCATCATAGACGTCAAATATGGTAATCACAACATATCTACACAAGTATAATGGAAACAAAATAACTTTTTTCTTCGTCCTCTTCTCACTTTGTTTCCTCTTTAGATTTGCCCACTCCCTTAAAGTATCTCTAATGGAAGCTCATTATTCTGCAAAACATGTTAAGTATATCTATCGATATGGATACAAAGATATTGGTACAGAAAATTCAATATGCGTCCTTTTATTAAGTTGAATGTATACAGGGCGGCACAACACAAGTTAGACACAGTTTAGGTAAACTTGAAAGACTCTAGTGAACAAGGAATTTTAGGACGTCTATACCGAATACGGTTCCTTTAGTTTCATCCAGTCCAACTTTTTTTAAACTATTTTCTGGCTTAGCATCAAGCAGAGCATCAAGTACAGGAAACTGAAGATCAAGCAGCTCAAAAGATACATCATAATGCAGAGGATCAAGCTTCAAACCGAGCAACAAGGCAGAGCGTCATGTAGAGCAATAAATATAGCTCAAACAGAACATCAAGCAGAGCATCTAGCAGGGCATCAAGCAGACCATCAAGTAGAGCATCAAGAAAAGCATCAACTAGAGCATCAAGTAGAGCATCAAGAAGAGCATCAAGCAGGGCATCAAGCAGAGGATCAAGCAGAGCTTCAAGTTGAGCATCAATCACTGTTCCATTTAGGCAACTTCGCCGCCAAGGATTCTTTTTTTTGAGTTGAAAGAGGGCTGTAGAGAGGTCTCTTCAATCTTAAGACATAGTCTACAGCTTGAATCTTTTGCAAGGTTCATGCGATGCAGATGTTTAGTTTCGCGGCAGTGTCCAGTGGAGACAATAGCCGTTTTCTCTACGGGGTACGCAGTCCTTGTAAATTTCAAACTTATATCCATCTGATGTATGATTGCTTTGATCAAAAGGTAGCTGGCAACGTGAAAAGATGCCCATTTCCTGTTGAAAGTCTATTGTATCTTTCTGTTCTGAGCGTTGAGTGTCCTGAATTTCGTCGGTAAACTGACTGTGAATTTCGACTTAAAGACTTCGCCTACTGATAAAAGAGGTACGTCCTATTCCATGAGATGCTCTGCTTTCTTGTGAGGCTTCTCATGGAAGCCTTATGTCATCTTCTAGATAATACCTCCAATGGCTATGATCAGACGGTAAGTCCATCAAATTGCTCGTATCTGCTGCTTCGGTTGGATAGCTCTTTTACCGGACTGCACTGGTAGGCTGCGGACTACACAAATGGACTCCTCTATAGCACTGTGGACTGAGGATTGTTCTAGTAGATTGTGGGCTGCAAACTGCATCAGAAGACTGCGAACTGCACTTGTGGACTACAGACTGTTCTAGTGAACTGCGGGCATAAGTGAACTACTGACTGCACAAGTGGACTACGGATTGAGGATTGCTCTAGTGTCTAGTAGACTGCGGATTACACAAGTGGACTGAGGATTGTTCTCGTAAACTGCAGACTGTACAAGTAGACTGCAAACTGCATAAGTGGACGGTGGATTCCACTGTGAATTGCAGATGGCACAAGTGAACTGCGGACTAAAGATTGCTCTAGTGTCTAGTAGACTGCGGAGTGTACAAGGGGATTGCTAACTCCGAAGCTAAATAGCAAAAATTATTCGAAACTCTTCTAGAGATTTCGAAATTTCGTGGTCCAAAGTTAAGTGTTTATCTTTGAATGATTGCCACAAGTCTTTAATTTATCTTCTCGCGTTCTGGGATCTCAACCTTAAAGATCCTGGAAAAGCAAACACTTAAGCCGTAAGCTTGCAAACATAGTTTTGGTAGTACTTCCGTGAGAAAGTCTGAGATTACACGGTCTTTTTACTCAAACTGGGTGTCTAAACACCTTGTGATTGGGCTTCCAATGGCAGCTGTTAAAAGGGTACGAATGATTCCCTTGATGTGAAGAAACAAAGGGCCCCTTAGGTCTGAAGATCGTAGACATTTAACTAGAGGACGAGAGATACCTATGTCATCTTGCCCTGAGTAGCTAGTTCATCATCTTTTGCTGAGATCAATTGAGAGTCCTTGCACAACTTCATCTATTCGGTTGTCACAGTTGTCAGTTGGACTTGATTATGCTTATAAAGCCAGAGACCCAGTGAAATCATAGCCTAGTTTCTCTGGTTTTCCTAATAATTCATTTTTGATGCTCAATTAGTGGACAAAGAACACAACCTTGTGGACAGTCGTTTCCCGGGTTGACCGTCATAGATCTGATTTTTGCGATTTTTAAGCTTTGATTCGGGTCTGCTATCAACTTCGATGACAGAGCACCAAGAAGTTCCTCTCTTCTAAGGAAAAATTTTAAAAATTTAACTGTGCCGTCATGGTGAACCCACCCTGTACTAAATTGCCAATTTAAATACTGATTCCTCCAAGTGTAATGAGAAGGACGTAGAAAGTAAAAAAAAAAAATCAGAAAGGTGCTTCAAGTTCTTGAAAAGGAAGATGATTTCGAGAAGAACCGAATCTGATTTCATCAAATCAAGGACGACGTCAGTTAGTTCAATTTCTGGGCGGAAGGTGGGGGGAAATGTGAAAACATTTCCATTCTTTAAGAGGTGCCTGGTTTTGTGGAGAGAAATTCTTCCAATTCCCAAACCACCTTAGATTTCATTTCATTTTCCCCCCGTTCTTACCAAGTTTTTTTGTTTTTTTTTTTTTATTTTTAAAAAAGGATACATTTCCTGGAAGAAATCCAAATGAGGTGGTTGTAATATGTCCAATGCTGAGAGTACCTGCAACAAAAAAGAAAAGAAAATCCAATTAAATTTCATCAAAGTAAGACTGTTTTTAGGGGGGTGGGGGTGGGGGTGGTGTTTCGGGCGGACAAAGAGGAATTTTAGTTAAATTTAGGAAAATTAGGTTCCACTATTGATTGTGTAACGCGGGAAGAACTGCTGCTCGTTATTTTACATTCCTTTGTGTGTGTGTGTCCCCCTCCCGCCACCTATTGAACCTTAAACAGAAGCATCAACCGCGACCAAAGAGATTCACCTCTAGTTCACCTTTTATTTAATGAAGGAGATGATGGAGGAATGATGGTATTGCCACCACCCTCCATTAACTGAAGCTATGCTTATAATTACCGAAGAGGGGCAACAACAACAGACGATAAAAAAAAAAGAAAGAAAGACAGGGGAATGAAGAGAAAGAAAATAAGGAAAACATCAATTTAAGACCCCAAGTGATTGGAGGCAGAGTAGCATCCACAGTAGGTTAACTGCAACAGTGACAGTGTGCGAGCACGCTAGAGTCATCTTGGGATAAGGGGCCATTAGGATGGGTTAATTGAGTAAAAAGGCTGTTGGAACTTAATTATGATTTAAAAAGTTATTAAGGCACAACCTTCTCTTACACGAGAGAAACCAGCCGCACTCATGTCACAACACGGTGAGAGAACTTGAAGGATTGATTCTGTGTGGCAGATGATGGAAATGGCAAATGGGTTACTTTGGCATGAAGTGCACTGGCACGGAATGACATGATGGATTTGATGGTAAGAAATTGTTAGATAACCAGGTTTATGACGCTGGAAAAGATTACGGATACACATACTGTGTAGGTAGGTTGTTGGATGTAATATTTGAGCGATGTGGCATAACCTCTGGGTTTTGATTAAAATCTAAGCTGTGGTCCATACAACGACCTTCTTTTGCAAGGTGAAGGGTGAACAAAATGGGTACGATAGGAGGATTATCTAACAGAGGCATTCGAAATATTCAAAATACCAGAGAAGTGGTTTTCGTCCATTACCCCTTCGAACTCACATGAGCTATACGAAGGAGTCTCGAAGGGAAACACCTCAACTGCAACCATAGAACTCGAAATTGCATTTTTTTATGAGAATAAGTCGAAGAAATTGTAGGACAACCAGTTGAGAGTGTATAGAACGTTGGCGAAGATGTGTAGAACTGATTCGTCACAGCAAAGTTGAGAAAATGCCGTCATTTGGAATGAATGTTGTAAAGACTTTGGCTAAGCGTTGAGATAGATTCATATTATATTGCAAGAAAGGAATGGTCACCATGAATCTTCATCTGTAGAATAAAGTAAGGGTCCTCTGACGCAATCGCAACTTTATACCAAGGAATGGGTCGATGACCAAAAGGCGTGAACAATCAAAAAAGTAAGACTGACCGCAGCGTCTGAAAGACAAACAGTTTATTAGCTAACTTCGGAATGCAATGGAACTAGCCAGAGGAAAAGGGAACAAGTATTATATGGAGTGGAGCAGCAGGCAGAGTGGGACGATTATTCAGATGTTGAATGATTCAAGTCTCCATAATCTCTGTCTCACAGTGTCCATAGAGGCTTACCCTCACCATATATCGTATAAGAAACAATCGCCAAGGTGGCTCTTTAAAGGATAATCAAAGAAGCCAAGCTATAGATCCTGGCCAAATCGGTTTCGCCACCATCAAGGGACTGAAATCTTATGAAACTATCTATATATTGGTACGATTTAGCTAAAATAACTCTGAGAGACTCATTCGGGCTAGAACCGTACAAAATACGAGAAAAGTAAAGAAAGGAAGAAGAATGCAATAGGTCAACTTTTAGAGCGTATGTTTTAAGGAATACCCGGTGGGTACCAGGCGATGAGCTCGTCACTCCAATCACTCTTGCTTGGTATTAAACCGTGCGCTTACCTGGGTTATAATTTCCCTACACACAATTTAAGGGACGTATTGCGCGAATGGAACGCTTTGATGGCAACTTGGCTGTCAATATAGATTCCTTTGTTCTTTTTGGATATGGAGCTGGGGCCTCTGTAATCGCTAGTATCTCTGCCGTAAGGCGGTAAGATTTGGACACGTTTAGTTCCGCTGAGAAGACACCTGCTCCAAAACTACATTCCATCTTGGAGTCGTCGGTAAGGATAGCGATCTTTGGTATTTCGATAGGAGTGAATGATTCTTCCATTCCGTCCTGTTCGGAAAGCAAACTTGGAGTGTAAGTATCGTGTCATCTTTGGTCGAGGCCAAAGATCTAAGCAATAGATCAACAGCATTTCAGTTGGCTTCGCTGACTAGAACCCAGATTCTCTGAGTCTAATTGCACTACACGATCCAGCGGCTGGGTATTTGGAGCACATTAAGTACTTCGGTCGGGCTTAATTGTAGCGTGGTTCCGAAATCTGCGATTCTTTGAACTCTGCTAAGTTTTGTGATGTAGGTTTTGTTTAAAGCGAGCCACAAAACGAGCGATCCATAGGTAAGAAAGGGTCGAACTAGGTCCGGATGGATGACAAGAGCAAGCTCTTCTAGGAACACCAACTTTCAGAAGTAGATCCGCAATCGATGGATACATTTTAGATACCCTCGTTCAACAAGACAGTTTAACAGGAGCAGGTACGACTTATAAGTGTCGCTTTACCATCCTAATAGCTCACATTCATGCCAAAAGGAGACAAGACACAAAACCTTACTAGGTTAGGGTTAACCAACTCCCAGTTTTAAATGAAGAAACCCTTTTGATGTATTGAAATCGACTAATGTTCGTAGGCGGTCTTTTGACTCCCTTGTGACGCTGTCTTGTAAAAATCTCACAAATTCTCTGGTCCTGTGTCCAATTGCAACATTTCCATCGCATGAGTTCCATTCTGTCTATTTTCAGTCAGCGTTGTCTACTAATGTAAAGGCTTCCTGAACCACAAATGGAGGATTGTTCTTCATGTGTTCCGTAGTTTTGAAGTCTTTACGAGTTGAGTTCGTCCTACATTCTGTTGGTTTTCCGGATTCAGAATGAAATTTCATGGAAAAACTACCTCGAGCCATTTTCCTTTGAAAATAGATTCACAACCACATTCCCCGCTCACAGAATTCCAAACTTTTTTTTTTTTTTTTATAATTCACTAGCGCTAAAGGGGTTATGAATACCCTTATGATGCTATTAACACAGCGCTAGTGTTGGTGTAGTGATTTCTGAAACTCAGGTAGTATTAGGTTTCAGTCTTTTTGCTCCGAGGGTGGTTTTTCCAGAATGACTGGGGAGAATTATTGCCATTGCTTATAATTCGCAGTATTTCTTTCGAATATCCCGATGTCATTAGTACGATCAACACTTTCAAGCCATTGCCTACCCTACTGCCAGTGTTATGCCTATACAGTAGAGTTGACGTCAGCTTTTTTTCGCAATTGACCGACTTTTTTTTTTTCTGTGACATCGGGATTCGAACCTGGAACCTTCAGCGTGACAAGCGATGATGCAACCACTACACCATGACCACCACCAAGCACACATTGAATGATAAAAATCTCAGGACTCCACTCACAACTAGCTTTTTGCAGGCACAAAAAAAAAACAATCAAATCCACTCGGACAAAACAAATATTTGCAATTACTGCAACAGCAGCACGATTTCATCCGCAACAGGATTACGATTTAATCCTTCAGTACTATCAAATCAACACCTAATCCGTTTTTATCTGTTCCCATCCTGTGTTAGCATACAGAACATATTTCCAGTGCTTTATTTAATAGCTGGACAAAACGAAATGTACAAAAAAAACCCCTAAAACTATGCACACAAAACAAATCGATTAGGAAGTATCTCTATGTGGATGCAAACAAAACATCCTTTTCCCGATCAAATTTTAGTTGAAAAAAATGTTCACATATTCTCCCTCATAAACCGGATGACCCATGTCAGACATTTGTGATAATTGAAAATAAATTGACGAATCAATTGTAGGGGGGAGGGAAACCCCAAAGAGATTACCAGCGTTCCACATCCTTCTTGTTTATAGTACAAGTGCAAGGATTACAAAATAATGCGATGATGGTTTTATAATAAACCTCAATAATCTTTGGAATTTAATTTAGTACACCACAACAGATCATAGACGGTAGTAGGAAGTAAACACCTTGAGTCTCCTTGTAGAAAGTTTCACTTAAAAACTTTGCTCTCCTTCATGGGAAAAACTTTTTCATGTTCTTGAAAGTTACTTTTACCTTTTGTGAGTGAGAGGATATTAAGACGGTAACTCCTTGTTGTGTGTGTGTGTGTAAAGGAATCGAAATTGGTTTTTATTTCTTTTTAAAGAACTTTAGTATTAGAAACGAAAAGGATGAAGGGAAAGGCTTTATCGACACGCTATTTGGTTGAAACTGACCAATTTGGGAATGACGCCGATGACCACAAGTCGAATTTAGAAAAGAGAAAGACGAAAGGTGGTTAGAAGTTAGCACTTTGGTGTCATAACTATCTTGACAAAGTAGGGAATAGATATATTTTTAAAAGGATCTTCTTGTCCTTGCAAAGGGACTTCTGAGCGAAGTGGTTTTCTTTTCAAACGCTTCAACTTTTAAAACTGGAGTGGCCATGGTGTAGTGCTTGTCACTCTGAAGATTCAAGGATCAACTCTTGGTGTCAAGAAAATAAATCAACTGCGACGTCAACTTCAGTGCATAAGCATAACATTAGCAATTGGGTGGTTGAAAAGTTGATCGCACTAACGACGTCAAGAAGTTGGAAAGAAATACTGTGAATTGTAAGCAAAGACAACAACCTCACAGGAAAGACTGAAACCTGGGTTTAAAAACACCGACACTAGCGCTGTGTGAAACAGCGAACCAAGAGCATATGCGTGTGCGATATTAAGCGATTCGGGACAACGCACTTACAACAGACATACAGTGGATCTTTTCTCGAAAAACTCAAGCGGTTGAAGAGGAGCTTCGACAGTTAGGAAGAAGTTTCAACACATTTTTAGGAATCATACACAAGACGAAGTAGATGTCGCAAGTTCTAGAGACCGACGAAAGTGGTCTGTCAAGGAATTATAAGATCTTGTTCGTTTGTTAATTCATCGTTGCAGAAGTCATTGGACAAAGTTCTTAAAATTTTGTAAAGTCAGTAGGTGTAATCCTCCGGAAAGATATAGACTGTCCTTTATCCAGAAAATCCTAATGGGAAGATATTCAATCAGAGAAAGATAAATAGGAACCTTTAGAGTGTGCCAACGAGATAAAGCTGTTTTTACCTCGTCCAACTTGCAACTTTGGACGGATTTCAAGACGGTAAAGCTCTCTCGGCTACCTGATAGGTAAACTAAGGGAAATCATAAGCCTTGTATTGTGATGTAGGAGCTTGTAGGGGTTTGACATCCTAGGGGCTTAGCAAAATTATAGGTATGCTGGTCATCTAGTCCACAGAAGAAGCTATTGCCAAGAGTACTCAATCTTCCGTTGATTATATGTAGCTTGACAGTCTCACAGAGGGTGTCATACGAATTCTATTTCCTCTTCGTCCCTACAGCTTCTGCAGAAGTCATTGTATGGGAGCCGAAATCCTTCTGCGTGAGTAATCTATCGTGGGCGCCCTGTGAGGCACCTAACATGATTCATATTTCCTCATCAATTTAAAAGCTTTTCAGATAGTGTGATTGCTCTATCGTCTATCGATGTTCTCCATACCTTCTACTGTAATGTTACCTGACTGACACCCGCCTATTCCGCTTTTCTATGTAGGCACGTCCCATGTCAGTTTATAGTATAGTTGGTCGCATAGCTTTTGATCGTGTAGATTTCCAAATAGATGCTTAAGACCTTGCCCATGGGTTGGTCCTTGAACCAGATACTCCTGCTCTGCATCTCCCACATCGTTTTGGAACAATAGGGTTCCGTCACTGTCTCCTCGCTTGAGGTTCAACTAAAAATGCGGCCACTATAACCCAAATAAAGTGACTCCAATGACTCCAATGATTATGAAGTTCTTAGTTGCATTCTAATGGGCGGCTTCCATTGCTCTATAAGAGTGTGTGTTAACAAATTCAAGATAATCGTGTGGTTTTGGAATCAGCAGCCGTCCAACGAAAGGACTACCAGCCTAGCTGGTGGCCAGATTTTAAAAGTGAACTATGTGTAGATATGACCTTTCCTAGCTTATACGTTAGATATTTAGTGCAAAGGGCTCTGTTTGTGCCAAATGCCAAAGAACGACCTGTCTCAGTTGCACGGGAGTTTTCTCGAAAAGAAAACTGCTCGAGACCGGAATTCGGCTTGGATCTTCCTGTCTCCTTTGTTTGCCAATTAGGTCGCTTACAAACACATTTGTGTGTGGCATGACTCTCCAGGATGCAGGCGGACTAAAGAAAAAAGTGCTCCGAAAGTCTGTAAGAAATCAGCGGCATTCTTGCAATTTGTGTCTTAGGTGGTACAGGCCGGGGCAGTGGCAGTGGCAGAGGAAGTGTTCCTCGTCTCAGCAGCCCCTACATAGGTCGTCTTCCGTAACGCGGAGTTTCTTCATGTGGTATCGCAGAGTGTTATGACTCGTTATCATGCCTACAAGAGTGGAGAGTGATTTTCTATGCCTTTGTATAAGTCTGGCGGTCCTAGCCCTATCAAATACAGGCCATAGCTTTCTTGTGATGACATAAGTGTCTAATGAGGACCATCTGTTATTTGCCTCTCTTTGAGCTTTGTTCCCTGCTTCGAGCTTCGATGAGCAAGGCGGGATATTCACCGTGAGGTCGGCTTGTTCTAGACTAAGTGCCGCGCCCTCTCTAGCCAATTCGTCAGCATTCTCACGCCCAGGGACCCAGCAGAGTGTAACCTTGTGCTTTGTTCCAAGAACTCTGAGCTCTTCTCGACAGCCTTTCACAAGCTTAATATCATTGCGCGGTATTGCCTTCATCGCAGTCTTACGGGCGGCTGTTGTCACTGCTAAGACTTCCGCTTGGAAAGCACTGCTGTGGTTCTGAAGGCGGACAGATTTTCCAATTCCCAGCGGTTCGGAGAAGATTCCTGCACCAACGCCAATGTCTTATTTAGATCCGTCGGTGTAGACGACTATTGATTGCGTTTTGGGTGCTTGACCGTTTTTCCGTTCTTCCCTGCTTGGGAAATAGTCTTTCCAAGTCAAGGTAAAGCGAGAGAATTCCAGTAAAATGGGCAGTACAGGGTCAGCCGAAAAAAAAAACCTGTTTCGTGTCAACGAATGGTAGTCCTACGTTGCGAATAACGATCCTGTGAATGACTCTTGGCTGTTTGACAGAGTCAAGACCTACACTATGAAAAAGTCCTTCTGAGCCTAACTAAATTAATTCTGAGATTCTATGTCCCAAAATCCCTTGAAGTTCTAAGCAAAGTCTGTCAAAACACTCCTTAAATCGTCCAATCTCACTCTCAAACAAAGTTTTATTATTAATCAAATCGAAAACAAGTCAAGACCGTCCCCAACTACAATTATTGTATTTCTCTACGTATAATTGGCTTCCCTTTGAAATGCAAAATGACTCAACACCTACACTCGTTAGAGTATACCAACATCCAAAACGATTACAAGGGATTCCTTCACAATTTCCCCATTTGATTGAATCCCAAATGGAAATATTCCATTCTTCCATCATCGGATACATAGCTCTAACCATAGGAAATCCCATTCCCCATAATACACATATCCTTTCCCTTTTTGTTGGAAACTTTGTAAATTCATCATTCTGAAGGACTTCCCTTCATCTCACGGGGATGCTGAAGGGAAATCTTTGAATACAACATTGTCAAGTTTCTGGATGATGTGTGTAGATAGACACAGATTCTCTCTCTTTCACGTTTGATACCTGCCCTCGTTGTGTGATTGAAGGTGACACATGGAGAATATTAGACTTCTTGAGGAAATTAAATAGTTCCCTTCATTCGAAATGTGTATAGTCTTCTCTATCCCCAAAGAAAAAAAGAAAAACAGCGGTACATTGTGGTGAAGAAAAAAATAAATATTGCGTGTACGCCTGAGGGAATTTTTTGTATGAAATTTTGGTAGAGAAACCTTCACACTTGAGTGACTTGATTCGTGTTTTCTTTTTCCTTTTTCGTTTTTTTTTTCCCAAGGAAAACGAAGAGAGGAATAGGATAATTGATGGAAGATTGTACAGGGTGTTGGTCTGATGCGATTCGATTATGTTTATGTATAACAGATTCATGGTTATTGAAATGGACAGGCTTTGCCGAGTGTTATTGAAATTTCCAAAGAAATAGAGATTTTCAGATTAGATCTGTCGTTGGTATTCAATGTATGTTTGGGGGTTGAAAGCAACTCGTTATCTTCTAGAAGCTAGGCGGGGTTGTTAAATGAATCAGCATATGGTACGAGTGTAAGAGTTTTCTCCAGTACACCTGATGTAAAGACCATTGTCAAGCTTGGCTTTCAATTAACGTTGTAGAGGGTTAGCACTATTGTAGAGAAGGTAGAGGCACAATACGATTTAAGCTGGTTAAGCAATGCAAAAGGTCTCGAAGTGAGGTCGCTGACAGATGCGCGTTCCAGGACACAGGGGAGTTCCTGCCAAGTGGCAAAGAAGGGAGCAGGTCAGAACCTTACTGAAAAAGAAAAGAACCACGTTGATAAAATCTCGTCTTGATACTGAAGCCAGAAGAATGGCAATAAACAGGTGGAATAATATCAACACATGTCTTTCTTCGAGACAGATTTGGCCTTACCTGGATCTGAAAAGAATGGCATAGACCTTGGTCCATAGAAAACAAATGTGTTAGAACTTTCCTTAGTCGACGAACGCATGCCCGACGACTGGACCCCATCTTCAAGAAAGGCGATCCTATGTCTTGTAAGAACTACCGAGGTATATCCCTGTTTAATGTAGCCTACAAGATCCTGTCCAGTGTACTGTGTGAACGACTAAAGCCGTTTTGCACAACATTCACCGGCACCTATCAGTGTGGCTTCCGGCCCGGCAAATCGACGATAGACCAAATGATGGATAGAAAACGGCAATAGTTCAGGCTCAAACCCTCCACGGGTCGCTGGTCTGGTAAGTAAGTAAGTAACTTAGTAGTAGTCCTCATGGGGCATTGTTTGATAAGTAGACACGTCACTAGAATGGGTTTCCGCTCCAACAATTTCTGCAGAAGTTGTAGAAATGAAAAAGGGGAATTAGCAGGAACTCACCTATTTTGCATCTACCCTGCCCTTTCAAGGCTGAGAAGGCAAAGCCTAAGGGAAGTATTTCTATTAACAAAATAAAGGAGCTTGTTTGTGGGTCTGCTTCTGCACATGTGCCTATAGTTCCAAGGCACTCTATGAAAGGCATTAACAAATGTGTCTTGACATATTGAGAAAGAAAGCAGCAGCTATCCTAGAGCTTCCCTTGCACCGAGATACCAAACAGCACTGGTGCTTAACGATCTATGGGCATAGAAAGGTCCTAGATCTTGTGAAAAAGGAGATAAGAGACTTTTATATGCTTTTGAACGGTAGGCAGAGAGTCAGGGTTACGGAAAGGTATCACAGAAGTCCTATCGGGGATGGACCGCTTTTCGGGACAGAGGATTAGGAGACTTAATCATCTTTACGAATGGATAGAACGGGAGCTGGAATTTTTTTTTTTTGAAGGATCTAGATTCAGTCAGCCATTTCAATCAGCGTAACCTCAGTATACTTATGGGAGATGATGGTATGCGCTGAATCATTTGCAGGAGGTTAAAATACATAGATTAATCGTAATGGACTATCAAGCTGGGATCAAGCACATAGAGCAGACCGGAGTCTCCACAACACTGGCACCGAAATGTGTTCAAAAACTCTATGGCAAAAACACTGGCTTGGTTTAGAGGCTAAGCAAGCATCGAAGGAAACAAAAAGGTGGACAACCTGCCGAAGTAGGGGTTAGCCTATGAGTTTCTGCGTCCTGAACACTTCGTAAAGAAATGATCAGGTCCATGATTGATAAGTAGGCCACGAATGAACATCTGAAAAGATGGGAAAGTGAAGCAAAAGGTTCTACGCAATTAATGGCTCTAAGCATGCCGCTAGGAACTCTTAAAAAGGTACTAGTGTTGTCCATAGGACACGGAGGCTTCAGGTATCATCTGAAGGAGATGAATGTCCGGCACCAGCTAGCAAAACAAATGCCAATGGATTCAAACTCTGAGGATTAAACAAATGTCTTTCAATCAAATGCTAGCCTTGACTCAAAGTATCATGGTCACGGAAACACTGAGGACTCCTCTTACTGAGACGATTCATAGAAAAAAGATGAAAAGGAACCACATGAACCAACTCCGAGTTCAGTGCTGAGGCTTTTCTTGCTAATCCGTCAGCAATCTCATTCTCCAGCACTTCGGACTGAATGCTGTGCTCCAAGACTTCTAAGCGCTTCACGACGGCACTGCTAGAATGTTCGCTTGAAACACGCTGCTCTGTTCCGAAAGTCTGACTGACCTAGATAGGCTCAGTAAATCAGAGGAAACATCTAAACAAACACCAGGAACTATCTTGAACCTGTCAATGAAAATGACTATGGATTGCGTGCTTGGCATCTCTCCGTTTCACGATTTTAAGACTTGATCTTGCACGAGTAAAAAGTTCAGGCGCCAGTAAGATCGTGCGTGGTGACATTAGGCTTCTTTTTGTCAAGGCTGAGATCAAACGTGTGATAAATAAGATTATGCGGCATGTCAGTGCAAATATCATCGAAAATTGCATCAAAAGAACACAGAGTTATGTAACCAGAGTCTTGGATGACATCTAGTGGAGATGTAGTTACAACATGTGCCCCAACTTGTTTTCATTCTTAATGGGACACCCACACCCACACACAAAGATGAGGATTGCATCCGTAGTCTAAACATAAATCGCTTCCGATCCAAGTTAAACTCAGTTAATTGCTTCAAATGCTTCAATGGCGCCTCGATTCTAATTCCTTTGTTCATACTTCGATTGGTACTTCGATTAGTACTTCTCGTTGTTGGCATTTCACAATCACTAACTGCAACTGCTGCAGGCTATTGACTATTGGCAACTGTAATAACAGTCACACAAAGGATTCCACACTGTGTGCTGGCCTGGTCAATAAACGAACAAAAAAAAAAAAAAAGCAAAACTACGCACCAAGTTCCTTTGTTTCCCAGTGGTCCATGCCATATTCTTTCTTTATCCAGCATTCATGCAACAGGGGGCCACATAAAGCCAGAAGGTCAACAGTTGAAGCCCCAAACAAAAAGCAAAAATCTTAACCACAACAGCTGCGCGCCAGTTAATTATCTGAAAATTCGCATTTCCTTGCGAAATCGGAAGGGAAATTTGCCACAACGAAATGTATCTGCATACGGAATGAGTTTGGTTCGGTTCGACTTCGACTGTGTGTCCTTCATGCAGCTGCGACGCATTTGCACCAACGATAACGAGTCGCAACAAAGGCGGAAAATTGTGCGACGAAAAGTGCTTAGAAAAACACAAGAAAAATTCCACAAAAAATGTCAGAAAAACGTCTGAAAAATCATCCTTCCTGCGTCTCGTTCCCTGGCTCCGCTGGTAATAATCGGTGTAAATTATGTACCCCAAGCGTGTATGTGACGGCACTGGCACCGGCATCGATCAAGAAAAACGAAAGCGAACGCATTTTATATACGCGCAAGAGCTCAAAGTCGCCGTTAATGTGATTGTAATTGCATTTTTTGTTGTTGCTGTTGCTGTTGTCTACTTTGAGGAGTTTTTCATCATTACATCTCTCGGAAGGATGCAGGAATACAACCGAAAAAAAAGAAGAAAAATGTATACGAAGCTGCTGACATCGTTTACCAATGAGGTGCAAAGTATTCTAATAATTAATGGTCCCGCGGTACCGCAGTTCCCCGGTCCTGAGATAGAAGAACACAAATTATGATGTTACACTGCGCCTTGTGATCATTATCTCCTGCGATGACGTGAGATGCAAAGCATCATCATCATCATTAACGACAAGAGGAAGGAATATTTCTTATTAAATGGTCACAAGTAAACAGGAAGCTGGGGTGGCAAGCAAAGTGAGAAGAAGGACGGATGGAAAATGAGGTGGTACTGCGTCTTTGTTTTTAAAGGGTCTCTAGAGAGTTGTTGGAAAAATGAAACTCCAGGTTCTAGAAGAAGTTTATAGTGGATGTGTGCGACTAAAATGCAAGTTCATAGACCGGAAGCTAGCACTATGTCCTTTGGCTTTCGATTGCAAATCCTTGAGTGCCCGAAAGCAAGTTGCAATTGAGATCCGAGTAAGTTGGAGCCCACAGTGCAGAATGTTGGATGTTTCTGGTCAGATTCGAGAGCGCAATGATTGTTTCGAGGACTAGCTTTGTTTCAATCCTACTTGACTGTCGGAATGGATTAAGATTATCTTGCCACAGAGCCACAGATTGTTCTCCCACATGCGTTTATGGCCAAGATCTCTCCACGGAATGTAAAGAAGTACTTGTCAACTCTGACAGAGTTCACAGTATCGAAACACAGAGCGGACGTAAGGAAACTTCAGGAGGTTCCGATGCACATAGGTTTTGAAAGTTTGTGAATTGAAAAGGCACGGAAAGACCGAGTACGGTGAATCATTCATTCAGATTTTGAATCCTGTTCAGTCGGCACATTGTGGTTTGAGGAGCACATAGCCAAATGTGAGTATTTGAACCAAGCTTAGGGCTAAATTTAGTTAGATAAGCGGGCACCTAAGGAGTGAAGTCACTGTTTACATAAACCGCCTAGAAAGAGATAGAAATCGTCGAAAAAGTGATGTACCCCGAGCCACTCCGCGTAGCAAGGACATTAGAAATGATTCGGGCATCGGACTTTTAAATCAGAATTTTTCGACAAGAGGACGAAACCCAGTAGAATGCGGTTGGAATACCAAGTGAAGTAATCTCAGTTTCTTCAGAATAGAGGAGCGATTGATTCCAACTGTTCAATGTGATCAACAGTGGACCTCTTGTCATTAAAACTACACGTATACTGAGCGAGTGAGTTTCAGCGTTTTTATGGTCTTGAAAAGAAGGAACATTAGGGAAATGATTCGCCTTTTAGCGGCGTCCTGAACAAATGCATTATTCCATCTCCTCGGATATATATTTGGAGAGTAGTGGTTTTGCCATCGTCAAGGAATATCTCTTTGGAACTATGGGTCAGACGCTAATGGATGGAATGATTCATGGAACATTCAATGTTCTCAAGTAAGTACTCGACAAAGCAATGTTCAATCTAGAAGCGTAGAGATGACTCCGAGGTGTGCTTTGTCTAGAGAATTGAAAACTGAAATGAAAGAGTTGACTCACAGAACACAGCAGACTCAGATCCGCTTTCCTCCTTGGAACTATCAGTGTTGCAAACAGGGCCTGGTAGAGGATAATGAAAGAGATCTATGATCAGTGAAATCTAGTTCAAGGCCCATAGAGCGCAGAGATTAAGAAATTTAGAGGAGAAAAAAAGGAGATACGAACGCATATTGGTTTTGAATGCTTGTGAGTTGTAGTTATGAAGAAACACAAAGCAAGTTATCCACCACTAGAACTAGAAGTCCAGCATCACCGGGACATTCCAAATACTCGCTAAGGAGAGATAGAGTCCACACAAGACATGTCTCAATTTAAGGATGCTCTGGACAGAACTAAATAAAAGGAAAAGTAAAGAAATGATTGTGCTCAACAGAAGTCACCTATCACTTCTTAAGGGCAGGTCACAACCTGCTGATGGCCCACCTACAGAAAATGCGTTTGAGTACAACGGACCGATGCAAAGGATTGTGGCGAAATAGACGCCGTTTCCTACGCGAATGCCAAAACCCTTAACAGAAATAGAAAGTCAACCCTTGGAGAACACTTTTTCGATGATCTGAGCGAATTGTCAAACAAGCCATCGAAAACCATCCTAAAATTCCTTCAGAACTCAGGTTGATTCAGGGAGGCCAATCAACAATAAAAACCCTTGTTCCATTCTTTCAGGTATCCCTCATCGGGAAACACAATCTTTGAAATTTGACTGAGGCTGTACATTATAAATCGCAGTCATCTCTTCAACCTAACCTAAAGTGTGCGCGACAGTTTTTGGTGCTCCAGATGTGAGCAATGCTTTGGGAGAATAGGTTAAGGCCAGAGCAGAAGTTTGGCTTGAAGTCCATGTGTGTATGCACTTATTTTACAAAATGTCGCAATGTCCTTGAATGTTATTCATGAGAAGGGATATAACAGAAACCACAAAGGCTCGTCTGGGAAGGCTATCCATGATAGTGTACAGGACTCTATCAGACAAGTGTTTCTTGATTGTCAACCCAAAGTCGGCAAAATGTCTGATTAAGACTCAACTCAGTCGGTTCTTGAAATGTTTACTTGTCCAAGAGCTCGGTCTTACATTTGTATGTATTCCTTTGCCTCTCATTCTTTTCGCGTCCAAAGTTCAAAGTTGCACGCACAAGTCATCTGAATCTCACAAAGTAAAACTAGTTCTCAACGCGGAACACTACAAAGTTCTCTATCTTCGTCGTTGCATTTTGCAAAGTGAAATTCATCTAAGATATGCGAAAACAACTGACCTTTTCAATTTCCCAACAAAGTTTGCATTCAATTTGAATAACTGATGCTTACTCCCCATGACTGGTCTACAAAATGTAGTTATTCCCACAATTCTATCAAAACGATCTAAAACAAGTCTTCTTAGTTCCTCCTGCTACAGGTAATGGAACGAAGAAAAATAAATACATTCCACGTAATTTTATGCGAATTTTATTTGAAAAGAAATTCTCAGAATTCCATTCTGTATCTCATTGTTCGACAGGCACTCAAAAATAAAAAAAGATATATCTTCTCCACCTAAAAATATACAATTCACTGACCTTCAAAACCAAAGCTAAACGACCGATTTGTCAAAAATTAAACAACAAAAAATAAAGTATCTACAGACAGCGAGACTTGTATACTTATTTATTCCCGAAAAGTCCTAGTGGGAACGTGCTTAAAATTTTTAAAATCAACACCAACTCACCGTTAAAAAATAAAAGTTCAAGTGCACCTTCTGGAGATGGAAATCGGAGAGACGAGGGTTGGGTAAATCAATGAACTTAACAAATTCAGTTGATGACATGTATGATGGGTTGGGTATTATGATGACATCGAAGATGCACCCCCAAACATGATAGTGTTTTGGTTATGATTCACATGTGGTGAAATTCTTGAATTCCCTTTTTCATTACAACACAGATACCCTCTGGAGGTGGTTATAAACAAACATTCCATCAACGAAATCCATTAAACTCTGCAACCGTTTTCGTTTTCGTCCTGAACCATGCCACCGCAGCTTCAACTTAATAATAAGTGCAGGGAGCCCCGAGAGGAAGAAGGAAAACTCAAAAATCAGCAGACGTGCTGAAAAGTTTTGAATAAAAAAAATAAAAAATTCCCATGCCCAAGCAAGTCGAAAGCCATGAAGAGCAAGGGAGAGTGAATGGAATCTCACACGGTAAAATGCAGTAACACCGCACAGCGCCAATGCAATGCTGCGTGTTGCAACTGTAAGAGCTGAGTTGTGTGTTTGTAAAAAAAAAATGCGTAAAATACTGTTTAAAAGATACGTAGATACACATTGAGATACAAAATGTATACAGACACCGATCTATGCGATACGAATCTATATGGTGGCGGCGCGTCGTGTACTAACGGTACCATGGTGCAATTGCACAAAGTACTTTTGTTATTTATCGTGCGAACGGATAGATATCCGAAACGTGTGTATCTAGATAGAAAAAAACTTAATTTACGTCGGCGTCGATGATTTTTATGAGTGAGAGAGCCTCCACTCAAACATGATTTTTTCGCATCTGAATCGATGAAGCAATTTGACGTTTACACATCGCCCTGTCAGTTCTCTGTGCGCTGGCCATTCATCGAAATTTTTCATTTTTTTTTTATGGACAGCATGTGTAGAGGCGCGTGAATGGCCTACGCGCCGGTATGTGATGCATATTGATGATGATGGCTGGCGATTTCACCCGCACGCTATGAACTTCCGCCTGGTGTCTGGCCGTGTGCTGAGGCAGGATATTAAATTATTGATGTTATTTTTTAATCAGGACTTTTGATTTGATTGCGAACGGCTTTAGCGGCGCGTGGACCGTCCCCATCAACAAGCTTTGTTGATTCAGGCTTAATCGAATGGCAGACATAGAGCAGAGGGATGATGCTAAATAATGTCGTTCATGCGGAATTTGAATTTAATTTGACAACAGATGTGGGGTGGAGGACATTGTTTTGACTAGAGTCAATGGAAATTCACGTGAAGATATTAATTGAACGGTGATTGTATCGCTGGATGGAGAGATACCACGTGCACAAGGATGCGATTTTAATTTTAAAGCTTCAATTGGAAATGGATTCTTTAAGCTCTAATAGTCGCGATAGGAATGAGAAGAATGCCACGGCATCTTCAACTGGTCAACTTTGTAACCAATCATTGTGAGAAGTAGACGCCATCCCCTTAGCCATGAATCTACAAAGGGGACCAGCATGAGATACACTACCCCTACCTTTCATCCTATAAATTTAATTACACACTTAAGTTTTCGGAAGAATTCCATCAAGTCCACTCCCTTGGATCTGGTCAACAAAATACAGTAAGGCATCACTCATCACATAACACTAATGGAAAACCTATAAAGTTCCGACTTAATGTGCAACTGATACTGAAATACCATTCCCGAGCATTTAAATTTAATGTTCAACCCTCGCACAGCAACATTGTACAAAACTATCTATCTCTCCGTCCGACACGTTCAAGAGACTCTTCACGTGGTACTTCAAAGACAGCGTACACTTGAAGTTCTCATCTCAAGTGCACAGGATACCTACTCCAAAACTCCAGAGAAAGTTTCAAAACAAATCGAGAGGATGGTAGATACTTACATTTTCATGCTTGAAGAAGCAGAGCATTTTTAGTTCACGGAAAACTCGCTTCGATGATACCAACGATTGGAAAACGTTTGGTAGCTTCTTGAGTGCAACTCTTCGTCCATCTCGGGGATCTGTGACAGCCCTGAAAATACAAAAAAAGAACCATCATTTCATATTAATTAACGTTTTTTTGTTGCTTAAATTGTTTTTGAAAGGAGAAACCATCATTAACAACATTTTAACCCGTCATTTGTTTCGGGCGCAATATTTCAATTAATTATCGTGTTCCATCAAAGGCGAGCATACTCACGCACTGTCAGATACGCAAATTTAATTCAATTAGACACTCCACCGCGATGGTGGGGGGATGAAAAAAAAAAACGATTCCAGTACGAACAAAGGAGACTTCAAAGGTGGAACCTCTGTGGGAACCTTTATCGCCTCACAAACTAGTTTAACAAATGTTCTTCACTCGTCGCCATTAGAACAGGTAATTCAGGCATTCAAGCAGACCCTGGTATGCATTACACCAGGTATCCCCTCATCATCTGTTTCATTAATAACCGAGAGAAAGACGGGACTCCTTCGCGGAGCGCCGAGTCGAGAGTGTGTACATTTGCACGTCATACAATTTGAGTTTGAAAAGTTGCTAGCGAGAGAGGAAGCCTTAAGGCGTTTAGGATCGTATGTACCTACACACCACATCCAGCTCTTTCGGGAGCAGGTTCTCCTTCTTTTTTTTCTTCTATTTTTTGGTTTCTGGAAAATGAGTAATGTTGTTTTGATGAATAGCTTCGGTTTTCAACACACACACACACACAGCAGATAGGGCTTCCAGTTGTTAATTGTTCCGAGGAGATGAACGGATATGATTTGACTGGGCGACGATGGAAGGTTCCTGAAATACAATAATTTTTTGAACTGAGGAACAATATAATTCGTTTATATTTGACTCGAGGGAAAGACAAAGCAACGTCAAGGTTAATATATTTGATTTACGGTGAATGGGTTTGGTCTTTTGTTACCCCACTACAACTGCGGGGTTGGCTCTCTAATAAGACCTTGTCTGTGTTGTGTACAAATTTTGGAACAAGCCAAGGGAAATGAAATAAAGGTCTTGTGCATTTAAAATGTTATGAATAAGTTTTACGCCGCTAAATAGGGCTTTCTATGCCACAAGGGAGTTTTTGGAGATTGTTTTATGGATGTTGTTGGGATGACTTTTCTTTTTAAGGGACTTTTCAAGTTGATAGCATTTATGTATGACATGTGCACATATTGAATGATGGAAGACACCTTTTTACCAAGTCTGGAGGCGATTGCTTCACAAACGGTAGTTGAGACGTCGGAACCCATATGTGGAATGCATTTCAAACCACAAACATTCAAAACCTATGTACATTGGAACCTCTTTATATCTCTGTTGCTTTACAGAACGGCTGTGTACCGACGGAAGCCCTTGGCTAGTGAAAGAATCCAGTAAAAAGTCTAAAGGGTTCGCAGACAAGATTTCAAAAAACTTTGATGTCTACAGTGGAGTTTGACAAGGTTGTATACTGTCTCCATTACTGTTTCTGCCAGGATTGACAGAAGAAGCTAGAGGTATGCATTGAACAATGGCACTATACCTTATACCTTACCTCGACATAAACGTCAAATGGTATAAGATTTATGATAGACAGCTGTGCGGAGGCCTTGTTTCTGTCTACGGTGTCATCAAGAACTGAGTTCTTGAGCTTAAAAACGAAGTTGCGATTGTTTTTTCACGTCAATTTAAAAGATTTTTGAAGCCTTTAAGGCGATTGAAGAGCAATCCAAACGAGTTGATCTGATAAATGAGGAGAAGACAAAGTACATGATGTCGACCAAAAACCAATCCGTCGGACACCGTCTAGGACAGATGACAATCGACAGCTAAAACATTGACGTAGTGTTCATAAGTTCATCTACCTCGGAGTAAATACCTGGAACCTCCTCAAATGACTGGTGGAGATCCGACGAAGGATAATCTTAGGCAATCGTTGCTACTTCGGTTTGTTCGAACTCTCAACTCGAAGATTCAAAACCATGCTCAACAGAATTCGTATCTTGCTGGTCTTGCTTTATGGAGCTGAATGCTGGACTATAAGTAAGACAGCGGAGCAGATCATGGGATTTGGTCCTGTCTACGAGGAGGGCGAATGGAGAAGAAGATACAATCGGGAACTCTACGAGCTGTATAAAGAACTGGATGTAGACCATCAATTACTCTGGCTCATCAGCAACGACCGAATGGAAAGGAACCCTGCAGCTAAGAGGGTCCCAATCACCTGGTTTACGAAGAAAAGGGAGATCGAACCTCCGGTTTAAAGATCAAGCAATCCCGTGAATCCCAACGCGAAACGTTGGTCTAGTGAACTGGAAGCAGTGTGCCTGGGACAGTGAAGGATGGATAACGACGTCTTCCAGTATTGCCCCCATTGTATTTTAGGACATTCGTTAAGTTTTCTTTTAAAGGACGGTTGAGCCTTTTTAGCTTCTCGGATTCCTTGAATATTTGTCTAGTTTCGAATCGACTTTGGAATGCCGCAAAAAGATCCGGCACCTATGTCCTTTTAGTGAACCTTTTTAGGCTAGTTGGTCAGCGAGTCTTCTGTTTCATGGTCCCACGTGAGTTTAGTTTTATTCCGATTAGATAAGTCTTGGAGAGCATTAAAGCAGCCTTCAACGGCTTTTGAGTTAAGAAAGTGGGAAAGTAGCGCTTTAATCATCCCTATGGCATACAGTTCGGCCTGAAAGACACAATGACATATTCCGAGTGCGATCGAGACTTGAAGGTTCGCTTCAAAGACACCAGCCACAACGCCAAGGTGCATCTTTGAACCATCAGCTCGGGAAAGTTGGAGATTAATTATACATTGCGTGACCCCTTTTTTGACAAAAATGTGCAGAGGGGTGAATCTAGAGCCGCCGTAGGTCAAGATCGCCGCAGTGACACCAAACCATGCTAACCTTTGTTGACGTTGTAGCTTTGAGATTATTGTTTTCTTTTTGTCTTTGATCCACCATACAGCAGGAGCAAAGGTTTACACCGAGTATATAACCCTAGGCTATGCTGACCTTTGTGTTAGGAGTTCTCCAGTGTACTTCAGCTCTTTCGAAGAAAGTTTAGGGCGATACCTCCAGTATTGAAATAAGCTGAACGGAATTCCTTTCACAGTCTATTGCGAGTCTATTTGATCCATTGTGGTGATCTGTGCTTCCTTTTTCGCTGTTTAAGCTTGTTTACAAAAACGAATACCACTACCATCCAATCCCCTCTGGTCTAAGCAAGTTCAATTTCCCTTCTACAGTCAGATAAACCTCGTTTCCATTTGTTGGGATTGACTGTAAGTCGAGTCACGTTTTACTTCAAAGTGCCTTCATGTGAAGACCTATTTCCGTTTTGCAACTCTCTCAATGGAAGCTTCCTCCTAAAACCATTTATTTGTTTAATCATTGGCTATCCTCTGCGCCGGGTTTCTTGTTTTCGGATCTCTCTCCAATCCCTCACTAGAATAAACTTCCGTGGCTGCAAAAACCCATTCGAAAAGTTTTTTTTAAATTTTTAAACAAACGTTAGATTTTGAACTTTTGTGCAAACTTTTCCACCCTCGATTGTTGATTTAGTTTGTGGATGAGCGATGGACACCGGTACTCTGATGCAAACTCTGGAAAATTTTACTCAATAAAAGTGCTAAAAAGGCATCTATCTACCTTTCTCTTCCAATTGACCCTATCATCACGAACCTAATGCAATGTAAACTTTCAATTAAACTAAAATTTCAAAAATTTCCCTTTGTCCTTCCTCTCTGTCTTAGAGGGGGAGATTCTGTCTGCAATTTGTTCATTTTAATTACACTATAAATGTATTTACATCTAACTAATGTTCATTTGGGAAATTTCAACTGTAATCCTTCTTGTACCGCTCTCAAATTTGTACCCTTCATCGTCGATAAACAAATTCACATAAATGACAACCATATGTTTCGGCTTCGAATCGGGCGTGTCGTCGTTGTCGTCCTGTCTCTCTTCGAATACATACGTGACATCAATTTGTGCAATTTACCATGTCATTTGTCTGCCAGTGCCGCCTGCACGACAGAAGGACTAAAGCTTGGCTGTGGAAAGGGAGATTCTCTTCCATAACAGCAACCGCCCCAAGGAACAATTATTTCCTTATACCCAATTTCGATCGAAATAATGATGGCTTCGATGCATTGCCATACGTACAACGTACAGAAATTTAATTTGCACCCGATGTCTAGCACAGTACACAGACACACAGTTAACCACATTTAAGGATTACAGGGTGGAAGGTAAGGTACCATTCAATAAAGACACGGCAACAGCAGGACATCGCATTACGAGTACTATTATCCAAAAGGTACCAAGGACTGCAAAACATTCTATCTATCGATGGAGGGTTTCATTTTATTTCATTTTATTTCGTGTCCTTTTTTTCGAGCTAAGCACCATCCTTCTGTCGAGGAAGCTGCTGAAGGATGAAACTGAATTAATTTCTCTGGCGAGACGTGCCTTCCTGTAGGGATACATATTTTTTTTTTTTTTTGTTCATCATGAAGCAAATTTAATTCCATTTGATAATTTAAATTTAAAGTGGCACATCAAGGATTAGGGTCGCTGGATGGGAAGATGAAGAACAATGGAAAGAGAGATTATGAACTGAGACTAAGAGTCATCGTTTTGATGAGGAGAACCATTATCTTTAAAATGAATAAGGACAGTTGCGGATCAAAATCTGTATAAGGATGGAACCCCTTTCTTTCACATTTCCTTTGTTTGTCATCACGAATTTTGCGAATCGAATCATCCCAGTCGACGTGTGAAAGTCTTTTGTCTTCGTGGCTTGTCATCTGAACATTGCCAAGCGACATACCGAATGTCTGCATGCAATCCTAAAATAATCGATGAATGAGGACGAAGAGTGGAAGAAAGGAACAATGACAGAAGAGACACACCGATGGGTTGTCGTTGCAATAAAGTTTATTGACACTTTAAACTCATTTGGTGAGTTGTTGGTTTGGGACAAGAGACGGTATTGACGTGGGTTGCATTCTGATTGCAAGCTTGAGGAACTTCCTCGAGAGCAGTGAGGTTGTGGAAGATGGAAAGTGTTGATAAATTTGAAGGAATTTTTACTTTGTCTTGAGATTTGACAATTTTGAAGGAATACACCACTATTGCCTTTGTTTTACGTAAAAAGACGTTCTACTGTGGACAGATTGAGTGATAAAATCAGAGCTTTCGAAGACTCTGAAGAAATTTAAGCAAATCTTCCGTAGCCTCGCAACAATCAAGTCACACTTCGGGACAACACTGTCGCATACCTACGATAGTATCAACGAAGCAGAAACTCTTGATCACTTTCTTTGCAAGTGCGGTCCAATATTTCATACTTGAAGGATTGTCCACACCCCCTTATTGTGGAATAATATATAATAAAAAAGAGGTTTACAAAAGGTTTACAAAGCCCCCAATGATCTAGCAAGTGCCGTGAACTGGATCGAACTAGACACCGCAGATTGGATGAAGCCTTCTTCGACAAAAGTAATCAACTTTTGTGTACTCGTATAAAGTTGGGTGTATATGCAGGGAGGAACTACATCATTCCTACTACACCAGCGACCCTTCTAGAGTCTGAGCCTGAATTAATGCCGCTTTACATCTTTCCCAATAAACCCCTTTAACTTGGCACGCAGAGGGATAAGCTGAACGCCATAGAAAATTCCTTCGTTGGTCCTACAAGTTGCTAAAGATTACCTCAGAAAGAGAGCTAATTTATGATACAACAGAAGGACCTCGTAAGAAGGGAAATCCATCTTATGACCCGACTTGTAGAATGGATTGGTTGCAACAGATAAAGTCGCAGCACCGAATACGCCAAAAAAGACGGCTTAGCCAAGTCATGATATGCGTCTTTTCTTGGATAAAAGTCTACGGTCTAAGCCTAGCAAAAGAGAAGAAACTAGGAGACAGCAGTGAAGTAAGTACTTGGGAGCTGGACACAAAATATAAGAATTGATAGCAGATTAAGGTCGCGCCCGAAAGGGCTGTAACAGCTTTGAACAGACTAATAGCGAACTTGGGAGGAGTAAAGTCAAACAGGCGAAACTAACTTACGAGTTATGACTAGGTATGAGATGTGGGCGCTCAGCTAAGGCAAATACAGAAAACAAATGGCAGCGGTACAGCAAAGAAGAGCTCTCTCGGTGGCGAGTTCCTATCGAACGGGTATCAGAACCAGCTGTTCTCGTAGTCAGATGAGTTTTTCCTATCGAAAATGGCAATAGGGGAAGCCAAGGAGATCACTATGCAACACTAGAGCAGAGTAACTAAGGAAAGAAGGACTGTAAAGCCGATCGGAAGCATCGCGGATAAGATTGGATTGGGTCGTAGGTATGGAGAAGTGAACTTCTACCACACACGGGTATTTTAACGACTATCTACACAAATGGTTTAAGACCGTCTTAAAGTTTCGAAAGACTTAATCATTTACAAACACTGACGAGGGAATGAACCTTCCTGTTCTAAAGACACTTAATCGAGACTTTTTTTCGATTTGGTAACGTCCATGTATAACAGGATTCAAAGCTTTTTCAATCGAAGAAGAAGAAGATGCAAAAGCTAATTCTCCAGTCTTCAGAGATAAGTAAGACTGACTATGTACTGACCATTGATGTCAGGAAGCTGATCCTGTTAAATGAGATCGATGAGAATGAGGATGGATGGTGGTTTTCAACTCAAGAGACTCCTTTTGAGACAGAATCCCTTAAAGCAAGTCAGTGCAGTCAAACATCCGATGCCTTGACATGGGCTGATATCGAATCAAAATGCGAAGATAGATCTGGTTACAAACTTAGAATTGAAGAACTTATGCTGTAAGCAAGCTTAAATTTCAAGGTTAAGTCAAGTTTGATTGAGGTCGTCTAGGCTTTGCTGTTACCATTTGCTTTCTACAGATTTGGAGCACGCTATATCTGGTTGCATACTCCAAATTGTAATATCTCTTCATGTCCTCGAGCTGATGAGTGGCTCTAGTGTTTTTCTACCCCCCTGTAGAGCGAAGTCAGCATCAAACAAGCTTTTTCATTCAATCTTGTCACTTCTGATGGCTCCAGAGCTTCAGAGATGGTCGATTGGTAAAGCTATAGCTGTCTGGCGATTCCAGCTTTTGATGCTTCTGGATTGGATCGTATTTGTATCCTCATGGTCCAAGTCTATATTTGAAGCTGGAAATATTCGCACTTCTAATCTGCTGCAAGCGTGTCTTCCGTCGATCGTAAAATGGTCAATTTGGTTGGAAATGTAAAATTATCAATTGTCCACCTTGTGGGTATCGAATTGTTGGAACTTGTCTCGGTCTCAAATAGTTCAGTTCTTGTTCGGGTCACCACCTAAAAGTCGACAATTTGCAAAGAAATCACACCATGAAATTACATCTAAACGATCATGAGTGACTATGACGACACAGTGGTGCAGGACATTTACGAGGATGCAAACCATTTTTTTGTGACGAAGTATGTCGCACTTAAAAAAGAGAACTTCTCTGAACATAATGGATCCATGAAGATCCAAGTCAGGCGACGTCTAACAACAAGTCGCTACTCCTCTACCAATTGGGCTGATTAAAAAGGAACTTACAGATTGTTTAGGAGGACATAAGACCTGAGTCCTTATATCCCTTTTTAAATCCCTTTAATCTCGTGGACAAAATCAACCAAATCCATGGTCAGTCTACAGTTTTGATGAACCACACCCTATTTTCTGTAACCCACTCAACCCTACCTTCAATCTCTTCTCGTACAACAGAAAACTCTTCAAATAACGGTCATAAAGAGCGCTCAGTCTTAATTTGTTACAAATCTGCTGCACACAATCATAAAAACGCAGCCAATTACCACGACTTAATGGTCTTTTGTTTAATTTCGTCCCACAAAGAGGAGAGAGAGACTCCGCACTCCGGTCCTCAATGCCTGTGGTAATAAAAAACCCTCGAGTATAATTTTTCCTCTGATTGGTATTGATCACCTAAGACTGCGAGAGGGTCTTCCTCTCTGTCTAAAACTATAAAACTTGTGTTTTGTGTTTTATTGCCAACGGGCCTGTGTCTATGTCTATTGGTCACACCAAACAACGATGATGGAGCCAACAAATGTGATTGGAATTTCCAAAGAAAATGCGTCAGACTAAGGGCACATACTCGGTGGAGTATATGTATCTCCTCTGCTCAACGGAATTCATGTCAAGCAATTTTTATTAAGTCAAGATTCGTTTCTACTTCTTGTTCTTCTTTTCTTTTCTTTTTTATGGGAGTTCCAAAGTTCCGAAAGCAAAGCCTTCAAGATGACTAAAGGAAACCTCATTACGATGGAGATCTTCATCGTCGATAAAAGACGTTCAGTGGTCGTGGAAGTCATTGTCGTTGTCGTCGTCGTCGTCTTCGTCTTCGTCGATGTCATAGTCATGAAGTGCGACGGAAATTTTCCAAGAACACAATAGGTACACGTCGTACGTCGTATACATGGTTATAGTTGAAGACCTTGCTTAGGTTTTTATTGCAGGAGCAGCAGGGCAGACATCCATTCGTCTGACTGACTGACTGACTGGTCATGGTGGTAATAAATGGTTTTTCCATTATAGGAATCCACCTAAATGTAACTGCTGATGCTGTGAAGGGTTTCGAGTGTGGATCCTCTACTGGTGTCTCCCCGGGGCACACACCAATTGCGCAAGTTCATTGAAAACAATTTTTTGTGTTCCTCCACATCGGGTGACGATGAACGAATTGATAGATAGCCATAAAGATGACACACACAGGACGCAGCGAGAGAAGCGGACTCTCTGCTTCATCTTGGTCTCCATCTCGAATGTGGGAGATGGAATTTTTTTTTCGTCTTCTGTTGGAATTAATTTAATTTTCGTTTCGGTTTGATGTATTGTTCTCTTATCGAGATGTGAGGAGAGAAGTCCGCTTTTAACACGAGTGATTAATGTTCCAAGGAGGAGTGCCAGATAGGGAATCTCTATCCCGACATATTAGTTGCATGCGATGTGTGTTCTTTGTCTTTGGGAGGAGGGAAGCAAATTTCTGTAAATGATTAATGACACACGATATTGAATTGTTCAATTGTTTATTGTTTTGGGGGCTGCTGCAGGAGGTGGCAACTATTTCAATTGTTGCACGAGATAACATGAGGGTCATGAGGGTTTTGGATGCAAGCAATTGCAATGGAAAGTTTTCCTACATCGGAACCTTCGGTGACAGACAGTCTTTAACAGTCTTCCTCGGTGGTTGCTGTCGCAAGCTGGTTTAAAAGGTCAAGTCCTATTTGAGTCAAAAATTGATCCAACACTTGTGTTTGGTTTTGGTATCTCACACGTAAAGTGCAGCTCAATGTCTTAAGTTCCATCGACTTCACCAAAGGACACGTGAAACGCAGGAGTCCCACTGAAATGACAGTTTGGTACTGACAACATTGTTTGGGATAGCTGCAATGTGAAGAGGCCTGGGAGACAACACTTGGTCCTTCTCTGTTTACCTTAGATGGAGAAGCAAAGGAAGGGTTCTTTAATAAAAGTTATTGAGCTTCTTCCAAAGAGAAGCTAAGCTGTCATAAAATGCCGTAAGAAGATTTGCCAGACATTTCAGACCTGTGTTTCGAAATGACTGAGTTGTCACCACCTGCAGTGCATTGCAAAGCTTTTTTTTACAGATTTGCGCTCTTTCTTATCTCTGCAGCATCTAAGGAAGCCAAAGTGTGGCATCTGCAACCTACTGGCCACGTTCAAATCTTGTCATATCTGTCCTTTCGACCCCATCACGTGCAGGAGCTTAATAGAGTTTTATGAAGTTTCGTCGAATGGAGTTGAGTGATTCGTGGCACTGACAAGACTTCAGTCTTTCTTTTCGATAGGTACCGTACGTTTTATGGCAAAGATCGATGTCAATTGCTTAACTTTCTCCCACGCACGTAAAGACGAAAAAGTCAGACATAACTCATAGCTTTGCTTTTGAAAACCAACTTCAAATCAGGCTTTTGGCAGCTTTGAGCTCTTTAAGCCTTATACTGACTTGACTACACTGCGGAAACGCATTTGTCGAAGACTTCAGCTCTAGATCCTTTCAGTTTCGATCTGTCAAATGCCGGAGCTATGATGAAAGCTTTATTAAAGAGTCAAGTTGAGTCCTGAAATTTCTTTATACATTGAGCCAATATTAGCAGACCTCAAGCTTGTCGACTTCATCTCGAAGATTAAGAACGTGTTGATTTCGACTTCAAGTTGAACACTAAAAAGTTTACTTTTGATGTCTGTTATGGTTATAAATGGACACTGCCTCATCGCAGGACATGCTGAAAAGTCTCCTCTACTCGTTTCTGTAGCAGCTGTAAGGAAGAAGAGGGATAAGAGACAACTCCTTATCTTCTTTGTACTCGTCCATTGCTCTCCAGATTAGCCTAGCATTGTTACAAAAGTAAAGAATAGTGAAGTCTTACAATGGACTTTGCCTGTCCACAGGATTGGTTTTCACCACAATCTGAGCCGGTTAAGGAATGTAGTCGAATTTTTGCAAATGGCTCCAAGACCAGTAATGGCTCAGGTGCTGGAGTCCGGAGAGCTGGGTATTTATGCTTCTGTCTTCCAAGCGGAGATTTTTGCAAACATGTAGAGGGGAGGGGATATCTGCGTCTGTAGCGACAGTCAGGCTGCGCTTAAGGCCTTGCTCAGTCCTCTTACTAGATCCAAAATAGTTCGAGACCGCAGGTCTAGTTTGATAAGCAGATGAGCTTGCCAGGCAAGATTCAGAGGTCATCTTTTGAGGCACTGAATCTATGAAAGATTTGCCCATATCTTCGGTTAGGGCTTCTATCGACGCACGGTTGGGTTTCCAGTAAACACAACTGTAGGTGGGATGACTCTCTAAGATAAGCAGAGCCTTCCCGACTTCTGTAAAAAGTCCGCGGCATTCTTGCCGTCTCTCAGCAAAAAAAATTGAAGAAAAAACTTATTGGCGTTATTACGGGACACTTCTCCTTTGCCAAACATCTCAACGTGACGCTTTTGGAAAGGACAACAACACTGCGAAACACTTCCTTTCTGACTGTCCTGCCTCTTTTGTGTCTGAGTGCTCCAGTGTGGTGTTCCAAAAAAAATAGCCAAGTCATGACCGAGATAATCTCCAGAACATATGAACCGAATTCGTTTTCTAAAGCTTATTCCTTAGCGAAGGTTCAAGTAAATGAAATTAAACGGACGGTGCCAGAATTATAGGAAATTTAAAGCCTTAATGCGGCTAAGATCAACACTGAAAATTGTAACTGGCTATATAGAACGATAGCTGAGCAAACAAAGTGATTGTGTCTAGACTCCGGGTAGAGCCTGAGCTCTACAAAGTTCCTCCTTTCAAACTTAAATCCTTAACACGATTTTGATGTCATAAATCATATCAAGCATATGTTTAACATATTTTCATGGCAAACTACGCCGTGCACCTCAAGTATCAGTGTTCTCGCACCTCCTTACCAGCCCCAGCTCCTATAGAACTATACATGCGTTACGTGTTTCAATGCATGACTTGGGGAACGAATAAAAGTTAGTCTTTTAAAAAATTCATCCCCTAATTGCTATCTGCCACTGACGCATGCTACATGAGTTGCGCTATACAACTATAAGTTGAAACTTTCTCTCGCGCTGCATTAAATATGCATTACATATCACACGTCGAATGAATACTGAGTGCGCGACTCAGTAGTAATACCATCTCAATTGTTAGTTACGCTAGGATGCCTTCCTTTCTTTTCTTTTCCACCGCTCCATTCCATCCCTTGCATGTTATAACTACTCATAGGAACACTTCAAGACAAAAAAATATACTTTATCAAAAGAATCGGTATGCATAAGAGAGAATAAGCGAAAGAAATGCAAAGTAAAGGAATTTTCTCAAGGCCTAAGGACGAACAGAGTAATGTGAGGACAAACTTTTCGGTGCAAAAAGTATCCAAAGTTTGCGTTCCTTTTTGTGCTTTTGTTTCGTTCGCTTTTGTGTGTGTTTTCTTTTCGGGACGAAATTAAATAAACAAAATTGACTTGACGAGATGGAAATTTGTATCATCGTCCTCGTTCCTTGTGAGTCTTGAAAACATATGTGTGTTCATTCGGTGGAAGGAAGAGGACACGGTGTCAGTTCTCTTGAAGAAATTAGAAACGAGATTATGTAGCAAGAACTTTCGGATGAATTTGTCATTATTCATTTCGTCCGTTTGTCACAACGTTCCTACACACTTGTCTAAACAGGAACCGTATACGTACAATTGTTGTATACATTGACACGTTGAGTGGGTGTTGAATGGGGAGTTAAGGACTTTCGAACTTTAACTTAAATGGAACTGACACCACCTTGTAAGTTGCTGAGGCATGCAGTGGGATTGTACATTTGTGGTTGTAAAGACGGTCATAGGACATGGAAAATGTTTGTTGGTAGCTCTATTTTCCACGGCTTATAGGCCCAATCTTGGCTGTCAAGCTCAAGTCCCTGTACTCAAATGTTTGTGTCGTGTTTTTGCTGGCTTATACCGATATTAGTTTGCAAAAACCTTGCTCATAGGTCTTAAGCGCTTGTCATAAGCTAGCTGCAGACTGCTTAAGCTCGGCTTATGGGTTTTATTGACTTGAAGCTTGTTGATATCTAAGAACTGTCCACACTAAAAATGTATTCATGCTTAACAAAGGTTTCAGTGTTATAAGAGCCCTTTCCGAGAGAAGACTGTGAATGTTTTTCAGTCAGTTTCCTGAAATTTGAACGACCTTTGCATGGACGAGCCCTTATTGTAGACGCTTCTAGTTCGTCAAGTGAAGTTTTTGGGCTTAATTAGGTCTTCAAAGTGGAGGCTTGGTCCAAATAGGTAGCAGTGGCGATTTCAGGGCGAACATATGTGACCCAATTGTGTTTTGGGAGTGAAGTGCAGTTGATCCTTTTAGGGTTCTTTAGACTTCTCCGAGGGTCGACTGAGAAATAGCTGTGTGTGGGGCCTAATTTGAGCTAGATCCAGGCTTTTGCAACAGAATTGGCTAAGGGTTCCTTCCTCGTTGATATATTTGCAGCTGTGTTAGAAGAAATACTCCATCTGGCTTCATGGGTTTTCAAAGCTCAGCTATTCGTGTTGAGCACCATGAGCTAGCTTTTGTTCAGAAGTTGACTAATGTGTGGTACCTAGTTCAAACCAGAGCAAGGGACTTGCAGAGAAAGTGGTCAAAGTGTTCTGTCTTGTTAAAAGCTTTGCAGCTGTGAAAATGCTTGTTGAGAGGAATACCCAGTCTGGATTGCCGCAGCCCAGTGACCAGTGACAATCAAATGTTCATCCTTCAGCACGATCCTGAAGTTCCTCTATTACCTTGGCACGAAAGATATTTCAAGTCGCAGTGCCTTTCTAATCTCTGCCTAGTACGTAAGAGGCTAGTCGGAGCCTAGGTGCCTTCCGGTTCAGCCCGAAAAGATACGTGTACAACGATTAAGATGGCTTGGTTATGTAGAGCGGATGAACACCAATGCTCTTGCCTGAAGCATCTTCGACTCCATCCCTGAGGAACTATAAAGAAAAGGACGACCTTATCTTCGATGTCATGCCCAAGTGGCTAAGAATCATGCTGGCTGTAGAAGGTTATTTATTGAGGACCTGGTTCACCCTGAATTGTAGCGCCATCATAAGTAAAGCTAAGCCCGAGAAGATAGAAATATTTTTGGCGACTGATCATTATTCGACCCGTGGTAGTCTTTAAGGATTGCTACCAGTTTCGTTAGGAAAACGCTGCTAAAATTCCGTAATCTTATCCATTTTGTCGTCGTTAAAGCTTTAACTGAAGGGTTGGACGCTGTTGAGGTGTGCTGGACTCATGAAATCTCAGCAATCAGCAGGATGTTTGGTCTATTAAGGTTCCTTTGGGCGAATCTTGGGCATATATTCCATTCAGTCGTGATCTTTTGCAGCTGCTTCACTTGTAACAGCATGTGTCCGATGATGTTTTCAAGCACTTTAGTCCCCTTTTCCAAGCCAAATTTTGTCAAATTAAAGTTGAACCAGCTTTCCATATTTTCATGGTATTTGCGTCATTCGCTGAGGATTTGTCTTTTCCACTTGATTTTTGGGAATCCTTGCTGCGCAAAAAAAAAAAATTCGCTTTTCGCAGAAAAATTGTGAAAAAGTTTGTTTTGTCAGACACTGACGACAGCATCTCTTTATACACCCGACCAACACTTGCACTTTTGGCCACGGGTTCACACAAGCAAACCCATCATATCCTTCTTGAGACATTTTGCTCTTCTTCAGTGAATTTGCACGTTCGTTGCGTTCTTTGTCAGTGGGGATGTGTTCGTTTTTCATTTTCCTTTTGCTTTCCATCTTTCTATTGATTTTCTTCAATTTTCATTCGTCCTTAATTGTGATAATGGTCGGAGTTGTCCTTTGTTTTTTTCCCTCTCTCTCTCTCGCTCTCTCTCACTCCATGGCTTTGTTTTCACAATAAAAATGGAATTGAGTGGGTGGTTGTTGGGTGGGTTGTAAAAAAAAATGATTTGAAATTCAATTATTTCATTTTTCCATAAGTGGTAGCTGGTGGGGAGCTGCTCTGCTCTGTTGGGGCTGTTAGGAGCTATTGGGGGTATGTTTTCCTTTTATGATGTCACCTTAGCTTAATGCCTGTGATGCTGATATGATGGAAGAATGAAAGTTCCCTTTCTATTTGTATAAATCGATTGTGATACCTCCCCCCCACACACAATCGGTAGTAGTTGAGATGGACTAGGTATATGTGTGTGTTCCTTTGTTTAAAGAAACCATACGCCTGCAAGGGGAGGGCGGATGGTGGTGGCTAAGAACTGATGCAATCAGTAAATTTAAAAAACGTCAACGGGTTGAAAGATTTATGCGTACAAACACATACAAACAAACGGTTCCATTGAAACAGGGTGACACGGCAGATTGAGGTCAATTTATTTTCCTGACTGCGTTGTGCTGTGCTGTCAAGGGGATACGAAAGTTTTTTTTTTTATTTAAATTATGGGGATTCTTGTAATAAAATGGAAAATCGACTTAAGTGGGTTGTAACATTTTATATACACATATGTGTTGTGGATATTTGTTTCATTGTTCAGGAGTTTTATGTTCGAAGTTGAATTCGGTTCCAAGAAATGGGGATAGTTGTGAGATAAATATCGAAGATAAATCTTTGAGGATGTATATTTCCATTGAGAGACGAATAGTGTCTCAATTGTCCAAATTGGCATTTATGAAAATAAATGGATCAGTGAACGAGAAGAGCACTCAAGATTTGTACACTCGTGGACAGGAATTGATTGGATAGCAACTTTTGAGAATCGTTTAAGGGTTAATGTTTGTAAATTTCTTGAAGGATCTTTATCCTGAATCAATAGTTTTTGTGTAAGGTGGGTTGAGTAGTCAGTAAAAGTGAGAGTGAGGGTACGGATACCCCAATCTGAGTTTACTAACAGGTCATAGCCAAGTCATTTGTATAAAGTGTCCACAGAATCAAAGAGGGTTTTGTTAAATAAGCTTAAGGGCAAGATTTCTGTGAAGAGATTGTCTAGATTGTAGAGTATGGATTCCGGTTAAGATTTCGAGACCACGAATCGCTGCAGAACTCAATAAAAACACCAGTGATACTGTTAATTAGAACGCAAGAATCAAGGTCGAGCTCAGCTTGATACGACCATTATTTGGCCCACCTATCACATGGGCACAAGTCTTTTTCTCCATAATATCGACGAACTAGTGGAGATTATAAGTGCGGCATGAGGTCTGAAAAATCGTTAATCAACCCAAAGATGACCTAAGAATTCCAGATGGGTACCTTCCTTATATTTGTCACTTTCAAGGACACGTACGAAAATGTGAATAGTGATGAGCAATTCGACGTCATATGTAGTTTTGTTATTCTTGCTTAACTCATGTGTTTATGCAACATGACGATGGAGAACAAGACACCACCGAACCCTTCAATACCCATAGAGACATTAGACAGGACGACGCACCGTCATGCAGCTTTTTCAATGTGGTACTGAAGAACCTTGTACGAAATGTCCAGTTGAAGGCATGAGGCAGGATTATCCACAAGTCAGTACAACTTCTCGGTTGCCCCGGCGGAATTAAAATCATTGGCAGGACAAAGCGAGCAGTCACTGAAGTTGCTCAAATGGGTCTGGTTGTAAGCGAAGAGAAGACATGCTGTCTATGAACACCGAAGTGTTTGCCAGAACGCGACGTTGGGCAACTATAACTTTGAGTTAGTGAAGGAGCTCGTTCACCTAGGCTCTGCTATCAATTCTGCCAACGAAAGCAGAGCGTAGACTCAACTGATACAAAGACCCATACCAATACCGACGTCTTGGTCAGAACATTACGATGGACAACTATTACTTTTTTTTAGTGAAGCCTAAGTAGGGCTCTGCTATAAATTTTGTCAACGAAATCAGGCCGGAAACACAATGTAGAATAACGCTTGCTATTGCTTTGCTCTAAGGAGCCAATTATACAGAAGGGCCCGACCAAGAAGAGCCAAGGAGACGCTATGCAAGACCCTCATGAGCTTTGGCAAGAGTGGATGGATGCACTAGGAATTTGCAGAAGGTTTCACGTTCGATTTAGAGTCTCATTAGCGTTTACGCTTTATAAATCAGAAGAGTCAACCACAAACTACATGTACGGACTATACAGTGACATAAACCTGCTTAAAGAAATACGTTTACAACGATTAAGGCTACTAGACCATGAAGAAAGGATGAACACCGATGTTGCAGCCTGAAAAGTATGACTTTACAACTTAGGAACTACGCAGACGAGAACGACTTTTTCTTCGATGGTGTGTAGAAGTGGAAACGTTGAGATCGTTGACAAGGACATGCGTAGATATGAGTCCATTTGAACGCATGCTTATATCCTAGAAAACGGTGGCTTGTGATGGGAAGAGGCTTTTTTTTCACTGAAATCGGCTTTCCTTTCTCATATAGGGTGCGGCTAGTTCCTTAGGTCAAGAGTCTTGATGGCGCCTATTCCTTGTTCTTTGAGACAGAGGTACGGACTTAATGGATTTGAAGCACATTCACATCTTGGCACAGTTCATCGATCTGTTCGCACACGTGCATCTAATTCAGTCATCTGCCTCAAGTTTAAGACTCAGCGCCTTAGAAAAGAAAAGTTTAAATCACCGAACTTTCCGATCGACTGAGCATTGCACCATCAATATTCTGGCGGAGGAACTTGAGGTAGGTCACAGAAAATTGAATCTTTTCTTTACTTATTCTAGAAAGATTCCACTCTACTAGAGGCTAGACATGCTAAGTAACAATTTCTATCCATCTAGGTGGCTCAACATGAGCGGTCTCTTCTTGTAGCTTTCATCAGATCAACTTAACTTTATCAAACGTATGCTCAAGCTCAGTTGAGGGACAACGCAGTATAGTGAAAGTAGAAGGGGACCTCAACCAATTTAGAGTTAAGCTCCAAACTCACTGGAGAAGCTTGTTGGTTGAAGCTTAGATCCACAACAAAGTTGCAGAGGAATTATCAGAGATTCACACCATGATAACGAACAAAATCAACCGCGAGTTTGCAGTCTTCGGAACAAAAGCTGCTTGACCTCATTGACTCTAGTTGTTATGACCTAACCACCACTAAGACTGCCTTGGGAGAAAGTGGACAGAAAATGGGAGGTGGATGTAGTCGATTGAAATCCCACCCTGTTACAGGGCAAGGATTTGCACCTCCCAGCGAAAAAATAAAAATACTCCACTTCTGACACCAACTTTTTAAAAACATCTCACTGTCTTCAGTCACAAATTTGTCAGCTGTCAAAAAGGCCTTACTTTTTGCACTAGTCTGGTGAGTTCTTCTTAACATCATCCCACTTCATCTATAAATTCTCCACTTCTCACACATACATACATTGTGTGGAAATACATTTCACGGGCTATACGTCATCGCCTTCACTTTGAGCCGCTGCACTGCTATTCTTCTAGAAGTTTAAATATTCAAGTGGTTCTTGACCTCGCCAACAACCCTCCCTGCTGCAACCTCACTTGAAAAACGAATTAATTCCATCACAATAAATTTACACAACCTTTCACCTACTTATCCGCTGACAGTGGCACTGTTCCAAAAAAATATGTTCACCATATACCAACGCAGCCTCTTCACCGATGCGTCACTCGCCTGGCGCTTGATTAATCCCATTTAATCCCGGGGAACTTAACATACAAGTTAATATTCACTAATTAGTATGATAAGTACACGACACAAGTGCTCAAAATTCATTCATAACAACCAGAGCAGCTCCTGCTTGTAGTGACACTTTAACTCGTCCCACCTACATACTTGAACAATTTATTGCAACACAATGCGGTGTGTGTGCATATAAACAGGAGCATGTACGAGAGCCTACGAATCGAATACGCCACAAGGAAGGATGAATTAATTAAATTGCTTAACGACATAAACTTGGCAAATCTCTGAAAATACATACACATACAAGGAGTGCAGCAAACTCTCGTACGGTGACAGCTGGTAAAGTGCAATCTTATTGTGCTTCTGTGTTTGTGTAAGGAGTCTGGCATTGATTTACCACGCCAAATTTGGCAAGTTACAGACAGAGAAGATCGATGTCCGGATTAATTTGCTAATGAAGTTTTCATTCCCTTCCACTTCCCAATCGAATTTCGCTCAGCAATTTACGAAATGAAATAAAAATGAAGTGCCACAGGATTGTTGGGTTAGACCCGTCGTCGTTTTATTTTCCGAAATTCTCAAATAAACTTCAATTGCAAATGCATTGCGTTAAATCAAATCCCATTACACACCCGTTGTGGTCGTAAAATTCCTTTTAGCACATCTTAGTCATCACTATCACTCCTCCGCCCGTCAAGTATCTCTACGTGCATCCTTTGGGTCCTTGTAAATCTCACAAAACTACACTATCTCTGGTGCACACACTTATACACTCTTTTCGTTTACGATTCGAAATTTTATGATTACTTTTCTCGAAAATCAAATTCACTTAGGAGGAAAGATACATAGATTTCAATTTCGTCATCTAATTGAATCCGGGATTTTATAACTTATCCAGTGCGATAGAAACAATAGAACTCTCACACACACACACGTATGCACAAACAAAAACAAAAACTTAATAGATGTCAAGAGCTGAATCCGTAACCTAGTTTTTTTTTCTATTTTATGATGGAATAACACGCAAAGGACATGCGAGACGTTATAAATACCAAATGGAGAGGACTTTTCAATTATAATCCATATGGCATGTGGGTGCGTAAGTAAACTTAAATTGTGTGGACGACCTTTTTTTGTTTTCCTTTGTTGTGTTGTTTGGTCTGACGACACAACCCTAACCTACGCAAATTTGTTTATCGAGGTCATAAAAGTAAGGTGATTGTAGGAAATGGTTGGACAGCGGAAGTGACCTTAAAAATATCCTTTTGTTGTGTTTATTTTTATTTTTTTATCGGGTTAACGCGTCAGGCGAATGGAGCTTTTTCTGTGTGAGACACGAGGAGATTGTGCGATTTGAATTATAAATCATAATGCACTCGACGCTGGAGGTGGTGGTGGGTTACAAAGAGAGTGACATAGAGAAATGGAGCAATCGTTACTTGACTAAGGCAACCTCCATCTTAAGGCAGAGCATGGATTTCCATGGCAATTGACGCGTGTACCAAATTGGAAAAAGTCCTTCCGAAGGCTGTCTAGTCATGAGGTTTTTGTTTTTTACCAATCGCTTCGATATGCTCACAAGCTATGAAAAAGCCACAACATCCGTGGAGACTACACTAAACTACAGAATCTTCCACATCAGAGCTAGAAACGTCAAAGATATCGGATCAAGTAAAACTCACAAGAAATTGGAACTGGCTTACGTGCTCGCCGTGGCGTAGTGGTCAGTGCGTTGGACTGCTTAGCAAGAAGACACAGGTTCGAGCCTCAAAACTACCAAACGTTTTTTGTGGCACCACCTCTTCGCATTCGAATCCACCCCCGAGGGACAGCGCAGTAGAAGAAGTCCGCTACTCAAATGTCCACACGCAAGTTGAAGGGCATCTTAACCAACTTACCGTACGAAACCGTAGGCAGCTAGCTTAAGATCGAGCTGGCTGGTGACGATTATTGGTTAAAGCCTAGGTCCACACCGGACTGTAGCACCACCTTAAGTAAGTAAGTACCTCTTCCCTATCTGTCACGCAAAATCTTCTCAAGCCGCAGTAAAACTGTATGTCCCTTCAATTTGTGCAAAAATATAGCACGCACATGAGTGGTTCCGAGAAGCTAGACCCTGGCTCCCTATTATCTGTCGCGCTAGGAGGGTTCCGATTTAATTTTTTATTTCATGCTCATATGAGGGTATGTTTTCGTCGTCCTCTCTCTTTTCCTTTGTACCAAGGACTCGAACCTATTTGGTTCCTTCTGTTGTTACTCGAGATCATCATTCCCACGACATTTGTCCATCAGTTGCAGGTGGAAAAAGTATGATTTGCGTCATCTACTGGAGAGCCACCGTATCAATGAGCTGGGTTCTCTCCTTTCTCCATCAGATGGAGGTACGGAGTTAAGTTTCCATGTCTGCTGAGCAACCGGGTGATGTTGTAGTTTAATTCGCAATGTTTCCGTTCCATCCATTCAGCAATGTCACTTATCTGTACCGCTGTCTACCTTCCTTTAGTTTCAGAACTCCATCGCCCTTGGCACTGTTCTTGGTGAGTTTCTTCTCCTCTGCCGTCGCTTCTTCCACTCCTTTTGCAGCTTTATGTTCGTAGACGAATATCCTCCCTGCCGCTATGAGATCGATGGGAGCTACTCGCGTGACTACGAGGACGACTGGTTTGAACACCATACGATACGAGTTTCCTAGTCACGTCTCTATACTGCTACCATCTGTTTCCTGAATTTATCTTGTCTGATTGCATCGGCCTAGATCTCGCAGCCATACAGGATTGACATAAGAAGTCCACCTATACATTTGTCATGAGTGTGCTGAGAAATGTAGTGACCTTTGCAGCTCGCTGCGATGAGGACTTATCTGTTTGGAGTCAAGGGTCATTCCCAAGTACTTTACTTGGGTGGTTAGACTATAGATTTGATTAGGTAGGATTTCGATGACAGCTGGATTGGGTTCTCTTCGCATATGAACTCTTCCATGGTCTCCCACATGTTCGACGTCTGCAATCCTTTCTATAAGTTGAGTAGTAAGTTGTGATATAACGTTCAAACCTATATGCCCTAAAGCATCCTTTTGCCTTTTGTGGAGTGGTTCCATCGATCCTGCCATTCTCTTTTGTAGAAATTTGTATCTCCTCATCGTCCTCCATCGCTTCTTTAGAAGCTGCAGAGATAAGGAAGAGCAAGAATCTGTAAAACATTTGCTTTCCAATGCAATGCAGTGACGACGTGTATTAGTCGTGTGGGGACCACAGTTCTTTGAGGATCTGAACAGTCTGTGGTGATGGGTGCCCAATATTTTATGACAACCTAGAGCTAACCATTGGAAGAATAGCAATTACTCCTTCCGAAGTAAGCTCCAATTGCTCACTGAACTGGGATTTTTTTTTTATTAAATTTCAAGTAAATTGGAATTTTCCCAATTGTGTGTGACATAATTCCCTGAAACGCAGAAGAAAAAAAAAAAGGATATGTATCCTTGAAATCATTCAACTGCGTGTTCTATACTTTTGAGTTCCGCTTTCCGTCGCAGAGTTAAAGAAATATTTTTTACTCGTTCCTTGGCAAAAGTACGAGTTCCTACCCACAATTGGAAGGATTCATTTAATGAGCAAGGACATACCAGGAAAAATTGGATAACAATAATTTCTTTCTCCCTCTGGAGAAGGATGGAGATGAGGAGAACATAAATATGTATGTGTTCCTTTATTGGCATTTTACTAGGGATAATCACTTCATGAGAATTGTTTTCGATTTATTGGAAGCACAGTGGAGGTTTCCTTGATTTTTGGGCGGTCTTTTGGACGAAATAAAGAAATTAACGAGTAATGTAGTGATTTATTGATTTTTCATTTAAATGTCTCCTAGTCGGATGAGATGGGATGGCGGATGGTACTTCAAACAAATATTTAATTGAAATTATTGATTCTTAACGAGGTATTCAGTGGGAGAAGATAGAGTAATACCCGGATAAGTACTCCCTCGCTTAGCTGCATAACCCGCATTGCTAACCAAATGCTTAAGGCTTCAAAAATGTTCAGCAATGCAAATGGGTACGGATAGGTAAGTTCCCCTCTTAAGTGCCCAAATAGATCAGAAAAACTCTCATGGTAGCTATCCGGGGAGCACAGTACCTCCATTGCGTAAATCATCCACGACCTGAATGAAAAGAAGAAATTCAATGAGAGTGACAGTAAATCAAGCGTCAAAAATGGCATTAACTTCTAGACGATTTCCATCTGTTTGTCCGTCATCAAGGTAAGTGTGTAACAGCCCGAACAGGGACAGTCAGCACTTGTTAAAATACCTTTTTCTAAGCCTAATTCGTCCGTCTATACAGAACACAAGATGAGAGTCATCAAGCTAGAAAAAATGGAACGAAACTCTCGAGTCAACAGGACTGAGTACACAATATATTGAGGGCCTATGCCTTCCTTTGACTATACAAGTGACAATGCCATTATTGGCAAAATAAAGCGAGTAGTCATCAGGGCTCTTTTGCAAGAAGCTACTAGTTCCTACTAAGTTTTTATATAGTGGAATCCATACACCAAGCTTTCTTCCTTCGATTGGTAGAAACTGGAACTAAAACGACCATAGGAACGCATCCATCATTCTGAATGACTACGTACCAAAAGGCATGAACGTCGACCCCTTTTTTTCTTTATCTTTCACTTATCTCTGTCGGGGTACTATCACTTGACAGGCAACGACAATCCTCTGAAACTATAATTAGCAATGAAAAAGCTTCTTTATCCGTTGTTCAGAGTCGGCAATAGAGATTCTAGGTTCCTTCCATTCTTGCAATAAGGGTCTCTATGAACTGTCGTGCTAAATATTTGTAATTAAGCAAGCCGTCAATTGCCAAAGACTGCAAAGAACGCTTGAGTGGAGAACTCTTCACAAATGCCATCACCAAAGCACAAGTGACAACGACTAATCCAGAGGCGCTCGTCAAAAGAGTCATATAGAGTCCGAAGTGTCTGCGA
Organism: Criorhina ranunculi; assembly: GCA_951813785.1. Lineage (NCBI taxonomy): Eukaryota > Metazoa > Arthropoda > Insecta > Diptera > Syrphidae > Criorhina > Criorhina ranunculi. The sequence continues at coordinate 47,595,670 of OX638382.1, read as the reverse complement.
CTGGAGTTAGTATAAACATCTTGATAGGAACGGAGATTCGATGAAGACTGACCCATAAAAACCGACTCACCTCGGGTTAGCAAAGCAGATACGAAAGTCATTCCGTGAAGGAGGAAGAAGAAAATAGAGCCGATGCTGGACTCATTCGAGCGTCTGTAAAGAAGGCAAGTTGGAAAAGAAAGTATAAATGCGGTCATAGGACCTGTATAAAGATGTTTGAAACTTTGCACTCGATCAAGCAGTCATGGGTGAATCTTTGGTCAAGCGAACTGGAACAGGAAAATAATGTGAAGTTCCGGTGTGTCAAACCGTCCTGGGGTCGAATTACGTCACGTAAAAATGAGCATTATTACGTTTGAATGATCGTTTATACGTAATAATGCTCATTTTTAAATGACGAGTTACTCGATCACTGATGCCGTTATTCGACCCCTGTTGTAGCTATGTTCTACTGTCAAAATTAGCCTTGTGCCTCTTTACGCTTCAAACTCTAGGATCGTTGCATTAGGTACCATGAAAACCCATGCTCCTTGTTTCATTGCAATTCAATAATATAGTCTGATGTGAGGTAGTTCTTCTAATCGTCCTTCTCCTCGTGACATGAATGAGATCCCTCAGAGAACACCACCAAAGAGTGTTTTTACGAGCTCGTCGAGCTTTAGATATATCCATATAACACTACACGTTTGGAAACGGACTCAGGCTGATTGCCTTTGCTTGCGGGTTGAAACGCAGCAAGCACAAGGGAACATGGCGGTCTTCTGATCATGAAGGAACATAGCAGCTTAACAGACTTGTTGGTAAATCTTGTTCCCAGTGCTGTAGCTTTTGAAGTCACGGTGGAATTACATTAGTTCGCTTGTTATGACCCAAGATGGTAGCACAAATCGCAAACGTTTCCCAAGGGGAGTCACTTCGTGACATGTTCTTATGAGGCAGTTACAGTGACAAAGAACATATGTGTTGTGCTGTTTTGTTCGTCCTCGTTGCACATTCAATTGCCAATGTAGACCCATTGTAATGCCCTAGGGGTTGGAGACCCCTTACTATGAAACCTATAAGGAAGCTCGATGCGTTAATAAATCTGTACACTCGTATATCAAACACAGGCTTGTTGGACAGTTCTTCTAGATCCTGAAAAGGGTGTCTTCCTAGGATTGCTGGACAGTGGCAAGAAAGTGTGGAGTATCTTCATCTGCTTCTTCGTCACCACATCCCTTCCTGCATGGTAATTCAGCATGTTATGCCCGGTGATAGTACCTTTTACAGAAAATAAGGATTTTTGCTACCCATTTGCAGGATTTTTTCGGTTTTCTGTTCGTTGTAGAATGGCCACAGTTTCCTAGTTATAACACAGGAACTGAGAGCATTCCATCTATCATTATTTCGCAGTCCTTTTACACGGATAGAATCGATTAATTTGGATTGTGTTCGGTTTTGAAAGACAACAATAAACTCAATCTGTACATTACCCATCAATCAAAGTTGAAGACACCTTTCGCTTTAAAAAAGGATAACTATCTCCCCACAGTGCTTACCTAAAATGAAAAAAAAAACAAAATTTGTTATCAACTACATAAAACTGTTTATCTATAAAAATCTCACACAATAAAATCAAGTATTACTGAAATAAACAATTCAATTTAACTGACACGCCATTAATTTAATTATCCTTCGACAATAAACACAATCCTTAGTACTGTACGTAAAAACTGGCACATAGAAGACACGCACAAAAATTGGTGTGTGATTTTTATTAAAGCTCTTCCTCAGTCAGTTTGTGTAAACACACACACACATACATCTTCAATAAGTCTATTAAATTGTATTTTAACTGAATCGACAAATCAAAATCAGCTATTCCAGGACGAAAAGTATGAAGATATACATATAAAGGAAAAAATATCAATTTTCCAAATTTCATACTTACAAGACGATAAATTAGGAGAACAACTGAGTTGTGTAGAAGTGCTCGTAGATCTGGTTCGACTTTGAAGTTTGAGAAGTATATGCCAATGGAGCGGAAATCCAAAAGAAAAAAGGGCTTGGAGAATGTGGCACAGAAACAAAAGGACTCACGCAGTCACTCAGCTCAAGAAAGTCGAAAAGTGTCGCGAGCGAAATAACATTCAGAATTTTTATAAGAAAGTCAAGCAGCTAGTAGATGGTTTCAAGCCTAAAACAACAAAGAAAATGTATTCCCCGAAGCGCAAGGAATTAAAGCTCGAATCCAGTCAACGAGGAAGCAGTTGGCGGAGCTAAAGAAAAAAAAAAAAGAACGGCTCTGAGGGCTTGTCAAAGGACCTTTTCAATTACGGAGGTGATGTCTTGGTAGGATGCATGCACCAGGTCATTAACCAAGTAAAGATCGATGAAAGCATATCTACCCTCTGTGACTGGACTATCAGCCCCATCCTTAGAAAAGCTGATCCTATGTCTTAGAAGAACTACCTACTTATTTACTCATAAGGCCAGCGACCCTTGGAGGATCTGAGCCTGAACTAATGCCGCTTTCCATCCTTTACGGTTCCGGGCACACTGCTTCCAATTTACTAGACCAAGGCTTCTGGCGTCCGCGATTGCCTGATCTTTAGACCGGAGGTTCGGTCTTCCTCTTCTTCGTGAACCAGGTGGCTGGGATTCGAAGATTTAGCTGGAGCATTCTCGTCCATTCGCATTTTTGCCTTCCGGACTACATCCACATCTTTGTACAGCTCGTAGAGTTCGCGATTATATCTTCCCCTCCATTCGCCCTCCTCGCAGACTGGACCAAAAATTCTACGTAGGATTTTTCTTTCGAAGGATCCCAAGATCTGATCCGCTGTCTTACTTATCGTCCAGCATTCAGCTCCATAAAGCAGGACTGGCAAGATCAGGGTTTAGTAGAGCATGATTGTGGTCCTTCGGGTAAGGAGTTTGAAGAGAAGAACTACCTAGTCATAGGCATATCACTGCTAAATGTCGCATATAAAATCGTATCCAACGTATTTTGTAAACGTCTCAAGCCTTTCTGCAATGCACTAAGCGACACTGCACGTACTAATGTGGCCTTGGGCCATAAACCAAGTTCTTACGTTGATATTCGATAAGAGATAACCCTAGAAAACCTTTGCTTCTAAGGTTTATCGATGAACAAAACTGAGACTCCAGAGAACATTAATCTTACCAGTCCTAGTGTATGGCTCTGAGTGCTGGAGGAAGCGAAGCAGATACTGAACTCCTACGAGAGGAAAATGCTTTATCCGATAATAGGGCCTTGTTCGAAAAGGCCCTCTCTATGAAAACGCGAACTCTATAAGCTGTATAAGAAGGAAAAACACGTGGTTTACATTGGCTCGACCACATTGAATCCAAGTCCCCCGATTTGAGACGACAAGCAACACCGAACTTTCATTACAAAGACCAAGTGGTCACAGAGGTCACAAAGCCTTTAGTCTGAAGAATTGGAGAAAAGGCACTCCGGATCGAAGAAGTGTATCAGACAGAGACTTTTCACGGGTGGTAAGGCTACATGCTTGACCAATCTCTCCTTTCGCAAAGTCATAGGAGTTTTGAAAATTTTACACTTGCCCCGACGAATCGATCTCAATGTAGAAACCTTGATAGTGTGGCGACAAAAGTGCTCTCATGGGCAGAATTTTGACTCCTCCCTGCTTGTTTTGGGTTATTTTGATAAGAGATGGTCCTTTTACTTCGGGTTCTGGGCTTCTTTAGACAATTTTTAACGTCAAAAACTTAGGTTCAAAGAGATTGGGTCATTGGTTCGATGTTTGTCGAAGAAAAACTGGAGGTGCCTTCCAAAAACAACTCTAAACACCATGAGGATCAGAAAATCTTTGAGCTTGGTCCAGGCTTGATAGGTAAGGCTACAGAGTAGCGGGCAAATCAGTAAATAGAAATACCTCAGCCTTTGTGGTCACTTTTGACACAATCAGCAGCTACTGTTGGAATTCCAAAAAAGGGAAGGGTACTCTAGACCGTTTTCTCTTTTTCGTCTCACTTCTGCCCAAGTCGTTACGTACTATGTCTTGCCTTCCACCACCACCACTTCAGTTGTAGGTAAGTTACTTGCTAAGGGACATGAATGCGCTAATACTAAGGGATCTCATGATAAACTGACTATCGATAGACTACTTGGCTTAGACAAGCCAAAAGATTCAATCCTCACTCAGATATAAAAACGTGCCAAGAATGTTTGCCACGTAGGAGGATGCCAGCTTTCCTTTGCCCTCCCGAAAAAGTGGTCTTAAACCGCCTTGTTTATCACTCAGAGGCTGAAAGTTACAAATCTCAGCCTTAGTCCTCATTGAAGACTTAAAGTGATGGTCCAACCGAAGTCTCTTGGAAGAAACGATAATTTTCAAGTGTCAGTTTTAGTCAGGCATGCAATGCCATCGTCAGATGGTCTGAGGCCTTAAGAAGTCTCCTACAGTTCACAGCATCAAACAATCTTTACAAATCCACTACTTGACCTTTACACCAGCAAAAAAAAACACCCTCAAACAAAAAATGGGAAAATTCCTTCGGGCACAAGGAAGAAGAACCCTCGAAAAGATAAACGCAGATCTCAACTTCAAGTTGAAGGACAAATGTACTTTTCACACACACGAACACAATAATCGATGATGAAGAGCCACTCTGATACGCAAAAAAAAAAAAAAACAAAAAAAAAGGTGACAACAATTCGATTGGATAATTCCATTTTCATGTTTCTTTCTCTTCACATTCTCGTTCCATCTTAAATCAAAGGAAAAGGAAAAAGAAAAAGAAAAAAGAACTGGAATTTTTCCATCTCCCACACACACCCACACAACCGAGACGACACAGAGGCTTAGGAGAGTAAGTTAAGGCGCAACGGGAAGAAAATAAGAGGAAAATCCCTTTTTTATATTCTCAATATTTCTTAATGCAATAAATCAACCTTCTGATGGGCGACCTTCAGCCACAAGAAGCGCGTAAGTAAAAAAAAACCTACAAAGATTGATATTTCGTCCTTAAAAAGGAAGCTGCCGAAACGGAACGAAAAAAAAAATCAAGGAACATCAACGATAAATAAAAGTAATAAGAGCCAGTGGAGAGGAAATCAGTTCTCATTTCATTTCATTTTTTGTTTGGGGAGCAAGAGAAGGTCATGCGTTTCAAGGACACGGGTACTGAAAATCCCCCCCCCCTGTCCTTTGTTTTTTTTTTTGCTGTTGCCACGACAAGTTTAATTGAGATTTTCGTTTCGTTTTATAACGGCTCTCACATAAAATTTCATCAATTTTCATCCAAAATTAAGCCACCCTCGGACATGTTTTTATTGCCCACAGGACAGGGCCAGCAAGGTGGAAGGACGAAAGGTGGTGTGGCGCTCAAAAACGAGACCAAATAAATCTCATACATTATTCACATTGTTTGTCGGTTGTCTGATGTCTGGCATTTTACCTTTTTTTTTTCTCTCTCTGTGTGTGTGTGTTGGTGTGTTGCATAGGATGAGGACGAGTGAATACTTAAACTATTCTTTAGGAGTGTAGCAATGGCACCCTTCCAGACACGTTTTTCTTTTTGCATTTTCACCCCCTTTCAAGTGTATACGACGACTATCCTTTGTTTTGCATACATACCCCCACACACAAAGACTTTCCAGGCTAAATGCGTATCCTTTTGCATAGTTTTAAGGGCGTACTGCAAGAGAGAGACAGCTTCAATGCCAATTTAATGTGTGATTAAGAGGACTTAAATTATTATAGCCTTTTGTCTGGTCGTGTCTCAAGGATGAGAAATACACAAAGGACCAAGAGTGGAGAGATCACATCAAATACATTGTTAGTCACACTGCACTGGAAGTACATATATACGGTTAGGAGATGATAAAAGTTAGTTAAAATGGAAAATAAAGTTAGGTCCTTGGATTTATCCTGGAGGTTTAATTAAAATCGACTTTAAAATTCGTTTCGGTTTGGTGAACAGAGTTGACAACTGAATTTTACCCGCATACAAAGAGGAATACATACATTGAAAGGGGAGACATGCCAGGACAGTTAAGGGTTTTATTTTTGGGTTTCAATGTCATGAACTGATACTCGGTGTGCAGACATTTTATTGCGCGTAATCTCGCTCAAAGGACCACATTTGCCGTTTGATAAAAGTAAGTAGGGAAGTTTGAAAGGACCATGATATGATGGCCAAATAAAAAAAAGATGACATTGTAGGATGGGGACTATGGAAATGAAGGGATTAGTTATGGGGCGGTAGTAATGTAGCAGTTGAAGAGCTTATTTTTGAAAATTGCCATCGGATATGGATTCGATTTTTATTGTGCACAGGACCAGGGATTGTCTACATCTTCTAAGCGAGCTGCATGCTCCGACTGATGGCTAGACAATTAAGCATGAATAGAGGGTGCGATGCAAATGCAAGAACGAAGTGGCTGTAAACCACGCCTCGGATAAGTAATCGGCGATTTCGTATCGATCGATTTTTGAAGGTGGAGAACACAAGGATCTTAGGTTTCGGATTTCACGGCAACTAACCACTGATGAGACATATCCACGAGTATGGCTATGTGACACTACGGTATCCTCAGAAGTGTCTTCTCTCATAGATTCTAGAACAGTTTTTTCACTCTAGAGTCTTGAGGATGTCAGAAGTCTCAGTTCCTTTGGTATAACTTCGCCACGAAGGATTCTCATCCTGAGTTGAAAGACGACGCATATTTCGTTAGGATGTGTAAAAAGTATTCTGTCGTACGATAAGAACTCTAAGGTTATTACGATGAAATAGGGAATAGCAGCAGGCTTTAGCGTGCTTGTCCTTGTCTGTTAAACCAGGCTTTTCTAAGTTCTTGTTGTCAAAGACCCTTTGCCTGTTTTATGAAGCCTGGTTTGCTTCGCCCATAGAAATATTTGGATCCGTTGTGTGTTCTTTTCGTTACCCATTCAGTGAAGGATGACCATGTTGTTCCTAGAAGTAATCTTAGATAGCAAGCTGACACGGAAAACAAACGTTAAACTGAAAGGGACTAAGGCTCGTGGCATATACTCTCCAGCAGAGTTAAGGAACTTTTTGTGATACATGGGGTCTGAGGCCTGCTTATGCTTCCTTAGTATCGTGGCTGGTACTGCACTCACCAGACTACAAGCAAAATCGGTCCTAGAACCACTCTTGGTGACTTGAGAATTTGGGCCCACAGGACTTAACTATTCAATTCAGGAAAAATCGGAGTCTTGGACGAACAACAAAACTTTCGCCATGGAGCACTGTTTACAAAGGTATCCCTGTTCATGATATCTAACTTCGATATGAGCCCCGTCTTCATATTCGGAGGGAGATATGAGGTGAACTTATCCGAGATAATCAAACGTTAGATGAACTTTTTAAGGATTTAAGTAATGTCTTATGCACAAACGGCTCTAAACCTGTATACGGTACTGCGGTTAGTAATTGAATAATGAAACCAAATACTCCAGAACTTTGGGTAAACCTTGCAAGAATCAGCATCTGCAGTGACAATCAGATTGCATTAAGAGCGCTTGAGATTTCCACGACTCACTCTTAGATTGTTCATCCCAAATGTAACCGGGTTAATCTTACTTGTACTCCTAGGAGAATTGTGGGCAACTTTGTGGTTCTTCTCTGAATCCGGAACCAATATTTGGTGTCAATTCTTCCATCACAATGAGAACCACCATGTGTACTGTAAAAGGGCTTGATAGTAGTACTGCAAAACATGTTCTCAATTTCTCAAGGAAGTACTTTAGAACTATGATCTGGTTTATCCAGGACCCAGTAAATATGGACATCACGTGCCCAACAAACATATCATTGCGAACCCAATATGGGCATTTTGTCTGACAGACGCTGATAAAAAGGAGCTTTCATGAGCATAAGATGGAATGCTTTGGGTAAAGATGCCGATCTTTAAACCTTTTCGAAAGACTGAAGTTCCTCTCGCCCAGTTTTGGCTAGGGCATCAGCCTTTAAGCCAGAGTTAAAAATATACACCGCCCAGGTTAACAGAGACTACTAGAAGCTTCGCAGAACCACCACCCTTAGCTGCTGATTCGATAAATAACGAGAAACAGGCTTCAGACGTTTTATAGCTCTGTAAGACCTATTCTATGTCTACCCGCGGTGCCATCTGTGCAATTTCAAGTCCCCTATGCCAAAAAAAGTATCGGTTAGCTAAGCTTCGAAACGCAAAACGACGCCTCAGCCATGCATGGACTCGACAACCTTTTGCTATCGAATAAGGACTACGATTTCCCAGGTCTTCAACTTGGAGAATGAAGATCGTCTTACTGCAGTGTACCATTTGCTTGTAAGTGTTTAACTCTTCTTTGGAAAATCAATCAAGGAACCTGGTAAAGGGTCGATACTGGCACCAGCGGTGGGCAAAAGTGGAGGAGTATCACTAGGCTGCAAGTCTCTTCTGCACGCCAAGGAACAATCATGTGGTCGGACTGGCTCCATGGTTAGAGCTGAGCAAGATACCTTAGGTTTAAGTTCCAGAAAAACCGAACACAGTAGAAGGAGACAAAAAGGGACCAAACAATATTGTGATCTGCCTCTCTGGATACGGACCCATCACAGGAACCATCTGCCTAAAGGAACTCAAACGTTTGTCTAGTTAAATCAACAGCTCAGTGCGAGTCAACTTAGATGAGCTCTATCAACAGAAACTGGGGATATGTCGGTATACGAAAGAAAACTCACACTCCTAGTAGATCGAGCAGTCTGAATCCCAGAAGAGCACAAAATGTATGAGGAGGCTACATAAATCAAGAAAATGCGACTGCAAGACCATTTGAAGTATTTCCAAGGTCCTGACAGGTAGTCGAAGCACTTTACAACGCTCTGTAAAGAGTCCAAAGGCTTCCCTCCTCATTTCGAATGAGAATCAGATTGGAAGATGGAGAGAGTGGTATTTCATTGAGTTACCCTTCGAATATAAGTTTGCCTTCGAAGCCGAAGATTTAAGGAATTTGAATCCGAATAGGATCTTTGCACACATCATGTGAAATTCAATGCCATAGTCCTATCCGAAGAATTTGAAATCACCAACGATTGTGTTTTAATGCGCACTTTGGAGAATCATTTAACCATACAAACTTGTCTTCTACCCTTTCAAAGGACGCCCTTGAATCACAAAACACAACATCCCTGCCTTCCTTTCATGTGTTACTTTCAAAAACAAGTCCCAAATTAAAATTAATTAATCGTTTCCGACACACTTCAGCCCTAAACCCATTCAACCCACCTCTCTCCCAACAGCCTGTGCTGCTGCTGTAACATTCACCTTTACTTTGAAATCACAATCGAAAAGTTCCTTTCTCAACGTGTCGTCGTTTTTGCCAGTCATTGGCTTCTTTGAAAGCCCACTCCAATGATTCTCCCTCCCATCAGCCCTGTTACAAATTTAGATTCCCGTCTATCTAATAAGAAATTATGTAGGCTTGCCTTCTCCACCGCCATCAACCGAAAAAAGATTGCAAAAATAACCGCCATTGACGTCAGCGTACCTTTAATCTCTTAAGGAATCTCTCCACCATCACCAGTGTTTCCACACAAATGTCAGGGATCCCAGATCAACACACAAAAAAAAAACCAAAACTCCCACAGTATAGCATTAAATAAAAGATGACATGAGATCCTTCTTACGAACCATATGTGTGTGTGTGTGTGTATCTGTTCACAGTGCACGCTGTAAAAGGATTCATTTAAAAAACACTTCACCCTAATGAGATCGCTAAAGGACGAATGGAATTAACTGCCACACGAGTTATTGAACGCAAAAAAAAAGAAAGGATTAACCAACCCAGGACGACGGTCGAATTAGTGGCGGATCAAACAAGGATCAATAACACGAAGCATAATGACTGCCAAACGGAGAAACGATGAAACGTGGTCGTCTCCTCTTTCGTCAATAATCCCCTTGCAAAACGGGGTATGGCTACTTTTTTTGGGGAAAAAATTGCGGCTTTAGCCGAAAGAACAACAGTGTATTGCCTCCCGCCATAGTTAGCATCGACACTTTACTCTGGTGCCGGCTTGGGGGTGTGGGAAAATCAATAAACAGATTGTATCTCGACTGGGAAATGCCCACCCGGATTGTATTCCTCGTTCCTGGCGTCGTCGTCACCCCGAAAAATCTGCTTGCCTGGCAGGCATGTTGTATGAAATTTCATTTTTGCACCCTCTAAGACCAGAGAGAGACAGATTTTCTCTGTGCGGGAGAAGTCAGGATTCTCAGTTAGAAAAGGAGCAACTTTCTAGGTTCGTCCAGCCACACCCTTGTGTAACAGACGACGACGACTACGATGGTAAGGACGAAAAATGCTTATTTTTGCAAAGAACGAGGCGATATTAACTGAAGCTCTGTAACCTGGATAAAGGTGGGGGTGGGTGGGGGTTTCGACTAGGTAGGGTGGCTCACCGGTGCCACGGATGTATGCATTCATTCCTCTATTCGTTGCTCAAGGGAATTCCCACACACTGTGTTTAGTCAGAACAACCCGCTATCGTCACTGTTTGCCAAAGATGAGCGAGTGTATGTGTGTGTGTGTATTTTGGTGTGTACATATCCTTTTTTGTTACAGGACAACCGTGGGGTGGTAGAATTAGCAAAAGTTGTTGTTTTTTTTTTTTTTTCTTCTTTGCTTTGAGGCAAATCGTCGTTTCATTTTTGTTTTCATCGTCTTGGTAGTCGTCCTTTTTTTTGCTTTTTCTCTATAAGGAGTCACCATCGCTTACCACTATCGAACGACTATAGTTGGTTGGGTTTTGTTCCGGCTGTGGGTGGTGGTGTGTATATCGGTGAGTGTTGCTCGGAGGTTATGAGCGGATTTACGTTAACACTACGGGAAGCGTTGTGCTATACATACGTTCATATGCACATAAGTACTTGTCGAGTCCTTTTTTCTTGTTTTTTTTTTGGTGGAAAAAAAAGAGGAAGTACAACTAAGGTTAAGTGTTTGCAGGGATATACCAAGGAACAACGAAGGGATGGAAAAGAAGTTTTATTTAAGGAGAGGCTGGGGGCGTCGGGAGGGGAGGGAAAAAGGAATTATTTTGATGGCATCTATAATTATGGAAAGATAAGTTTAAAAAAAAGAAAAAAACAAAATCAAAATAGAGACGAGTGGGTGGGTGGGTAAGAGAGTGTCCTTGTGGTTAGATTTTACTTTTTTTTTTTTGTGTCCTTCTCCCGGTAATGAGCTGTAATTTCGTTAACACGATGAGTCATGTGGATAAGTTGATTATTTGGCGATTTAATGAAAAACATTAAATTAAATTTGAAATTCCATCTAATAGGGTTTAGGTTTATGGAATTAGTTTGGTGGACCCGATGCGGTGTACCACGGTCATGGATTATTAAACATGAAATAACTTTGTTCATAGAAATTCAAACAATTTGAGTGGTTTTGTTGAATTACGTACTAAAACGAGGGTTGGAGAGAAGCTTTAAGGGTGGGTTAGCAAATTTTAAGGCGATTTATTCTGGTTAAAGTGGTTGTTAGATGAATGCAAGGCACTTCAATTGTTCAGGACCGTTTAAAGTCATTTCGGGCGTGGATTTCTAATTGGACTTCGTCGCCGACTGCCAAATGAGGAGCTATTTGTGACCAAAAATGGCACCAAAAGGATCCTTTTCGTGTTAAGTAGCACAAGAGTCTCTAGAAACCTGGCTGCGTTGAGAAAGTGGAACCATCACAATTGCGTGTAACGACAAGTAGCGACTTTCAGTCTAGAAGATGAACAACATGAACACTGGACAGTGAAAACGACGGCTGGAATAGTTGGAGACGTCTGCAATATACCAATAGTCACTTTCGACTGTCAACAATCACTGAAAGAAAAAGGATGACACTAACAGCGTATAGAAAAACTCTAGCTATGCAAGACAAGAGCGACGATGGATGACTGTCCTCAGAAAGAGAAAGAGAAAACAAGTATAGATAAAAAAGTAAGACACCTTGGGTAGGCCTCCGGTTTAACGAGACTGATTCTCGAAAAAACTTCCTTTGCAAGAGGCTGAAATGAAAGACAGAAATGTTTCTTCAAAAAGGTGAAGGAAAGGACGGACTCTCTGGCTCTTTTTGAACACTCTGACATTGTTCTCAACTGTTCTGCCAGTTTGGTTGAATGGACTTCATTCTCAGTACCTGTGTGACGTCTATAGATTAATTGTTCGTCCAAGGAATTCTTAAAATCGCAGTCCCCTTAGCAGTAGCCCACCCTTTGAGCCTTGTCTCTACATAGGACCAAAACAGCTCTAAAATTAATTCTGTGCTTAATTGATTCAGGCCTTTGCACGGTATTGCATTCGTAACTGATAACTCTTCCACATTTGAATAGGATGTCAACCTTTTAGACCTATTCGCTGACAATGTTTACCCGTATTGTCTTAGCTACTTGGTTTACCTTGACCTCCTTAATCGGAACCATTTCTTGCGGGTCCATTCTTTAAGCGAAACTAGCCAGCTTTGTCCAAATGTTTGAGGCCATTGTTCCCTTTCAGGGGCTTTTCGAACTACTACAAACAGAAGTGTAGACATTATACAACCCTGTGGGACTCCACTTTGATTTTGAGATTCATTCGACAACTATTCATTGTAAGGCATATCAAATTTCAACCCGAGTAGCGCTTCTTAAAGTCTTTTCAAAGTCGATAAGAGACAAGTGAAACATACGTTTTTGTTCTACGCAGTCCTTTGTGATAAGACCTTTATGTGGTCAGAAAGAGTATCCATTGATCTTGTTCATTGTGAATTGTCTTCAGATATTTAGTTTTGGCAGCCAAAAGACTTCCATTTTTCCAAGCAGAAGATCGTCGCTTGAAAAGTTGAGAGCTATTTAAATCTTATGCTGCGAGGTCCAGTTTGAATTCAAGGTTTTTTGCTTCAAATAAGACCTAGAAGCAACATCGATATCGTCTAAGATGATCCTTTCTCAAGACCAATAGTTTAAGCTTTTAAACATCTCACCTAGTACGGCTTCGAGGTGAGCTTCCTTTGGAAGAAAAATGTCAAATAAAACAAGATTCAAGTGGAAGAAGTTTGAAGCTCAGAAGTCATACCCGGAAGGACGGAACCATTGCCACCAAAACCGGTTTAGATGCTCCGAACATAGGGTTTTTACAAGTCGGGCCTTGCAATGCAAAAAAAAACCAACGTCAATTGAGAATGACTTGGCACTGGCTTGTGTTAGAGAACATGCATGCATCGAAGAGGGTCAGTCACTAAGTTTGTGGGTCCTACACCATTCGCTGTCACTGCCACTACGTGTCAGGCTACTAAACAGATTTAGCTTAAACTGGATCAGAAACGCTCTCGTAGCCTCGTTTCGCTTATCAGCACCAAAATAGACATCATAACTGGTCAATGCTTCATGGAAAAAGACGTTGTGTCTTCTTTAGAGATTTTTGTAAAAGCTACAGAGAAGAGGTTGAGACCCTTCTTCATCTTTTCCGTACTTGTCCAGTCGAAAACTTCATCTGGAATAATCTTGGGAGCCTGGCAAGTTCAACACTTGATAAGAAGCTACAGCTGGTTCTACAGGGTTTTCTGGGAAATGCCTAGATCCTTATGGTATCACAATTGACCTAAGTGTGCCGGTGTCAAAACAGCTCTAACCAAACCTAACCTATGCCTCTAAAAACAGCTGACAAAACTTCTCAAATTGAGTCACAAAGTAGGTACACATTAATTTTTAAATACAACACCAAAAGCCATTTCCGTTCCAAACCTCATGAGGACGCACTATAACAACTCGTATAGCCATTCCGAACATAAATTCAAAACATTATGAGTGGACTTAGGTATAACATGCCATCAAACACACACACAAAAAGTTGTAATTTCCTCCGTTTGACCCAATAAAATTCCATCTATTTATAGGTCTACCTTACCAAATCGACACAAAAATTGGTCTCAATTCCAAAAATACCTTCCACAAAGCCTACTTGTCGAGAGAACAACAAAACAAAAAACAAAACAAAAATGTTTTGTTTAATTTAATAAAAAAAAAAAAAAAAAAAATCACCTCCGGCGACGCTATATAGAAATAAAAAAAAATGGAGGAAACCTTTTTGAAATTGTTACGCACCTCGTAATTAATGTAATCGACCACCACCTACAACGGTGCAATAACACAAACATGAACCTCAGGAGCTTATCCCAAAAGCACTACCTCCTGCGCCGTCCCAACACACACGATGGGATATAAATTACTCTTTGCACGAGAAAAAGAACAGGAAAAACAGAAAATACCCGCCATTACCAGTCAACATGATTTTTCGAAACACTTTCTTACTCCACTTCCGTTACGTCGTTTTGGGGGATACCCAGGGAACACGCAAGCAGGTTTTTTTTTTCTTTTTTTGTTGTGCTAATTGAAAACGCCTTCCCTGCCACCCGTGTGCCGAAAAGTTGGAAAATTTATTAACATTGAGGTCCTCCAATGAAGCGGAAAACTAAAGTGTCTTACTACAAACAAACACACACACGAAGAACACAGACACTCAGGGAGAGGGATGGAAGGAAAATCCACCTTTTTTCCACAACAAAGTTCCGCTGAGTAAGCACCTTTTCCGGTGCAATATCCTATGAAAGCACATTCTTACGAAAATTAATGGGTGGTGGGTAGTTTTTTTTTTTTTTTTTCGCCCCAATTTTAGGGCTGATAAAGCAAGCCTCTAGGCATTTCTATCTTTTTTTTCAAATGGCACCAACATTAATAACTTATCGGAGGTTGTATATCAATCAATCATAGACTGGTAGCTGGTAGGTGAGTCATTTGGGGAATTTATTGGGGAGTCTGGGGGTGGTCAGTGAAAATGATAGGGGGACATTTGAAGTAGAGAGGTGGGATGTTGTGCAAATTAAAGGTGGCTTCAGGATAAGAAGAGAGGGAGAGCAGAATGGTTTAAAACAACAATGTCTTCAACAAGGAGTCTCAGTACCAAGGAAAGGGAAGGGCGTACCAAGCTTAAGCTATACAATTGGCCCCCATCGAGAGAAAAATGTTGAAATCCACGGCGTTCTTTAGCAGTGTCATTGGATAGTTTTACGAATTTAAAGGGTATCCGTATCCCCTATTAGGAGCACACAATTTGAATTTCTCGTCATTTTATTTTTGGAAAGTTGACGGCCCTAAAACTATGGCATGTGACACCATCAAATATAAACCATGGAGGGCTTCAGAAAGGAGCGCAACGGATCAAAAGCATGGTGAACATTATAAGGAGACATTGGAACACGCACCAAGTCATCAACCAAATATTGGTCAACGAAAGCATGCCTGGATGACTGGACTATCAGCCATTTTCACAAAAAAAAAGAAAAAAAAAGGCGATTCACTGCTAAATGTCGCTTATAAAACCCTAGCCAACATATTGTGTGAACGTTTCAAGACTTGCTGCAGCACACTAATCGGTACGAACCAGTGTGGCTTAGGCAAATCGACTATAGACCAAAATTTGGCCGCAAGGATTCAACGAAGAACAACCCTAGGAAATCACCTTTATTTTGGAATATCGATGAACACAACTGATGCTCTATAGATAGCTACTTCAACCTGTGTGAGGTGAAAGAGAGGCAGGTTTAACCGCAAGCTCTATGAGTTGCATAAAGATGTGGATGTTTTCCACAAAGTCAAAACACGTCGACTTAATTGGCTTGGCCACATCCAGTCAATAAGATTTTTGAATCCTAAGAGCCAGATTCGAGAAGATACGGAGGACCAAACTACGGTTATAAAGACCAAGCAATCGCGGTTTTGTCTGGACAACTGGATCGAAGAAGCTAGAAAGTTTCAGTGTTTGAGACAAAAACTCTTCACGGAACTGGATTTGTGCAATTTTTGATTGAAAAAGTGTACCTAGTTGAACTAAGGACCTCATAAAAGAAGACCTCTTCAACGTAGAATATCGTCTGGAGTCTGGAAACAGCAATTCGGCATTGTTGACACCAATTATACAGAAGCTATGTACACAAACAGTGAATTCTCAAAAAGGACTAACGATTCCCTGCATACAAAATTCGATTGATGTATGAACTCATGTCAGTTGGGTTCTGGACCACCAAGAGTAAAGGATGACGACTTTGAGAAAAAAGTCAACTTCAGTTTTGAGACACACTTTCAACTACCTAGATGGCTTCGTGAACAAGCAACGTTATTGGATTTGGGGTGCCAAGAATCCTTCGATGAGCCACTGTTTGATGCGATTGTTGGACAGGCGGAGTCAGACACTCTTTTTCAAAGATGACGCAAGAAATGCAAAAACCATGGCTGATATTCGTTGCCGTACCATGACAACCGACTTTCGGTGATCCTAACTAGTCGGAGTGGAACTTGATAGTACCTACCTACGTGATTCTAGCAGGACGATACCATTTCTCATCCAAATCATCTCGTACAGACCCGAGATATCAATCATCTAGAAGGATCGGGCGATTAGCATTAGGTTTATGCCAGTTACCCTAACTCAAAACCTAGATTCAACGGGTGATGGATGAGATTATGTCGCATCGTAGTAGCCATGGCTCAGTAGTTACAACATTGAACTGCTGGGCAATCTGGGTTAGCTTCGAGTCCTTGACAAAACTTAAGTTTTCGCAACATCACCGTAGAAAGGAAGACGGAAAGTAACCTAACAACAGTGGTCTGTTTCGATATCTCTCTGGAAACTTACAAAACTTGCCACATCTCTACGTAAACTTTCTTATCATGTCGCTACAGTCCAGAGTGGACCTGGGCCTCAACCATCAAGTGTCACCAGCCACCTCGAACGTTAGTTAGCTGTTTCCAGTTTTGCACGTCAAATTGGTTGAGGTCCCTTTTCACCTGATGTCTCTACGCAAAAGTAATCAAAATGACACACTTGTAGAAATAGAGTCATGAAGGACATCTGGTAGACATTTTGGCGTCAAAACTATCCCTCAATCACGAAACAATGGGACACACAATCGCAACTAAAAGGCATCATTCCATTTTTGACAACCATCTTTGACCAAATTTTAATCAACTTGTGCTTGTTTGTCCCCGAAAGGGTCGGGTAAATGTGAAAGAGACCCCAAATCTCTCAGTTACAAATGTTGACGTCATAAATACTAGATTCCTTGACCTCCAGCTTCCTTTCAACCACTGACCATGAAACAAAACTTTAGTCCATCAAATGTATCTATTTCCCGTACCTAAAATGTCCATATTACATAACTAATTAAGGATCACAAGGAACATTACTATATTACGATTCTCGTGGCTTCATCTAGTCATCTGTATCTGCTTTTCTATTTATAGCAACTATCACCACGAAACTTGCGTCAAAACGTCAAGATTATTGCCTGCAGGCGCTATGAATGCTCCCCCTCCACTGTTGAAATAGAATCCAATGACTTATAACAAACTTGTTGGCTTAATGGACTAAACCCACACAAAACATTCCACCATATCTAATTCCGCCTTGAAATCGAAATTGATCCCAACTAAGCTAAGCGCCAGCTTTACCATTCATCGCCGCAACAAAACGAAAGATGGTGCGGTTTCGTAGAATCCAAACAAAACAAAACTCTATCCAATTCTAATGACTAATGTGTATCTTCTCACTCATAAGTACTGATATTTTCATCAAAAAAAGAAGAAGTAATTCCAATCCCTTATCCTGGCACACACACACAAACACATAAAAACCCGACTTATCTAACGAAACGACAAAACAACATTAGAACGAAGGTTTCTATGGAAAAGTTTATCTAACACGTGTAGAACATAAATTTACTGAAACACACAGAGACACACATCTATGAGTTGAGTAACAAAAAAAAAAAAAACCCCCAAAAGGATCTGCCAATGATGTCGATGATAATGATGAGTCGTGGTGTCGTACTCCTTAAAGTCTCACAAGTCTCTACACTAGTACATAACATAGCCACTTGTAAATGTGTGTTTTAGATTCGGTTACGTCAAAGGAACCTTGAAGCCGTATGAGCCCATCAGGATAAACTTGTGTATAGAAACGAGATCTCGTCCTATTTCCCAACATTCAATATTTAAAAAAAAAGCCTCCTGTTCCAGTTCCAGTTTTTGTTGCTCCTACGGGCTACGGAATTCTGCACTACTTCTGTTTCCTTTTTTTTTTTTGTGGTGGCAGTGTGTGTGCAAAGGACACATTTGACATCTGAGGAGAGAACGCAGAAGAAAAAAAGACAGTTTTCATATTTTCCTTGCTCCTCCTGAATGACTTGGCATATATTCTAGGACATTCGATTGAATTTTCTCTGCTACAATGTCCTGCTGGTGGAGGAAAAGAAATGAACATCACTTTCCAATTAATTGGCAAAATTGCAGTTGCAGTGTCCTGCAATGCGCAGTGTGCTGCCAGAGGTGGAAAGAGATTGCAATACAAATTGGCACAAGCTCTGTATGTGGTGTTGGGATCCTGGGACTATGTATGTCACTAGATTTCCTTTTCACATACATACGTGAGAGAATATTCTACTTTCCTTTTTTTCTTTCTCTGGTCGCTTCTTAGTTTGATTAAAAAATCACTTCGGAAGGATGAATGAAGTGGATGGTGAATGGAAGGAAATGGAACTCAATGAGATTTATTTCAAGCATGAAGTCCACCCTCCACCCATAGGAAATGGTAGGAAAAATCTACAAAAAAAAGGACAGCAATTTCATTTAAATTCTTTTCGTATGATAATATGGAAAAAGGACGAGGATATAATGGAAGAAGCAAGTTGAATATTATTTTTAAAATTTCAATTGAATTTTACAGGACTTTTAGAATGTTATCCTTCAATTTTGACTTACAAAAAGAGAGAGGTACTGCTTAACACTGGTTTTGAATGTTTGTGGATTGTAAGTGACTGACAATACATTCCACATCCGAATTTAATAAGTCTTTTGTGGTGAAGACTACAGTGTTCTTGCGAAGTAGGCCTACTTAGCTATGTACTTATTCAGCGCTACAGTCTTTGGGGAATTTGGACGTTTAAAGGGTAGATATGTGCGAGTTAGACTTGTCTTCAATAAAACGGCTAAAATGTGAGAACATTTTTCACATTAAGTCTGTCTATTCAGTGTTCACTAGCTGTAGTTGGAAGGCTCTTCTAAAGTGCATTTGTCATCAACATGGACTTCACTTTTTGCTTGATCTTGATGGAAGCTTGGACATTCACATAATAGAAGAGACCCTCATTTTTATAGCTATCTTCTTAGACTAAGCAGAAGAGAACCCGTTCCGAAATACCAGAAAAAGTCTCCTTGAGAGCCTTTTACTTACCCTCAAGGAGACCAAACAAGTACAGCGACTTGAAAGATCTTCTGCGACCAGTTTAGTTCTCATACAACAGGAGAATGTCGTAAGCCCAAGCAAGAGACCTCAAGATCGTGCTTGTAGATCAATGGTTAACTATGGCTGAGGAGATGAACCACCTGCCGAAGTGTTTTTGGTCTGTTCCGAGTATTGGTGGGACATTCCCCCAAAATATGCCGAGGTCCGAGGGAAATATGTCCAGCCTGTTGAAATGGTAGTTAAGTGAGCAATGTCCAGAGGGAAATTCCAATGCTTAAGGTGTTGTCGGGCTCTTATTGTTGATTTTGGGGTCCCTGTTGCTGTTGCATGAGGCACAGAAGGGAAATGGGCATGTCAATGCAAATTGAAATCCTTGTCTGGCAAGCTTATCTGCATTTTCATTGCCCTTAATACTCTTGTTTCCAGGCACCCTATGAGGCGTGATTGTGGGCTGCTATCTACTTAAAAAGTAAGGTCCAGAACTTAGAGACTTGTTTGCCTGGCTGGCTGTCAAAAAAGATGACAAATAGTTTTCTTTACAGGCTATAGGTAGCTTTGCCTGAAACACAGACTAAGAGCAGTCAGGAGAGACTGTTTGCTTGAAGTTCGGACCCAAGGTGCCAGCGCCAGCTGAATATTCCGTCTTTGACTAGAGTAAAGGAATACGAGATCTAATCCACTTTCTTAACTTCACAGGCTGCATCTAGGCACCGACTGTCCCATATCCTCAACAACAAACATCACCAACCAGGACACACGAGTCGTGGTTACAAAAAGCCACACCTAGTGCTACTTGGGTTCATGTTGAACCGCCACATCTACCTACCTACCCTTCATTGAATGCGTTCTGCGCTCCTAAAGTTGATCTGAGGAGGTGTCTGGTTTCAAAGGATTGGCATCGTACTTAGGTTGTTTCGGTAATCAAACTGTTCTCCCGGTTTAAAGTTCTACATAAGGTAACTATGTCGCAACATTCGAGTATAAGAAATTAAGGCCTAGGAGAGCTTCCAAACCTGCAATAGGACAAATACCCATGGTATTTATGATGACAGTACAGACAAGCGATGCCAAGACTTGCTTAGGTATATCCCATCTCACGAGTGAGGCAAGTGCAGAATTCAAGTTTTGGACTCAGGCCCCACTTATACTCAAATAGTCTCGTACATGCTCATAGAGTTGTGGTAGCATTGTCAATGACGTTTTTCAAAGGACGATTCCAGGTGAGTACTCCTAAATACTCGACTTCCCTTGAGAATGGGATATGAATGTCTATAGACTCATCTAAATCCCTTCACATATTAATGGTTCAGATAGCCCTTAGGATCAAACCCTTCAAATCGAACCCAAACCGATTTGTTATTGGTCGCCATTCGATATAAATTTTAAAAACCGCCATCAGAACTTGTCGTAAAATCCAGACTTCATCCTATTTGGACATAAGTCCCGTCCACACTTTACAAAAACATAAACACCAAGTTCAAAAACCATTTAAATTTACGACAAGCGTGTTCCTGAAAAATCATTAAGCTCTCCAACCCTTAGCGGGTTAGATTTATATGTCCTGCATACTTTTTTCCTATTCACAAAAAATAAAAACGAGAACTGGGTTGGAAGGAACGCTTAAAAGTTGCCTTCTAAGGACGAAACTCACAAATGTCGACAATTTAGAGGCATTTATGTTAAGCAGCATACGTAACGTTAACATATATTGTTGTCCTCTTTCCACTGGGCTCCATACAATTGTGTCGGTGTGTTCTTTTTTGACATCTCATTCCATGTTATCCTTGTTTTTCTCCGTTTTTTTGTTTTTATTCTCATGTGTGTTTTGTTACTTTTTAGCGATTTTTTATTACAAAATGTTGTTTTTGCATTCTTTTTTCTCATCTCCATCTGTTCGGTGTGTGTGTGTGTGTTGTTGTTGTATGAGAATTATTATCGTTGTCGTCGGTCCTCTGTTATTTTCCACTTCTTTTTTTCTATTTTTAAACAAAACGAACAGAGATTGAGGGAGGCAAATTGTTTTTTTTTGTTTTTTTCTGTTTTGGGTCATTCGTACTTTTTCTTTTTGTTTTTGTTCAGAGGAGCAATATTATTTTCAGAATATGGGACATCCATGTGGATTGTCGAATGGTTTATCCTTGTGTGGATTTTTGCGATTTTTGTCAGGACTATATGGAATGTGGAGTATGGTACTCACGTGCAGTGAATTGTTTTGCGAAGCCACCAAACAAGAATTTATCGTATTTGTATATCGATAAAAGTATAACTGGATTTTGAGTTGAAGTTTTTATGAGTTATCGATGGATTATTGGATTTTAAATAAAAAATTTAAAAAAAAACTAAAAGCTTCTCGAATTGATATTAGAGAGTGTCTCTATAGCCAAGGAGTGTTTGTTCAAGGGATGCTTGCCGAAAGGTGTTGATTTGAACTATAATTAGCATGTTTTTTTTATAATTCACTAGTGCTAAAGGGGTTATGAATACCCTTATGATGCTATTCACACAGCGCTAGTGTTGGTGTAGTGATTTTGAAACTCAGGTGTTATTAGGTTTCAATCTTTGCTCCGAGGGTGGTATCTAGAATGACTGGGGAGAAATATTGGTACTATTGCCATTGCTTATAATTCACAGTATTTCTTTCGAACGTCCCGATGTCATAAGTACGATCAACATTTTCAATAGAGTTGACGTTGAACCTGGAACCTTCAGCATGACAAGCGATGATGCAACCACTACACCATGACATGCAAGTGGTTTCCTTGTTGACAACCTTTGAACGATGTTAGGAATCTGATAGAATTTGTTAAAAGAACACGTTTACAGAACTTCGACGACAACTTTTGTGGAGAATGTTGGGATTATGGGACTCACTACTCTCCATTGGAAAGTTTGACGAAAACCCTTCTTAGCTTCACATTGACCTTCTTACTTGCTTAAGGTGGCGCTACAGTCCGGGATGGACCTGGACCTCAACCAACAATCGTCTCCAGCCAGCTCGATCTTTAGCTAGCTGCCTCCAGTTTCGCACGCTAAGTTGGTTGAGGTACCCTTCAACTTGGGTGCACCACCTGCGTCGTGGTCTTCCTCTACTATGCTGTCCCTCGGGGGCGGATTCGAAGATTTTTCGGACGGGAGCATTGGTGTACATCTGCTCTACATGACCCAGCCACCTCAGTCGTTGGACCTTCACTCTTCTGGTTAAGTCAATGTCGCTGTACAGCCCGCACAGTTCGTCGTTGCATCTCCTCCTCCACTCACCGCCTATGCAGACGCGACCGAGAATCACCCGAAGAATTTTCCTCTCGAAGCAGCCAACACCACCCTCATCCATTCTGGTTAAGTCAATGCCTCTGCGCCGTAGAGCAGGACTGGGATAATTAAGGTCTTATATCGGGTCACTTTTGTTGTTCGAGAGAGGGCTTTGCTAGTCAATTGCCTTCTTAGTCCAAAGAAGCAGCGATTGGCAAGAGTTATTCTCCGTCTGATCTCATTGAAATTCTGCTTTCAGTAAAATTGCACTATAGACTGAAGATTGATGGCAGGCTACAAAGCATAAAACCCGAGATTATCCGATTAGTTAGACTTCCGAACCACGGTAACATGATCCAAACGGCAGACCTAGCTATTACCAAGGCGGTCCGACAGTTATCAATGAAACTATGTAGTTTCTAGGAAAATCATTGACATTAACCTAGCCAGTCAAGCTAATGTTGAAAGACATTTCACCGACAGAAGTGAAGTCAAAGCATCACAACGCAATATTCTGATGGATATCTGGACACAATGTCGGATGAACTAGCTAAGAAGGGATCAGAACAGGTCCTATCATTGGTCGATCACACAGGACTGCCACCCTAGCACTCGTCAAGTCAACGACGAGAGATGGATTGCACTGACATCATGTCGCATTTCCGGAGAACTCTAGTCTAGTTACAACAAAATCAAAACAAGGCACATTCTTGCACTACACAGATAAAACTTAACGCTCTTCATAGGGATTTTCAATGGCCACAACCTACTGACGACCCATCTTAGAAGAATGCGTTGAAGTACAGTCGATTCATACAGATGCTGAGGCAATACAAACGTAGAAGAGAACATAGCTCATTTCTTATGTGAATGCCCCAACCTATCCAGAGCCAGAAAGACGGTGTACAACAACCTTTGCGATCTGTCCCAACTAACACAGACCCTTCTTCTAAGTCTTCTTTTTTAGAATGGGCTTGGAGAACACAATGGATTATTGGAGATACGAGTGAAGGCGGCATCATATAAAATGCAGTCATCACTTCAACCTACCTTGCTTTAGCACTGAAGGCGTCCTTAATATACGTTTTGAACTGTCAAAAACAGTAAGGAAAAAGCCTTCGGCACCATCCACTTTGTGGAGATTAAGAAATTATTCCAGGAAGCGAATTTTTTAGATCAAAGAAAAAAGAAAATTTAAGAAGTTAAACGGCGTTATAGGGAATGTGACGAAAAGATTGAAGCACAATCTGAAGCCCAGTAGATTCGTTTAAGTTCTAAGAAAGACCAAACTATCCAAAACGGAATTAATTACTTAGTGATGCATTTACTGAGACGAAGGTAGAAGATTTCAGGCTTCCGCTGGAGACTCAAGCTCCTGGCAATTGATTCAAAATCAGTCAGATCAGATCTTGAGTGAGCTGAGACCATCTACAATAGAACTTCAATTTGCCTAGAACTAATGGAAGCAGAATATAAGCCACTTACAGATTGGGACTCTGAGGAACTATTACGGTGGCTTCATACCAAACATCACAGAAATTCCTACTCACTCACTAAGAGCTTCAGAGTAAAAAGCATGAAAAGACTGGTTAAGCTACAACTGGGAGTACTTGACAGGAAGCTATCGATATTTTCATCACTGTAGATGTCCACCCCGGACTGTAAGCTACATCACAAGTAAAAGGGCGGTTTTCACAATGCGACCTTTGACAGCATGTACAACTCTGCAAGACAACATGTCCTAGACTCTCGTTGTTCCCATTGCTTTTTTGGATGTTGATCGAATCTTGACTATCAAATCCTCGCTTAACAGTTGATCTCTATCGAATTATGTCCAGCGACTGTCAGTCCCAAGGCGCAGATGGCCCTACATTTGATTGAAGAATTTGTCGTTTGCCCTTAAAATAAGTCATTTCTTTCAATATAAAGAGGATTGTGACTCTGCGAATGCCCAAAGCCCTAAGAATCTGCTCTCCAATGAAGGGAACAATTTAAAAGTAGTCGTGGATGGAAAACTA
Source organism: Criorhina ranunculi (assembly GCA_951813785.1). Classification (NCBI taxonomy): domain Eukaryota; kingdom Metazoa; phylum Arthropoda; class Insecta; order Diptera; family Syrphidae; genus Criorhina; species Criorhina ranunculi. The sequence continues at coordinate 47,571,121 of OX638382.1, read as the reverse complement.
AACGTGTTGAGTCTAAGGTTATCGGAGAGCTATCAACCTTTTGACAGTGTAAATGCTTTTGGCAAGACTTTGACTTAAGAAAGTTTTTTAGCTCTATATGGAGGTTATAAGGCTCGACGCTGTCTGGGAAAGAATTAGGCTGGAGATTTGTCCCCTTTGCTTAGAAATGGCGGGAAACTCCAATCTTATCGAAATGTCGTCTGATGCTATGGTTCCCAAGAAAGAAAACTATTAAGACTTATGGTCAACTTTCTCTGGCCAATATCAAGGCGTTAAGCTCTCATAAAATCAGAATTAAACTGGTGTGAGATTGTGTTGGACCTTGTGGACCACACGTGAGAGTAAATGGAAATGAAGCAGCTGATCAACTGTCTAAAAAGGGATCAGAGACCGTCTTTCTCGGACTAGAACCATATTGCGGACTGGGATCGCATAAATCACGAGTAGAGCTTAGAAAGGAAGAAGATTGTGAAAGAGATCAATCTTTGGGAGAAGCTCACTAGGCTGAAACAAGCCAAAAAGAACTTCTTGAGAACAATAACCGAAAAAGAAGTACAAGAGTGTAGACTGTCCACGGTGAATTATAATTTCGCTCTGATATCGTTAAGATGTTGGACTTTACTCGGTCCCCCTCGGAACCAGTTGCACCTACATTCCTGAAATTCGTGTATGTCAAGTCACCGAGGTTTTTGAAAAGATCTAACCTTACATGGAGGCTTTTTCATTTTACGTCCCATTCTTACAGCTTTTGCAAAAGTTGTGTGTCTCTGAGACAATGACAGGCTCCTTGATGACGATCTACAATCTTGTAAGTCAAACCAAGTTGCTGTAGAGTGTTTTTGATCAAAATCTATGTGCATCTTGTGCAGATACGCTAACATCGGGTACAGGTAGATAGGGCAAGCGATACAGCTTTTGTGTCGCAATGAAGGGCTACCACAACTTCTCTGACAAGTCCAGCTAACTTTTCCGACCAAAATGAAACCGAAAAAAGCTAGTTCCACCCCAAATGCCTCACGATGTAGTTTGAATGTCGAAAAATGCAGTCCAGACATACACACACACTCCTTCAAGGACATTATTCGAATTATAATCGACTCAAGTATTCTACGAATCTTTCAGCCTTTCAGCCAGCATTCACATTTCCTTCATACAAAATTCACCACAAACTTCGAAGTGCACTTAAGCTGACATAGAACTTATGGCTTCTTGCAAACGCTATAAAAGTGGCATAACCACATCCAACCGCATTCCCCGAAATTCATCATCCCGATCATCCTCGTATTCCACGTCCAATTTCCTTAATAAATATCCAAATCCAAGTGTATTTTCGGGTAACGAATGCTCTCCCCTTCCATCCCGTTTTGACATAATAACCTTGGAACACAATGCTTAGGCAACAGGATTTTTTAACGACCCACATTCAGAGCAGGCTTAAGGGACTAGGGAATATCAGAGATGAGTAGTGGGGGAGGGAAAGAAGTCAGTATTTGGGCGACTGGCACAAGGTCGTTAATATAATTTTGATTTGATGGATTATGTGCCTTAGGAGACTATTTTTGGAGGCTTTATGCGCATCAAATGGGCAATTTGGGAACGCAATTTACTTTGAGAAATTTTCTATCCACTCTTTTGTTGTTGTTGTGCTGAGATATGAGGACGGGGGGAAGTGACATTTTGACTGGAATGAGATAAACAAAAGCCTGTTGTGGGGGGGGGGAGTTTTTGTTTTGCTGTTTCTTCCAGGGTGTGGTTAATTAGGAAATTTTTTTTTCGCAGTAATATGATGGTTACAAGTGTCTCAAGGTTTTTCTGTTGAAGTTGAAAGGCTAAGAGGTTTCTTTGGATCTATGGAGAGGAGATGGGAAAGGGGGATCTTTAAAGCAGTGGTTCTAGGAAAAAGCCTTTAGTCCCATTATTGTGCTAAAAAGTTGCTAACAAGTTCTGTAAGACTTAAAGGAGCGAGTGATTCTTGTGTCATTTCTCACACATGAACGAAGAGGGTGCGTGTGCTACTTTTAGAAACTAAAAACCGTTGAGATAGTGTGCCGAGACTATTAAGAAGAAGCAGAAACTACCGAGCTTATTCTCTGTAAGTACCTGGACCTCATTTAGACGGCGTATTCTTAAAAAAGAAGTTATCTAACTCGGGGAGGTCTGACACGTCTCTTTCAAGGACATACTTGCCTTCATAGGTTAAATGAAGTGGCTACCAGCACATTAAGACTAATGATAGGACCATTGTGAGAGGGTTGAATGTCCTTCGGGGTAAATAACCCCGCAGGACACGATAGATCTTTCAAGTCGCAATGTCAGCCTAGAGAATCAGTGAAACCAGAGAACTCCCAAGATCAAACGTTAAAGAATCTATCACATTGAGTCAAAAACGCTATCAGATGTCAATGCTGATGGAAAGGATCTCAGCCTTTGAATTTATGCCAAGGCTCACGTACAGAGAGGCCTTCCTTTACTAAGTTGGTCAAACATTGCTGCTCAACGAATTGAACCATGAATTCATCAAAAATCACCTTGAAGTCGATGAATTTCTAAAGCCTTTCTGGAATCTTGGCTTTCTAGAAGGACTCAGTTCAGTGCAGGACCCGGTCTGAAGGCGTACTCAGAAGATCGAAAAAGACAAACAGGTTGCTGGACATTAAGTTAGAATTCTTAAAGTAGTCGCTCAAACAAGTCGATTTCATGGACCCTAGAGCTGTTGGTTCAGGAACTCGAAATTCAAGACTGGAGATGGGATTTAAAAAAATCTCAGTGGCATCGGGATCGGGTTGGAATATCGCGAATGAATTTGCTTTGGTACCGCTATTGGTGAACAAAGTGAAGCCTCAGAGGATGAATCTTTATCGTCATCAGAACCATTCCCGAAGCCATGAGAGGATCCAGTGTCGGAAGAGCACGCTGTCGGTCTGTCGGTCATCAACAGGTCACAGATGTAGGCAAAATGTGGTCAATTGAAACGATGACAAACGACACGATTAAGAGAATCTTGTATGCACTAACAGCAAGGTAATGCACGTGTTTCCTAACACCCTCAGAATAAGCCTTAAAGAGCTAGAAATCTAAGCTTTTTGGTCTTCATCTACTGCGCTATTACAATCGCTGTTGGCAATTTTGTTGAGCTGGGAGACATGATAGGCTCTCTTTGTTAGCTACCAAACTTGGATTATGTTTGGATTGGCACTCCAGTTAGAACAGAAAATGTAAATATACTTGCTGAAGACGAAGAAATTTTCCTAAACTCCTCCTGGAACCATTATTTCTAAAGGCCGTGCTATGATCGCTGAAATCATTGAAACAATTTTCGCGTAGAGTAGACTGCTAGTGAGGGCAGGACACTTGCCCTCAATCCTCCACTGCCCAAGTGTCCTCGTCTTCTGGAAAAATTGATAGAGAAGACATGAAATGAAGGTTTTTGCGAGGGAGTTCTGGTTCCGTAGCTCCTTATCACTGAAGCTCTTACACGACTTTCTTAGAAAGACGATGAAAACACAGTTAGAGGGTTGTTGACCTGCTGGTAGTAAAATGGACCTTTCTCTATGCCAAAGACTACTTCTGTTCATCAGCCACTTTGCTGGCCAGACGCAACAAGCAAATTTTGCTTTAAAGCACGAAGAAATGTTAAATGAGCCTTTAGTTTGGGTACCTTTGCATATTTAACAGAACTTTCAGCTTCGATCCTTTTTTGAATCTTGACAAATTTCAACAGTTTTCAAGAAAACCACTTGCCCTTTGCAAAGTTGCTACACTCTCCATCCAGTCTCCATTCCACACATGGCAAATTAAGCTAATTACCCTCATGGCTTGACGAATCACCAACTCTCCATGAATCCACCAAGCGTAACGAAACGAAAATGCCAACTGACCTTTTTAACCAACTACACACCACCAACAACTTCATCAATCAACTTAAGTCCCAAGTTAAGAGCTCTTTGCCCAGCTCGAGGCTATGCGTTCAATTTCCAAAAAACAACTCTTAAGTGAAGGCTGTCTGTAAGCCATTCCAGTCGAGCCACTAACTATGAAACTTCATTAAACTCACCCACACACACACACAATGGAATTCCTCACAGTTAACTGGGTTTGGCTTTTGGGCACTATTAGTACCCGAAAAAGTTAAATTTCACCTCTCCCCCGGGCCATCCCCCTTGTTGACACTGACAAATATAAAAAAATAGTTTTGTTCCACACGCAGTGAAGAACACAAACACACACTCGTATACACACATCCCTTAGCCATGTGAAAAAAGGAAATTCATTAAAATTCCACAATTTAAGTGAACTTACAACAAAAGCTTCAAGTCCTTGGCCCACCACATCCTTGCGGACTGTGGTGGTCTCCTAATCTTCTTCCAACTATCAAATAATATTTAAATCCATCTCTGGGTCATAAACAAATGTTAATAACTTTATCCAGCCATACTTTGGGTGAGTGTATGTGCACTTAGTACTTAGTGTGAGCGTGCCTGAATTCCTGTGTCTGGTTGCTGTCCCTTTTTGGGGTAAACTTTAGAATATTTTCCTCCCTCCTTGGGCCATCATCCCCTTTTGTCGTTCACAATAAATAATTCATTATTTTTCTCTTATTCTACCTCTTCGTCTTCTCTCCTTCCGACCGTTTGACAAGTCTCTGTATGTCTCAGTTCATAATTTATTTCATTCATATATGTACTTCGTACTTCTTTTTTCCACTATAAAACCGATGTGCTATGCACCTTCTTCTTCTTCTCTTTCTTCTCTCGTTTTTCTCGTCTTCTGCTCACATTGTACGTGAGAAAATTTACAAATGTGTACTTAATGCATAAAATCTTTTTTTTTTGTCGTTTATATAAATTTCAAAGAAAATAATGGAAGAAACGTAAAGAGAACATTTGTGTATGAAAAGGAGGAGAAAAAGAAAAAAATGATAAGAAGACCGGAGATGGAGGACGAAAAAAACTGGTGAATAAGGGAAATTTTTGGGGAAAAAAATGGAAATTTTTATCGGCCTATTTGGTGAATTGTTTTTTTTTTTTGCTGTTCATAATGAACGATGATGTATTGTGAGAGGAGAGTGAGGTCCTGTCGACTTTTTAAGGTCATATCACACTTAGAATGTCCCTAAGACTGTGATGAATAAATAAAAAGTGTCATCGCTTGTGGGAGTTAGTCAGTTTAAAACAATTTCGTATGACATTTACGGAAAGACATGTGTTCTCAATATACGACATCTGTAGGCGAGTCTGGCGTAAATGTCAAAAGGTGGATGGATGTTTCTACAATTAGGGACGGTGTTTCTTTAAATTTATGGAAGCTCATGTTTGGAAAAAAGCTAAGTGTGGGGCAGGTCAACGGGCTCTAGGAAACAAATGAAATGTGAACGAAAATTGATCCCTTGACCACTTAATCTGTGGGTGTCCCGCTCTGTCCGTTTATTGAGAAAACTCTTGTTTGATGACCTATCTTCCGGCGTATGCTTCTATATTTGTAATCCACAAGACGTATTTGAGTGAGCTGACTTGGTTAGGAGGATGCACCAACTCATCTGCAAAATATGGTCTGACGAAAGCATGCCCGACGAATTGAACATCAGCCTGATCCCCAAGAGGGGAGATCATCGAAAAAGCGCCAAGTATAGAGACATGAGTGTCCTCAACATTGCTTACATCGTATTGTGTGAACGCCCACAGTCTCTTGTCAACAACAAGTTTTTAGAAACTTAAGAGCTCCACCTTAACCTTTGCCGATACCGCAGCTCTTGCCAACAACCTGATTGGTCCATGTTAGTGTCGCTTTAGACCAGGAAAGTCCTCCACTGCCCAATAATCACCCGACAGATCTTGGAAAGAATCTAAGAATTTCAAATCGATTTTCACCACCTTTTTATCGATTTAAAGGCCGCGTATTGGACCTACTCTTGGTCTAAATATATTTCGTCTCGGAGGACCACTTCTTACTAAGTAAGGCCGCATATGACAGCATTTTTAGAGACGAGCTGCACCTAGATTTGGTATTGCTATCAGACTTGTCCGTTTATGTAGGACAACGATGGAGATTGCGCGTTGCTCCATCAAGGGCGGTAAAGACCTCGCCTAGACCTTCAGTGGCAAAAAAGTATTAACACAAGGCGACGTGCTTTCAAATGATATCTTTAGCATCGTTCTTGAAAGAACTCAAACTCCACCATCAGAGGCTTGTGCCTTTCTTTCGTAAGTCCGCAAACGCAGCGCGATGTCAGACCCGCATTTGGGAGAACTGCGATGCAAGCGGCGAAGATGGGTATAACAGTCAACAAGAGGAAAACACAGTACAAGCTGTCAACAAAAAAGGGAACCATATACCGATGTCTCTAGATAGATATAACTTTGAGATAGCTATAAGGACTTTGTCCGGAGCGGAGATATCTTTGAACTCAGGCAACGACACGACGAGCTCTAAGATCAAACGCAGAATAACTCTGGCCAATCGCTGTTTCTTTAGGCTAAGAAGGCAATTAAAAAGAAAAGCCTTCGGTCGAACCATCAAAGTGACTCTATACAAGACCTTGATCATCATGGACCTCGGCAAGAATGCATACAGATGCCCTCAATTGTTTCGAAGGAAAAATCCTTCGGATGATCGACGATCGCACACGGAAAGTGGAGCAAGAATTTCAAGGATGTACTGTTTGGGCTGTTCAGCAACATCGACCTAGTCAGAAGAGTTCAAACGCGACGACCAAGATGGTTGGAAGATCTAGAGCGGAAGCAATCCCAGACACCTTTCGAGTTCAGTGGAGGAAGACAGTGACTCAAATAGAGCGCGGAATTGGAAAGGGACCTCAATCAAATAGGCGTGTGAAATTGGAGGCAACTAGGCTTATTGGTTGATGCCCAAGTCCAGAAGAGCTTAAAGCTGTGCAATCTCCAACCGGTCACAAGACAAAAGGTAACGAAGTAGCGCACTGCAACCTTAATTACAATTCACACGGCGCAGACTGAGACCTCCATTAGCAATAAGTTAGTTTCTATATCCTAGCGTCTAGGCTTGATACCCAAAGGCAGCTAGTTTCCCATGGAAAATCACTTGGATCGCCGGGCATGAAGACATTGAAAGCAACGAACTTAGGGATGACTTCTAGGTAAAGCTTAACATTTTTAGTACTCAATCCTCAACCCTTCCGCGGTTTACCCACTAGCCATTGACTGTAGGGCTGTAAGCGTACTACGAGTGTCAATATCACAACGTGATGACAAGTTAAAACTGCTCAATATGCAGGAATGGTGTGTGGATAAACCCATGATTGTGCATGCTGGTGTGGTATACGATGAGAGTTTGCATTGAAAAAGGGAAGAAGTGTGTGATGAAATGTGTTAGCAGGGAAAAGCAAGGAGGATGGCTCATGAGTGGATAGTTGAACCAAAGTCGGTGATTGTTGGATTGTATTACATGCACGCTGCGTTGAAGAAAGAAGGAAGTTGAAGGAAGAAGGATGAGAAACTTTGCAACACTGCAAGCGTAGTTGGTCGTCATGTTTGTAAGCATGACTTCTTCAGCTGCGTAGGGAATAAAGTTCCAATCTACGGCAAAGAAGCTTCACATCTAGTGTCCGCAGGAATCTAATGTGTTAGAGGTGGAACTCATCTGCGCCTAATGGTGGGACTATTGTGATGTCTTCTTCTTCAGAGTTCCTCTATTAGGCAGGGGAAGCGATGAATGGCGATATGAGCTGATGGTTATATCTCACGCCTTGAGGTTAGTTACTAGAAAATGATGATGTGTTCTTTTGGTAGGTATGTAGGTAGAAGTGGCTGTCTGGTAAGGCTACCAAAGACACAAGTAGCGCGGTTGCGCCGTTTTGATACCACGACTCACGTGTCCTGGATGTCGATGGGTGTGATTAGGCGTAAATCCCTCCTTTGGAGTTCAAAAAATTAATTATGTGGGGGTTGAACGGAATGCCTAACTTGGCAGCGTGTGGACTAATTGACCAGTGGCCCGTGCTAATTGCTGTGATTTTTGCTATCTCGGTTCGGGTTCTATGGATTAAGTCGTTTGTCCTGTATTTATTGTAGGCGGGCCATATCTATCTGGAAACGGCGCAGGTTTCTAGACTTTTCCACCTAGAGTTGGCAATGGAGAGGAAGTGTTGGAAAATGTACACCTCTTCTATGGCTCCTCGTCATTAACAATATCTTGACGGAGTTCGATAACATTGGAATCAAGGCAGTCGCGTATGCGGACGTCGTGGTTATTTTAGTATCAGGGATGTTCCTCTCAGTGATGACCTGTCCATATCTGTCTAGATATGGCAAAAGTTACTAGACTTTCCCACCAAGAGTTGGCAATGGAGAGAAAGTGTTGGAAAATGTTGCCCTTGATGAGTCCCATCAAGGAGCAGACTGACTCCGCAGGGGAGACATCTAAGGTAGAACCACATCTGGCTACTGCGTCGGCTCTCTCATTCCCCTTTATGTTACTATGACCGGGAATCCAGAGTGTTCTTATGTATTGCTCACATAATTTATTTTGGTTTTAATTCCATAGTAAGGACATGCCGTTTCTTCCAGATAGCCAGCGCTACGTGCCACTGACACAGCAAGTGAAATATTGAATTTATTTGAAGAAAAAAAACTCTCGATTACACCCATGTCGACTTCTTACTCTTTCACGGAATCACAGAGCGATCGGATGGAGTTCAATTTTCAATGCATTCCACACAATCCCATAAATTCTTTAAATTCACGTAATTCCACAGCCGAAGCTCATTAGAATAACATCCCTCATTGCATTAATTACTACCGATAGGCATAGCCTGTAGGCAATTCACTACTGTCACGTCGGTTTGCAATTCATCAATACTTCTCGGAAGTCCAAATTATCTAATCGACAATGTGTCGATAGACATCACCTCTAAATACTCATAAATTCACTTACGATACACTCCCAAGTCCCCTTTCATGGTCGAGTCAGCACGATTTGTCGTCGTTTGTCATTCGCCATCACGTCCCAAGCAGAGTGACATCAACAAAAAAAAAAAAATTCTTCGTAATGCTTACCTGCAAAGAAAAGAAAAAAAAATTACTACCGTCTCAGCGAATCAATTGAAATTAAATTATCAGCAATAAAAATATACTTTTGTGTATGTTGCTCTATATTTCATAAGACAATTGTACACAACAAACATAAACTATAACTCTGACGTTAGCAGATTCCAATAAATCAATAGGAATCCACATGTGGGATGCAAGGGAAAGGATACACACCCACACACACACATCCCAATGGAAGATAACTTTGACTTTTCTCAGGACCACCACCACCCTCATGTCTAAGAAAACGACGAGAGAAAAAAAAAGGTCAGGTCAAGGGAATGTTTGTATGTTTGTGTGCAACAAAATGAACCAAAACATGAGACAAACAAATCAAGAATTCATTTTCATCTGTCTCCCCTCTTGCTTCACCCCATTCGTCCCGAGGGGGATGGGGTAGATTTATTTTCGCCCTAAGCAAGGAATACACTTCCCGAAAAGAAAATATTTGAAAATCCTGAGGACAAAAGAAAACCCCCAACCAAAGTAAAAATCGCAACAAAATTACCAAGGACGGCAGAGAGAGAGAGTAGACAAATGACAATGAGATTGGGACTTGTGCCTACTTCTCGCGATGGTAACTAGGTGCAGATCGAGAATACAGACGCCACCGATGCTAAAATACAAATACCAAGCGAAGAAAATTAAAAAACAAAAAGCAAAACACCGACCAATATGGTCCCGCGGGTCGAGGTAGTGGACAAGGTGACTGTGGCGTATGTGGAACAAATTTTCAAATCAACTCTTGGCGAGCAGATGGTGACATAGTTTTCCTCTTTTTCTTTCACTTACCGTGTGTGTAAGTAGATGAACAGATACACTTGTGTAACATGAGCGGAGGTGGATGGGGAGAGGGGGGAAAGGAGGAAAAAGGCAAGACAACCCTAGTTAAGATTTTAATTGGTGATTTGTTATGGGAGGCTGTTGAGTCAAAAGCGATAATGAATGCTTTTTGAAGGAATGGACAGTCCGCTTTGAAAAAAGTTGTTGATTGGAGTCTCCTAGGTCTGTTATAGAAAGACTCAAGCACTGAGACTTTAATGATTGTTGATCCTACTCTTAGGGTGGTTTGAGTCTGTGCTAGTTTTGAAGATAATTTAGACGGAAGCGAAGTGAATATACATAAAGCATCTTTAGGGATGAGACTTAGCTCTCTTCACAGGGATCATCGCAGATCACAATCACCTTAGAAGAATGCGTTTAAGTACAGACGAATTATACAGAGGCTGCGGTAATACAGACACGGAAGAGAAGACAGCCAACTTCCTTTGGGAATGTCCCAGTCTATACAGAACAAGGAAGACACGGCCCTCGGTAAACACTATTTCAACGACCTGGGCGACCTGTCTAACAAGCCACCAAAAGACGTTCTTAAATTCATTACGAATACAGGGATGTTCAGGGAGGCCGAACTATCATAACTGCACTCACCCAGACCATTCCCCTCTTTCTTGTCTTTTCAGAATGGACATTCCACGTCAGAGGAACACACTGGATCCGTTAGAGATCCGAGTGAAGGCTGCATTACGCGATCCACCCACCTCTTCAACTTACCTAGGGATGAGACAATTCTATGCTAAAGTGTTGCTGGTGAGATTCGTTACAACGTAGTCTTAGAACTTGGAACGTGTCTAGCAGATTGCGTATTAGCATCATAATAGGTGTCATCATTGGACACTGTCTAATCTGCAAGCATGACTTGGTGTACATTTAAACGAGTTACAAACAAGCAATCTTTCATAAAAATGAGGAAGAGTGACAAAGAACATTAGTATTTTTATGGTGAATTGCAGGCTTGAACAGAATGCCCCGAAAGGGACAGCGCAGCAGAAGAAGACCGCGGCTCAGGGGGCGCACCCAAGTAGAAGGGGACCTCAACCAACTGAGCGTGCGAAACTGGAGGCAGCTAGCTATAGATCGAGCCGGCTGGAGACGCTTGTTAGTTAAGGCCCAGTTCCACCCGGGAGGAAGCGCCACCTTAAGGAAGAAAGGTAGTTTTTAATCCATTGATGCCATACGCTTCCGTTTTCGACAAAGAGTTTGGGGTCAAACTCTGTCAAATGCTTTAAAGCATCAGGCTTGCGTTATAGAGAGACTTATGCCACTTCTCGGGGGAATATGTCATCAAACCCCCAGTAGACCTGTTGCTACGAAAACGGTAGGTAGTCCGTGTTTCATGAGTTGATGATGTATCAGCGTTCTCATGACCTAAGGGAGAAGGGACGTAAGTGCAACGGGACGGTCGTTGAAGGGAGAAGAAGATTCGCCTTGTTTTTTAGGGAGGGGTTAGGTAAATGATCAGACAAGTAGGACAGATGGAAAAGCAGTGGTTTTGCCAGCGTAGAAGAACACCACCTTAGGAGTATGATTGGGATACCATCTGGACCAGTAGACCTCTAAGTCTGCTCCTGCAACTGAACGAGTGCAAAAGTTTATTTGGGCAATGGAAAGATCGACATAAGACGGAGACCGAGCACAATCTGGAAGCGTTAAACTCGTTGCAAGTTGGGCAATAATCAGATAAGCCTTGTCTTAGGGGCTGAGAGCTGGTATATCTTTGCAAATGACCGTTGGAATTGATGACGAGACAATGGGGTAGTTATTGATTAAATTTTTGGTCATAAGGGAATTTGACACATCAAATATGGACATTACTGTCATTTTTCATGGCGCAGTGCGAACATGCCCAACCTGCCTACACGACGCCAGCACCATAAGCCACTTGTGCGTGAATTTAGCCTAAGAAAGCCCACCTGTAACCCTTCAATTTCCTGCTGCTAGGTCAGCATTGGCTTCAACTGGACCCGCATCCATTTCTGGTTAGCTATTCACCTCCCAATCACTTGTGACAGGGATGATGCAATTTCCTATAATGTGCTCATAAAGCGCAGAGACATGACAACAAACGAATGTAGTCACTTGCACACACATACACATCAAGGATTTTCAAGATTTTTGTTCTAGAATTTTTCTAACGCATAACACACTCATAACGTAACTTTTTGACGACAATGTGACCGAAGACTTGATATAGTCCGGTGCACAGCTGGGATGCACTTGACATGGAATTTGAGTTGCACAACTTTTCCATCAATTTACGTCACCGGACACAGATCGCAACAAACATATGTTATGTGACCAAGTAGCAGCGTAAATAGTTTTTTTTTTTCTAGCCACGGCTTCCTCTCTCATCTTTGCCGTAGCAACACGATGATACATACCGCACCTCGATGATAGGTAGACATGCAGGAGAAGCATATTTTCCAACAGGCGGCTCAGATAAAACAGAAACAAAAAAAGTGAAGACCAAGCAACAAAAGCAACCCAACAACACTAAGCTCAACGCAGACAGGTGGTAAGTCATCGGTATTCGTGGACACAAAGGAGCGACCATTATAAGTCGCTGCACGGTACCTCTGTACGTGGAAACAAGACTCTTTAAGTCAAAATTAAACAAAAAAAATCCTTGAATTTACGACCAACAGATGGTTGGGCCCAGGCACACAAGCTCGGAAGGAGGGCGATAGTAAATCCTCCAAAAAGCGAACTGTGCCTTTAAATTTATTTTTAAACACAAATAACGTCGAAGCTGGTTAGAAGGAGGGAATTCTAAGCATTATATCGCCGCACACCCGTAGGGATGGAATGTAATGTAGGTCATCTTCATCTATACGAGAGAGAGACCCATGTGGGAAGGAAGGAGTGAATGTATCTGTCACATGGAGGGCGGGATGAAAACACATGTCAACCAAGGTAGTTCGTTTTTTTTTTTGTATCCCCTATGCTATGCTCTCCCCATTGCGCTTCCTCAATTATTAGCCTCGAGTAAGAACGTGTTCCAAATTTTCGTTCTAAAAAAAGAAATTGCAGAGGGAAGCTGGAAAAAAAAGCTCATTATTCGCACAATGGATTTTTCTCTGGGTGGGCAGATGGGATGGGGTGAATTTGGTGAATACTGCCAACAGCCCTTTTGGCATTTTGCATGGTAGGTGGGTGGTTTTATAAAAGTATTTCTTTTTTAAATCGATGGCTGACGCAAAAGTTTTAATCCCCCGTGAAGTGGGACTGAGGAGGTTGTTGGTTGCCTGGCCGCATCACTGTAAAGAGTTTTTCATTGAAAAAGTATGCAAATAGGAGATAGTGTACTGTAATCGTATCAACGCAGTCATGGATATGACGGAGGTCGGAGGACGAAGTTTGAATCTGCATAGAGCCATTGTCAATCATGTTTGTCAGTCCTAGGGGAACGTTTAGACTTCATGAAGTATGACGAATGAAGTAAGAATGAAAGGTATAACCTCTGAAAAATGTACCATCAGTTGCGTAGTTGTACAACGTATTTCAGTTGTCAAGACAGGCTTGCTTTGACAATTTGACGAAAGAGCTAGCAGCGGACTGGCCAGATACTACGAGACGATGGAGCTAGGATGGCCTACCTTAGGAAATCGGCAATCTAGCCGAAGATGAAACCTCTTGACATCACATTTTGGCGAAGGAACTGACAGCGGACTGGTCACTTACAATGAGACGAGGTTAATTCAGTTTTGGCAAAACAGTGGGCCATAAAAGTGAAGCTGAGATGGTCTACCAGTTTGGAGTCTAGGAACTATGAGAAGTGATACATGAAATCTCATCAAAATACTTGTCCAACAAGTCGAAAGGAAATCAGTATCAAAAGAGGGCATAGGCTCAACCTAATGGAGCTGCTTACATGCTTACGTGCTTGGCGAGTGATCTTTTCGGATGTAAAAGTTGAAGAGCAGTGACCTGATCAAGTGTGGGGATTCAGCATTTCATGCCGGACAAGGTGTCGTTTCTCTACATCGACGTCAGAACCAACCGCTTCGTATAACCTTCTTCTAATCAGCTCACAGCGTTTAAATCCAATTCCAGACTAAAGATTGATCGTCATCGCACCTTAATGGGCATGTTTGACACTTTTTACGAAAAGGTAGGGCCTGAGGCCAAGAATGTGACTCTACTTCCCCTCTTGGCTGCTCCACATCTGTCCTTTGGGTATAGAGCCGGGGGACGTTACAAGCTCTTGTTCAACTCCAAGCTTGTTTGCATAAACTCCCCCCAGCAGCTTGCATAACAAAGTCACTATTCTTTGGGGTACGGGAAACACAAGGCCAACGAGATTGCGGATAAGCTCGCCAGACAAAGTATCAGTATCAACATCTGTATCTCTTGTCAAAAACTTGATGCGATTGATAGCTTAGGCCCAAAAGCACTCAAGTCGAAGGCTTTCGAAAGATTCAACATTCAATTCATGACGGGGTATTTCTGATAAACAACTTCCTAGTCTTCTGATTGAAGAAAGATCAGTGTCATGGATCTTCCAACAATTCGATGGGAAAGTCCAAAAGCATCACTGCAACGAACAGACAATGTTTATCCGACTTCAAGTTCCTTCGTCTTATTAAGCCTCATCGTGGCGCTTATAACTGTCGCAAGCTAAGACAAAAAGAAAAGAGTTTCACTCAAGCTTACGACTAGAGCCAAGCTAGTTGAATCAAGTCCGCAATGGAACCACTGATGTCGAATTCTATTCCCGAGGATTCTATAGAGTTCTAGTCTTTAGTACGGCAAGGACATATAATGGTAGATGCCCACGATAGAAAAGCAATGGCAGAGAACTGGTCGTTTGCCAGTTGTATGGTTGTGTATACATTTACAGAGAGCTAGGGAAATAGACCACCTTGTTGAATCCTTTGTTGCCATGGTGATATCGCGAGAAAGTTGCAAGCTGCTTACAAGTCCAACGCCCTAACCATCACTGAAACTGTAAGAATGCCCTTCAAAGGTAAACGAGCAGTCATTGAGCTAAAGAGACAATTTTTCTTTGGTTTATCAAGCTTGAAGTTCCTTTGAATAAAGAAGCCCCATTTCATTGCTTATAACCGTCGAAAATCAAGAAGAAAAAGTGTTTCCCATTCCGTTCCGCGACAGAGCGACTGACATCAGACTGTTTCGAATACATTTTCCCTCTGTATGAGTATTTTATAGACTTCCAGACGACTGAATTCCTAAAACAATGAACAAATAATTAGGCCTTCAACTTCCGACAATGGGTATCAGCATGACACAAGCTTAACTCTCCTGTAAATCAAACTCCCGAACAAAAAAACTGCTCCTTAAAGCCGCAACAGAGAGAAGACCCATCCAAAATGCGGTTAAATTGCAACATTCCTACATAACTTGTATGCATTCTGCTTGGAGCTCTTCACCATCACTTCGGTTCCAGCTTCAACTCTAAAAAGTCCACAGAGTTCCCTTGTTTGATACGAAAAGGGAAATGAAATGCAAAAATTGAATGTGATTTCGTTTTTTTTTTCTTCATTCCAACCTCCTCCTCCTTGTCGTCTTTCGGTTTTATCCCCGAGAATAATATCGCAATAGAAATGTCGAAATGTCCCTATAGTCGACTGCAACCAACATCGTTGGATAGATTACGACAAAAGGGATTAATCCACTGCCAGTGGTTGCAATCGTAGTGGTTTGGTTTGGTTTGGTGTTGGTTAATTCATTCAAAGGCACACACACACAGAATTGGAGAAGCTATAGCCGAACAAGTGAACTTTTGCTTATTCCGTTGGGTAGACCTCTTTCGGGTGGCTCCCCTCTCAAATCCAATGTCAAACTGGCAACGAGACAGCAAAAGATTCAACGATTTAGGATTTTCAATTGAATTGGACGGCAGTAGAGTGCTCAATAATCTTGTAATGCAGGGGGTTCCCCTCCAATCCATACGACGTCAATTGATGTCCAGAATTACAAGGGTGTATACTGAATCAGACAGGTCTCCAATTGTAAGAGGATGATGGTTTGAGATTAATCTATGCGTCGTGTTCAACCTCGACTATATGGCGATGATACAACACACACACACACACACATACTCGTATGTATCTCACGTAAAATTAAATTTCAAAACGTCTAGTGTCATTAAACTTTCTTCGCGCACGAGTATATGACATAAGCATACCACAACCCTCACACCAATGTCGGGGCGGTAAACCGATTGCAATTAGCCACTCGATAATCTTATCTAAACGAAGTGGTTTTGCCTCTTCTTCTTCTTCTTTTTCTTTATTTTTTTTATTGACTATCAAGTCAAGAGAGGGGAGGGGAGACCATATCCCAAAGAATCTGAATCCAAAATTCAAACAACTGTTCTGGCATGTGGCCAGCTTATGACAAGAGAGTACCAGTTTGGTGCTTAAATTAATGTGCCCCCGAGTAATACTTTGTGTGCGCTGGGTGGTTGTTTATTTATAGTGGCAATAAAACTAAATTATAAAAAAAAGGCGCTCCCTACCTCTCCCCATCGACCGACCCCGCGCTGACTTGGACGAAACCAGGAAATACACTAAAACTGATAATCAAAATTTTTTTTTTTTTAATAAGAAGACCGGCAACGACTTGACAACGAACGATTGATGATGGTTTCATGAGTTTCGTGTTAACGTAGTCCTCCTCTTTGCTGTCAAGTGTCATAAGGCGGGGGGGGGTGGGAGAAGTTGGAAAATTTTGTCACATTTAATAAAAAAAATTGAAGGAAATATGTTGGAAAAGATATTTCGAGGAGGTCTTGTGTAAGCAGGAAACTAGAGCACCTATGAGTGACACTCGAGCAGCTGTCTACACTAACTTTTTGGACACATTATTGGATTTAGCTGAAGTCCAACGTCATTGTACGCTGACCTCAACACTGTTCAATGCAAAGAAAGGGAAATTCTTTAGCAAAGGTTAAGGTGCAATGCCTGGTTGATGGTTTTAGAGGGGTACCCATGGCGCTACGTTAGGCTTAAACAAGAAGCCCTTCCAACCAGGTTGATCTATAGCAAGCTATCTATAGTTTCGCACGCCAAAATGGTTCCACTTACGCAACCCAACTGAGTATCGGTCTTCTTCTAGTACGCCATGCCTCCAACGGATTCAAAGACTCTCCGGGCCTGGGTGCTAGTGTGCATTCACTCTACATTTCCCCGGTTATTTAAGTCGTTGAACACTCACAGGACAAAAGATCTATTCTCCGCCAAAGAGCAGGACTGGAACGATCAAAATCTTGTAAAGAATCCTTTTAGTTGTGCGATTGAAGACTTTTCTCATCGATTTCAGCGCTTATGTCTTTGTCTGAGTAAAGGTGGACTGTTGGTGGACGAATCATTTACTACATCGAAGTAATATCTGTCTAGGGTAACGTTTTCTCCGAGACATCGGTATTGGGTCCTCTCTTTTGTTTGACAGAATGTACTTTGCTTTACCCTCGCTGGCCATTAAACTCATCTTCACCGCTTATATCTCAATGCTTACGACAAACGCTCTACTGCCAGCACGCGAACAGTCAGACTTCCATCAAACGCTACTTAACGAGACAGCTGGACAGGACACAACTACCCTCTACTGGGTATCCGGTCACAATGGCGATCTCCCTCGACGAGGCTCATTTAACAGCTAACAGCACACGTTTCATGAACATAAATGCGTCCATGTCGTGCGTTATGTACTTCACCAACACTGACAGGGCAGGCAGAGCCAACCTGCAAAAGATTCTATGGCCAATCTTGGACGGTAAATGGTCAAATAGAATTCCATGGCCGAAGAGATAAAGAATCTTCCTACCCAGGATCCAGATCCATAAGATCAACACCCACGACAAGAATAGTGATCATGCTACGCCTGATCCCCACTGAATCTCCTCTTCATGAGTAGTTCAGCGTAAACTGCACTTAGGTTAAGAGAGGCAAGGCTTTCGGCGTCTAGGGCCAAGCACCCAAGGCCCATGATTTTAGCGCACAGGAAGCGCCATACGTACTCTTGTCAAAAGGACAGATGGGTCCAAACCGAGGCTGTAAATAGGGCAAATATGCAGTGTATTGAATTGACAAGTGCCGGAATCCTTCGGCCCATGTTCGACGAAGAAGGGATCTCTCTCCCTGTTAAACCTTAGTCGGAATACAGCACAAGCTATCTTTGGTATCCGAATGCATTGCTCGCTGGGGAATACCACGAAAAACCACTTGATTCTTTCTAAGCCTCAAACTTTAGGTTCCCTAGCTTGCGTATAAGACTAGTGCTCTAGCCACTGAACCACGACAGCCTCACATACAGTTAAGAGGAAGTTGAATCCGTCCGTCACGAAGTCTTGACAAATGCTTCTTTTACAAATCAGAGGACCTTATCAAAACATCGAGTTGAGTAATCCTATTTGGGCGAACCTAGTCCAGTCTAGATCAACAGCCTTGCCTTTCTTTCTTTTTCAAGGTTCCATGGGCATCACTGGACCAATCCTCGTGAACCAACAACGAATGGCACAAGTCTCGCATCAAACAGCAAAAATCGGTCACATCGCTATTGATAGGCATGTCCAGAGACTTGGCATCCCTTTCAAATGAGTTCCCCATTGAGCTTTCAAAGCAAAGTTCAGAGGATGACTTCGCTGGACTCGAACTTTTGTTGGATTTTTCTTCGTCTTGCCTTCTCTGTTGTAAGTACAATGAACTTGTCTTACATGAGCTCGTCCTATATGCAGACTACGATTGAAAATATCCCTAGACGTTCCCATTATTTACAAATGCCGTCCCGGTCCAATCAAGGGATCTCCAACCTCGATAGTTTCATTTCTCTCTATTCTACGAACCCCGACAGTCAGCTTCCTAACTCGTACCATCATCTAGTCACAAAGGCTCTTCCCTTCCCTTCTACAAACTACGTGTCCAACTTATTTTTTGCAAATTTCCAATCTCTTAGCACCAAGACCACTATATTAGCATTTTTAACACATAAACACACAAAAAAAAAGTCATTACACGGGCAAATCTATGTGAAAATTAGTTTCCCTTGGCAACAAAAGGACCCACCTTCCACAACTACTACCGCCACTGTCATTTATCGCTCTAATAGGATCCTGTCAAGGAAATCTGCTCTACGGAACGCATATTCCACATCAGCTCTAGCTCTATACAGATTGTTTATCGCCACCCCATCCTCCGGTAATATCCAACGACTTAGCGCCAAACCAACCCACAACCTACAGAGAGATAAAGGATTAAGGATACACCGAGAGACAGAACGATAGAGATAGATACACCCTGCTATCTACATCGTGAGTTATGGTGTGTCTGCGCCCCCGAAAATTACCATGCAAACCGCTCCGCGCTGACACCATTTTTTTTGTTAGAAGTGTGCTTCCTTCTTTCCACTGTGTCCGTGTGCGTGTGTATAGTCGTATCTCCTGCACCATGTGTCCTTCGTTTCTATCTAAAATTACATTTCATGCATCTAATGAAATGGCAAAGAAGGATTACGAGGAGAGGCGACACATAGGCGCGCTACGTTTAACCCACACGTTACACATTACACGTTACACAACGTGAAGGTAATCGAATTGTTTTTTTTAGGGTTAGAAACGGACCTACCCTAGACAAATTCAGACATTTTTGCTTGTCACCCTAGCGACCGGGGAATGGTGATTGGTTCTGGATTTTTGTTTACACTTTTTCGTGGAATTTTAGACTCAATTTAGAGTCAACGTACCTAAAGCCTTTTTTGATTGATTTAACGGCGCTATCGATGGCGCATATGTTTCCCCCTACAGACCGAAGAGAAGTGCAAATATTATACGCTCGTCGATTGAAATCATTTCAAGCGAATCAAAGTAAATATTCAGCTCACCTGTCGTCGTTGGTGCCCCTTTTTTCTTTTGTGTCTCGGTTCATCTGTCCACTGACAAGCTCCACTTAATCTTTGTTTAAGCTTTATTTTTACCGTTCTATTGAGTCTTCTTCATTTCTTTTTTGTGTAACCAATTTATTCATCCTGTTCCTCCAGTCGAAGAGCAGATGGTTTTTGGGAGTAAATTCAACGACGACGACGACGACGGGGAAGAAAAAAAAAAAGGAACATCTGCCTTTGGGATTTCTGCTCAGTCATTCATTTTTAATTTTTTCGTTCAAACTTGATTATTTGGCACAAAAAAGGGGGAAGAGGGTTGCAAATGACGAGACAGAAGAAGGCAACCGCCATTACTTAAGTATTCCAGTTGGTTTCCGCGTAGACCAGATGATTAATGACACTGAAGAGCTTTGGTTATTGGACGCAGTGGTTAGAGTGGAGTGGAGTGGAGCTTAGACAGAAATTAATACAAGGGTCTGGTGTTAATCTTGTATTTTCCGTGCCAATGGACTTGAAGTTTTTTTTTTTTACGAAGGGCACTGAGGATTAAGTATGTTTAGCACGACACTTCAATTTAAACGACGTTTCTTCTAGTAATGTCAAAGAAAATGTCCTGTCATTGGTGATATCTTGATAAATGAGAGATTTTTTGTCCTTTTTTTACAATTCGCTAGCGCTAAAGGGGTTATGAATACCCTTTCCATTCAATAGACGTCATACTTTTCTCTAAATTGATAAAACAACCAATCATTGCTCAAGTTTCTAGAAGTCAACTCTACGTAGGTACATCCCTGAATTGTGCGATGACAGCTCACTGATTTTAGCTTAAACGTCAGTTTACAACGAGATGTAGGAAACAGCTCTGTTAGACTAGAACCCTGTTCAACTCAAGCCCTAAAGGATACAAAACAAATACAAGACTTAACGCTGATGCTGAAAAAAGGACGACTGGAAAGAGCACAGACACTGAAAAGCTTGGCTTAGGTGCGAAAATTTCCACCGTGGAGTCGGTGTCGGTGTCCTTTTAGGAAATCTTGACATTCACCATTTCTCCAGTCACTGTAGCGAACTTCAAGCTGAATGTCTAAAAACAGCCAGACTTCGATCAGATAAAATCTAGGGCAGTGAAGGACTGCGGCGTGTCTCTAAACAAGATTGTTAAACAGTACAATGTCATACACCGTTGGGTCTCAGATGACTACGACATTCCAGGGAACAGTGCGGCTGACGAACTTTTTTTTGTAGGATCTGCTGAAACGAGCAAGATGAAGAATCTAATAAACACTGCTCTGCCCGCCCGCCCTTGTCCACATCAGAAAACCAACGATTAACGAATACTTCTTTAAAGATCTAAATGGTGTTTCAGGCATGGCATCGCAATGGATCTACTTTTGGTCTAAATGTACCTTTTTTCTAAGGAACAACCCCAAACTTACTAACCAACTAACACAACAGTCTTAAAGACCAGCTTTTGGAGCTGATAGGATCCCTTCAAGACACTAAGATTGTGTTCAAGCAGTCAAAGACAGTGTCCTTAAAAAAATGCTTCAAAACAACCAATTATACCGTGGAAATGTTACAATTCAGAGCTAGGTCGTTAGGACGTTACACAAATGGATACTTAAAGCCCGTTCAACAAACCCCTGCAGATCAAGAACATTTTTATGAGAGCCTTCTGGTGTTCATTTCAGTGTAACAATCATCCAGTCTGCCTTTTTTTTGGAGGTCAAGGTACCCTTTCAGAAAAAAAAACACGCAGGTTTGAACGTGCTAATGTCCACCTACAATAGCAGCCAAGCTTGTGGTCCCATATTTCTGCAGCAAACTTAACCCCATCATCGAGGCAAAAGAAAACGTGGTTTGAAATAAATTGGTAACAGTACTTACAAGTTACAGTTACTGGACCTGGGCCTCAACCAACCAGCGTCTCGAGACAGTTCGCACGTCAAGTTGGTTGAGATCTCCTTCAATTTGCGTGTGCCACTTCAATCGCGGTCCTCGTCTACTGTGCCGTCCCTCAGGAGTGGATTCGAAGGTTTTCAAGTTACAATTGATAACATTTAAATCAGACAACTTTGGAAGTCGCGGGTAAGCTGTGGGAAGTTGCACCGTTTTGACAAAACTATGTGAAGACGAAATTCAAATAAAGTCTTAACTGTGGCAATAAAAAACGGTTCTGACACATCTCTCAGATAGTAAGTGTATGTCCTTTCTCTGTTTAAAAGACGAGCCTTGTCTTGAACCCAACTTTGCTCTGTAGAAGGTGAGCAGCAAGTAAGAGTACAACTTCATCCATCCGAGACGTCTGCATGGGCTGTAGAGGACACGACAAACTTGCTCTGCAACTGCCCAAGCATCACCAGTATCAGGAAAGTAGACCTAGGTTTGCACTTTTTAAAGGACTCCTGTAAACTATCAATCAAGTCAACAAAAGGCTGTATACTAGATTCAAGATAGTTTAGAGAGGCGAACCATAAGTGAACACCTAACAAATTCCATCCCACAACGGGACGGGGAGTACAATGTATTCACGAAGATCCGAGTGAGGCAGGACGATTCAGACTGCCACCAGTTCAACTTGGCCTAGCATAAGCAAGAACTTAAAATGAACATGAACAGGTATTTTAACCTTTCAAAGAGTCGATCAAGCTTCAATACAAGCTCCAAAATTTGTAACAGGATAAAAGGGCCGGCGACTAAATTTTACAATCGCCAAAGCTCACGAAATTAGTGCGTTTGACTACAGGGCATTCTGACTCCAGTTCGAGTTAAGAAGAAATTTACAGTTTGACTACCTTTGTAAATGTCACTGACTTTCTCATTGACAGTTCTCGGACTGCCGCGCTAGTAGCTGGGAATGTTGCTTGGAACACGCTAATGTGACTAGGAAATCCTTTTGGTCGAGTAATGCTGGGTTCTATTAGGAAAAGATCAGAGTTCAAGGACACTGAACCAACTTATTCGTACCGAATTTCAACCTTCAAATGAGAAGACTAGGTTATGAATTGATTATTAGTGCACTGCATTCTCTATCTGTTTCTATTGAGAAAGTTATAACGACTTTAGAAGCCGAGAGAGTTTAAAACAGGGAGCTTAACTCCCTTACAGTTGCACGGTCATCTTTCGTAAGACTTTGACCCTTCTAAGGATACATTGTACGACTGTTGAAATTATAAGAACAAGACATTGTAAGATGTCGCCTGACGTGATAGAATGAAAGATCCAAGCTTTAGACCGGCTCAGGAAAGTCTTAGCCTTAGACAATTTAAGTCTTCTATAATTTAAAACTGCTTAG
Source organism: Criorhina ranunculi (assembly GCA_951813785.1). Taxonomy (NCBI): domain Eukaryota; kingdom Metazoa; phylum Arthropoda; class Insecta; order Diptera; family Syrphidae; genus Criorhina; species Criorhina ranunculi. Next base: position 47,548,084 of record OX638382.1, on the reverse strand, counting down.
ACAGCTAAGGGCTCTCAAAGTCCAAACAAAAACGAAAAAATTATGTCTGAAGTCATGGAAATTTTTACTACTCGAGGTTGACTTCAAGTTCAACCTCATTGCAGAACACCTAGCAGGTTGCTTACAAAATATCCTATGCGCAACCCAAATTCAGCAAGACTTCTGAGTAACAAGCTTCCATTTCTCTAAGAAACCGTGACGTAAAAAAAAAAACCTTGGAGATGCGGGGCATCGATCCCCGTACCTCTCACATGCTAAGCGAGCGCTCTACCATCTGAGCTACATCCCCATCCAAATGTCATTCACCTAAAATGCCACTTAGTCGTTGGCCACTACATGTCTCGAACCGCAATCTTATCAAAACTAACAAACTATCATCAGATTAGTCAACGGCGGCGGCGGCGGAGCACGGTGCTCTTTATCGCGAAATAAATACACAAAAACTCATTTGTATGGACACATTGACAACTACTATGTGTACGGCTTGCATATTTATAAACGGATCATCAAAGATTGTAATCTTTTATGGCCGCCGCTGCCGCCGTCTATTCGGGTCGTAAATCTGCCGGCATAAATCAGAGTGCGCGCTATTTGATCAGAGAGTCACAGTAATGAAAGCAAAGCAAAGCACACCAAAGACTTCTTTCCAATTAATTACACCACAAAGCAAAAAAAGAAAGAGAAGCGAAGACATTTTGGCATCACCCTTTCTGTCGGGTGATCACCCTCCCCCCGCCACAAACAATACCAATTCAATTCCAATTCCAAAAACGAAACGAAGAGGCGAACACTTTGACGAATAACGAATTTCATTCAACACTTCGTCGATTTGTTGTTGTTACAAACAAATTCATTCAATAACTCGAACAAAATGTCCTTTGGCAAGGACTGTAGGAAGCCCGACTACATGCGTGTGTGTGTGTGTTGATGCGGCAGATATTATTTTATTTTTTCCTTCTGCGCGAGAAGAAAGCTCACAAATACAGGGTCGATTATGGTCTCACTTCAGTGAACACAACACACACACACAAACATACACAAATAGTTGCCAAATGCCCGCAGAAATATCCTTAATGTCGTGTGTATATACTAAAAGTCACAGAGGAAGAAGATATGAATGTGTACTTGCCCCTGGAACATTCCTCTCTATATCTGAAATTACTTTGGTTTTCTCTTCGTCCTCGTCCTGATCCAAAAAAAAAAAAACAAAAAAGTGGAAAAACTCTATACGGTGCAAAGTGGTGTGTTGGTGGTATGATGGTGTGCTTTGCAGCAGCGCACAACGGTCCTTCTTTTGCCGTCAAATTCAACGATTCTATTTCATCGTCGTCCTGCGGTAGAGGATTCAGTTTCAGCTCACTAAAATATCTCGTTGTTTCGCATTTGTTTGGGAATTTTTTTCTGCACACACAAACACACACAGAGAGCGAGAAAAAAGTAACAAAGGATTTTCGTTCGTCGTCCTTTTGGTTTTTTTTTTTTTTTTCTGCAACCTGGCTCTGCTTTTGCACATAAATGTCACAAGTTGACGGCGATGATGATGGTGGCAGGCAGCCTTAGTAGTTGGAAGCAATATAGAGGAGGTGAAGTGTTTCTTGTATTTTTTTTGGAATCCTTGCTGGGGTTTTGCGTGTGCGAGAAAATGTGGTTATTGTTTCCGCCATACAATGCTGGTGGTCTTTAAGATTGTTCATTCAATTTTTTTTTTCCTTCGTTTTGGGGGGGTTCCATTTTTTTTTTACCGTTTTAAGGGAGTTAAGTAATTGAAGCAGCAATTCTGAGAATAAGGGCGGAAAACTTTTGTGTTGAAAGAACAAATTGCAGTTTTTGAACAAACGGGATGGGGATAAATTGAGTAGCAAAATGTCAACGAAGAAGGACAGGTACTGCTTTGAACTTTGCCAGGTTAGAGTTAGGGGGGGGGGGGGGTTCCCTTTTTGGATTTTTTCTTTTAAGGAATTTCAAGAGATTATATGAAATTCCCGGGTGTTTCTAATCTCTGTATTATCCTTGTTGGTTTGGAAAGTTTTGTAATTTAAAATTTTTTTTTCTGCAGAATTAACCTAATCTTCTATAGAGCAACTGATATGGAACTGAACGGCACCTTAACCTCTGTTTCGATGAGCTTGACTGGAAATTGGCTTGCAGAACCTTAAGGCAGTAATGGTGGCAGTAAACGAAGGAGAAAGAGTAGTTTCCCTTATTTGCGTTTACCGATGGCGGCTTTTTTTCCTTTTAGGCTAAGCAAGATCCTCGGTTTGAAGGAAAAAATTGTGTCTTAAGGAGCCAAACCGTGTCAATTCCTAATCCAGTGGTATATCGAAGGATATAGCTATAAAAGTTTGAAGGGTAACCAACTTACCGCAGAAAGAACGCCAAATCTTTAGATATTGGATGTCTCAAATGTTTACTCGACCCGACACGTCCATAAACTTTGACAGTATGGTCTTGAACTATAGACAATTTGTGTATTTCGAAGGCTTCTTAAAAACTTGAGACAGTCCTCGTAGACAGGTATTGCTTCCTGCGATGTCGACTTTATTGCACGTTCCCAGTAAACTTTATAGCAATTGCTAACCAATCCATCACGGATATGATCTTCCTGAGCTTGTTTTAGCGGACTAGAAACAGTGTGCCCTAGGTTAGGTTTGAGAATTATTCAGAGTATTTCACCGACGCACTTAAACCGATAGTAGGTCCATTATTATACCTCAGGATCTAGCGGGGAAACTCCACCATCTATTTGTCTAACATCTTGTTGTACTAGGTCGTTAAGATTGTCAAAAATGAAGGCAACGAGGTGGTTTTGGCGCTGGACAGGTTCATAGGAGATTGAGGATTGTTTCTTCCTCTTCTTCGTCTCTGCAACTTCTGCCGAAATAATTTGCGGGGAGGCCCACTCAAGTGGCATATCTGCCTATAGGGCGATTTCCTATGATGACATCTATAGGGATTCTAAGATTCTATAGGGATTAGCAGAATCAATCTCTTGATCCATTAAAGGCCGGATTAGTCTGCTAGTTTGACAGTTTGGAACATTTCACCACCTTTGATTGGTTTTGCTGACTGCATCCTGCTTTAATATAACTTTGCACGTAGTAAGTGGTGCTCGGAGGTTGTCTTTATCAGGAAGAATCTGTTTTGTAGTACCAAGCTTGGCTACTTCTTAGGCCTTACAATTCCGATATCCATCAGAGGAGTATCTTGCATTGCTCTGATATCTCCACGAGAGAAAAGCGACAATCAAGAACTGGTTTTGATGTTGCAGAGACTGATTCTAGAGGCTTTAAAGCGGTCGATCGGGAGTAGATACTACATTTAAACTCAGCCAAGACAGGGCTTATTTAACTGCCATAATCTCCCCCTAGAAGTTGCTACACTGTGTTCCGGAAAGCGAAAAGAGAAATTGAGACCTTTATTGGTTTTGGAACCCGTCTGTATAAAACTTTACCTGATCGACAAGAATGGAAGCCAACGATGGTTATAGAGTCCGTTTCGAACCACTTGACAGCTGCTAGTGCGGTTTCCGAGGTGTGATTCTAACTCGTAGAGAGGAAAAGAAAAAAACCCACAAGCAGCTCAAACAGACTCTAGCATCACTGCTCACATACTTGAGTAAGGATTCAGGTGATATGTGCATGTGTAGTGATATTCGTTACAGGAAAGCTTCTCTTTCGGACTAAGCAACTGGAATATGAATTGAAGACTTGATGTCAGTCCGGGCAAAACTGATACTTGACTCTATACTTATGTAGCTGGCTGAATATAAAGAGCTACCTTAAAACACGGAACAGAGAAATGAGGAAGCCAATCAGGAGAAACTCACAGGATTTGTATGTCCAATTCTCACCTACGGGTCACTAGTTCCACGGTCCTCGTTTAGTAAGAGCCATAATCTCAATAAATTCAGGGAGGTTGCAAGGAAGGAGGTCTGCGGTGGTCAAGCACTAAAAACAAAAATACTGCGGGTGCTATTACCTCTTGGTCTACATTTAGAGGGATTCAGCGTGCTGGGCTTCTTGGCCTTAATCTTCCACGATGGTCAGGGAAACATTTGGTTTTTTTTTTTGGGACTCGTACCAAAGTCAGGTTGCTCAACAGTCCAATGTTCTAAACCACTGAGCCAGTGGAACCACTCTTCTTAGCCCTATGGTCACAGACAACTCGCCACCAAGCGATTTGGTCACGCAAGATAAAGTCTTTGCTGTAAGTTTCCCACAGTGGATTTAAAGAATCGATTCAGCCTTTACACAGTGTCTTCCACTGACAACTCGGAAGGCTTAGGGAATACTTAAACTTAATCCAACGACCAAATCAAGATTCTTCTATCATTCTACTGTCAAGGCTATCGATTCTGTTTTGAGGTATCTTCCAAGTTTGCAACACAATGCCATAACAAGTTGACTTCCTTAGGGAGGCAGTTTAGACTCCGTGACGAACTGGCTAAAAGAAATTCAGCACTTAAGGAGCTCACTCGCTGAAAGAATCAACACTCCGCTGGGAATTGTTGGCATGACCCTATAGAAGGACAAAGCTTTTTACAACCATTAGTACTGCGGGTTTTTTAATTTTAAATGGAATGGACCTACAATTTCTATATTGTGGACTCAGAACCACGGATTTAGAAGCTTCTCACGAAGGTTAGTCGTTGTCTACCGAGGGATGATGCGATGGCAAAACTTTTTCATTGTTTTGCAGGGTTTTGGTCATGCTTAGCTGTTACACGTCTTACCACTGAACGATGGTATCACTGGATTTGACTGTGCCATGGAAGGTCTAGAAAGCCTTACTGTCCTTCAGTTAGACAAGAGTGCATAGAAGCAGTGCTGACAGCTTTGTTGAAAACTCAAATATTTCTCTGCTGTTTTCCAGAGTAATGGCGACTATGACGTTGATGTAGACATGTTTTGACTGGAAGATACGATGTCAGGTAGCGGTTTTGACTTTAAAGTTAATTTTTTCGCACACTGTCGATCAACCGAGATACAAACCACATTAAAACGTGTACAACATCTTGATCCAACTCAACTGGTTCTGATCTTGGAAACATTTTCAAAACTTTTCACTGATCGAATCATTATCTTCTTTCGCTTTTAAAGAGCCGTCAGTTTGTAGTCACTGGATTGGATTGTTGGATTGTTCAACCAAAGCAACAATCAATGGCGCCACTTCTACAAGATAATAGTAGACTAGCCACTGAATAGCTGGAAGCACCTGTTATGGATTCCACATTCCCTATCATTACACAACCACTCATTACAAACCGATTGCGTGTGACCAAAATTTTACTCTTTCGATGCCTATCGGGTAGACTTGATACGCCTACATACATATGCATATATTTATGGAGCCTCTCCCTGATTTCCAAACTAATTCCTAATCTGATTATAAACATTGTTTTAGTGGTCCAAAGGAACAAAGGAACGTCAAAAAGTCCCTCGAAGGGGAAATTCCAATTGCAAAACAATTTTAATAACTTATTTTCACAACGAAAAGAATGAAACAATAAAAATTCTCCACAAATTAACCATTTTTGCTCGTGGCAGAGCAAAGCCAAGTCGACGAGGCGCCACAAAACGCCCTTAACCCTCAACCCTTCAGTGTACAGCGACCTCGAAACTTGAAACCAAAGAGCGTGTGTTGGATGGATATTCGCTTTTCCAATTTTAAATGGAAATTAATTTTTCTTCCATCGCCCATCAACTGTTTGGATCTTTGTTGTAATTTTCATACCAATTAAGGGTTGTTTGCCGGGCAAGGGTTGAAAATTGAAAACGCGTGTGTGTGTTTGTGTGTGTGTTAACAAAACCAACACGCACAGTTGATGTTTGCTTTGTGTCCTATGTCCACGTTAATTGTCATCTGAACAGAGTCTAGGTGTGGTCAGTAACCCCCCCCCGCCCCCCCCGTTTTAAGGGGTTGAAATAAATTCCATTCAGGTTAAGTAAGAGATTGGTTATGAATTAAGCACTCTCATGACAATTAATTAAGCGAAAACGATTTTAAAATTAAAAATAAAATTGTTAAACGAAAAACCAATAATCGGCTACGAGGGGGTGAGAGGGGGTGGACACATACCAATCGATAAATAATCAATTGATTTATCAACACCGAAAGAGGAAGGTTGACGTCGTCATTGACGACGAGTTCATTAATTGGCAGTTTGCCAAACAAAAAGAGATTCACATCTGACATGGGATGTCGTCAACGTCAACGTCAACATCCTAAGTGTCTAACAATTAACTTCCAGTCGCCTGTTTACTGTTTGTATTTCATTGGCGCGACGGCGACGGCAATGGTTTCGGGTTGTTTGACAAACAGTCCTTTGCCAGTCGGTTAATTAGTGCTTTCCTTGGGCGCTCTCCCGACGAGAAATAATCACAGGAAAAGGTATAATAATGGCGAGAAGGCATTTCAAGGGATTCTCTTGTCCATAATGGAACACACAAAGGGGGGGAACTCATTGAAATCGAACCAGTTTTTTACGCACTTTAATTTGGTCTTCTCCTGCCCTCTCCCTCTCTCCAGACAGGCTTCATTGAGCCAGAATACGCTAATATGTCGATCGAAACGGAAGTTGTTGGTCATTTAAGTGGAAAATTTATGTCAAAAATTGGAATTGTTACCTTCAAGTGGCTTGATGTAATCATTGTGGTATAGTGGTCATCGTCGATGATGCCCGCTAGGCCCGATGAAAGGAAAAAAGAAGTTAATTGCGGTTGTGATCAGTAGACTGTGCAATGAAATGCAATCGACAGATGAAAGAAGGAAAGATGGAGCAACAGAGTTGAAGCTGAAAGGATGCCAAGAGGATGTTTGTTGTGATGTCGACCGACTACTTGATCCGAGTTTTTGATGTAAGTAAGTAAGTAAGTAAGTATGCGAATGGAAACTTAAATAGACAATCGGCAGTCTTGAGGCATTATAATCTCCAAGACCAGATGGCGCTGTTGTTTAGACTGGGAAGCATACCAAGATATGTGTCCGAGATGAGGTGGTCTTTCTACCTAAAAAGCAAGCGAAGACTCACACACTCTTGTTGATGATTTGGGTCCGATGAAGTTTGACTTCATTTCTTCCAAAAACCCCCCAAAAAAAAATGTCGTCTAGATCTCCATAACCTCTATTCAATGATAAGTCTACAGGGCCAGCTTCATAGGTGGATTTCTTGGCACTTAAACAATGCTATGACAGACTGAACTATCAAAGCCTCATACGAGTTGAACATATGTAGAGAAGTTTGCCGCATTAGTAGGCGTATTTTCTCAAGCCCAGTCATAAATGTCACCTTCGACTTCGACAGCAGCTTTAAAAAAGGAAGTAAGCACACCCTTTTAGTGTAGAATTTGGTTTTTAGCGGGTTTCGATTAAAATAGGGAACGTGGTGTTCAAAGTAGTAGCCTACGTTGACGACATGACTCTTATAGTCTCAGGCAGGATCCACAAAAAGTCTCACCGCGACTACGACTTGCCTTCAATGAACCAAGCTTATAAAGCCGAACAACACAGAGCCGAAGATCTAACGACTGAGGTAGCTGGGTCTTGTAAAGCAGGTGGACTCCAATGATCCACTCCCGAGGGAGGACGCAGTAGAGGAAGACCGCGACTCAGGCGGACCTTAATCAATTTAGCGTGCTTAACTGGAGGCAGCTAGCTGGAGACACTTGTTAGCTGAGGCTCAGATCCACCCCGGACTGGGAAGCTACCTTAAATAAGACCTAGTTCATAGGTACTTTTCACAATTCCAATCATATAACCGATGTCAAGATTGAAATTTGTATCCTCGCAGAGGACTCAGGCTTGACATAAAACTAGAACTTATCAAGAAAAAAAAAAACTAAAGGCTCCAGATGACTAGAGCTCTCGCCCTTACTAGAAGTTGTTACTTTGGTGGAATACATCTTCAGTCGTCGGCTAAACTTAACAGCTTCACTAAAGAACAGTTGTTGATATCATAAGTGGAAGAAGCATACAATTGCCGTCTCCAGCTTAGATCCTTTGATAGTCTCAGCTTTCTTGCTAAAGGTCGATGCTTATATGCACCCTTCCTTCTGACTGTGATGACAATCTTGCGTTTCACATGTAAATCCAACCTCTGCAATAGGACTGTTGGGGTGGTTGTTCTAATTGCTGAAGTTAGAATCAAAAGATCTCAACCGTCCAGCACGTAATGACAAGCCCACTTTGTTTTGGAAAAATGGGTGCCCTTCACTGAATCTCGATCGTATATGGATCAAAATGGGCAAGAGAACTTGTACTGAATACTTTGCGCAAAGCATCACTGTCCCGAGCCCAACTGACCTTGAAACAAGCGTAGATTATTCAAGTCTTCTCAAATATTCCAGGTCTACTTAAGGCTCTGGTTAAGAACAGCTTCGACACTCCATACCATCAGGAATGTCAAACTCTAATAGGACCCACGACATCAAGGTAATGGGGCAACAACTGAACTTAAAGCTGTAAGACCAAACTTATTGCCGAGCAATTCGCAGCTTCCAAGTCTCGACCTTAGGAAAACCAAAAGACTGATTGAACCAAACGCTAATAATAAAAAATGTTATTAGGCAAGGCAAAGATGATTAGTTTAAGCTTGCAGACTTAGTGATTGGTCCCAAAAGCTTCTCACCCTAGACACTTTTGAAAGCAAAGTTCTTCTACACCCAGAGAATGTTGTGATACCGACGAGGATCGAGTTCATAAAGGATCGTGTTTGACTAGCTATAGGTGGGAAAATGAACACCCTTCTGGAGTGTTTTTATTAGCTTTGCAGGGTCTTCGTCGACACATGTCCGAGGGACTTTGATCATCGTTCTATGACAAGTTGTCTGATAAGTTTACTTCGAGTGTAAAAGACGCTTTCACTTTGTTCAGCTTCTAGAACTGAAAATCGCCTTTAGTTCCCAACGTTCCATCAGTCGTTCAGTCCCTCCCCGATGCTGAGTCACCTTTGCTTCCACACTCGGGTTACTGCACTTTGTCTCAAGGCTCTCACGATCTGTTTTGTTTTTAGTTTAATAAATCATTGACACTTGATTCTTCTTGTGTCTAACATTGACTTTGCTAATTTCCATCGCCCGTCAAACAATGACCTCTACTGTGTTGCGTCAAAAATAAATAACAAAATGCTTAATATTTAACACACGCTACCGTATCAGGGACACAAAGAGAAACAAAGAATAAAAAAACATGAAAAAGTCAAAAACCTGATAACGATGTGCGATACTCGCTAAAAGGAAAAAAAAAACAAAAAAAATACGTAATTCCAGTTCCAGCTTAGGCCTACCCATCCACTGTTACGCCACAATAAATCCAAAGGACAGATACAAGCAAAAAAAAAAAAACAAAGCAACTTCTCATGTGGAAGAGTTCCTTGAACTCAAATGGGGGGTCGTCTTCCGGACAGTTCTTCCTCGGATTAGTTTCGGTTTCGAGAGGATCTCTGCTGTTCTGAGAAACGGGAATCACCATCCGATGACACTTGTTAAGTATCTTATCATATTACTGTCAATGATTTTTCTGTCCATCAAACACACTGTTGTTCTCTTGTAATCCCCGACAAGAACTCTGCACAACACACGTAATAAACCAGAAGACGACGATGACGACGTAAGCCTAAGCGGCAAGATAAACTCATATTTCCTCGGTCCCGGTGTGTTAATTGGATACTTTTTCGTGTCTCACCTCGTGTGTATCCAAAGAGGAACCACCAGAAGCATCACACCTCCCCGCCGCCTCTGAAGTCGTGCTAATTATTCAAAACGTCGTCATCGCTCGTCGGGTCGCTTGCTTCGGTGGATTTACTCGTATTTGGTTATGATTTGCGTTTTTTTTTCTCGTGTTTCTGTGTGCTGTTCGCGCATTATTACAATTTTGACATCTCACGCCGAGAGTTATGTCATTTGTTTAGCTAATTAATTTATAAAAGATTTGTCTGGGTTTTAGAGGGAGGCGCTTGCTTCTTATGCGCGTAGTCGGTCTATTTAGTTTCGCTCCCCTAAACGAGGTTATGGGTGTAACATTCTTCGCTTTTTTTTCTGGTTCTGTTTCACTATTTGCTTTTGACATTTCTTTTTGTCGTGTCAACAGATAAATATTTGATATTTTCAATTTCTCTCTCTTTCTCTGTGTGTGTGTGTTGGTGTGTAATTGATTAAAATATTAACCAGACGATGATGGTGTTGTTGTGTTTGGTAAGCGATAACGAAATGTGTGTTTAGTATTTGGGACAACATGGTGTTTTTTTTTTTTTTTTCGAATAATTTGGGTCATGACATAAAGTGTGTCGAAAAGAACATATAAACGTCATACAACTTGATGACAAGTGCGAATATAACAATCACTCTCCCACTTGTTGACCAAGACTACCAGGAAATCTATAGATAAGGGGTGTTATCACTTCAACGAAAGTGTTGTGGCCACAAGATATTGGATACGTTAAGGGGGTTGGTAAATGCTGCGCAAGGTGGTCATGCGTGATAAGCTTTAAAAAAAAAAACACTAAAACGGTTGATTGTGGGAATTAAATTAGAGCTTCAGGTGAAAGTGTTTGAATAGAGAGCAGGTTTTGGGTGTGACATAATATGACGTACCATTGGACATCAGTTTTGAGGGAAAGTACTGGAAAGGTTGCTTGGATCAGGGTTGTCATCTACCGCCATCTATTTGATTAAGAACGACAAACATTATGCAATGTCACCTAAGACATCAACCACTCAACAAAAGAACGAATTCATCAAGAATGTAGCGACATCTGTAAGGTGGACGATGATCAGTTTACATGTCCATCCTCTTCTCGACGCATTATCAGTTGACATGCTTCTCAAAAGTCACAGCAAGAGCACCTCAGAAAGAAGAAAACCTAATAGCAATAGACAAACTATCCATGTGGAATCAAGGGTGTCATCGAATATCTCATACGAGTCATAGCGACATATTCGAAACTTGGGTAAGAATGCTTCCAAGGAGGAATTCTGTGATCTCCTGGATAGTGTCTAGGCAATCTGTCTGTAGTTTGATGTAAAATCGTACTTGGCGGCCTCAATGACAAAGTCAATTGGACGCACGGCTTTGACGACACGATAGCAGACAATCGCTTGCGGCAGACATCAACGTTTAAGAGACACGCTTCTATCATTTTTAAGTCGTAATCGAGTCCAGCCACTTGTTTTTTTTTTTTTTTTTCTGGTGGCTGAGCCTCTGGGAGGTGAAAACGAATCGTAACTTGCATGTTGTGCCCCATGGATAACAACGAACATTGGGTTCACTGGTAATTGTAACACCTGAGCTGTCTTTTCAGGACTTAGCAAAGAATGTCCGGAAGAACCGATAAGAAAATCGTTTCATGTTCTCTTCTCAGGAAGTAGGGGCCTAAGCAAAGAAGCATAGAGCGACCATGAAAAACGGGTTAAAGATTCACTTCACGTCGTGCTGGCAGCGCCACTTCTCGACCACGAAAGAGAAAATCCAGATGAATACAACTCGAGCCTCGGATAGAAGTATTGATCTGACTAAAGACGATCGAAGAAAAAGTGGAATACACCGACGTGTTACGACCTGATATTGGTAATGTAGAACCGATGAACACCAACGCTGAAGCTCGAAAAACCCTCGATTACACCCGTGAGGGACTATTAAAAGAAGACGACCTCATTTAAAGGCATGGTTAAGTGGAGGGTGATCTCAAACTACTCGGTGTACATAGCTGGAGATACCTGGCAAAGTAATGTTGCTGCCTGGAGTCGAAGGCGACAGAAAGCGCCATTTTCCTATGCACTCGACAACCACAAACACAAACGGCTAGTGAGTCAAATATCACACTTTCATGAAGGAGGTACCAGAGTCTACTTTGAGCTACCCACCAGCTTCAATGCGAAACCACGTCACGCTGCGGAAAAAGGCGACATGAGCAATATCTCTACAAGCGCTGCAGTGCTAAACAACGGTAACGAGAGAAGAGTGTCTCGGTTTTTCAGCTCAACCATGTCAAAAAAGACCCGAGATCGTTAGCAGGTCCAGTAATTTCACAACAAAGCCCAACCAGATGGCCTCAAGCCGGTACATAGACTCTCTATCATGTGATTTTGTTAGATCTTTAAGAAATCCGCCAAAAGTGAATCTCAAGCAATGATGCTGACAGAAGGGGAGCCACATTTGGTGCAAGACACCAAATCCTGGACTTTTACGCAGTAAAGTTGAGCAGATACTATGCACTTTAGATCCTTTACCCCTAAACTTTGATTCTCTCCGCCTCTGCCTCTGCCTACCCCTGGAATTCAGAAAACTCTTAACCCCAAACCTCAAATTGTAGTAGAACACAAACGAAAACAGAATTATCAAGATCTGTCAGGTTGACAGATCCGTTCATATCTGCATTCTAAGCCTCCTCTCATTTACATCAACACAACATCACCGTCTAATTAAGATCTCCCACAAGTCTATCTCAGCTAATTTGAACATCTGTCAAAGTGCACTGACAGCAACAAAAGTACAGCAACATATTTAGTTGCATTTAAACGTCAACCAATGACACAAAACATAAATTTCATAATTTTCACGAATAGTACCACGTCGTCGTGAGCCCCGCGCCACCCTTCCTACCCCACGGTGCATTTTTACATCATTAAAACAAACCAGCGAACGCCTCATGTATTTCGATTAAAATATTTTCACTTTGACAATGACATACCCCCCGGATGATGCAAAATACAACAATAACCTTGGCATCCGATTGCAACCCGAGAGCAGCTCACAATCACTCACACATTTTCCCCGACATGTAGCAACAGCAACAATTTGTAGACGTCTCTGAATCTGAATGTGATTCCGAATTGGAAACTACTTGCACGCCCCATGTGAGCACCGCAATTAACGTCACTATCAAGCATCAAGTTGACAGAGTCACAGGGAGACGTCAGAGACACAGTCCCAGTTCCAGACCCAGCCAGGTACCAGAAGTGTCATTACTCGCAGCTGTCACTTGCTGTGAAAAGTTGATGATTACACTTTAGCGGGTGTTGTGTGTCAACGTGTGTGTGTGTGTAACTTAATACTGCCTTCTGGCACATTTTTTCCGCCCCGTTTCGTCCCCCAAAACATGGGCAAATTAAATTTTAATTAATTTTTCCTCTCGCGACTATATGATGTGAGCATTGCGGTTTTCCATTGTGTTACAAACACTAAACTGCGTCTCGCCTTAGGCCTCAAACACATTAAATGCCAATGCCGAAGGTGACAGCTCAGCCACACACACAAACTTCACTCAATTGATGGAAATTTATTTTGACAAATGGCGCGTGAGAATTGAGAACACCACCGCTAGCATTTAGAGCATGACCGGCCTCCATGTCGTATCAGAATCGAACCTCAGGCAATGGAGGAGGCTAGAGGTATGTTTATCTACGACAATTATTGTACTAGAGTACTCACTCAGGAGTCCATTTACGCGATAAATTCCATTTTCATATTTTCGAAAGCAAAATACAACATTTCACGTTTGTTGTGTGTGCTTACTTGGAAAGGGAGGAAGAAAAAAACAAAAGGAATTAGTAAAAGTGAATTAAAATGATGCCAAGGTTGACAATTTGAGATGACATTTGACACATAATTGCAAGATGGCGTCCTTGTTTGTGTAAATTGACAGGTAGGTACCGAAATAGACAAAGCTTCGGAAGAAAGAACATGAATTACAAAGGGGAAATCGAAGCCAGTGGAAGTAATTGGATCCAGCCGATCGGTGTGTAAACAGAAAATTGACTTAAGGTCGAGTTCCCACTTACATTTTGGGGCCAACAATGCTATTTCTAGCTAGAAGACGAATGCATTCAAGACGTATGATAACGTTTCAATAAAGCTAACGTAGAATTTGAGACTTCTTTAGACTTAGGTTAGGTTAGGGTTGCTATCTTGACACGTTTAGCTGATTATGATCACTATTCTACCAACTGGTGGGCTAATTAAACCATCAAGATCCGCCAGCTCCCAGATGGAGCAAATCATCAATTGGACAGAGCTGGACAGGTTAAAAGAAGATTGAGGATTGATTCCTCTTTCGTCTCGTCCCTTTTAGCGTGTCAACCGATGGAACAGGCAGTGCCCCGCGAGGACATTGATGTTTAAACTGACTTGCGAGTCCATTGAAGCGTCTTGAAATTAGCTTGGGAAAGATCTGCCTGAACATTTGACATGTTGTGCTCTGTTCCCAACTGTGGTTCGCTTTGCTCATATGTACCATCCAACTTGAGCAAGTGTTGCTTAGGAAAGATGCCTTCCTTGGAGGAAACCCTGCAGAGATGAATGTTGTATTGCTCAGCTATCTCCGCAAGAGATGAGCCCCAATCTTGAGGGGTCTTAAAAGTAAGTGAGCACGATACCAGTGACTTTATTGCAACTTGGCATGTCATGGAAATGTGAAAGATGTAACATTGGATCTGAGCCAGGACAGGACTTCCTTAGTTAGTTACAAGTGGTCCGCCTTTAAGAGGTTCCATCATCGTGATTATTTCCGCCGCCTGTTTGAATTTAACTTTGCGGAGAAGATACCCTGGCCCACCCAAGTACAAGATTTGGAAACAATTTGCGAAAACATGAGCTGAACTTTGGTCCTCAGTGACAGCGGGTGTCAATTGTTGCCCGAAAGTTGCAATTAAATCTCAGTTTTGGTAGAGTGTAGTCGGTGTTATCGAGTATAAAATTACGACAGAGATGCGGCACAAGTTTGGTACCTATACCACTGCTATGAGGCTTTGAGACGAATGGTTGCACTAGGTAGGCAGAGGTGGTCAAGTCGCACTAAAATATGCCTTTTTCTTACCACAACTCTACACTAGTTAGAGGAGTTTAATGCTGCAGAGCAGTGCGTTGCTTTTAATTGTTTAGCTTACTCAAGAGTCGTCCACAAGACAAAGTCTCGAGCAAGCAGCTGCAAGCACTACACCCAAAGTCAGCTCATGGGCTTTTGGTGGTTAATATAGCCTAACACGAGTTAGTAAAAGGCGTAAACCTCAAAAAGAGCGCATGAAACTTGGAAAGTGATTCTTCAACTTCAAGTACCATAAGAACGCGTTAGAGAACGAGAAGGGACCCACGAGTTGTAAACAACTGTCAACAACAGTTCAATGGAAACTAATTGGACACACTTTTCGGAACGGGAGCTCCGCAGTTCAATGGATCAGCTAGAATATCAAAAACCTCCCAGGATGGCCACAACAATGAAAAAGGAAACCCCTACGACACACAAGGAGCAACAAAAAATTTGGATAATTACAATCTAAATTGGTTTCGATTTACAGCCTTGTCTTGCTGTAAATAGCCCTTGAATATGCCAACTGAGTTCCATCCCTGTGTCACGTTGCTTTTCGTTCACCCAAGTCCACATCTGTTGTTCGCATCCATGACATCAAGTAACGCCAGCTTCCGTTTGAAACTTCACATCTTCACATTTTCCTCCTCTAATTGTCCACGTGATGTTACAAAAGATCTCCGATATCATTTGGATAGCACAGATGACTCATGTCCTGTCACGTCATCATCATCATCATCATCATCATCATCATCATCGTCGTCGTCATCGTCGTTGTCCCTCATCTGGCGGAAAAACCTCTTTCAATTCACACATTCCTATCCTATTAGCATTTATTTTTAGATGCAAAATATTGTTGCTCTTTCAAAGCAAAAGAAGAAGATGAAGACAACTTGTAGTTCCACAACCCCGCAAACGCACAGCAATCCCTTAAATAAGATCCAATTTGAAATTGTCACGTACGCGACACAACACGACATTTCGAGTGAGCATAGTCGAGACTTAAAGATACACACGCAACAACAGCAGCGGCACCATGGTAATGCATCTCAAACGGGCCGACCAACCGAACCGACCAACTGACAGATAGTTTTGTGTTGTGAAGCAAAAATACAGCCAAGGATGGGATTTTCCATTTTCCATTTACCATTTAGTATTCTCTCTCTCTCTCTCCACCCATTTTCTTTATTTTTCTCAATTACCTCCACCAAGGCGGGACCGGGCCGACGAGGCTAAGGCCGACTAAAGCCAATTTTCTGTGTACACTGTCTATCTTTCTGGCTGCCTGTCTCTCTGTGTGTGTGTGTGTTTGAGGGTTAAGTTCATGAACCCGTTTTTCAAGAAGAGCGGACCGTGTACATACGACTTTTGTTGGCCAATTATATTAGCCTTGGCCCAGCTGTGTTTGTGCAGTCGGACGAAGATAAAAAAAAATTACCACGTATCTTCCTTGTATTCCCGGTTCAGATGATTTGATCCCATTTGGTGTCATTCTTATCATATCTCTTCCATGAGAGACTTTAACTCCCGCCGGAGGCATGGCAGTGGGGGGGGGAAAGGTTTTTCTTTCTCTGGTGTTGGAGCTCCAGGAAAACGGGACGTGATCACTTTGAAGTAAATGTTTGTTTAGGTCGCATCCACATTCGATGACTTCCTGTTTCTGAAGTCTGGATTGTGTAAATGAATATTCTTTGATCCTTCAACAGACTAAAGGGTGCAAGGGACGATGACTCTATGATTTTTTTTGGTTTGCGTGTCGCCCTAACATTAAGATGTTAAGTTTTGTAGTTTCCCTTCTCTTATTTTTTTTTTGGAGGGAAATTTGTCAAAAAGATACAAAAGAACGATACCAGCCACCCATCAACTATAAAGAGTATCTCCGGCTGTGTCGTGTTTGTTATTGCTTCGCTTAATTGTCTCCGATAAGGCGGGTGGAGCGGGGGAAATGACATTTGATTAGGGAAAACGACTGGTAGAAAGTTGTAGTAACAAATTGAGTCTTTTAGAGGCATTTTAGGCCCCGCATAGTCTAATTTCAAAGGTTACTTGCCTGCTGACTGTTGGGTGGTCTTGTGGAAAAAGTTGTTTTTTTTTTCTGAAGTGAGTGAGAATTGATTAGGAGAAAAGTAATAACGGGTTTTGAATGGGTTTGTCGACAATGAAAGCTCTATCCATCAGAGTGGAGCACCATTTCATGCTAAAAGTGTGGAAGCATGTTGTGCGAGTTTGACACAGCGAAAGACTTATTTATATGCCGTGGAGGGCTTACATTTATTTCTAGATAAGTTTATAAGAAATCTTGTGGAATGAGCAATTTATTTCTCACGAAGGGGGGTGGCATTAACACTCATCCTGTGATTTATGGGAAGTTTCCTGGAGTCGAATTGACACTCAATCCTATTATGGTTTTTGGGGTACCACAACGTTTCGGCTTGGGCTGCGAAGAGGAGGAGACAGAGGAGAGAGTCTTAGTCAAATGTCATTGACAATTCGAAATAAGATTGAGGTCCCACAGGGTTGAAAACTCTCAACACAACTTTTCTTTGTTTAAAGAGAAAAAGGCGTTGCCAGTGCAGACTTTTACTGCTAAATAGTATTTAAGGCTTAACTCAGGCAACAGTTAACATCAACTACTCGGCGAAACTATCCCATCCTCTCAAGACGTCAAATACCTGGGGATCATTCTAGATAGCAAAATGCCCTGGAACCCACAAATTTACAGAATTATAAGCTGTGCCACCATATCATTATGAACCTTTCGTTGAATCAGCGGGAAAAACTGGGGAATAAAACCCCCGGTGATAGGTCGATAGGATTAACTTAGACTCAGAGCCCATTGTGATGATCCAAGAAGATACTCTGACTATATACATTGAGTGTCAGACCAATGATCTTATACGCCTGCGTAGTCTGGTGGACAAAGAGTGATGAAATAATCACAATTAATGCCAAAGCAAAACCTGCATGACAGGATGTCCAACTACTGTCCTCAATGTCATCTTGGGTTTACAACCATTTCAAAACTTTGTACGAATGGAAACCAAACTAGGCATCCATCAACTGTTTCACTCAAGCAATTCTGACTTGAAAGTCCTATAAGGCGGTCACTTACCCTTGCTTGAATCACTGGAGCACTTCAGTATGTTCCTCAGCGATATGCTACCCAAATGCTGCTCAAACCAAGGGAGACTAGGAGAATCACAACTTTCTCCTTCTGACCTCGTCTGGTTTGGCTACGGACGGATCCAAAATGGAAACCATGCGGTTCCCTTTTTAGTGGACGACGGTTTTTTAAGCCTTTCTTTACTAAATTCCAGCGGCATATGCTAGTACAGCTCTCTATAAACGTCGCTGAACTAAGCCGCCATAGTGTATTGTACTGATGTCCACTGGTGTCAAGGAGCCAAGTCACGACAGAAGCAAACAAAGGGGCTGCCCTATAAAATCGCTGATGAACGCGATGAATATTTTCTTAGAGAAAGAGCTAAAGCACCTTAAACAGGATTTAGCAGAATACCAACCACCGTATCTAATGGTTTGATAAACTGTCACGCTAAAAGGACCCTGCCCTCCTCTTTCGAGACTAAGAAGGCAGACTCTAGAAGAATTTTTTTACGAAGACCTAGGCGGTCCAGCTAAGCTCTATATTCACAGAATGAAGAGCTTTGTCAGTGGATCTAAATGGTTCTGCACATAGTGCGGCACAGGAAAAGGTATGCACCGTGCAGTTACCCATAGCTTCTTCCTTGAAATAAGGAAATACATCATGCTAGGTTCCTGATACCGATAATCCAGTCCTTTACGTCGTATCACAATGGACCTACTCTCTGTTCTAAGTGTGTTCCTGCTTAGTGGCAGCAGCCACCTAACCTTACCTAAGCTAAAGGGGCTCCATACGTCTATACATATATGCAGGCTGCCTTCGGTGTGTTGAAGAAATTTCCATGATAACAAGCCTTAGTTTCGCAAACATAGCTCCTCCAACATCTTCAATATGCTTAGAGGACCGTTCTAGGGAGACCTTTCAACAAACAAACCTCCTAACGAGAAATAGTTAACTATTACCCTCCGCTCTACAACGCTGATAGGATCATAGCGCATGCAGCGAATTGGTTTTAAGTTCTGATCGTCAGTGACTTTCATGCAGAAGATCCAGAATTTTCATTTCAGTTGCCGATTCCTTCAATTTTTTCACACCGCGAGTGGCTTTAGATCCAGAACTAGGGCTTGTAAGCAAGTTTTCAAGTCTACCACATCTGTCTTGGATCGTGCCCATACTTTTGTTGTACAGATATGGAGAATGCTGCGATAATTCTGAACTTGTCTTACTTAAGAAGGCTTCTCACCCAATCAATTCAAACCTCATAATCTCAAGACATTACGGTCTTATAGAAGTAAACTCTTAGATTACGCCGTCAATA
The DNA here is from genome assembly GCA_951813785.1 of Criorhina ranunculi. NCBI lineage: Eukaryota > Metazoa > Arthropoda > Insecta > Diptera > Syrphidae > Criorhina > Criorhina ranunculi. The sequence goes on along the minus strand of OX638382.1, from coordinate 47,528,866 downwards.
TCTTCTATTGTACAAAAGAAAGGTCGTAAATGGTCCAATTTAGCTTCGAAATACAAATTTCAAGCCCGAGATGTCTTAATGAAAAAAAACCCTCCTACGGACATCCCTGTACTTATCCCGTCACAAAAGAAATGTCACTTCCCCTAACCAAAAAAAAAAAAAACCTTTTTCGTTGACAATTTTTTGTAAACATCATGGGGTTTAACAACGTAGAACGTTAACCTTTCCATAGATTCCATCAAGAGTTCGTCACACTCCTAATACTTTTTTAAAATCCCTAACCACACTCTTAAAATGCGTCTTTTCATGTAAATTCCAAACGATTTCCTGAACTCTCTGATCTGCATCCATAAAAACCTCCGACCAGCATTAAAACTCCACAAATCCGTGTCCAACTCATTCGCATGTGTCTATCCAATAGCCAACAAGCGTAACGAAAAATTTTCACGAAACTCCATTTCAAAGAGCTAGAGTGTGGGATACACAGGGCCGGTCCAAGAAGCCCTCTGCGCCACATCCTCTGCAAAAGCCCATTACAAATGGTAATAGTTTAACCTTCCATGTCCACTTTGGCATGCACATGCCCGCCGATGGAACGTATTCCGTTCGGTTCTGGTTCTGGAGGCCATAATTTGTAATTATGCATTATAGCGGTGATTGCATGTTAGAAGGAGGCACACATTGCCTCACAACAGCAGTGTAGGCTCACGAGAAGAACCCCGCCAACTGGTAAGATTGGTTTATACACAGATGAGCTGACATGTTTTTCTTTTGGCTTCACCCCTTTCTTGTGTGTGTGTGTGTGGAACAACAATATGCTAATCATTTTGATTTGAAAAGGGAGAAGATAATAGAAAAGAAGAAATGAGAAGTTAAAGGGATTCATCATCGACCATATAGGGTGACGATGATTAATTATATACGTCACAGGCGCACACATAATGTTCGATTAATCTTATTTCGATTTGATTTAGTACGGAATCGTGTTTGGTTAACTTTTTTTTGCTTGCTTGTCTCCTGTTCCCAAACCTGGAGTGAGAGATTCGAAATTGAATTGAGATGGTTATACTGTCAAATGATATGAAACAAATAATAGCCGTGTTTTTTTGATAATTATACTCACTTCAGCCAAAAAAACGATCTATGTATACTGCTTTCATCCACAGTAGCAGCCGCACCAACCAATTGGTTTGCAGCTCGATTTCTTTTTCTTCATTTGACAGTTTGCAAATGACAAAACCGAGGAAAAGCAACAAATACGATCGGCTAAGAGCTAATTTATGAGATTTTTCGCGCTCTGGTGGTCAACTTATGTATGTAGTTCTATCCTCACTTGCTGCTACTGGGAAATTTATCCCCACTTGGTGTGTTGTTATTGCTTTGTGTGTAAAATCTTACTGGGCTGGGTATACAGCTATCAAAAAAACACGGCTAATGTAACATCCCTGGTAAAAATGGAAAATTGAATAGTAAGTAGAAATTTGTTTGTCATTGTGTAGGATTTGACCGTTTAAACGTTGCAAAAGATTGAGAAACTGAACCAGTTACGTCAGCTGTTCCACATGAAAGTCAAGACCATGAAACCAACACTGGGCACAAAGTCTCGAAGGCATTTGGAATGTGCCCTAGTGTGTTTCAGGCCGAACTTCAGCCATTGATACTTGACGCAGGCATAAAAGAGGCAACCACTCATGTATTCACCTACAGTAAAGCAGCGCTTAGAGCACTGAGTTCCCAGTATAGCCACCCAAAGCCGTTTCTGCTTGTTTCAATTCTCTCTAAGACGTATATCAAACCAAAGTTAAGTAAAACGCTGATGGATTCTAGGACACAGAGGCGTTATAGCCACTTAAATCGCTGACCAACTAGTCAGAAAGTGCTGAATGGTTCTAAGACATCCCTAATCCCACGTTAAGAACAAGTTTAGACAGATGGGAAAAACGGAACTTCTTGTCCTACTGGGACAACATTCAGGGTCTTAGACAGACCAAAAGGGTCATCCGACCTCTGAACAAAAGCACAAAGAACACTCTTTATCACAAAAGGCACGATATCAGAAGGCTTGCAGCTTTGGAATCTGAATGTCGACTTTGTCTAGGGAAAGACTAATCAGCGGAACACGTACTATGAGTATGTGGTTCTCTGCTGCATTGGGAGTAGCTTTTTTCTCAAGGAAACCCTAACACTGGAGGGCATTAGAAACACCTCGACTGGAGACATCAAGTTTTGGTAAAAAATGGAAGATTTCTAACCGGCTCCCGGCACAATAGATCTTATAGGTTGCAGTCCATCTTGCGTCGCAGGGCTATTAAAAAAAAAATTCGACTCTGGGAAGTCGTAAAATGTCAGTCTAGTCGGACTACGTATTCCAGATTTCAAAATGCAAGATACAAGCAGTATTGAATCGTAGCACTGCTTGGTTGACGTTGAGAGCGGAAAGTTGATATCCGGAACTCCACCAACTCAAAATAAGTAGTTTGGATGTTAGGGCCTTTGCCGATCCTCAAATTCTTCAGAAGTCCTCTATTTTTCAAGTTCAGAGGACCAGTAACACCATTGACAACTCACCACCAGGAAAGTAGCCACTTATGTAGTGGGGTTTCGCTGTTCATTATAATTCTTAACGAAGCCCCAGGAGACAGCTCGGCACAGAACGATGGAAGCTGAGATTCTGTACGCTTTTATCGACGAAATTGACCAAAACTTCGTATCCCTTCAACCAAAGTGAGTTGGGAATACTAATTACCAAGCTTAAAGCCAACAGAGCTGCTAGAGCTGACCGTCTGATGACTGAGCTGTTCAACAGATGATTACTCTTTTGTAAGACACAGCCAGATGGAAGTAATGTTCGCCCTCAAGAAAGAAGACTGTTCCAAGTGATAAATTTAAGTCGAAAGACCGACAAAATATTTACCCTGCAGATGTTCTAAAAGAATGCCCACGTGCTGTTTGTAGATTTTTAAGTGGCCTGTGGTGAACTGTACGGAATTTTGTATGTCCAGGCTCCGTACCGCCGTAGTCCACAAATGGAAAACAAAGAAAACCCGGCACAAGGAGGACAAGGTCCAGCCCAACCTAACAGCGCTTAAGCTACTACTCCGATTTCAAAATATCTTATTAGCCACTTCCATCAACAGAGGGCGCTACGAATAAGTTTATCGTTTTTAGAAATTGTATTTAACCTAAACACAACCACTGACTTAAAAGATTGAATTGAAACCTCCATCTATCGAGCACGATCTGTAAGCAAACATGAGCATATCTCTGACAATATGGAAATGGTTCATGTTTATGCTGAGGATAAACTGGTGAGAGACCTTCCTTAAATAGGAACCAATAGGTTGAGGACACGACCAAGGATTCTTTACCTGAAATCCGTCTCAATTTTTAAAAGCCCTCAAGGGAATAAGGCTTTGCATACGTCTAGAGTATTTCAAAACTCAACTTGTGGGAACTTTTTTATCAGGCTTGTCAGAGGCTCATTCATATTGCAAAGCTTTGCCTTCGGCAGTCAAACTGCTCTCACAGCGCTTAACTCATCAAAAGTAACTTTGTAATCTACCGCTGAATTGGTTGGTAAAAGTTCTTAATCAGTTCTGAACCATGTCAGGAAAAGTCAAAAGTAAGTCAAATTAGACAAAGCCTGACAAAACGTATTAATCCAGCCGGCATCCATTAACTATTCCCACAGAAGGCCACTTTCATTACGCGTCTAGCTATGACCAGGTTTAGGTTTCAATACCTTCTAGATCTCCAAGCCGACAAGTAAGTGACGAATTCATCCACTTATTAGACCTTAATGGCTTCTTAAGACTACACATTAGGCTACCTAAGGCAATGTCAATGTCAGGAGTAATCGAAATCCACTCTGTAAAGCTTATGGTCCCCCCGTCATTGAAACACAAAAGAAGGAAGGTCATGTCAGGTTTAAGGAACAGTGTAAGCATTGCTTGACAAGAGTTTCAGAAAGTTAGCAAGAAGATTGTTTAGGAGAAGTTGTTCCATAGGAACATCCACCGAAGCAGAATGATCTAAGAGCAACCGAGCTCGTTGAGATTGAGACTTGGTAAAGTGAGAAGCAAGACCTACACTTCTTGTAGGGTTTCATAAACAGGATGTAGAAGAAGCCTTAAGACCATTTCGAGCAAAACCAAGTTCTCGAGATAGACTTGTTGGACATAATCAATATAAAGATGCCACCTTCCCTTCAACCAAAATTCCCTTTGATTCCCTCTTCCATTCATTAAAACCTGGCACGAGGCCCAACCTAGGCATAATTAAATCCTTTTCTCTGAATTTCAGGTCACAATGTTAAATGCGAGAGTACGATCTTTTCCAGTTCCTGCGAAGCCATTAAAAGAACCAAAACCGACACAGAAGACCTGAAGAAGGAAACCTACAAAAGATGTTATAAAAAGATTCAGTTATAACTTCCAACCCAAATAGCCAATGAACTTTGCACGGTTCCCCTTGCTCCATTTGGCTTTTACTCTAGTGATAACCATTGCCGCCGCACCAATGATATTTACCGTCTCGTATCGTATCTTGTATAGCTCACCACAGATATATACATATATGTAGGCTCGATGAACTTTAAAACTTCTCTCAAGGTTAACAACTAGATTATTGCTAGTGGTAAAGCCACTACCACTCTGCCACTGGCTCCGTCAACCTCATCCCCATCATCATCTTCTTTGTCGTCGCCGTCGTCGTCGTTGTAGTTGTTTCTGTGTTCTGTGGTCGACTTGTTCCTGGGACTACAGTCTGTTCTCATTCTAAATCGCATTCACATTCGGATTTATTTGTTATGCTCTAGAGTCTGTGGCCAGATTCTCGTCCTACCTCTGTCGCATCGTCCCAATGCAATGTAAGTGACTCCGATTGGTCATCTTCTTTACCTGGGAGCACAACCAGAGCGCAGCATCACAAAGAAACTCATGAATCAGGTTTTGGGTTTGGTTCAATCACATGCTTGGATGGTTCACCACCGGCAGTCTCCAGAGCCTACCTAACCTACACATGCGAAATGAGTCAAAATGATCTTAATCTTGAAAGTTCTTTGCACTCAATTATTATTAAACTGGTGGTGTGTGGTGTGTGCGCTTTGTGTGAACTTTCCAGAGATTTGATGGGGGCGAGCGCGCACAATGACGAACCAAAAAACAAAAAAAAAAAAACGTCAAAGGAGGCCACCACCACAGATTGCTCATCATCAGCGTCTTTGTTTTCTTTCCTTGTTGGCATACGCTTTATGTAAATTTTCTTGGCCCACTAATTGGAGTGTGACAATTCATCTTTTGAACTGAAATTGAAATTTCAATAAATAAGGAGCATAAGGAGGACGAGGATGAAGAAGAGCAAAGCAATTCTCTGCCAGTGTGTCCGCATCCTTGACATTTTGAAAAAAAAAATATCATCTCAATCGATTGTGCATTGGAAAAACGGGGGCGGGTGATGGGAAATTGCATATTTTTTTCAGGGTGGACAGGGGGTAGTTCAAGAAGGATACAAAGCCTGGAGCGAGAGAATTTTTCCAAAAGATTCCTCACAGATTGTGTGCGCTTCCAATAGAAAAACTAAAAATCGGTTTATTTATGTTTAAAATCGATGCAAGTTGACGTTTGATCCTTTGGCGATTCTTGGAAGGAGTGCAGCGAGTATTATAGGGAAACTGTGCAGAGGCGGAGTGCCAGGTGTACAGTTTGAAAAGCACTTAAATTGAATTGAAAAACGTATCTACTGATGCGTAACGTCTTAGACTAAAGAAGGATTGCAAGGACATTTGGTTCTTTGAACCGTCAGAGGCATGAACTGTTTGTTGATTTACTATCGAAAGCAATAGACCAGGTGATCTTCATTTGTATTCAAGGGTTCGGTCTAGTGGAAATCAAGTTTGGAAGTGATAGACGTCAGTTCGAATGCTGTCAATAGCTACAAAATATCGGATATGTAAGTGATGTGGCGCCATCTTATGGGCGAAATGCTTGAATAAACAAATAAATTTTCAAAGTTACTCCCATCGATCTCTAGCCCGACCAATTCGACAAGGAATAGGATGAGACTTAATAAAGGGAGTCCACACAATTCTAGACCGACGATTGAACTTAAAAAACGGGTTTCTCTGAGACCCAGACCACGCTAACTTTTCTTAGTTGAACATGAAGGCTTCCAACCCCTGCATATCGAAGCTTGAATAAGTCTTAAAATTTATCTCCTCCACATCAAAGGTTGATAAAGGGTTGAACACCATTGTTTAGCAATTCAACGTTGTCAAGGTAGGGTGATGGCATGTAAGGTCGGCCCCCTCTAGTAGTCGGCCGCCGCGCCAAACAATGATGCGTTAAAGTTAATGCGTTTGTAAAACACACATGCAAATTTTTTTTTCCAAAAGGTGAACGGTTTTCCTGTCTGTGAGCAAAAGGTTGTTGCAATGCAGCTGCTAGTTTCTTCGTTAAAATTGTCACTTTGATTCAACTTCATGTCTGAAGTGAAAAGTCTGGATTTTAGTAGTAAAAAAATAGTGGAAGTGATTTACAAAAATGTCTTAAAATCAGTGAAATATTGACAGTAACTGCGTTATATTATTATATTTATCTAATTAATAGATTCTTTTTACTGTTTATTGAACAAAAATATAAAAAAAATGTTATTTTAAATAAAAAGAGAGGAGGCCGACCTAAGAAGACATTTTTTTATGTGATTCTTCTAAGGTCGGCTGCCCTGTGAAATAGTGAAAATAATTAAAGTCTGGTATAAAAACTGGGGCCGACTACTAAATACTTAACTGGCCGACTTCTGAAGTAGAGGGGGCCGACTACTCAAAAATGAGGTTTTCATTAACATTTTTGTAAATAATTTGTTTTAGGTAGTAAATACACTAAAAATGCCTTGAATTTCATAATTAAGACATTCCAATTAATCAGAAATGCTGAATATTCTATTCTTTATTATAATAACGGATTTTTAAAAGCAAATTAAACGTAAAAAAAAAGTTAAGGGGCCGACTACTGGCTCCATCACCCTATAGGGATATTTTGTGAAGCTTGGTGGCTGAGCATGCCTCTGTTCACACTTAAATCGGTGCTAAAGGCAATCACGTATAACTTCATCCGATAAGGTTGGCTATAGCTCGATTTCAATGGCTCCACTGGCTTGGTTTTTTTAAAAAGTTGTTTATGAACTCTTTAGGAGTGTCAACAAGGAACACTGTGTCCAAGACAGACAAGTAGAACGGCTTCATCTTAGATAGAAGTTTCGCTTTAAGACTTTTTCTCCACAGTAACGTTGGTGAACCATCCAACATAGATCCCAGGCTTCGATATAAACTCGAATTGGTTCTGCGGAAAGTAAGCCAAAGTTCCTAGGTTTTATTGTATTACAATGGATTCACGTTGTAGTGCAAGTAATCGCTCGAACCTACATAACCTACCGTACGTACCTGTTCCGCATCAACGAAAAATCGTGTCCAAATCTGTGGAGATATTTTCGATAGTCACCGTGTTCGGACAGGAACTGCGTAAGGCAACCGCTGTATGCTATCTTTGTCCAGAACCAGACCTCGATCAATAAGTTGGTCCATCTGCTTTTTGTCGAGTTCTTCCATCGGCTTGCCACAATGATACAGATGTCGCCCTTTCTTCTGCTTTGATCCTTTGGGCTCTTGCTGGTTTGAGGTTCGCCTAAGGTATACCATTTGCATTTCGTTGGCGACAATGTCGATGGGGACCATTCCAGGCTGATTCGTTCGAAAATTGTTCTGATTGCCCGGAGTCTGTATAATGGTGAGAGCTTCCTTCTTGTTTCTTTCGTAATAAGTACCACCGCCCAGACCGGAGCAGGATCTTCCCGTCGTATCCAGGCTGATGAGTGAAATTAGAGGAACTTAAGTGAGTATCGGCCAAGGCAGAGGGGCTTGTTGGTTGCGACATCAATCCACCATCGACTCTATCAGAAAAAATGTACATACTTCGGAACCGATGCAATTTAAGGATACGATTGCAGTCTTACCGGTGGTGTTAGCAGCAATGAAATGCAAGTATGCATTCTTCATAAGCACTGGCCAGGGGTTCATGGAAATGTTGCGATGGAAATACAGCTTTTGTAGCCGTGTATAAAGTTGGCCAGGCACTATGATTATATTGTGAACTGTCTTCAGGTACGAAACACAAACTTTTCGGATCATTAAGTTTGAATAGTATTAGGACACTACGGACGCACAATTTACAATTTCATCCTGAGGCCCTTAGATTGTCCTTTGTCTCTACAGCTTCTACAAAAGTCAAGATAACGAGTCTTTTCATCCCGTCATTTCGCTTTAGTAAGATTGGAGTCTAGTTCTTTAAACGCTGCTTGATTGAACACACGCTTACCTTACGTGCCTATCTTGCATGAACTATACCACGTCAAGTCCTATCTTTCATGTAAGTCGTCTTGTACCGAAGTTAGGGTCAACACAGAAGGCTCTACCTCTAAACTAATATTGTCCAAGAGACTTCTTTATTTGACAAAATTGTAAGCGGTTTCCGAGAACACGACACAACCCACTAACAGATGAAACACGGCTCTCCCTGTTCATTCCTCACATGAAAGAAGACAGTAGGTCACTGGGAAAACCCTCAAAGGTAATAAATTAATCTTCACTTCGACATCCATACTCAAAGACTGCAAAACCAGGAAACGTGTAACTTCAAAATTCCTCAACTTCCCATCGTGGTACTTCGTTAAACCTTCAAGTTACAAAAGTCTTTAACTTCTCCAATTAATCCATGTACACCCAGACATTCTTCGCAATAAATCCGCAAAATCTTTTTCATTTATAATAACTGTAAAACGATACAAAACATACGAATATTGCCAAATGAATTACTTCATCTTTAGTTTGTTTGAAACTAATGACTCGCCGCGAGTATTGCACCTTGCAAAGCTAACGTTCCACCACGCAATCGAATGACGAAAAAGAACACACATCACAGCTTGCGTAGGTGCCCCTAAAGGAGTGTGTACATCGTATGCAATTAATTTACTTTTCTTATGATATGACAGTGTGTGTGTGTGTGTTAAGACTGGCGTCTCAGAAAATTGCACACACTGTGCCTCCAGCACAGCCACTCCATGAATTTGCGAAAAGGAGAAAACAAAACTTAATCTTCTCGTTATCATTGCTAACCGACTCGACCAACCACCAAGCTTACGTAACCTCACTTAGAGTACCCATCGGCAAATAGCCGACTGGAACTCAGTCCACTGACGTATGGAAACAAAAAGAAGTCACGTGTCTGGTCATTTTGGAAAAATGTCGTGACCTAATACACAAAAAAAAAAAAAAAACAATCTCAAGACGCCATCTCTTGGCTTTTAGTAGCACGACTGTTGATTCTTCTCAATCAAACGGCTTCACGCTCTCTCAACGTTTAAGTGTTAATCAATATTTAAAAATCTCTTCAAACAGATACAAGATAACAACAAAATCAAAAACAATACCACAAAGTAGAAGATGAAGAGATGAAGAGGAGGAGAACAAGATGAAGAGGAGAACAAGAAGAATGTGGAAAGTAAAGGATGTAATGGAACGATCTCATCTTATTACCCAGCTTCAGACAATGGAAACGATCTTCACATGATTTCTAATCAATGAGACATCTGTTTGTGAATTCTTTCACGTCATTATTGCGCAGACACACCACCACAAACAATCCGAAAACGTTTATACCTTTGTCAGTGTTCCATGTGTCATTGTCATCTGGAAGAAGAAGGAGAAGCAACACGTTTACTTTTCGTTTCGTTTCGTTTTGGTGGGTAACTGAAGTAGGTCTCTCTTGTTACACACCATATCTACCGCTTTGTGTGCTCCGGTGGCCCAGAGCTCTATTGTTGCACAGTTTTCCTGCTGAATTTTCATTTTCAATAAGCCACCACCACCACCACCATGACTGACACAAGGCCAGCAAAAAGTATCTCGAAATAGTTGCATTTGTTTGTTGTTTGGCTGGGCAAACAGAGGAGAGCTTGGCTTTTAGCGGAAGTGGGTGCAACTTCTGGTTAAATGGAAACGATTGGACAAATTTGTAACACCCGGCATGGTTTCCATTCTGTTTCCCCCCCTTTATTTGGGTTTAAAATATGATAACTGTCGTTCGAAAGGTTTCGGTTCATTGCAATAAGTGGTAATGTTCGTTGGTTCGTTTTGAAATGAGGCTTAGGGAGGGCGGGGACCAACCTACTTCCGGGACATTTGAACTCCAAATTGACTTTTACTTGATAGATAATTTTGGGCGAAGGTAACAAGTTCTGATGAAGAAATGTGTGGAGAATGGTGGGGACTTTGGTAATCTTAGGAAATTTTTCAAAGGAAGATCTAAAGGCTAAGAGCATTGACAGCTATTTGTTATATTGTAGAAATGAATCAGGATAAATAGCAAATCTGCGGGACAGGACTCTGAGAGTAAATACTTGATTTCAAACTTCGAATAAAAGATCAAAGATTTAGAACGCCAATGTACCTTTGCATAGTCACAAAGTTCTCAGTCGATGGTGTCTTGAGCTCCATCTATCTGTGAGTAACAAGCCGAAGAAGAGAATTTGAAAAACAGATAACAGTTTCAGAACAAGCTTAAGCAATAGACAGAGAGTTTCCAGAAGATGTGCTAGAAACTACAACAAGCGATCGCCATTAGAAACGTTGTAAAACATCAAACGTCATTGAGGCGTGGAAACAATTGAAAACTAGACTGAAAGAAAGACCTCAACTGAGATATAGATTAAGACCGAAAGACCAAAAACGGTTGTGAAATAGAGAAATACACTGAGACCAGGACTATACCAAGTTTTAAACTGTGACTAAGCTGGCGACTGAAGAGTAGAACTTATGCTGAGATCTAAACAGACCTAGACCTGAACTTCCAAACCAAAAAAACGAAACGGAGAGCAATACCGTGACCCGAACAAAAACCGAGAGTTAGAGGCCGAGATTTATATAGAGACCTAGACCTGGAAGAAAGATATTGATACCGAGACATAGGCTACGATACAGAAGGAAACCCACGAACAAGACCAAGAACGAGACGAAGAATGGGACTAAAACGGATACCCAAGAGGGACCAAAACCGAAACTTAGAACTTAGTTAATATCAATACCGAAGCGGAGACCAGACTTAGACCGAGGCCAAGATGTAAACCAAGACCTAAACCAAAGAACAAGACCAGGAACGAAACACATGAAGACAAAGATCAAGTCGAAGACCGAATCTAAACCCTAGGCCGAGATTAAGAGAACGTTCCAAACAGAGACCTGAACTGATAAGGACACTCTGACATCAAAACTAATCCTAGAACTAAGGACAAGATAAAAGCCAAAATAAGAACGAGACGGAGACCGAGGGCGGGACCCAAACAAAGAAATTGACTAAGGTAGATACCGAAACCAAAAGCTAGACTGAAACAAATCTAAACCGAAAGGGATGCCAAGACCAACTTTAAAATCTAAGCTGAGACATAGACCAAGACATAAAGTGAAACCGAGATCTAAACCAAGACCTAGGATGAAACCGGAACCAAAAGCGAAGCCAAGATAGAGCCCAAGACCGAGACCAAAATCGGTAACAGGACCCACATTGAGAAAGACTTCTAAACCGAGACACAGATCGAAACCAACATCGAAAGCAAGACGAAGACTAGACTGAGACCAGACTTTAGACCGAGAGTTAGTCTTAAAGACGGGCACAGCTTCGCATAGCGATGAACGCGTAGACAGCGAGTGGTATTTACTTCATCTTTCGTACTAAAGACCTAGTGATCGATCTCATCTGTAGAACCGGCGTCGCAGGGTTCAAGGAAGAGTGATCTAAAAACTTGGGATCAGCATTTGCAGTCAAATGACGGGACAGTCTGCAAAGACAATTTTATCAAGACGATAGTCTTTATCTTTCAGAATAAGTTCTATGGAACACAGCCTTTGTATGGTCACCTCTTGAAGTATTGCCGTTTCCGAAAACAACTCTAATTGAAGCTTTTCGGTTTTATCAGACCAGAATGCGACGGAAAAGTAGACATCCTGTCATGGGGAACTATGCTCAAGAATTTGCTTTCCCATGACACAAACCTTTAAGAACGAGTTCAGCAAGTTATACCTAAATGTCACGAAAATTTAATTTTTAAAACACTGCTCATCGGCACACAGCCTTAGGTACATTGTCCAATATTTTTTCAAGTTTGGAACCAATTGATTTGTACTCTAGTAAACCTTCATCTACAAGCCTTCTTCCCTTGCTCATATCTATCTTGTGACTTCCAAATTGTGACTGTGCCCCGCCCAGACCACTTATAAAATTCAAAACATCAATTGAAAGAGGAAGATTCCATTCATTATTCCTATTAAAAGCTTGATAGACGACAACAACAAAAAAAAAAAACCGCTAACCTTTCACCCCATTCCATCGTTTAAAGCCGTCTTGTCATGTCTCTCGAATTCATTTATTCATTTTGTTTTGTAGACATTTTTGCACGCCAAGCGCATCATATGCCATGCCTCCCTTCTGACAACTATCGTTGATCTTTTTGTTGCGCGCGCGCAATGTTATTTCCCACAGACAACTGCCGACGACAGATGAGATCAGAACCTAGAAACAGGGCCACCGCCACCACTCCACCCATGGGGAGTTCCCATGAAAAACAAACTGAAATACGAATCCTAGGTCTACACCCAACTCTCTGTGCCACCTCCACTGCCGCTGCTGGTGCTGCTTCTGCTTCTGCTGCACTTTCAACATACATAAATCCTAAACCTGTTTAAAGTTTCATTTCTGTGCTAGCGATGGTTTATCTAGATACAAATTATGTGACTATGCGTGTGTATTTGTGTGAAATTATAAAATTTATTTAAAACAGTCGCACTGCAAACATTAACACCGTTGTACACAAGACATCTGTCAACAGAGTGTCAAAAGTGCAGACGACACTTGAACTGAATTTGAAGTGGAAGAAGATACACCACGGTATGATTCCAGTCTCAACCAACCCTGCTCCGGAACTCAAACTCTGAAAAAAAAAAAAAAAAGATTTCAAATCATAAGTCGATGTTGTGTCGCCCTCTGTTGATGTAATATTCTCCCCCCGCCACCACCCTTCCACCTATTAATGGCTACAAAGAGTTCATCACCTTTTGCGCTTCAGATGAGTTACTTAGTGTGGTGAGCGCTTCTGTTTTTTTTTTCCAGACTCGAGATAGAAGGCAGGCACACACCATCACACCAGTCTCATTCCATTTCGCAAGTTTTAAGACCTTTTTATTGTCTCTCAGTCGACAAGTGAGACGATAAAGAAGGAGGAGGAGGCAGATGGAGAATGAGGACGGTGCCCTTTTGCTTGTCCTCCTTTTGCCAGCACAATTCGCAGATGTTTTATGTTTATTCGCACGACAGCCACCTCGAAGAGAGGGCTGTTTGGTGGCGGCAAAAATTATGAAATTATGGTTCCGTTTTTTTTTTTGTACGTAAGGTGCAGCAACACTGGTGGTTGCAGGTGTCTCTAATTGACGCTGCTTTTGTGGTCATAGTGTGGCTAGAGCACACAAGATATTGGATTTCTTGAGAGAAGAAATGGAAGTGAAATGAAGTTGCGAGGGAAACTATGTAAATTACCAATATTCCGGGACAAAGGAGGACACCATGGGTAAAGCCAAATGGGTAATAGAATAATAGATTCGAATGGGTTACATACATTGCGGAGGATTTTTTTATGACCGACCATTGGGTGGGTTTTGAACAGAAAACAGTTTGTGGTTCTTAACTTTGTTACAAGGCAAGATCATCACCCTCGAGCGAGTTGTTCTTACCAGAAGATTTTGATAGACTTTGAGATGTTTTGTGCAATAAATTGTTGTAAAGACGTTTAAGTTTTCAGAATGAATAGAGCTAGAGGCGTGTTATAACCTCTGAGCTGGTATATGGAGAACAGACGCATCACCTACGGACTTTTCGATAGCATTGACTTTAATGACAAACAAAACAGAAGAGTTCTTTGAGATAGGCTACCAAGATTAATGACCAAGATTCGGTCTTATCCAAGGGAGACTACATAGTCAAAGACTATAGGGTACCAATTCCAAGAAGACAGCTTTATAAGCATTCCTTCAACGAGATCCTCAAAGGCGGTCACGTGTTGGCGATAGCAATACGCCTGACAAGTCTAGGAAGGCGAAGTAAGACTGATGATGAGGTTCTTTCTCCGAATCAACTCCACCTTTTCTGGTCGGTGTGATCCTGCGATCTTTGACAAGTCATCTGCAATCTCTAAGAATAAGAATTGCCAAACTGGATGAAGTTAAACTGGATACGCAGTTTGAAGTCTTGTGCTAGATCGCTAGCAGACCAAAAACGGACTCTTAAGTCTCAGTTGAAGCATTCGATTCCAAGACCATCATAGAGACTATTCGAATCTGTGACCTAATGGACAAGAGAATCCTTGCTTCTTTGGCCAAAAATGATGAGCTAAGAGCTTCGATTTTTCTGTTTGTCTGCCCCAATCCTCCTCTTTCTGACAAGCTTCTGTGATCTACACCACACGCGAAGAACTATCGACCGTGTCAAGCCCTTTAAGCCTGCTTTACTTAACTAGACAACACCTCATCGAAAGCTGATCAGGCTTAGAGGGGTTTGATTATTGTTTTATGAGCGTTGAGTGCTCTTCATTTACCAGAATTGCAACCGAGTAAAGATTAGGGTTGAGATTCTGCCAACGAAGGAGCTTGAGAAGGTTTCTCAAACGAATTCGTTCTCCTGTACTCTGTGCCTACAAGTTCAATTATGCATTCATCGCTGGAATATTCCCTCAAATTATCAAGGGCTGCTTAAGCTAAGGTCAGTTGAGCAATGGCCACAATGTTTGATCTATTGGTACCAAGACCACAGCACATGGCTACGTCTGAGGAACTAGAAACTGATTGGAAGGAAAACATTGTTGTTACTTTAGCAGAAGAGAGTTGAGTTCAAAGCTCAAAAGATATAGGTCTGGCACTAGCGTCCTCTATGGAATTATCAAGTTTTCTTGATCTCCAATCAACAATAAGTCAGGAATGGACGTAGTTCCTTACATTCTTGTTGAACTATTCGCTCACAATATGATAGTCTCGATGCGGCATCCCTACCACCCTAGAGCTATACATCTCGCTAGCACTTCATCATACACTCTGAAAGCGCATTGCAGCATGAAACCGTTCCTAAGGACCGGAAGGAGGAGACGAATGACAAAGTAAGACCTAGAATATGTATTTCCGGAACGAGTTTCGTAGTTTCCCCTCTCAGAATCTAGAAGGCATCCAACAGTCTTAATCAGAACAGGATCCGAATTGTATGACTTGTTGCAACAAAGTTATAACCAACAATTTATTTGGCCGACCTACTAGAAATCGAGGCCTGATATACGCACTGTTCTAAGCAGAGTTTACGAGATATTCTTCCTGCAGTTCTCACTTGAAAAGCCTCTACGATTGCGAAGAAATTCAAGGTAGTACTGATACAACTGACGAAGAAAAAAGCTTCCTTGATAACTTAGGCTACGACTTGGTGCAGTACCGCGAAAGTACTTCCGGCAGTGCAACAGTGTCTTGGCACAATTTTAAGAACTCAATCGTACGTGAAAGAAACAGCATCACCTAAGGACTGGCCAGAGACCAATAGTCATCAAGACATGACAGTAAATTTGTGGGAAATTGGGGTGAGAAAAAACCAAGTAGCCCGTCACTAACTTGACATAGAACATCTGACAAAGACTTATGACAATTACGAATGACTTGGTGAGAACTAAACATCGTGACCTATTTCGCTACTTAACAGCCAACAAAAGCCAGCAAAAGACCTCCAATCCACCAGCGTCTCTGTGGAAATCCACCAAAAACACCAAGAGTGCCTCATAAATTCGTCTCAAAGCTGTCAAATCTTTCACCACCGAAACAAATTTCCGTCCGCTGTTAACAATAAATTTGCCGCTTCATATTTCACACCACACCTCTAAAAGCATACAAATTAATTAGTAAACCCCTGCGTCGACAAGCGCCTCTTCCCACCTTTTAAAAACCAGCCTGCGTCCAGTTTAAATCATAAATCTGCTTTCTTTTGATTTATTCATTAGCAACACAGAAAGATCTCCTCTCAAAGCCATCAACGTACGCCTAAACATTTTTTACTTGACTTCATCGCCAAGATGTTAATCTACATTCCTTTGGTTTACAAAAGCCTCCTCTGTATCTATGTTGTTACAGCTCCCCCCACTTTACCCCATCCAATCGAATATAGGAAAACAAAATAGCTTGACCTCAATTCGTTGTTTAAAATCGGCACACATTGCTGGAGAGACATGCAAAAAAAAATTGTTGAATCTATCCACAAGTTGTATCTACACGAATGTCTGGTTGTCCGACTTAGCTATGATGACGACCACTTCAGGCCACCATATCTCGTTTGCGTGCCGGTTTTTGTTGTTTTTCCTTCAAACGATGATGATAGAAACCATCATAGAGCAGCATACAGAGGCAGCAACAGAGAGACCTACAAAAGCCTTCACTTTCCATACAGACAGGCCGCTTATGTAAGTCTTTTTTTTGGACTTGTGTAAGCATTAGCGCACCGAAATGTAATCGAAAGTAAAAATTAGTTTTTCTATAATTCAAACAAATTTATGTTAGCTCTTTGCATTCCTCCAAGGTGGTCGGTCTGGTTGGCCTAAGTGTGTGGGGGTAGTAGCGCGCAGAAAACTGGGCTAATGACACCCGTTTTTCAATTCCCTGCTGCGAGTCACAGTATGAATTCTATGTCAACGCAATTAAGGGCGTATCCACCATTCGGGGAAAGAGATGCTCTCAAATCCATAGGTGTTCCCGGTCTAATTATGCCAACGACGACGACGACAACGAAATGGTGACAAGTGTGTGAGGAAACTTTAGAGTGAATATACAATTGCACTGAGTTATAGGGGGTAGTTGAACTTTAAGAAGCCCCAAGAGGAGAAAAAGAGAGACTCAACAGAGTCAGCAAAAAGTTCTTTTAAGTTGCTGAGTGTTCCAGTTATAGAACACATTGTTGATGGTGGCGTCGGCGGCGATAGTGAAGTAAACACAACAACTACAAGAGAAGTCAATTAGTTAAGTGATTGACCCCCAGCAAGTAAGCAAGGAACCTAGTACACTAACAGAACCGAACCAAAGAC
Source organism: Criorhina ranunculi (assembly GCA_951813785.1). Taxonomy (NCBI): domain Eukaryota; kingdom Metazoa; phylum Arthropoda; class Insecta; order Diptera; family Syrphidae; genus Criorhina; species Criorhina ranunculi. The sequence continues at coordinate 47,511,670 of OX638382.1, read as the reverse complement.
CCAACAACACCAGTTAACTGAACACAAAGGGAGGCACACAAGAGTATGCTTTCGGGTTGGGTTACTTGTTCTCCTTTTTTTTTTAATGATTACCGCTGTGGCAACGAAGCGGATCTATCTGTATAATTATTAAACGAATAAAAAAAAAATCTTTAATATTTAGATACCTATGGGGAAATTTAAATTATAGTGGGATGGACTTACTCGAGAATCGAAGGAATCAAGGAACCATGAAATCGTGACACTTACCTGAAAGAAAACAGATAATAGAAAAGTTAAAAATACGATTCCACGTATAAGAAAATGTTATTTGAAATAATTTTCCTTAAAAACAATTGAATTTGCTTAACTGAAACGCTGAACGCAATCACTTTTGCTAAACGAATGTTGTTCGCTGAACTTCGCCATTTGAAAAATGATGGCCGCTTGTGGAAAATTGACAGCCAAGATGGTGAATTACACTCGATTAGTGATGTGAAATTTTGATTGGAACTTTGGAACCTAGGGAGCGGCTTTTTCAACGAAATTTTAGGACGTCGGTTTTGGGTGAAGGCACTTGAGAAAGAGAAGCTGTGGAAGGTCAGATAGATGCTCACAGGAAATGATCGACAGCAATGTTGTAAGCAAAATTTCTACGAAAATTATAGATTATGTTCTTGATTTTCTTATTTTGCAAGCTTCAGATCCATCAAAAGTATTTTCGTTAGACACAGCAGCGTTCCAACGTCATCAGATCCAAGCGAGTCGTTCACATTTTAATAGAAAGCAAGGATCTTGATTTCCACAACCGTTCAGGTTTAGGGTTTGGAATTCAACGACTCTTTTGACAAGAATTCTGTTGTCTAGCTGATCAATGTGTCCGACCTGTTTTACTTCGAACAACTATTTCATTATCTTTTTCAAGAGTTTCAAACTAAAAACCAACAAAGACTCGATGGTAACGTAAAAAGTGCACCGCGTACTTCCCAACGTTATGCGCTACAGTTTCAGTCATTTGTGCTCGCCATTGAAGTGAAAGTCTAAGTCTATGGTGTAGCCCCTCGACGTCTCGTTCTGGCTTTCGAAGAAGTCTAAGTCGTAGTCCCTCAATCTAGATTCAATCAAGATTCACTTGAACTGTGATTCAATCTTCCACTCGATGTGACGTCGTGGTAGAACTTTGAACTCTTAAGCGGCTTAATCGCGACATTTAAGGATTCAAACGGTACATGGATCTGTAGAGCAACAACTTAGTTGGTTTTTGGTTGATGCTTCCTATTCCAAGACTCTTCCCAACCATCGATTGGTGAGGCAGACTTCTTAGCGAAACCACTTAACGATTTCGAAGTTCAACCATTAGACTAAGATTGTGGGTACTTTGTGATTAAAGTCGCTGTTCGTTGTAGTCTCAAACTTTTGTCATTGCGCGCCGATGTGTTGCCCGGTTATGACACTAGAAACGATCCATGCATGACTTCGATTGAGCTTAATTTGAGAAAGCGTCTTCTTCCTGTCCAGGACTAGACAAAAAGTTCTTGAGCTATTTAGGGTTTCAATTCTGGAGCATATACTGCTGAATGAGACGTTCACAAAGGGAAGAACGAAGACCCTTTCCTCGGAAGTTAATCAGGTCATTCTTTGTCCACTCTTTCATTTATAAAATGGGATTGACGGTTGCTGAGCCCTGACACTGACTTTTGAAACCTTGAGATTGCTCACTCCGGTTTGTGCTAGAAAACAAACAGTGCTCTGCCTAGTATCCGCTTCCTTGTAAGAAGAAAAATGGAACATTCCATAAGAATATGGAGAGAGAGCTCATCACTTTTAAGGTCTAGTCTGCGGACTGTGAAGGTAGCTCTTTGTCAAATGGACAGTCGCATTGGACTGCCAAGCAAGCTGACTTAGGTTCAAATCCCAGTTTTTCATAGAAAGAGAGATGAAAAGGGACCAACAGTTGTAGTCCAATTTGGCAGCTCCCTGTAAACGTGCATAACATATGGTCCGACCTGGCTATACGGCATCAATATTGCAGAGACTCCACCACAGAACAAAGCGTTTCAAAATTTTACACCAAATAAGGCCGAGACATAAGGAGATCGGTAGAGGACGACTCTAATGTCGGTCACACCTTTGCCGTAAACAGTTTCTGCGTTGCCTCAGCCAATGGAACAAAAAGAATCTTACGTTCGTCTTCAATCTTCCATCATTCCCCTCCTGTGCCACTAAAAAATCGATAAATGTTGCGAACCTTTACGAAAAGCCTCAGACAACTTGTCCCTTTTGAAGCAAATGAAACAAAAGTCATCGACAAGTATAAGCGATAGTCCTAGGAAATCTACGTCCTACGACCTTAAATTTAAAAACCACCCCACTTATCAAAGAAACTGAAGTCACTGGGATGCACTTTCTCCTCCCTGTTTCGTTCACTGCATCCTATCTCCGAGGAATGCCCACTTACAGTCCAGACCAACCGATTTCCATTGGAACAAAAACTCGTCAATCTCTGATTTAAGAGTGCGGTCATCCAATCCAGTGAATGTTTCACTCATGTCGACCACTCATCAATAAGAAATCGTTTTCGATGGGGATACAGATGCATTCGATTCGTTGTCCCATACTGACAACAATTACAACTCTAAATAGCCTCCACAATCTTCCAAATAGCTTCTGCTACAATTTCAAATGATTCCCATCAATATTCCCAGCCGATGCTACCAATCCAAACCGCATTCCTGACCAAAATCCTACTCAATTCACTTTGGCAATTCATCACAGAGTTCAAAGACCATCTATCCGTTGATGCCAAACCCGGGATCTGATTAATGTCATGTAATGAGTTTCAAGTTTCTTAACTAACTTTCCCGGTCTTCCCTGTTTAGGAATTCAGTATTACCTGAGCTCCCTGCTCAATTTAAATTAACCCCCCTCAACGACGACGACGACAACAACGGTGACTACGGCCCAGAGCGACACTTTAAGGGTTTATGTGCACCGACCAAGTAGCATATGCAATTGCCAAGGATTACAACAAAAGGTTCCCGGAACCAGTAGCGGCAATGAGCTAGCTCTGGTGGTTCTGTACTCAGTGTGTTCATCATTGCAGCGCTGAATTAATTTTTTTTTTTTTTTCTGTTTTCACCCTTCTTCGTGCATCCTAGCAACCGATGCAGCCGACATGGACTTCCTTTTTTTCTCGTTTTTCTTTTTTTCCGTTTCTTTTGTGAATAATCGAGTGTATGTGCGCCCAGAAGATAGGAATACAGCCGCACACATCCCAACCCTTGTGGAATAACCTGAATTTTCTCTATTATTTGAAAAATTTCCATGAAAAGTCCTATACTCGCGCACAGCAAGCAAGGGTGTTTTTAACATTCATTCTCTCTCTCTCTCTCTCTCTCTCATTCCCTTTGTGTGTGTGTGAAGGGATTCGAATTAAATGTTGGAAACTGAATAAAATGTAATTTTCCTTCGTCTAGATTGGAAATTTCCCAACGCGAACACTATTCATAGAGAATCGTGACAGCAAGAGCGGGATAAAATGCATCCACAACGCATGTAATAATGTGAAATGTAATCCTTAATGAAACACACGCTTCACCGTTGACACTCCTGGTTGCATACCTACCTTCAGTTTTTATCTATCCACCCCTGAGCCCGGGATGCCGGGATGATACGTGCCAGGAATTAAAAATGAATCGGAAGTGAACTGGAAAAGAACCGCACACACAAACTAAACGAAACGGCAAATAGCAGGCAACAATCAGGCACACCGTTAGAGATACAAAAACAAAACTGAAAATGAATGAAATTTTTGAAAAACGAAAAAAAGTTGAAAACGTTTTTGGAGGTTTTTACTGCATACTTTTGCGGGGAAAATTCATCGTTCCTCGGTGGACGTACCAACACCACACACACAGAGTTGAGCTGTTTGTTGGCTTCGGCAGTCAGTGTTTAGTTTAAATTTTTTGAGGTTATCCCTCGATTTCCAGTGGGAGAGTGGGATTTGCTTTGCTTTTTTCTTTGTTGTTGTTGTTCCTGTCGGATGGCAGGCAGTGAAATATGCAAAAAAGTGATTCGAAATTGTAACGATTTTTCATTGTGATTTATTTTTTCAGCAATGGAACAAGGAGGACAGTCTTAAACGGTGTTTGTGAACGAGGAAGACTGGTATAGTTTTTGGGAACAGATAATAGACAGAATGTGGACTAAGGAATGGTTACGGCATGAAAAATGGCATTTTATACATTTGACTCTAGTCTGTTATGACTGCTGTTTGTTTGGGAATTTGGCATGACTTCAAAGCCAAATGGCCAAATGGCGTCATTAGATCTAGCCATTAATTGGCATGTGGTGGATGTAAAGACTTGAGGGCTTGATTATGAGTCCACACCATCGTAATCCAAAATATATTTGAAGTCAAAATGTCATTATGTCTGAAAAGTTCTGAAACAGTGATGCCAAAGTTAGATTTGTTTCTCTCAATGGAAGCACATTTTAATTTATCTTACCACACAACTCTATAATTGACTTTTTCAGATTTAGGAATGAATACAGAAGGAATAAGGAACCTTTTCCAGTTTAACACTGTTTGCTGCATAGCATTTAAGACTTTGAAGATATAAACATGACAGCCGTCTATGGTATGCCTGCAATCTGATGTCTCCTCAGATTTATATGTCCACGTCAGACACGAAAACTCCGTCCGAAAAAGATGGTTCTTTTAGAGAAAATTATCGTTTTGTGGACTAGCCACATATTTTTAAAAGCTGCTTTTGATGCACTTATATACCGTACACATGAAGGGAAGTCAATGTCGTCTACATCCACAAGCCGGGCAAGCCCACCCACACCAATTTAACCAATAAGTCCCACGTCATTTTTACTGAAAACATTAGAAAAATTAATCGACATCCACATTCACGTCCAACTAAAGTCGGGGGACATCTCACCAGCTCAACACACGTATGTTAAGGGTCGATCAGTACAAAAATCACTGCATCAGAAGGAATATACCCTTGTAACCGTCCTGGATATTGAAGAAGCCTATAACAATGCGAAACTAAAAGTCATACATCAGGTTCTAGGTTCCCTGGTACTCTGGGTGGATTGTATGCTCAAAACAAGACGCATAAGGGTAGGATGGTCATTAAACACAAGCCCTGGTTACCAAAGGCACACCTCAAGGGGTGTTTTATCACCACTTCTATGGGAACTTAGTTGTAAACGAGAGCTCAGTTGAACAAAAGTCCCACCTATCATTTCGGAACTATTACAATCCGCGCGGAAAATTCACTCAAAAACTGGGCGAAAAAAAGTGGTCTAGACATTAACCCCAAAAAAAAACAGAGCTAGTCCTTTTTTTTCAAGAAAAGGGTGATGCCAACATTTATGCAAGTTCCCGACAATAAATGGAATACAGCTCCGAACCCTGGAAAATGTCAAGTATCTTGGCTGCATATTAGACCGCCAGTTGAGCTGGAAAGAAACCACCCTAGGAAGAACAAAGAAAGCAACTCTTGCAATCTGTGCATGAAACAGAATCTTTGGAGTAAAAATGGGGATCAAGACCCACAATCCGACAGCTGAAATCCTAATCTCAAAGCACAAAGTCTCAAACTTTTGGATCCCGGGACATAGAACCATCAATGGCAATGAGAAAGCCAATGAATTGGCAAGCATAGGATCAAAACCTAACCAAAAACTGATCGGTCACTCGGTTGTGACCATTCACAAGTTATAAAACGAGACATACGGTTAGACTTCTGCAAACTTGGCGATGAGAGATGAAGCACACTGGCAGTGGCCACAATACAGTAAAAAGAGAACATAAGAAATACTAACGCCGAAGAGACGTTACATAATACTACAGGCTACAGGCTCACAGGCAACAACCTACTGGCAGCATATCTAAAAAGAATTCGACTTAGTCCGACCGAACTCTGCAGAGATTGTGATGATATAGACGCGGAGGAGGACACGACGCACTTCTTCTACGACTGCCTGAGCCGCAACAGAACCAGTGACGCAGGCGAACTGTCAACCATGCCACCAAAGGTCGTTCATACTGGATTCAGGGTGGTTTAGGAAGGCGACCAATAGGTAGCAATTAATACTTTTTAACTTCCACGCAAGCACACCCATGTAGGATCAGAATGCCACCACCCAGCACCAGCACGTTGTGTCTAGCTAGAGGATGAGGTGGCAACTGCCCAGAATATTTTCGACTCCCAATAGATGCAATCACAGTCGAATATCTTTCAAACAAATCCTGGTTCCACAGGCCCACAGAAGCATAGACTTCACGTTGATCGTAAAATGTGACGAACTGAAGGCCCCATGAATCACACACAAAGACGCAGTGGAAAACGTAATTGTAGACGTAGCGACACACCGACTCTATCGTAATGCCCAATGAGGCAATTCGTCTATTTAAGGACTTTTCATTGACTAAACTCCACGTACTTACACACGTTCTTCTATCGATTAAAAGGTTCCCTACCCTTTAAATTATTTAAAACAAATTCATAACACCAGACACTTAAACATGTGACGATAATCAAATATGAAAGAATCTGTTGATTCTCAAAACGTTAATTGGAACACACGTACCCATCCTTCCTAAATCATTTAAACCACACTGCCTAAGTAGGTCGTAATTTATGTCAATTCGTTGTGTAGGCAACCTTTTCTGTTCCGTGTTTTATCCATATGACATGTCTCGTTTTAATTTATCCCCCTATACGCATATAAGCTTCTTGACATACCACAAAACGGTGCCATGTCTCCCCCGCCCTCTCATGCGTGGTCCGCGTTCATGAAACCTTCATCAGATAAACGTGAGAAATCCTAAAAATAACTTTAAAATCCTTAAAATGTCGGTCCAACAAGAAAATCTCAATGGATTTTGTTCTCGAATGCGATAGAGACACACACTTTCGCATGACATCCCTTAAATGTCCATATATGACCGTGCTCAAGTTGTAGATTCTGAATCCACTCCAGAGCTGTGGGGTGGGGTGTGTACAAAGAAAGAAAATCAACTTTTTGTGACAAAATTTGTTCCATTATTCGATTCTCATCATAATTTTTCGAATGAATTTCAATAAGGATTTCTCAAAAGATATATATTTCCCACCCTCTTACTGTAAAAGTATCTCTCCGACTTGATTATCCCTTTAACCAAACACACAATTGAAAGTTTTCCAGTGGCATTACGACTAGTATAGTGAACATCTTTCAAACTTTTACAAAACAAATCTACGGTAGCTACCTACCTATATAGCTAACGTATCAACCCCAAACCGACCTAATGTCTATTCACTACTTAATCAAAACTACCATGTGCCGAGAGGAAACTGTTTTCCAACCCCCCAATCTGCATGAAATTAAAATACACACAAGGACACAACGAGAAAAAGACACTGAGGGTGGTAGGTAGTTAGGGTTGGTTTTAAAAGTTGAAATTTATATTTTCGGTGCAAATGGGAATTTTTTTTTTACAGTTTACAATTCTCTCTCGGTTTTAGATACCCCGGGGCAAAAAAAAAGGTGGAAATTGGATAAATGCGAATGAAAATGCTTAACACGAGCTGTTACAACAACAAAAAGAAATCTTAAATCTCAGGGTAGCACCATCATGCTGCTCGTCTGTGTTTTGTTGAGAGAACGGGGGTCGAGCGTGTAGAGAGATGTAGCGCAACGGATTGAAAGTGAAAAGATTAAAATAAGGGTTGAGAAGAGCCAAAACAAAAAAAAATAAAAATAAAAATAGAAGCCCTTAGCAGACTCCAACTGGGACTGATGGCTATGGCTAGTCCTTCTTCTTTCATTCAGTTTTGTTAGAATAGAATTTGTTAGTTCGTTGGACAAGAGGGATAGCTTATCATTTGCAGGCTGGAATTACCAAAAGGAATTAGCGACTGAATTGTTCATTTTGTAGAAGATTCATGGGACTATGAACAAAACGTTGCCAATTACGGAGCGCTAAGGATGGCAAGCCAAAGACTATTGCTTTTAGAAAATATTTCCATTTAACATTTCACAAGTCATTTAAAGACGAAATTTGGCAGCACTGTGTAAATTGACACATTAGATGTCAAATGACAAGTTAATGAAAAACGTCTTTGATAGAAGTTCCAGGGTTATAGTGGCAGCCAGCATGCGCCAAGGACACTAGGACCAACAGAAGTCTATCGTAAAACCACGATATGGAGGGGAATCCCCCAATCTACCCGTCAAACCCCTTGGGGCTTGGAATGTGTCAAATCGTAGAGTTTGTTGAGAAAGAATGCTTACAAATCGACCTTCCTTTTGAGAAACAGGACAGAACAATTCTTCTCTTTGTCTCTACAGCTCTGACAGAAATTATTTGAAAAGAGGCTTAACCCAGTCGCATACTTGTCCAAGGGCTGTAGCCAGTGATGACACCTATTGCTGTGCTCATGTGCAGTCTATCTACGAGGCAAGATCAAGCTCTTAGAACGTTTCAGATCAAGCTTGTGGTAAATCTGCTTTGTAGTCTAGCACATGGTATCATTAGACCATCTATGGTTTGTTCTGCTAACTGCAAGCTCAATCTGAGGCTTGTATGTACCGAGATGCATACCTAGATTTTGTATTTCTACTTAAATTCGCCTTACAGTTCATTTAGCATGTCTTTATGCTCTGGCACCCAGGATAGATGGATATTGAATTGCTCCGCCATCACGTCAAGAGATGGCGCTGTTACAAAACTTAACTTAAGGGAGCACTACAGTGAGTCGTGGTCCTGGACCTTAACCAACAAGTGTCCCCAGACAGATCTATTTGTTGGTTGAGGTGCGAGTCGCAGCCTTCCTCTACTGCGCCGTCCCTCGGGGTGGATTCGAAAATTGTCCAGGCCGGAGCATTGGTGTCCAAGGTCTGTTAGCCAGTTCTACTCGCATCTTTACACATCGTCAAGTGAGCAATCAAATAAGCTGGCAACAGCAGCACATTTTTGGAGCTTCCTATCGAACCTCACGTCAGCACTTGTAGCTTGACCGCGATCTAAGTATGAAATCAATAGAAACAAGACGGTGGTGCGTGATGACACTTTTGTCAAGATATTTGACTCCTCAAGCTAGGAAAAGGAGGAAAATTTACCTCCAACCGCCAGATAGGAGCGTAACACTGGGATGAATCATGAATATTAAGCACCAACTTCCGACTAGCGCGACTGTTCCAACCTTTTTAAAACACGGCTTACAAAGATTCGTGCTTCTAAATCCAACAGTCTTTCGATGCTAGTTCAAATCACTTTTCCTTAGGTTTGGGAAGTCACCTACTTAGTTCTACTCTCACTTGGCACCTTTTTGTTTAAACCTTTATCTACCAACACTGTGCTTTACTCATGACAATCTATCGGTGCATGTGGATCTAGAGTGTCCGAATCTTCTCCAGCTAGAGCATTAGTCTTTCCGTTTCTCAAGATATCTGCGCGGTGCATCAGTCTTTCTCTTCGATTGAAAAAATAGGCACAGTCCTGCTCTATAACACTTTGTCAACAGCGGAGGTTGCTCTCGATTATTTTCAGAGAAAAGTCGAGTGATCTTCAGTCTCGTCAAGACAGTGAGTAGAGAAGATGATATAACCACAAGCTGTACTGTACAGGTTGTTCAGGGACATGTACCTTGTCAGAGGAGTTAAGTTAGGTTCGATTTATGGTTGACAATCATATCTATTGCGTACATACATTGTTTTTACCTTCAGGAAACTTGAAGCCATGTCTAGAGAAGAAGGACTTAGCAAACAGTTGACGTGAATCTCGGCAGGCTTCTCACTCTAACCTCCCGTAATTTATCAAAGAACACACTACTAAAGGTCTTCAGTGTTTCTACATGTGAGGTTATTAATGCTAGTTACCCGATTTCTCTGTGTGGTATCACAATAGGCCTTCGTTCTAGCTTAAGTGTGTCCCTGCTAAGCAAAGATAGCCACCCAGCCTAACTTTCGTTGACTATACAGAGAGACACTCACGGAGCAGCTGACAAAGGGTTTTAACTTCCTCTTGCAGGTTCTGCAAAATTAGTTTTAAGCTGCCTCGAGTAGCTTTGTGTAAATGCCGACAGTTTAGCTAGACAGTGCTCTGGGTATTGCGCTGTATCCAAAAGAGAAGAAGAGGGGTGAGATGTGGGTTCTGGCATTAACCTTTTAAGTTTACCCGCCCTCTCATAGCTTTCGATATACAGTGTCAACTAAATGGCCCTTGATGTCTTGTTTGGATACCGATTGCGGAGTTAAACAAGTCTTAATCTGATTGTTGCGAACATCAAAGCCTTTACGACTGTCTGACTGCCTAGGTACACAGTAACTATCTCTCAAGCTATTTTCCTTTCTTTGATGATCTCTTCAGCCTGAATCAATGGTCTCGTCTAACACGCCAGCTCATGTGGCGATCTCCATCTTGAAGCCATCTCCAGACGCTTCTGTCAAAAATCAGAATGGTCAACATGTGGCCCGAAAGTCAGTTTCGGCCTGTTTACTCGCAGCCCCCAACCAAGCTCCGGGCTTGATGGCAACCAATGGCAAAGACTTTAAGAACTTCGCTTCAAACATAGGATATCCACTTAAATTGTTGAAAAACCCTCCTGAACAGTGGCTCTAAAGTGGAATACCTTGTCGAGCAAGACTTTGTTCATAAAAAAAACTCAAAAAGATTCAGCAATTGAAGTCCTGCTTCCTCGTCGAAAAAAAAAAAAAACTAGTTCAACATAAGACAACTACCAAACTAAAGAAAACTTTCACAGAGGCAAACCTTCTATAAACCTCACCTTGCTTCCGTAATCTTTTCCTGATAAATGCGGTTCCACGGGAACTTCCTTTACCGCAAAAAAAAACCCCCCACCCTTCCTCCTCTTGTTGCTTTGTTATGCAAATTTATCAGTGTTCTCTGTCCAAATATGAACCTCAAAAGAAGTTTACGAAAACGTTCCATCATCCTTCTTGTCAACCTGTGTAATACCTGAACAGTTCTCTCTCTCTCTCTTTCCCTACTTGAATAAGGAAGAAGCACACACACACTCAAGAAGAAAAGTAGAAGAAAAAACAGGACTCTCACATTTTTTTTTTTTAGTTTTAGTTTTGAGACTTGGGTGGCATGCAAACTGGGATAAAAGCACCCGAAAAGAGATGAAAAAAAAAAAGGAATTGGAAAATTGTAATCATCTTAACTGCAAGCCACCTGACTGCAATGGAATTTACCTTCTTCTCTTGCCACTTGGTTTCCGCTTAAAAAATTATTTTTCCTTCGACTCCTTGTGTCTCTATTTCTATCTTTCCATCGCCGGTGTGTGTCCTTTTTTTTTTGTTGAGGACTGCACTCAGGAGAATGTACATTTAAGTGAAGGTTTTGGCCAAAAGCATTACCTTTTGTGATTTTTAAACAAAAAAAAAAGTAAATGTTTTCTTTTTACGAGTATATCCTCCTTTTTCGTCCTTTTTCCTGCATTTTTACTGATCGTTCTGTGGTTGTACGAGTAGATGGATAATTTTTATGTTTTCTGATTTGTAAAGGACTTTTTTCAGGTAATGAAATTCAAGATGGTAAAAATCTGATATCCTTGAGGCCACCAACAAAGTGCATTACTCTCGTTATCTTCTTGTGCCTCCTTCTGTCTATCTCTGTCTCTGTGGTGTCCTTTGAATTTTTCGGGATATTGAAGTAAAGTGAGAAAGTTATTGCTATACCTGTGCAAACACAGTCACAAGTAAAGAATGTAAAGTGAAACTTTTTTTTTTCATCCACTCCTTCGAAGGAAACATACGAAAAAAAAGGAATCTTGAGACATCCGCCGAGACATCGATTTTTATTTAAATGCACGAAAATATTTGCAAAGAGGAAGGGAGAGCAGAGAGGATTCCATCCCAAGGAACAGAAAATAAATTTATATAATTAAATTGAGGACGGGACTGAGATTAGGAGGAAAAGAAAAAATGGAAACAAAAGGAACAGAGCACAACTAATGGTCGTTAAAAATGAAAAACGTTGTTCGATTTGTTCAGTGGTTGGCAGGTTGGTTATAAATTTAAAAAGGAAACATGTGTTCCTTCAACGGGCAGGTAGAGATTTGCCAGGGAATTAAGGGAGATTTACAAAAATTCGCTTGAAATATTGTGTTCCAAGCTGAGAATGGAATGTTAACTGACAGCAAAGAAGCGGCATTTGATGAAATTGGCGCGTAGGACTCATCATCACTCTTGGTTACCTGAATGCATGTGGACAAAGTCTTGTCGCACTGCATGAGGCCTAGGGCGTTTTGCTATCGTTTTCAATTACCCTTAGCCCTCCTAAATCGTTTGCTGCAGAGTGCTAGTTCAGATTAGATTAGATAACGGGAGAGTGTTTGGACAATTAAGGTACCTCGTGGTACTTCTATATCTGGAGGTCTGGAAATTTTTTTATGCAAGAAGCCGAGGAACTTCGCTAAGAGTGGGCGAACGACAGCAAGAGGCCTTTCAGAGTTTATCCTAAAGAATTTGCTTTCTAGGAAACTTCTCTCGAAACAGGGACAAGGACTTCATTAAGAATTGAGGGTCTCAGTCCTCATAGGATTCATGTGTAGATTTGGTGGCCTAAAGTACTTGAGCAGACAGCGGCAAGGAGGAACCGCCTCTCTGGGCATGACAGGCGCACATGCCTACAACCGTTCGTTGGGTGGGCGGCTGCAAGAAGCGCCATCAAACTGAAACTGGAATAAAAAGTTCAAACCAGGTTATCCCGTAGGATACTTGTACATAGCTAACATTATTACCAAGAACGACAATAATTAGGGAACTATGTTTTGACAGGGAAAACGCGGTGGTCTTTCATTGGACCCCAGAAGTTCTTGAGTTAGAGCTGAACCCGCTTACCTTCAAATTTGAGCGGAACCATCATAGATTAGTGCTTAAGCCTATTCTCATCGTGGACAACATATGAAGCTCAACCTTTGCTTTCCTGATCTGGCTGCATTCACCCAGTTTGGTGCCACCATTGACCGACCCAAGATACAAGAGTCTCTAACTTTCTCAACCAATACAGACTTCATTGTCGCTTCGAGCGTGGCAAGACATTTGGTCCCATTTGTGTTGACAGGCTTTAGAGACCTATACGAGCTGTACATCGACAAAAAAAAAAATACGTATTCGACATTTGAAGTGGCTAGGGCATGTAGAGGGAGCGGTACCAATGTTCCAACTCACAGAATCTTTGAATCTAAGTCAGAGGAACAACACAGTAGAAGAATACCTTGCCTAAGAAGGCAGACACAAGTAGAAGGCGACCTCAACTTACTTAAAGTGTGCAACTGAAGGCAATTATGTAATTTACAACCGGGCTAACTGACGAGGCATGTTGATAAAGGATCTGGGTGAACAATGTATATATGTAGCTGTGAGGTTAAGACATGTGAAATCCTGCGCTTCTGTTCGGGAATGGAGTTGGGTCTCTAGCTGTGATGGCACATATAAAACCCCTCAAAATGGAACTTGGCGTAAAGGTTGCCTTAAGCCAAGAAATTTATTAGTTTCATAGAAAAGAACAGGAAGAGAAAGCATGATTCAGAGCTCTTAACACAGTTCTCCGCGGATTACTGCTGACTCTAGTCTTTACATACACTATGAGTGTCGACCCTGTCTCAAAGAAGGTGCCAATGCTCCGTCATAGTTCGTCGTGCCACTGAAACATTCTGACAAGATCTAGATCTTATACAGGATTAAGCCTTGAAAGTACGTGTCCATGCAGATATTGAAAAAGACCATTTTGTTGGGTCCCTTTTCGTCTCCCTCTTCACAGTGGTACTCCAAAGAAGCAAAGCTTAAAACAACCTTTTAAGTCGGAGTCGTCAGCACAAGACAGTTCATCGCTCAATATGCCTTCGTGCCCCACATAAGTCAGGTTACTTCCATGAGCTTGTTAGCAAAACTTATAAGCAATGACATAAGAATGACGTTAAGAGGTTGACTTGCTGATTTCCAGCATGGTTAACACGGTTTCCGTTTAGAAAAGGGACTCAAGTCAATCATCATTGCAAAGGTCCCCAGAGCATCGACTTCCGAAACGCAATACTGTGGCCGCATAGAGCTTCCACAAAACCCTAATCGAAATACCTCCTGACACGAATGACTGTATTGAAGTTTTTGCCAACCAAAAGCCCTACAAGCCTTCTGTGACAAGATTAGATGGGATCTTCGAGTCCGAGGTTAAAGACGAAAGAAATAACAGACCAAGGCCTAGCTGAATGGATATACCTACTTGTCAGAATGTTTGACGTAAAAAGCAATGTGGTCTAGATCGATGAGAACGGAAAGCTCCGGTACCAGAAGTAGCCTTTCTTTCCTCAGCTACATAGCTAGGACTCCATCCAATAAGTTGGCGAACAATTTGTATGAAGTTATGTAGCCTAGCAGCCTTTTCAACTTATATTTCACTTGCTTTTCACTAGATGGCGATGTACTCACAAGCCTGAATCCACCGTGACGATTTGAGTTTTAATGATTTGCAGGTCCACCGTAATCCGTAATTCAATGATTGACAATGTTCCCCAACAAAATCCTTGAAATCCCCTCAAAAAACCACTTCAAAACAACTTCCTTTCTCTATCTTCCGCAACAATTTATCAAAATATCTCTCCAAAGTGCTTGTAATTGCTTTGAAACCTTTTGCCCCTTCTCCATTACAGAAAACATTTTGATGTCCACTTTCCTCCTTTGTCCAACTGTGCGCGGTCGTCAGCTGCTGCCAGCCAGTAATACAAAAATACTGCACGTGTGCCAAGCAGCAATTGACCTTGCACATGTAACAACGTTGCTCCTGCTGACGTTCTGTATACGAGCACTGGTGCTTCATGGGGTAAAACATAAACTATTGCGCCACTACAGCACGCGTGTGCTGCCAATTACACTTGCAGAATCCATTCTCGTGCACTGTTCTGTCCACTGAAGTGACAAAGACGTCAATGGGGGGAGAGCACAAGGAGAAGTGAATCCAATCAAAATATGACCAAGGCGCGCGCAAAGACCAATTTGAATGTGTAAGCAAAGCAGTCCCCATACTTCCGAGGCAAAGTCCATTGGACCCAGAGGAGACCACAGCAATTGTTGTCATCTGTCGGTTTTTTGATATATTATAGGGGAGCAAGGGCAACAGACTCAAGAGAGAAAGGAACCAAACAGGAGTGCCAACCACCATCTCGATCTCGTGCCAAGGATTTATTTACTGGGGGTCTCCTCTGTCTGCCTGTCTTTGTTCGGATGCAGTTGTAATCCATCCCCAGCCAGCATGTGCCAACAGATGAGGAATTAACAAAGAACACACGAAGATAAAACGCAAAATAAAACCGAGAGGACAGAGAGGAAGAAAAATGAAAATTCATCTTTTTAATAGCGCTCCCCTCCTGGGGCTGTTACAATACTCTCTAATGAGGCCTAAATGTGCGTGTGCACCTCTTGCTCCTTGGCATAGGTTGAGTGTCGATGATGATGATGATGGGTTACCCTGCACCTTGTTTTATTTTTGTTGTCGTTGAACATCTGCTGATTATATCAAGCAGTAAAATTCAATTGAAAAACAAAGTGCTGCCAAATAGTCAGCAACACCTGTGACTCGCATAATCCAATTTAAAAACTCAACTCAACGATCGAAATGCGAAATAATTGAGTTTCCATTGCTCTGGTGATGGACGATTGACGACATTCTGAAGCTCAGACACGCGCAAATCAATAATGTTTTGTCATTCAATTAAAATTGTTCAAACAATTGGACATTTCTGTGAATCTATAGTCTCACGTTGTTTGTACATTTGTGTGTGTGTGTGATGTCGTTGGACATTGACAATGTAATGAATCTTCCCATCCAAGAGTTGGTTATCCACTCGTTCAAACGATTTTCTCATTTTTGTCATCAATTCATTTGCAACCCCCACACACAAAAGGGGTGACCAACAATTTGGCTTTACTTTTTTTGTACAGTATGGGTAAAAAGTTTGCGACACTTCTGTTGGACTCTGAGATCATCAAAAGGTTGGAAAATAAGTCAGCAGAGTCACCAAATCACTTCACCTTTTGGGTTAAAAGTAGAGAAACGCCAATTCGTCATCGTACGCCATTTTTGATGATCCATAGACTGATGTCCATAAGCCAACACCAGAGGTACAATAGCTCAAAAGTCTATGCAACTACTTGTGTACGCCAACAACATTGACATCATTGTAGGAACTCAACGAGCTGTCACTGGTGTATTCGCGTGTAATAAGGCAGACGCGGCCAAAACTCGGTTAGCGGTGAATGTGGACAAAACAACATCAACGAATCGGATAAAACATCACTGTCGACAACTACAACTTCGACGTTGTTAGGGACTTTGTCTATCTTGGCTCTGATGTCACTTCTGACAACGACATCTCATCGGAAATCAAACAGATGGTCATCAGTCGACACACCTTCGTCGGTCAGAGCCTCAAATCCAAAGAAACTCTCTGAACTAAGACAGAGTTATTGGACACATTTTTTTTTTTTTAATAACGCCACGATCCTTCCAAGCACATATCGACAAGCAAATGTTATTCCGTGTTTCTCTATTTTGAGCACCTACACACTTTCAGAATGCATATCATGCTTCCTCAGTCAGTAAAGTTTACAAATTGCTTTCAATCTTCAGTTTTCCTGTCAAATGTCACTTTTTCAAAACCTAAACAGAAATGTCAGTCAACTAGATATGTACATATGTACGTGTCAAAATCTTTTGACACTTTGCAATGCTTGTTGCTCTGGCATTCGAACTTCGAACTCACTACTTCTGGCTGTTGGTCATTTTCCTAGGTAAATTCAGACCAAAGTGCCATTTCATCGGTACAATACCAAAATGTTGTCTGAAATGCAGATGTGACGTAATTTACAGACGTCAAGTTCAAATGTCAAATGCGTAAGCTTTCCTTTTTACACAAATTTGGCAATGAGCTCAAGAACTTGTTACTCAAGAATTGGGTTTCATTCGCCCCACCAATTCCGAATAATTTACGACTAAAGTTTTGACATTTACTCCAACCTAACGTCATGTGCCAATATTTGATGTGTAAAATTTACCACATCAAACAAATACACACCTCCACTGACCACAGAAAGGGTTTATTACTTTCGTTGCATACTGTCCGTCAGTCCCCTTTTTTTTCAATTCCAGCTCCACATTGCTTCCGCTTTCGCCATCAGAAACACTTTTTAGAAAAAAAAAACAAAAACTTTGTAGACAATGGAATCATCATCATCGCCGTCAACAGCACCAGCATCAGGTCCTCTAGTTAGTCGATCCTAGGCTTTTTGGTTCTATGTACGACTCCCTTATTGTTTGACTATAGACCTAGAACACACACACACACTCTGGTCTGGTTATCCGCATGCAACCGTTCGCTATGCTCGGTTTGAAAAGTGGAAAATTGAAACACAAAAAATCATCCAAAATGATGGGTCTGCGTTTGCCAACGGGGTTTTGGCCTGACAAACAAAAGGAAAAACGGCCGACAAATATCACTTTGAACGGCACAATAACACCCCCTGTGTGTGTGTTTATATTTTCCCCGAGCCGATATGACGTACAAAGAGAATAGGAAAACACAACAAAACGAGAAGAAGAAAAAAACTATGCGCCAGGCTATGTCCACAAGGAACGCGTTTATTGACGCTCGCTTAAGTTACAGGGTTAGTGCAGAGAGGAAGCGCGGTACGGCGACTTCTCTTAACTCAGCGTAAAATAAAAATAGAAAACGTTTCCGAGTTCATTTTCCTCGTCTTTTTCGTCGTCGTTGTCTTTTTCCTCTTCGGGATGTGCTGAGCAAAAAAAAAATTTGAAAATCTGATTTTTAGCCAACGCAACGCAAAAGAAGGGGCGAAATGAAACGAAACACACCCAACCCACAGAGAGAAAGAGATCGATGACCTTTAAATAAATATCCTCCTTGCCGAGTAGGGTAGAGCGGTTCATCGGTGTGGTGATGAAAAGATTTGCAAGAGAACTGCAAGATTACAGAGTCCTGCAGGGCGGGTAATCAATTTTCGCCGGAAACACGAAAAAAAAGGGATAATCACGGGGATATTTATCAACGTCGATCAGGAATCGGGATTCTGTAACCCGAGGTGAAATATGAGACACTTTGGAACGTTACAATTTTTTTTTTTTTTTTTAAGGAGACAGGATGAACGACAGGAGTGATGCCGTTTACTGCAGGGTGGGCTAGCTAGATAAGTGTCACGATGACTATTTTTTTGGGGCGGATATAGGCGAATTAATTCGTCTGCAGGCACATCAAGTTTTAAGGAAGTCAACTACGGTCGACTAAGTCTGCATTAATTATCCACTTTGGCGTTGTTAGGCAAGGCTAAGGATTTAAGGAAGATAAAGTCGTTCAAAGTGGTGAGCACGTTGTGAACTGTGACATGAGAAACAAGTTTGGAGGATGGAAGGGTGTGGCGACACTAAGTAAGCCTTCTCTGGAAGAAAAGATGAATGAATGTTATGACCAATCACCCTTCTAATGGCGACAATGCCAAAGCTAAAGATCCAGCTCTCATTACAGATGCTATCACAAACTAATTTTGTAATCAGGCACAGGAAATCATATGCTGAGTACAGTTCACTGGGGTAGGATAGACAAACTCCACACGCTGCACCCTGGGTAATGCCAAAAGCCTATCCAAAGGTGGTCGACAAACACTTCAATACGATATGAGTGTAGTTCACCTTTGTTGAAGTGAAACTTCTTTTGTCAAGCTTGCATGACCGTAACGAAAAGTGAAACACTTATTAAATCCAAGAGGGTGAGTGTTCGATGGGTAGAGTAAGAAGATTAGGGTCATGCAGTTAGTCAGTGAGAGGAATATTGATCGCCCAACTCGTTATGAAAAGAAACCGCCAATAAGCTTTGGGCTCGACTTGGAGCCTACGCTGGATTTATATAGCAATAGTGAGACAAATCCAGATGGAGCACTGGACAGTAAAAGTAAATTTCAGAAGTAATCATGCGTCTGGATAATGGATGCTTTAAAACGGATTTCCACCGCTGCACTGGACACAGTACTTTACTTGCTTTCTGGTGGCACCTGTGGAAAGCGAATGGCAACAAGAGCTGCAAAATCATCACAGTTAGCTAAAGCATTCACGAGCCACTTAAGGATCTTGTACGGCAGTGATATTATCCCAAGTAAAGCGGACTGTATCGTATCGACTGCAAGCCGACCAGAATTCCTGGCAGGGGGTTTCGGAATCTGAATCTGCGATAGAGATGGATCTAAAAACAGCGAATTGTATGGGACACAAGGGTTTCCAGACAACTACAGAGCGGACAAGGAAAGGGGTGGATAAGAACTTCTCTGAAAAAAGAGAAGAAGATAAAGTTCCGGCTTGATACTGAAGACAGAAGAATGGAAAACAGCAGGTGAAATAGCACTAGCCTTCGGTCTAACCTAGATCTAAGAGGACAGAAAAATGTCTGTCTATCAACAGGAAATGCCTGAGCCCTCACCGCTAGGCATTCTGTTAGAATGGGTGGCCCATCTAACGATTTCTGTTGCAGCGCTAACCCATTTTCTGTGCACCTGTCCTGCCATGAGGAAGCCAGGCTTGATATTAACAGAATAAGGAGCTTTGTATCGGAGTCTCAGTTCTTCCGCAGATAGTGTGGAACAGGAATGGGTTAACAGCACAGTATTTTCCTTTAGAAATACGGGTAACTTAACTTGCAAGGTTCCTTGTGTAAGTAAGCTTAACAGCCACCTAGCCCAACCTAACCCAACTTGAACCGACAATAAAGTAAGACTACCGACAGCATGTTTCAATTTTCGTTACGCTCTCAAGCTACAGTGTTTGATTTTTAAAGTGAAACTTATTTCTGTCTCTGGTTCTACAGTCCTGAAAAGAAGCTGGGTACGGCCAGGAGCTATGCTTCTTTTAAGGGCTAGTGCAACACAGTCGCACAAAAGGCGGTCGAATAGACCCTATATAGCTTCTGCAGTAGTCGTTGTATGAAAGACCTAGCCGTGCTCCGACAAAAAAACTAAAATCTTTCGAATCTTCGAATCCCAGCCTCCTCCTTCTCCTCGGGAGGACATGGTCGCGGTGGCTCAGTGAATAGTGTTGTTTGGACTACTACACGAGCTGACATAGATTCGAATCTTCGAATCCCAGCCTCCTTCAGACGTGAGGACATGGTCGCTGTGGCTCAGTGGTTAGTGTTGGTTGGACTACTACACGAGCTGACATAGATTCGAATCTTGGAGTGCCAGCCTCCTTCAGACGTGAGGACATGATCGCGGTGGCTAAGTGGTTTGACTATGACAAAGTGGTCGTCGTAGCTAGCTCAGTGGTGAGTACGGTTTGAATTACTCCACAAGCTGACAAACCTCTGAGAGTGTAATTTTTCATAAGAAGTTTCTCAATCCACCGTTTGGAGTCGGTCTTGAGAACTTTAAACAACGTGCCTGGAATCGACTATAACAGAAGGCTGTAGTATCTCAGACAGAGACACTTTACGAATCGGGAACCCGTTTAGATTGTCGTCAGTACAGGTGAAGTCTCATAAATGAAAACTCCTAAATGTCTTTGAAAATAGTTAAAAGCCGGAAGAGGACTACAACAGAGTTTTAGTCCTTAAAAGTCACACCCATCAGAACAATTTGAGACCTTTATGTCACAAATGCATCGTATTACCGCGTGTCAACCTTCGACAGATGCAACTATTGCCTTTGAGATTTGTAACCTACATATCTGGGTTTCTTCCAAACTGCATGTGTCATTCAAGACCTAGCACTTTGATGTACTTATTTCCACATTGCTACTGTTTCTGGACATGATCTCAAATCTTTCTCCACTCACAAATCACTGCTTTGCTCCCTCTCCCATTTAATCTAACAAAATACCCACTCAAGATGTTTCCTTTCACATAGAAGCCATAAAATTCAACAAAATTAGCAAAGTTTCACATTTCAATTCGCATCCACCTCAGCATTTGGCATTCAAACGCTCTCCAGCGACAAACCGAAATCCCGAATTTCTATAATCACAAACGGCATTGCACCTAATTTTCCTTTCCTCTGCACCCAATGGCAACCTGCACTGTGTATTGCATCCTCTCTATCGATGGCCGTACCATCCTTCCAATTTTTTATTTTTTTTTAATTAAAAGTCTGTCCTTTCTGTCGCCATGGAATATTTCACACAGCAGCTGTTCTCCCTGATACCCAAAATCCATTTTCGGTTGATCTTCATTTATTGGGAAGAGCCTTGAATCCATTTTGACTAGAGAGAGAGAGAAAGAAGAACCCCTCAATCTGTTGTCGTTTCTAGTGGTACATCACAGGACCAACGTAATCCGAGATCCGTGCTCTTTCCTCAATTTCAGTGAACTACTATCTCATCTCATCTACCACACCATGGAACGTAGCACACCATCATCACTGCATCCAGTTTGTTTTCATCACAAAGTGCATCTCAAAACAGCAGGGACCAGGGATCTGAGACCTTCTTCCATTCCAATCTACGCCCTGTCCCCTTGGCTTTGTTGTATTAGAGTTGCGTATCCGATGGATAACCGAAGTTGCAGCTGTTGCCATTCTGTACGTTTGGATTTCTATGGGCGCGCAGGGCGGAGGATTCGTTTCCATTTTTTTTTTTTGTTTTTTTCTGAGGACTTGTATTTTTTTTTCTGGTTTCTACATTAACGTTTTCCTTTTTCTATTTATTTTTTTTTTGTTCGTTTGTGTGTTTTGTATGGAGTCGCCGTCCCTTTCGTTTCTGTGTTCTGTTCCGAGATATGCGTTCCCATACGGGTACTTTGCAAGTCAAAGGAAACCGTTTTTTTTTAATGGAAAACCAGTTGCAAGCAGGTAGTGAGGTAGGTAGGCATCGCTGTAGAGCACTGGAGTATCCAAGGAGTAGACCCAACACATGTGCTGAGAGAAAAATTTAAACCAAAATTGGTCTGTGAAACAAAAAAGAATTTTTCTGGTGGAAACGGAGAGAAAAGACAGGAATATCCTTTATGAGTTTTGCACCAGGAATTGAGGAAATATTTATCGTTTAACGTTGGCCCGTATTAAAGTTTCATAAAGTCGTGAACCCTGAAGGTTCGTCCGCATTGTCGGGACTGCATTAATATTTAAACACGCAAGTTCAGCAGAGAATTCGTGAAACTTTAAAACTGAAATTCAGTGTGAGGGAGGACCTTAAGCGTTGGGTCGGTCGTAGGCGAGTGAAAACAATCGAAATCAGGACAGAATTTTCGGAAGGAGGCATTCAGTCAATTTACGAGAAGGACACATCTGATGGAGTGGTGTCAAGTGTTAGGAAGGTCATCACGGTCGATTGCAAAATCAATGTGTAATTTGATCGGTTGTAGGGGGGGGGTTTTTTTTTTAAGGCAAAGCTTGACGAATTTCATTTTAGATTTGGGAACAATGGGAGCCGTTGGCAGTTTGTCCTTTGAGTTTACACCAAGCAAGACAAGTTTCCAATATATTTGGCCACCTATCTTTCGGAATATGTAACAGCTGCATGCCCATTTGGAATTTGAGCTCCGTCGAGGAAGAGGTAGTAGATAATGTGGCCTTGACATAACATAAACCGGACATAAATCCATGAAGGCCATTAGAACCCATTTTCTTCTTCTTCTTATGGCGTTACATCCTTGGGCAGGATTTAGCTTCTGCACCATTATGTTCTGTCTTGTGCTACAGATCTCCAGAACCCATAGAGGCTAGCAAAAGTGACACCACCTTGAAGTAATGCAAGAAGCAGTTCCGCATTTGATTTGCCTGAAGATGGAGAGGTCTTAGTCGGTGAGAGGCCGATCTTAGCATCGGATGCACTTAGAAAAGCTAAAGAGGGTCTGATTCAGCTTGGAGCTAGACTGACTTTTGACCTAAACTGTACTTTTTCGTTTGAAAATTGCTGAGTCTCAACCTGAAAATGGCGTTACTTGTCAAAACCAGTATGTACTACATTTGGACATGCTTTGAAAGATATATCTGCCAATTGGAGCCATTTTGGACACCAACACCAACTAATTTGAATGAAAAAGTGTAACGACCGACGTACTCTTTCTCCAAATTGTCAACTGAGAGACTGGCACCAAATAGCTGGAGCTTATGTTTGTTGCAGATGCCTAAGGATCATTTTAATACTCCGTCGATTGTGACCTTGAAGCTTTTATATACCTGACATCTGTAGTCTTTGATAGGTACGCATGGATTCATGTCTGAGATGGCAGAGAAACTAGGTTATGTCATTAACTTCCTCATCTCCATAGCCCCTGCAAAGATAGTCCTCATGAAGCTTCAGCTTTTTCATATAATAGCGCAGAGTATAATGCCCAATCCTTCTGAATTAGTGTATCAATTCTGGCCTTGTTGTATATTTGACATAGTTTTCTTGTTATTTTACAGGAGTCCAAGGGCTCCATCTTCTGTGTGCTTCCCCGAGTGACCTGTTCCCTGGCTCATGTGTAAGTTTACATGGCGGGACTTTTACTGAGTGATCAGCATGCTCTAGGTCTAGCACAAACCCTTTCCTTGAAAATTCATGAACTTTTTCATTCCCTGGTTTTTACCTCGTCCATCTTTGTTGTTACGAACATAGACTGGCTAAATCCAATTAAACTGACAACATATACTTCCTGTCTCCACATAGCAGCAGAACAGGTCAAAAAGTTGTAGAATTTCCGGAACAGAATGTCTCAGTCGCACCATGCCATTGGGTTAGCTAAGCAAAGGCTAATTTTATGAATTTCTATTAGGAAGAGTCACAAATGACTCATTGCATGATGACTGTGTTATGGACGGTGCCATCAGTTGACAACCACAGATTTCGGATTAAAAGTAATGCATTCAGCATTTTAAGTTTAATTCTTCGAGATGGTTACAAATTAAACGAGTTCTAACACGAATTTTGAAAGCAGGTATTACCTACATTCAATGGTGTGCTGGCCTGGTATGTATTTACCTACAGTCAAGTCTTGATTTTCATCAACTTCAAGTCAATCAGAGGCCATTGAAGCGATAGTCTTCGTATTTTTACATTAAACCCTCGGGTTTTGAATAAGTTTGTCATCTACACCGCCGGTGTCTACTCGGAATCACTGAAAATATCAATATCATACCGCTTGCTGGATTTTGCCAGCGTTTTCCAGGCGAAACTGCTGGCAATCCGAGGCTTACACGCAACTCGGGTGTGGCACAACGCACAAATAAAACATTGCTATCCTCCTAGATAGCCAAGTCGGTATACCCGGCTACCATATCCTCCAAACTAGTGAAGGAGCGCCGGATCGAGCTTGCCCACTTGGGTGAACACTTAAGGGTGAAACTGCTCTGGGTTCCAGGGCACAGGCCACAGTGCCATAAAAGGAAACGAGCGTGCAAATGAACTGCCCAGGCAGGGCTCAGCTCTACACGGCTCACTCGCGACAAGGGTCCACATCCACATTAAAAGACAAATCCACCCACACTTCCTGTAGAAGGCAAACTTCCAATGGAGGGGGGGGGGGTAACCAGCTGCGCCATATCAAGGAAGATATCGCCGACCTACGATAAGAGTAGAACAAAAGACTTAAACAGAACCCAGGGCATTGGCCAATTGGAGACCATGCGTCTATATTAGGTATCCCATACAACCCCCACTGCCGCAGTTGCGGCACTATGCTGCAAATGTCCGGCACTAGCAAGACCCAGACTGCGTGCACTAAACCAACCATTCTTCGACGACCTTAACGACATCTCGGGTAACAGGATACGAGTTCTAATACGTTTTCTCAACTCCATAGGCTGGATCTAGGCGCCGACTGTCTCACATCCTCAACAACACACATCATCAACCAGGATACACGAGTCGTGGTAACAAAAATGCACATTCTAGTGCTACTTTGTTAGCTAGGGCCGTCAATATTAGCATGATCTTTATCCACGGCTTGTGGTCGATACGTTACATTCACTTTTTTTACGTGGACGGGTAGTTGCCCTGACAGAACAACTCCGAACCTAAAAGACCAACTCCCCTCTGGTAGGACTAACCAGACAGCCATTTCTACGTACCTACCTACAAGCTGTCTTAACTTACTTCCAGGCACACAAATTTTTAAAAACTAATCGTCTCTAAGTCGCAGCAATGGCTACACGCATGTATACGCATGTATGATGAACATCGAGCAACTAACTGATCTCCTCGAGACTGCTGTTTCAGACGCAGTTCTACGTATACCTATACAGAGTGTCATGTGGGCCTTAAACTATTAGACATGAGTTGACACCTGAAAGAAAACTTCATTGGTGTCAAATAGTAGGACCTTTAATTTTGTGAGCTCTCCTCTTCTCTAATTTGAACAAGACTAACGCCGTCAAGTATTCTCTCAAAGACCCTCTGAGAGCTGCAGAATTTTGTAACAAAAGCGATATCCATTAACAATGCACCCTCCTCTTGCTTCAAAGTGCAACTCTATTCCAAACAAAGTAAGCCCGCATTGTATCCAATTGCTTGTCGAACTTGTTTTGCAATTACAAACCACTCAAGTACAATTTACACATTCAGTATTGCTTTAACGAACAAAAAAGTAAAATTCGCCCTCTTTAAGGGTTGTTTCTAATTTTTTTTAAAGTTACACCCCAGCAAACTTACCATACAACTCCAAATGCTCCGTAACCAATTGGACGATCTGGTTGGACATCTAATGGAACGGCTGGTGGCTGATAATATGGTGCTGCAGCAGCTAATATAGCACCCTGTGGTGCTCCACCGGCAGCACCGCCTTGTACCAATGACATTGAAACGCTCATCGAAACCCGGGATTGCTTAGCGGGGCCACCAACGGCCGCCATCAGCAATATTCCATACAAAATTTAAACACGATTTTGGTAAAAACTTTTCTTTTCCCCTTTTTATATATATTTTTCCCTTATAACTGCGCTTTTTTTTCACTTAAAAAAAAAATTTAAATTATTTCACTTTTCACTAAAAAAAATGCAAGCGGAGTATAGGGACGAAGAACTCTTTCAATGCACACACAACCAACAAACTAGACAAAAACGATGACGATGATGATGATGATGATGGTGGAAAGGAAGATGAGAACTTTTTTTTTTTATTTCTTTCGAGGGGTCGAGGGTGAGAGTTGCACTAATCAAACATTCCCTTTTCGCTCATTACACAAAACCGCAACGCGACAGTGGGTGGGCGGAAGTGTATAAAACACACACCAAAATTTAAATTGCCAAAGAATATGAATTTTTTTATGTATTTTCCACCGGTAATTTGACGGTCAGTGTACCGTTTATAAGCGCGTCTTATTCGGTTCTACGTACGGAGAGCGAATGATCCTGTTACAGTGAAAATTTTCTTTAGTTTCTCTCCCGATTAAAATTACAAACATACACACACACATGTACACTTGTAGGTGTAGAAAACGCACGCATAAAAAGAAATGTAACAGTAATGAGAGAAAGCAAAAATTTAAAGAGAAACTCCTGTTTTTGGAGAGAAGATTCGAAGAGGAGACTCCTTGCTCCTTGTCCTTTCCTTTGTTTGTTTTATGTTTCAAATAAGCGCGCAATCTCTTTGTTTCTCTTTTCGTAGAGTAATTCCGCTGCTGACCGATGTTTTTTTAAATAAAATTCCAGTTACACTTGCACCGATAATTATGTGCTGCAAGTGTTCGAGATGAGATAACCGACGAACCGACATAAAAACATGTGTTTTGTTAGCAATTCCATTTGCAGAGAAAATCAATTTACTCTCTCTTCGACTTTGACACTCTCCCGTCTTGGTTTGAAGATTATGCGTGCGATGCTAGTTGCTCTTTTGTTGTTGCAGTCATTTCCTGGAGAATTTCTATGTCCACTGTCCACTGTCTAGTGACTTGCCACAACAAAATAAACAAAATGTTTGTAACTTATTTTACTCTTTGACTTTGCGTTTTGGAAAAAAAAGGACAATGACATCCTAACACACACAAACAAACAGAAAACACTAAAATTTCTTTTCTCTTTTGAAAGAGAACACACAAAAAAAAGAGGCGTTCTTCCCACACACTCTTTTCTCTCTTTATCTTACACAAACACTTGACATTTCTAGTTTTTTTTTTTTTTACCCTCGAAAATTGTGTTCCGTTCTTTTTTTTTTTTGTTTAATCCGGCGGAAAGCGAAATAAAAACGAGAAAATTGAAGACAATAGCAATTGTACCGATTTAATAGCTGTTAATTAATAACCGTATACAGTTATTTTATTCACAATTTTCCCCATCTTCCTTTAAGATTTTTGCTTTTGCTTCCGACGAAACAGTTGAGTGGTTGATTAGTGGTGCAGAAGATATGAATTTCCAGTCATTTATGAGGAATTAAACAAACGGAGGAAGAGAAGGAATAAGCAATTGTCCTGTTTCTGTGTACGGGATTCGGGATTTTAATTTAATTTCCTCTTTTCTTTTTAAATATTGCTTCCCGTTTTTTGTCCATCAGCTGTTTTTAGCTTTACTGCACACACTAGAGGAAACTCTCAAACACTGAACAAGAGAATTTTCCAAACGAACAGAGATAGGGGAATGTTTGAAATTTTTTTTTTTTTTTTTTATTGTACTATATCGTGGTCTTTTTCTTTCGTTGTTCTGAGTGATGAAAGTTGGAAAGGGAACGACTGTTCGCATGCAGCTGGTCAAATTTCTTTGTTTGTTTCGATTCGTACATTGCGTAGGTTTCGAAGTTGATGACTTCGAAATGTCTGTTCGTTTGAGAAACTCGGAGTTGT
This sequence comes from Criorhina ranunculi, assembly GCA_951813785.1. NCBI lineage: Eukaryota > Metazoa > Arthropoda > Insecta > Diptera > Syrphidae > Criorhina > Criorhina ranunculi. The sequence continues at coordinate 47,483,921 of OX638382.1, read as the reverse complement.
TTGGTTGGAAGGAGGGTTGCCATGTACTACTGCCAATTTGCAGAAGTTTTTTTTGGAACGATAGCTGGTAGAGAGAGCTAAGGCTAAACTTCTCTCCTTTGCACAAATAACAGTGAACTAAACCATATTACAATTCAAATCAAATTAAGCTTCTTGCAATGCCCTATTATGAGGGATTTCTGTTTAAAGGGGACTCTTACACAAGTAGTGCCGGTGCTGCTTTTTGATACCACAACTCACGTGACCTGCCTGTTGATGGGTGTGACTAGGAGGGGATGCTTTCAAGTCCATCTTGTGGAGTTAACAAAGTTTAGGATGTTGTGTGATATGCCTGGACTTACCTATTGCCGGGCAGTCACCGAGAAAGTGACTTGTGTGTTAAAGAGAATGCCTAAATTGACAACCAGAGGCCTGTGCTAATCCCTACTATTCTTGCTGTCTAGGTGCTAGTTCTGTTGATAAGGTCATGCGTGCTCTTTTTTATTGTAGTTGGGCCATGTCTGTCTGGCTATGGCACAGTTTTCTAGAGTTGACAATTGAGAGGAAGGTGTTGGGAAATTCTCCCCTTGATGAGTCCAATCGGGGAGAACTAACTCTGCATCGTCACCATCAAAGGTTAAGCCACATCTGGCTAATGGCCGGGAATCCAGAGGAGAGTGATATTCAATCGAGTGCTGGGTAATAATTTTCTTACACTATTCTACTAATTTTGAGGACGTGATGTGTCCGAAGAAAGGCTGGGCTTTACCCAAAACTTTTCGCCAGCTACCTCGATGTATGAGAATTGCTTCCAGTTTTTGATATCAAATAAATCACTATGGAAGGAGTTAAGGTTTAGGATGAACCAGGGCGTTAGCCACTAAGTTTCACCAGCCAGCTCGATCCTCATCTAGCTGCTTTAGTTTCGCACACTGCTGGATTCACACCTTCTTGGCTAGAATTATGTCTATATATAGCTTTCGTTTTTCGTTATTGGATCTCCTTCCGAAACCGAAACAATACTTTCGGTAATGTCCACGCTTCTGCGATGAATAGAAGAACAAGCAGTCATTCCTCTCAATTCGTTAGTTTTTCTTGTAAGCAATTCGTCTAACGTCCGGCCTTCGACACCATATAGCAGAACTAACAGTCATTCCTCTATAGAACATCAGCTTCGATTTTCATGTTAACTATTTCCAACACAATTGTTCTAATACATCCAATTAGTAAGCCTTTTCTAGGCTTATTCACGCGCTTAGTGGCTTAGAACGCGTTGACGGGTTCTAGAGGAGGAGGTTCAACGACGAATTATACGAGCTGTACAGTGACATTGACTAACTAAGCATTGGTCGTTTAAGATGGCTATGGTATGTAGAGCGAATGGACACCACCGCTCCGGACCGAAGAGTCTTAAATTCCAACCCGAAAGGACAACGCAGTAGAGGCAGACCTCGCCTACGGTGGCCCGCACAAGTAGAAAGGGACCTCAACCAACTTGAAGTTCGTAACTGGAGGTGGTTAACTAAGGACCGGGATAACTGGAGAAGCTTGTTGCTTGAAGCCCAGGTTCACCCCGAACTGTAACGCCGCCTAGGCAAAAGCTGCTAAAGGATCAAAATCTAAGTTTTCGATTCTCTTCCGACTTTTGGTTCAAACGACTTGTTCACGGTGTGACACAGTTTGACACTAGACTTTCGACACTCTTTCCAGGCACCAGACACTCAGCTGTTTATCATTCAAAACATCACCCTGTTTGAGACACGTCGTAAAGTCCAAATACTAAATAAACACATCTCTTGATTCAATCCACAATCACAAACAGTTTGAGAGCACCTTCTTAAGTTGGGAATCCCCAGCTTTTAGAATATTAACATCCGTTGACTGTTTTAATATTTTTTGTTTATTTAAGTCGGTTATTTAGATTATGCAGTGCTAAATTCACATAGGAATGAAACTATAACAAAAACAATAAAAAAAAAAAAAATATATATATATATAGATGTGATAATGTGTTTGAATATACCTAGAAGCCACAAAAGACACTGTTAGAGAGTGAAAAACAAAAGTTGTAAGCGACTTTGTCGCGACTACCGATTGGTATAGCGTTCACTGTTGTTGTGTGGAATTGCCATTCCAGGTGTTGTTCTCATCATCGGAATCCTTTCGTTGATCTGATAAGCGATGAATGTTTGTTCGGCGATAGGTGCCACCTGTGGAATTGGCGGCAGTTGCCATGGCCTCCCTTGAAGTGGATGGTCCATCATTTGGTACACTGAATCGATCTAGATTGCGTTTTTTGGCTCTGAAAGTGGCATTCAAGTGAGTACTTGTTTGTTGTTTTTGAAATATGTAACTTACAAATCATTAGCATCGATGCGCTCTTCATTGGCTCGCTTTTGGGTTCCTGTTGTGGGTGGACGAGAGTCTGCTGGTTCGTCATTGCGTCCAATAATGAAATTTCTTAGATATCCAAAGACAGCCATAACTGGCGATAGCAAAGCCCAAAAAATCGTATTGAATACGTTGATAACTCCACCAGAGCGTGCAACCACAGCTGAGGGACCATTACTTGCCTTGATAATGACTAAAATTACAGCGCTTGGGGCCAAACCGAGTGCCTCCAGGGTCTGTGAGTCGTCTTCAGCGGTGAATTCATGCTTTGGGAATGTTGTGGCAAGAGTAAAATCTTTGATTACTGTACCCTTGAGGACATTTGCCTTCACATAGGCCCGCACAGTGGCGAATGTGTCTGAGCTTTCGAATGTCTGGGTGCTTGTTTCACCGTTCGGGATACGGAATTGAATGCGTGACATGTCGGAATTGTTAGGCAGATTCAATGTAGTCGGTGTCGTGGGTTGTGTAGTTGGTGTTGTGGATACAGCAGGAGGAGTAAATTTATTTGCTCGTTCCGCTCGATCACTGGCAATCTGTGTGAGGATACGTTGCCGGGCGGCTTGATCTTCCATACGCTCACGCCGGATGCTCTCTTTAACGTCTTTGAAATCCTGTTCCTTTTGCCATTGTTGGACATTTTGAGTGTTTTTACCATCTTTGCGACGATTGAGCTCACGTTCGCGTTCTTGTCTCTCCTCTTCGGCTTCTTTTAGTTTTCGCCGTTCTTCGACGAGCTGCTTGGTATGATCAACTTTTGATTCCGATGTTGGAGATGGAACAGTAGGAGGTGTAGTAGGTGTGGGAGCTGGTGTTGGGGGAATTGTTATAGGTGTGGCAGCTTGTGTAGGGGGAACGGTAGTCGGAATAGGAGCTGGAACAGAAACTGTTACCACCGGAGTGTGATCAGTTAAAGGTGGAGTACAAGGTGGCGTTGGAACAGCATCGTCAGTAACATTTTCATTTTCAGAACCTCTGGAGTAATTCGGTTCTTGGAAACATATGGAATCAGAGTAAAAAGGTGGAATCTTGTTTGGTTCTACCACTGCAGCAACTTCTGTATCTGTGTTTGTTAATGGACTTGAACTCAATCCAGCTTCAGCATTTTCAACTGGCTTTGGTTCAGCACTGATTGGTTTTGATTCTGAAGTAGGAGATTTCTCTTCCTTTGTGGGAGTTTTTTCTTTTTTCTTAGTTTCTTCGGTTGCAGTAGTAACAGATCCTGCATCTGCATCCCTTTTCTGTTCACCAGCAATGAAGGCTTCCGATGACAATGCTGCATTATTACTAGGACTTTTACCGGTTAATTTCAATACATTTTCAATTTTTCTTTCTAGTTCATCAATAGATCCAATGATGCCCGTTGCAATCTCCAATGGTGTTCCATTCTTTCCAATAAAAAACAGCGATGGTAGCGGAACAATTTGATCTGTAAAAATGAAAAAAATGAACTATCATTTGTTTGTCCCGAATTGAAGGCAGAGGAGATACTGAAATATTGTTCAGAGTTCTGTTGTTATATTGGTTCTGAACAGTTTGTAATGTAGACGGACACAAGGCATAGATTTTCTGACTGAAAACCGCTCAAAGAACGACGGTGATCGACAATAGACATGAGCTTTTCTATATTTCTTCTTCAAAGGAAGATAAGATTTGTGGTTAAAGCGTTGGAATGCTAAGTGAAAGGTGCGAGCCTCAGCAACATCCAAACGTTTTCGCCGCACCACTCTTTTGCAGGCATGACAACCCGGGAAGAGTATAATTTGTCATGAAAAAATGTCTCAATCTACCATTCGGAGTCGGTAATAAAACTGTACAACATGAATGAATGAATGGTTGTGAGAAGCTAGGTTTTGGCTCTGTCACTATGAGCTGTCGCGCTAAATAATTGTACTCGTAGCACATCTATGCGAAAAAGTAATGTGAAATCAGCCGGATGGTTGTCAAACTAACTCCGTACGTGAGGGAGGACGATTCTGGAGATGTTTTGAGAAAAAATAGCTCGGTAGACTCTGTTGGACTGGACACTTACTTCACATGAGCGAAGAGAAGCCTGCCCCGAAAGTTCTTTGTGGCAGAATTTATTAGACACGACAGCGAGGTAGACCATGACTACGCTGGAAGGATGGTGTTGACAAGGACGCTCAGAACTAAGGTGTGCCAAAATCGTGACCGGTGGAGAGATTTCCCGGTTGTAATGCCAATAATGATGTAAAGTCAGAGAACTACCGAGGCATCTGCTGTCTACCAATCAAGCTCACTATCCGATTCATTGCCTTCAGTCACGTTTCCGCAGATGGTTTTGTGTCATTTCCCTTATCACCGGCTTTTCCAGAGCTAACTTAACATTTTCAACGAATATACCACTACTGCCCTCAAATTTCTTATCGAATTTTATCAAAAGAACACGACGTATTTTATTTCATTTCGTTTGGACTTGTTTCTACAACCGTTCATTGTATTTCCTTTTATTACGCAACATTTACACAAGGATTGCATTCCTAAAATGTGATATACACTTCTGACAAAACCAATATATGCATGTATCATTGTCATATGCGTAGTCATTGATGAATAATCATTAACTTTGCACCTGGCTTCAAACCACAAATATAAAATTGAACTTACAGATTCTTGCAAACTGCATGTAAGCCTCACTGCCTCCTTCAATTTTGATTGCCACAAAATCGTCCTTCTCAAGTTTCTCTCTTATTGTCGGTTTATCCAAGAATCCGGTCAACTTTACCGAATTGTCGTCCTTACCTAAAACCATAAAAGAGAAAAAAAAAAGTACGTCATCTTTCATGAATCAGCTGGTGGTAATATATATTTTAGATTTGCGAAAATTCACGAATGACGTGTTATCCTAATTCGTCGGGATGTTCTCACCTTCGACATAAACAACAAAAGTTGCATTTTTCTGCTTGGAGCTGGTGACGGCTTCCGAAATGCTTCCCTTGAACCAATTCATTTGGAAAATTTTGTTTTCAGAAAATTTGGTTTTTGTTTTGTTTTGATTTTTTTTTTTTTTTTAATTTCCTAATTCGCGAATATTCTTGTAGAAATACTTTCTTTTGTTTAATTTGTTAACGAAAGTGAAAAGAATTTTATTCTTTTTTTTCCAATTCTTCTCGTTCGGTGTGTGAAGTGGTGTGATGACTTTAAGAAAACCAAATTTGACTTTTGACAGCTACATGCAGTGCAATGGTGAAGATAGAAAGTCGTGTGGTGGAATCACACCGCGGCAAGATAATTTAGATTATGATGAAATAGTTTAATTTATTTAATTTTATTCAAATGAATATCGAATGAAAATGGGAAATATATATTTTACTTTTTTATTTTGACATTTGAAAGTCGGATGAGGTTCCATCTAGGTGGGAGAAAGGCGAAAACTGTTACCAGCGAGAAGAGTTTTCGAAATTATTTTTTTGGTTTGTGAATTTGGTGGGGAAAAGTGCTGGCATCTTTTAGTTGCGAATTTGAAATATTGTTGAGTATTGGAGAAATATAGAAGTTACATAATTGAAAGAGGGATATAAACGGGGATGTAGCTCAGATGGTAGAGCGCTCGCTTAGCATGTGAGAGGTACGGGGATCGATGCCCCGCATCTCCAACGAATTATTATTTTTTTTTGGCCCAGTGAGGAACCAGGAGCAAGAAGATGGCTTGATGCCTAACTTACCTTCCCCAGCACTGTTACCTGCCATGCGGTACGAAAGCAAGTACGTTCTGGGCACAAGGGTTTTTGAGGTCGTCGGGATACACAAGAACACCCCGTCAGTTCCAAATGAAGGCCTTGCACCCAGCAAATATGCTCATCAGTTTTCTCCTTTTTTAAGCAGAGTCGGCATGGCACACTGTCTCACTGGAAGTATTTCAAGCAGCAGGAGCCATCGGTGTACCATACTAGTCTTCTAGGATTCAATGGTGAATCCATTGGACCATTTAGTAAATACATTCTTAAGCCAAGTTCCATAATCCATAATCATAATATCAGGAACTGTGCAAAGCAGGTCCCTTTCGGGAGTTGAGTCGAGTACTTATTCTTCAGACATACTCATAGTAAAATGAAGCTACATTCCTGGGTGGACATTGACATCAACCACGGGACTTCAGGGGGTGGACAGATACTTCCTTATTTATCGATAACATGTACATACGCGGTCTTGTTCTCATCTACTACAAAGCCAACTCGTTTCGCTTGTTCTTCGATTGTCGTAAAAATCTCTATGATGGCACGCTGGGAACGACCGATGATGTCGATGCGATCTGTGTATTCCAGCAGCTTGATGGTGTTGTGGAAGACAGCGCATTCGAAGTTAACATGTGTTCTGCATGCACACTCCTTGCAGAAATCTGGCATATGTTTGAAAAAGTTTGGAATAGATGCTTTCAAATTGTTCATTGCACCGCTGTATTTCATCCTGAATTCACCCATCGTCTTGTAGACTCAAGACCATGAATGCTATCATATACGGATTTGAAGTCGATGTAAAGATGGTGAGTCTGCCCCGGGCTTTGCCTTAGTGTGAAGATTCGGTCTACCGCCGATCTGCCAGGCTGGTATGTGCCGATTAATGTTCTGCAGAAAATGTTCAATACGCTGGATTGGGTAGCATCTTTTTCGTGACATGTAGTAGGGATATTGCCTCTATGGTTGGTTCAAGACCTAGAATCGTCTTTCTTGTAGATGGGACATATAGACCTGATAGTCCAATAATTAGGCATGCTTTCGTCAACCCATCCTTGGTTGCCTTTATCTTCGTATTTAAAAGCGATCCTGGTAAGCCATTTGGCAACCTCTTCTAAACGGGGAGAGGTACATATTCTTTTTCGTTCTTAAAGTTTCCAAATGAAAAGAAACGTCCAATTCAACCGAAATTCCCAAAGCAAGCGAAAGGAATGCTTTCAGTTGTTATGACAACTCGTTGCTGTTTTTGACTGTTAACATGTCTGTTTAGGATTTCGTTCAAATACCGTTGTTTATGGAAAAATTGCTAGAATATCATTCCAACGCTTACAATCATATTTCATAATAAAAGTTGTAATACTTGCATGTAACATCCCTGGTGTGTAGCACTCCCCCCCCCCATGTAGTAGAATGAAAGGAAATGTAGATCATTCACCCGCTTCTCAGAAGTTTCCTTCAAATCTTGACCTACCTCCACATCACTCTGATTGAACTTGTAAGGTGGACATCATCACTTGTTATGCGCAATTGGCCCAGCAGCTGTCACAGTGTAAGTTAAGTGTTCAAAGTTATAAGTAATCAGTTAACAAGTGCGCGGATTTAATCGAGTGATCGAAATCGTTTGTCAGTTTTTGTGTGTTGTCGTAGAGGAAGTGCAAGTGTCCTCTGTTGTTTTCTCTTTTATTGCTTGGCAAGTAGAGTGTGTTCTCATCTCAGTTTTGTTGTGCTCTATTGTCGTGTGTTTTCTTTGGGAGTTTGGGACTGTGATAATACTGATAAGCTTAAGTGATTTCCTGTCGGTATACGCGTTCGTGAGTGATTTGTGTGTGCTTGTCATTTGTCACAAGAAACAAACAACGGTGCATGATTGCATGTAGATGACATCACAAGAATAAGTTCACAGGGTGAGTTGAAATATTGTTTTAATTTTTTAAAATCTTTTTTAGTCTTATGACTCTGTAAGCCCTTTATACAACCAAAAAATAGTCAGAATCAATGTTTGTCCCCCTGAAAGTGCGTACATCGAGAATATTTGCTTGTTTGCTTGGCTGTTCAACCATCTGGGAAAAACCAGGTTTGAATGTGTAGATCCATCACCAAATAGATGGTTGGAGCCTTGCTCATTCTCTGTTCCGACCAATTCAATAACATACAGAATAGTTTCGATTCGCGTTTTCTCAGAGCTCAGCACTGATCTAACATATGATTTCCCGAAAGGGCGCTGTTTCTATGTTTCCCGAGAACACTCGGGCACCTATCCAATTGCTAATCGAAGGCGATTCGTCAAAAAAAAAAACGCCGCCAGCCTTTGGTCTTAGAGCTAAATTCACCAAGAATATTGCGTGATAGAAAGGTTTTTGAATAAACACATTGGTGTTGCAGGATTGGCTGGTTGGTTCACAACTTCACTCGGATCTCTAAGAATCCATGTATCCATTGGTTGTTTGGTTAAAGAGTGTTAGCTTGGCGCTCTTCACTTAGTCATTTGATTGGGCACATTGTTATTCTTGCTGTCGACTGACCTTTTTGCTTTTGCGTTCGATCTGATATCAGTTGTGTTCCCAGCATCGTCTGTCGCAGCCAAAGACCAATCGCAATGTCGCTATTGCTGACCAGTAGTAGAGAAAGTGCTCTATATCCTCCTCTTCCTTCTGACAGTTGGTTAAAAATTATCGTTAATTTATTACCAGATGTGAAAAATCATTGAAATCCAAAAATCAAACACAAAAAAGACAGAAAAGTTGTAATAACCACTTTGCACAGCGATTAGTTGATAATAAATTCATAGAAACATCAAATCTATATACAAACTGACCTAAATCAATTACTGAAGTCCCACACCCCTGTATTGAACGAACCACCCTAAGGGGATGTACAAATTTAACGACCAATTTAGATTATGACCATTTAGTGAAAAATTTACCGACATATGTGTGTAAACAAGATTAAATGTACTGAAGGGGGTGGGTGATATCTTCTTGCTGGTCCCTTCTTAATGGTACAGCATCAGTGAAGTGTGAAATTGGAATTCAATTTACAAAAATGTTTCAAAGTGAAGGTATGGTTGATGTCAGTGAATTGTTTGAAAATAAGCTAAACGACGGCTACGGTGATCAAAGGAATGAGTCGTTATAAACGGGAATAAAACACCGGAACACAAAACACACAGATATACTTTGAGGCAATGAAGGAGTTTGGCTCTACTTTTAATCCTGCGAACGACATCAACTTGTAAATTCACTCACACTCACTAATCGCTGAGACAATTATTCAACATAGTCCAATCAAGAAGACTGAAGAACAATGGAGACGCTATATAAGGACTCAGGAGCTTACTTCTCAGCCAGATCGAGACGTACCCCCATGCGGATCTAAAGGCGATCATCTTAAAATCTAAAAGAGTTTCCGATTTCATAACTGGGCCACGGATTTTCTAAGGAGACTGCCTCAACCACTAGTTTAATAGATAACAAAAGTTTCAAACAAACATTCATCATAAAAAATTCTTCAATGGGAGCCTTAACACAATGTGAAACCACCTTTAAAAATTGTTCATGACTTTCATTTTCGAAATTCGAAAATGCGGCTGTCAAACAAAAAGAAAGAAAAAGAAAAAAAAAAATGAAAATTTCATGTCATCTGTCAAATCGGTGTCGCCATCGGCATATTTTTTTCTCTTAGTTCATTGAATTGTTTTCCATAAAAAAATAGAATTTCTTGTTTATTAAACAAAATAATAAATTTTTCTATAAAACTAAATCATTATGTCAGAAATTCAAACATTAGTTGACATGGGATTCCCCCAGGAAAGAGCGTAAGTACATCGGAAGAGCCGCCGCCGAAATTTGTGAAAAAGAAAGAACGCGGTGCATAATCAAATCGTTTTTTTTTTCTTTCTTTCTTTTTGTTGTGTATATAGAGAGTATGCCATGAAGGTTACAAGTTTTAAAGGAGTAGAACCTGCCATGGAATGGTTGTTGGCTCATGCCGATGAAGAAATTCCAGCCGCCGCTGGCTGTGAGTCATCTGTACCAGCTACAACTTCAACCGGCAACATTGGCAGTGGGGAAGGCGAGGCAACGTCTAGTACGCCAACAGCCGAGACAGCCAAGTCTCTGAAATGTGACGATTGTGGAAAATTATTTAAAGACCAGTCTGAAGTGGAGTTCCATGCAGCCAAGACGGGACACAGTAATTTCTCGGAATCAACAGAGGAAAAGAAACCACTAACTGAGGATGAAAAGAAGGCACAGTTGGCCCTAATCGAAGAGAAACTAAAACAAAAGCGCTTGGAGCGAGAAGAACGTGAACGTATAGAGTCGTTGGAGCGGGAGAAAAATCGTATTAAGTCGGGTAAGGATATGACCGAAGCACGCAAGCGGATGGAAGAGATGGAAATGAAAAAAATCGTCGAACAACGAAAGCGAGAGAAAGAGGAGGAGAAGGCGGCCAGGGATCGTGTAAAGGCACAAATTGAGGCAGACAAAGCCGCCCGTCGAGCTAGGTATGAGAAATGCTTTTCACCCCAACCAAGGGAAATTCATTTTTCACTTTTTCAGAGATCAAGGTCCAACTTCACCGCAATCGGCGGTTAGTTCAACAACACCGACTCCTGTACCCGCTGTAGTATCATCACCAAAACCACCAACTAAAGACTACACCAATACAAGAATTCAAATTCGTTTGCAGGACGGTTCCACACTTACCGAGACCTTTAGTGTTAAAGAACAGCTGTCGGCTGTTCGTGTATTCATTCAAATGAAGCAGGGTGCTGACTTGCCATTCGGCTTGATGACAACGTTTCCCAGGAAAGTTTTCTCAGACGATGACTTTGAGAAACCACTCGAAGTGTTGGGCCTTGTGCCTTCAGCCGTGCTTATCGTTACCAAAGCTCTGGCGTAATCTTGCATCCTTCTACATGACGTTTTTCGTTTTTGGTTTTTTTTTTTTTTTTTTTTAAATGTTTTCTATGTAAGCCAGTGGAAGAGGGGGGCAATATCGCCGAGGGTAGGAGTATTTCATCTCAATAGATCGTTTTTTTTTTATAATTTTTTACTTTTGATTCGCTAAATTCGAGGAACAGAGGTTGATGACATTTCATTTTTAATTACATTTTTGGTGATTTTCTTAAAATGTATAAGCAGTCTTTCTTTTGCACAGAAATTTTAGAGGAAAACAGAAAAATGTTGATGTACTAACTAATATTATATAACTACTATTTAATACAAAAATAAAACTCAATTTTTTTCGTAAAGTATAATTCTTGGGAAATGGTTAAGCTAAAGGTTATCGTTTGTTTGTCACGTGCATTTGGCATTGATTTAGGGTAGATATTGACGATACTGAGGAAATTTGTCGAACATGTTTCAGTAGATTTCAAGTCCTTGGTAGTTGGGGAATGTAGCATGCCAGTTGAAGCTTACAATCGCCTTCAGACTGACTGACTGACGACGATACTTACTTGTCTGGCATCACAGAGGTTATTTGTCGATCATGCGTCAGTTGGTTTTAAGCCCTTCATCATGCCAGTTGATGAATTGAAGCAAAAGAGTAAGATTTTGGAAAAGCCGAGAAAAGATTATCGCTCAGCGATGATGACTTCGTTTCCAAGACAAAATACACTGCCATAGGTCGCTACAGACACGAAACATGTAGAAACTTTGCAACTTCTCACAAAATTAGCTTTTGGTTTGAATGTACATGTTCCTCAAGCTCTTATTTACTTAGGTGATGCTGGACAAACCTGTGTCACAACCAACAGCTCGATCGTTAGCTAGCTGCCTCCAGTTTTGCATGCCAAGATGGTTAAGGTCCGTTTCCACTTGCGCACGTCACCTGAGTCGCAGTCTTCCTATTTTGCGTTGTCTCTCCGGGTTAGATTTGAAGATTCTTTGAGTCGGGAGAGCTGGGGTTCAATGTCGTACAACTCATCCAGTTCGTCGTTGTATCTTCTTCGCACCGTAGATCACCCGAAGAACTTTTCTCTCGAAACAACCAAGGGCGACCTCATCCATTTTTGACTATGTCCATGTGTCTACGCCATAGAGCAGGAGTGGGATAGGGCCTTGCTACTCATTGCCTTCTTAGCTCAAAGAAACAGAGACTGGCAAGAGTTTTTGTTCTGATGAGATGTCGTTGTCAGAAGAGATAGCAGAGGCAAGGTAGACAAAGCCGAAGTTATGTATATGTAGCTGCTGGCTGTGACGGTTTTGTTCGATTCGTTTATGTTGGGTGTCTCTTGTTGGCAGCAAGTATATGGTTTTGTTATCATTCACTGCTAAAGGAATTTTAATACTCGCGAGCACACTCGTGTAAGCTCGCTAAGTTCTGCCACAGGCAAATAGTTGCACAGTCTTTTGTGCCCCTGATGGTGGCTTGTGAGTAAAACAAGTCATCTTGTCTAAAAAAAAAAAACCTAGTCGTTGACTACCGACCGATTCGATCTTGAGTTACCAAGCTTTACAGTTGTACATATTAAACAGGATCAGAACCGATGTAGAATATACATACCTTCGCCAGGATTACGTCCATTAGAATGAAAAACTGATGACCGATGTCTTGTACTTTAAGTAGACTACAAGATGGCTTTAAGCGTTCACCAGCTGTGAGTTAGACCGCTGTAATGTGCAGAGGGGACAACTGGATCGTAATGTTTTGTCTAAAAGTTTATTTTCCATTAGAGTCACGCTGATTTTGAATGCATAAGGAGGACTAGGATATCTGCTTGGTCGAAAGGATGACTACATTTCATATTATGTAGCCTTCACTCGGATCTCTAAGGATTCTAAGTGTTCCCATAGCGTGGAATATCCAGTCTGAAGAAGAAGAAAAAGAAGAGGGGTCAGTGTAAGATGGTTGGTTGTCGTTCGCCGTTCATAATTCATCCCGAATTCATAACGCATTTTAGGATGGTTTTTCGTGGCTTCTTAGGCAGGAGTTCTTACTAAGGGTTGTCTTTCTTGTTCTGTGTAGGCTGGGGCATTCGTTTAGGAAGTTAGCTCTGCTTTTTTCTGCGTCTCTATCGCTGCAGCCTCTGCATAAATTCCCTGTACTTAAACGCATTATTCTAAAGTCGGCCGCCAGAAGGATGTGGCCTGTGATAATTCCTATGAAGAGCGTTACGATTTATCTGGTTGATCGTGTTGATGTCTGACTTAAGCGGCAGTGGACTGTCTGAGACTATTCAAGATTAAGTTCCTTAAGTAGTGTTACGAGACTAAACACACAATGAATAGAACGCTTCTTATAGAGTTTTCCTTACAATTAATTGTAAACAAAGTTGTGCCTTCTGTTTGTTGTGCAAACATATGTTTGTCAGCAACGAATGTTTATTTATTTAAATGTCTCGTGCATAAGTATTTGAAAAGTTCTTCTTCACAGTTAGTCATCAGTTTGTGATAAATTGAATGCGGCAAGCTTGCATTCACATGTAAAATGATTTGAAACAAATTTTGCTCGACAAGACTGTCCAAAGAGTAAACATACAAACTCCGTTGCCTACATTCACTCGTAAGCCTAGGAAACTTTTGAAAAAAATGTAAAATTGGGTGAAGATTCCTTGCATTCGCAAAGACAAGCTAGGCAAAATCCAACGATTACGACATTTTTTGTTTTTTTCGCTTTCAGTTGCAATGATTTGCTGATCTGCGAAGGAGGGGATCCACCAAGAGTTTCTGGTTTCGTTCCCCTTCATCTGCGATTCATGGTAGTATTTCAACGTCATCCACTTTTTTTTTTTACTACGACGTTGTGCCTCTTATCTACTGTTCATATGCATAATTGGCTTGTTGTGCTAATTCACGGCTGGCCTTTGTGAGGTGAAATACAATTCCATTTGTTATATATTCGTGGAAGCATTTCGAAAACAAGTGTGTTTGGTCATGAGTCAGAAATAGATATGAATGAGATGGTCAGTCAACGATCGTGATACGATGGAGTTCGAACATTCTGATGGAGTGTTTGTCTGCTAACAATCTTTCATGCAGATGTATTAAGAGACCAACCTGAGCTGTAATGCTAGAAATTTTCTAGAAAGCGAAGAAGGAAGCAAGCTCTTCTCTAGCGCACCCTAGTATGTTATCTTTTCATTAATGTCGCTACGAATATCGCATCGATCACTTTCATGCTGTTCAATGACCTTTGATTCTTTTTCAAGGTAACTTCGATCGATATGTATACGCAGTAGACTCTTTTTCGCAACAACAGCGCATCGAACACCAGGAAGCCTCTTCAAATGGCAAACAGGAAAAAGTTTATCAGATGTTTGTATCCGTTATTGATCATTCTTCTGGGAATGCTTATCAAGAAGTAAGAATTGATATGGATTCTCCGTAAGTCATAAAGATTTTATTTTTCTATCGATCTTCTCATAAAAAAAGTGACGTAGACTTGAGTTCTTACGTTGAGAGCTTCTTGTTTTGTGCACTGCTTACTAACTTAAGGGGCTCTCAACTCTTGAAGGGTCTCTATCTGAGACTCTGCAGGCTTCCATTCTGTTCGGACAAAAGGATATTGCTGCGAATTTGCCAGGGTTAGTATCGTGCTCTATGTAATATCTTGTTCCTTAAACCAGAGACTCGGTCCTTCTTTCCGTTTCGTACCTGAGGACTGTTAGCATTGTTGTCCTGCCAATGTAGTCGACGTGATTTAGCTTTTTGAACTACAGCTCATATGGTGGTTTTATGTCCTCCTCCATTCACCGTCCTCGCAAATAGAACCGCATTTTGTGCACAACGCTGTGCAAATTGTTGCTATCCAGTCATTCTGCTCTCGATCTTCTTACAGGACTCAGATTAGACGCTTAGAGCATATGTTATAGTTTCGGAAGGCTGCTTTTGTTGACCAATTCCTTTACAGACTGTAGTGCCATCATAATCTTCTCACTGAATTCGTGTCCGCAGCTCAGGGCACACGTTGGTCTCCCAGTTCGTTTTTAGACAGCTTTACTGGACTAGTTGAGTACTAGGTCCAACCCAGAGTGTAGCGCCTTCATGATCTTCTCACTGAAACTGTGTCAGCAGCACAAAGCACTCGTTATGCTTTTCGATTTGTCTTAAGATTACCTTTCAAGACTCATTGAGTGCTAGGTCCATCTCAGAGTTCAGTGTCATCAGAATCTTCCCACTTAAGTCGCGTCAGTAGCACAGAACACACGTTATGCTTCTCGATTTGTTATTAGACATCTTTCCGTTGACTGGTCACTGCTTGGTTTTGTTAAAATCTTTGCAAAGAAAAAATTGTGCCTAATCGCAACAAACTGCACCACACAACATGAACTCAGAGTTCCCTAAACGGTGCTTAGACCACTTTAAGAATAAAGAACACAATTCTTCGCATAAAAATACTTCTTTACTTTCTTAAAAAGATTAATCCTGTTATGTGTGTGTTTTTTTGTTTTTGTATCTTAAAACTACAATTTGACGAAAAACAAGGCAAAATTGAAAAAAAAACGATTAATTCACTTGTTTACACGTGTGTAAAATACAACTGAAAACAAATGTAAATAAAACAACTGTATACTATCTGCGAAGTTCTCGATTCACTCGTCATCCTCTCTATTCTCACTCATTCGTTGTGATTAGTGCTTGCTGTCCACTCTAAAGAGTGCACCATATTAGGAACTGTACAAGTTTGTACATATTCACAATGGGGAACTTCCATGGCTCCTTGCGACGTCTGTTTTTCTCCAGCGGGGGTACATTGCTCGGATAGTATATTGGCTTGGAGACATGACAATTTGTATTCACCTTACCACCGGGGTAATCAATTGAAACCTGCCCAGATCGTACGCCATCACAGTCGATCAGTTGAAGACTCTTATCGAAACAAATACGAATCTCCGACAAATAGCTGATATCCTTTTTGTTATCGTAAAGACAATGAATTGAGGGATTCTTACCGAGTACCTTGACCACAGCCGTGTGCAGACCGATGACTGTGTTATTTGAGTCCGGATAGATGCCAGCCTTCTCCAGAACGTCTGACATAAAGAAACCTGAATGCCAATGTAGCCCCTGATTGAAGTATTTCAATTCGTCGCCCAATTGATCGAGTTCAGCAGCACAAGTTCCATGTTTTATCCATTCATGTTTCCACAGGCTATCTGGTTCCGAACTGGTTTCGATATCAGGCCAAAACAGAAACAATTGATCGACGATTGGTTCCAACCTATCCAGGTCGAACTTTGAACTTTTATTACAGAAGCTTGGGCCAATTGTTTCAAATTTCGTTGGCCAAATACCGTGTATGGTCCAGACTTCTTTTCTCGTTGGCAAATTGCATTGGTGATTTGTATCCTCCTCCTTCCAATGGAAGCAAGTGGTCACCGGCCATTGTTGAGTGAAAATTAAAATATCCCATTCGTGAGAATGAGTGTTGTTCTCCACGTTCATGTACTGATCGTTGGCGTCTGTGTATTCCTCAGAGTCAAGTGCTCTAGAAACGAAAAAAACAAAAAAACAAAATTAAATCAACTATACAACTATGGGCGGGCGCACACACAAAGAGTCACTTGCTTACCTAATCACATCAACTAGAGCGCTAGCGATTAGTATGCCAAAGAGGCATAATGAAAATTGTTTTCTACCCTTGGATAGAGGAGCGTTGGCGTTTGCTTGCATTTTTATCATCATCGTCGGCGGGCTTCTTCTTTCAACCCATAAAAGTGCTGCACCTGCCACTGGATAACTAGTGTTTTTCTCGTTAAACGTTGTAAGCTACGGAATTTCTTTACACGAATTTTGGATTTTTTCTTCGAAAAAAAAATAAAAAAATAAATATTTTGAGACAAAAAAAAATACCTTTACACGGAACGATGATGTAGCGCTTGGCAAACAACAAATGTCAGAAATGGAGTGTAGTTTTGATTTTTTTTTTCTTACCTTGCTATTGTTAGTGTTTTGTGAAGTGGTAGAGGGGTGAAAACGACCTTTCTCTCTTCGTTTCCCTTTTGTTGTACACTTTCCTTATCGAGTTGTCGAGTGTTGATGGTTTGTTTTGGGAATGGTTTTGTGAAAAAAAGTTTCACTGAATGATTTTCCACTCTATACTGTCGGCTAGCACCATCTCTGGGTGAATGTGAGAAATGTGGTAAATTTCTGGGAATTGAAATGCAAGATATTTGAAATTGAATTTGAAATTGGTTGTGTGAAGAGAAATGTTTAACGTGTGGGATTGTGGAAAAGGTTGAGGTTGTTTGGAGTGGATTTTGGAATTTCGTCGTCTTGTATCGGGCTCTTGGCGTGTACTTGATAATTTAAGCATTAGAAGCTAGTGCACCTCAAAATTTCTCATTTCCTTTGGTCGGATTCGTTGTCGGTTGTCATTGGACAGTGAGCAGAGGAGGAGATACAATGATAAACTGTGCGGGTTGTACACCTACATCGACATCAACTTAGCCAAAAGAGTTAGGGTCCAACGACTGAGCTGACTACTCCGGGCTGGAAAATTTTCGAATTCACCCCAGAGGGACGGCGCAGTAGAGGAAGACTGCGACTCAGTTGCCACATGTAACTGGAAAGGGGACCTCAAACAACTTAGAACGCAGTTGGCTAAAGATCAAGCTGGCTGGAGCCCCACCTTAAGTAAGTAAGTCTTCTTGCCTTGTGCGGTGATCGCTGCTGCAATATTATCTGCGTATCCAAACAGATAAGTATATTCGAGATTTTTTAATCTAGGATTTCATCTTAGGAAATATTCCAAAGGTTTGAATCCTGCGCAGGACCAGCTGTTGTTCTTTGTTAATTGTTGAGGTGAGAACTGGTAGCCTTATCACTGCGGCCACAAGTGGGCCTATTGTGCCCTTCTGTGTGGTATCCTTGGTAAGCTCTTTGTATCTCTGATATATTTTCTAAGACGTTTAGCATATTACTCCACTTGGCATGGTTCAAAGCGTTTCATACGCCTAGAGTTGACAGGTAGCTTTTTAGTAGTGCTGCCACTGGTTTTTAGAACTTGTTACTGGCCTCTTGAGGGATTAAGGGACATTCGGTCGGGAAAGGCTCTGGAAGTCTTTTGTGATTGTAGCCATTCCGACGTCAAACTTCCTCATAATGTTTCCTTGTGGTGCTTGGGATATCCTCAGCGGTACGTTGGCCACAACAAGGTAGTGGTCCACCCCTCAGAACGTTCGAACATCCATTCTACTGGAGGAGTCCCTAACGTCAATCACAATATTATGAATCTGTTCGATAGTTGATTGATCAAGAGACTTCCATGAATGTTGAGATTCGGGAACCGCGTACTAGCTACAATAAAGTTCCGCCCAGCCCCGCAAAGTCGATTAATCTTAATCCATTATCGGCGATGGTGTCGTTCATGCTATACTTTCCGACAGTACTACCAAAGATGGCCTTTCTTTTTGGCTTTGCGATAAAATTGTTTGTCTTCTCGTAATGCCTTGTCCTAGAACTCGTAAAAGCTATCTTTGGTGCCCTCATCTTTCTCGACTGTGGTGTCGTGAGCACATATAAGGCTTATGTTGGTGAATTAAGCCTTGATATGGATTGTCATGAGGCGTTCGTTTAAATGTATGAAATTAAAGCTTTCTTGCCTAAATCTACCTCTAAGGACAAATCCGCATCCAAATAAGCGTTCCTTCTGCTGTTGGCAGTTTTTCACCGTCTTTTTGTCCGGCTCATCTGTTTTACAACAGTCTATGGCCTCCGTTAGTTGTTCATCTACACCCAGTCTCTAGATCTGAAGATCTGAAGGTCGTTGTCCTTGTTTCATTTGTAGGACTCTGCAATTCCGCCGACGCTACAATTCTGCACTTGACGCCCCAGATCTTTTGCCAGATCCCAGGACAAGGAGTCACTTAAACCACTTCCTATAAGATTTAGCCCCGAATAAGTCGAAATAGCCCGTAGAAGCTGTTCACTAAGAAGTTTAGCCTAACAGGAACTGTAGACGCCACCGTTGATTCTATCTTAAGAATTTTTCCCCTACTGTCTGGATCCAAGGAAGAGTGTCTTAGATAAAGCACTCTCCTCTCCCTCCCTCCCTCTGTTGTTAGTTGCCCCCAACAACCTTCCAAAAGTGTTGGAACCCAATCTCCAATTGAGGTATTAGACACCCGGTGTTCAAGTGCCGAGATGGCTCTGCTTATGATGATCACTATTGCAGATAACACTCAAATGAATAAAAGTGCAAGCCCGTCATTAACGAGGTAGACCCTAAAAGATGGTGGAAGGCACTTACGGGAGTTGGTAAGGAATGGAATGACATTTAGCTCAGATGGACAAACCATTCAAGTCTTTCTCTTTCTGCAGAATGCGACCGTTAAATTGGGATGATAGGAGTCTAGGTTGGGTTAGATTAGAATGACAGGCTGGACTTGATGCAGCTACACTTAGATCAGAGTAGATCCTGGATCTGGACCGGAGCTTGCAATGCAGCGCTGGAGGCTCACTCCTTGCCCTTATAGTTTCAGCAGTGTTCTGTGATAACACCCACTATGGTGCTAATAAGTAACCTGTTTTGTTTGATTAAACAATAAGAGCGTTTGTGATCCAGCTTAGACCAGATCTGTTCAGTGATGAGGCAGGTGGAGCCATCTATCGTTTAGTGATCGATCACGTTTATTTTGAATAGCAACCTGCAAGTGGCAAGAGTCATACTTTGATTTCGCTTTCACTGGCATGCAGTGACTGGGAACCCAGATAAGGTGAATTTGGAAATGTTCAGCCATCTCATTAAGAGACAAGCGACAATTTAGGACTCCTTTTGATTCGAAGGTAACAGATTCCAAGGATTCGATCGTTGCTTGACTATCAGTATAAATGGTGATATCACATTGTACCTCAGCCACGGTAGGGCCTCTTTGATTGTCATTATCTCGGCTTAAAAGGGGCTACAATGGTCGGGCAAACGGAAGGAGAAGTTCATATTTACATCCTTGGAAAAGACTCATTCACCCATTCCCGATTCTGTGTAGATACAGATAGAAAGCCAGAGGCAAGCTTCTCGCAATCATTCATGTTGTCCGTGCTATATTTTTCGCATGAATGGAAGGGAGCCACAGGTCTCCGACTCCGAACAGTGGATTGAGAAGCATTTTCATGACATGAACGCATTAGATAAGGCTATAAACCGAGACCATCTAAGTGAGGTCCAGCGATCAGCATAAGCGTGGCTCTTCGTACGGCACCCTCCTTAGCACTGGACATTTTGTTTCATCTGACACTCTGGACAGACAAATGGCTGCTAACTCGGCTCTTCGCCTCGAATCAACTTCACAGTGGTCTACCAAAGTCTTTGGCCACACGTCCATTTTGAACAAATTCGAAATCTTCCCTGGAAACATAGACTTCACCACACCCAAGATAAATTTCAATAAAAACTTCCTTTCTTCCATTCCCTCCAGATCACTCTGGGAGGATGAGACATTTCTTCAGGACAATTCGATCCACTTTTACACCGACGGATCTAAAAAACCAATGAGGGTGTAGGTGGTGGTGTTTTCTCCGAAAGGCTTAACCTAAGCCTCTCTTTCCGTCTTCCAAATCATTGTAGCGTGTTCCAGGGGGAGATATTGTCGATCAAAGAAGTCTTATCTTGGTTGAAGAAAAACGTGATATCTTCCGCAGATACACGTATCTTTTCAGACAGTTAGGCAGCGATCAGGTCCCTGGAATCAGTCTCTTCAAATTCGTTTTCGTTAATAGCTCTAGATTGCCGATCATCTCTTGTAGAGATGGCGGAGCAGTTCAATATTCACCTTGCTTGGGTGCTGGGGCATATTGATATTCCAGGGAACTACAAGGCTGATGAACTCGCGAGATATGGAACAACCGTACCCTTGCTTATAGAAAGAGACACCCTGGCTATACCGATCGCTTCATGTAAACTTAAACTCAAGCTGGATGCTATTGAGAAAACAAATTCTAGATGGACATATGGTTGAACGTGCAAATTTGGCCACGGCTGGATCTGAACCGCTCTAAGAATATGATTTCTCTCAACAGATCGCATATCCATTAGACACACTGTCTAATAGGCAACCATGCAACAAGGCTTGGCGTCCATTCAAACGACTTCTGTAGAAGCTGCATGGACGAAGAGGAGAAGGAAACCATTCTCCACCTTCTCTGTAGCTGCCCAGCTATCTCCCGCAAAATTAGACTCGACTTAGGAGAATTCTGCTGTAACGACTTAGGCGATCTGATGTCAGAAACCTCTTTCGCTTCATCAGAAGCTCCAATTGGTTCAATAAGTACGTTAGGAGATCCCTCCAGATACATGTGGTATCACAATAGACCTATCTCTGGTCTAAGTGTCCTGGCAATAGCTGGCAGCCACTTCAACCTAACCTAACCTATACTCTTACAGGCTTGTCGTCATTGCTGCAAAGAGGTTTGGTTGTTTCAAGGCTCGAACCTGTGTCCCCTCGCTCAGCGGTCTAAGATATATACGATTTCGACATCATTTACTGAAAAAATAGACTTCGCTGCCTTGCGGTACTCCCGGTGTTGGGGGGGAATAATTGAACCGATTTAAAATGTAATTTTAAGAATTTTAAACTTCAACAACTTGCCGTCCTTCAGTGGAAATCTCCGTCCTAAACAAACCAAAAGTCAGGAGAAAAACTTAATGTCTGGCACGGAACGCCTCCAATGTCATTTCAAATTCCTTCCTTGTGCACACACACAGATTTTAATGAATCCTTAACGTTTTTGCTGCACACTCAAATAAAAATTAAACTAAAATCACAGAAAACGACTGAAAATTCAACAAAAGCTGAAGAAAAAAACTGGATACATGGGACAATATCCGCAAATTACCCATGACAAGGATCCATGTTTTTTTTATCAATTTCCCCTTCGGCTCGATTGTGTCATGTCGCTCCCTTGAGGATTGTCTGTTAATTAGTCTCACTTAGAAAATAAACTGCAGTAATTAAGCGTATCATCTCAACGACTACCACCATTACCACCATCACGCACGAGAATCCTATAAAAGCAAGAGAGACAGAGAGAGGCAGGACAAAACGAAATGGCAAGTGGAGATGGAGAATGGCAATGGCAATTTTGTGTTCACTTGGAATTCTAATTACGAAACAAATCGTAGAGATACTACTTCGTGTGTTATCCTTTCATACACGTACACACACATGGGGGCTTAAGCGATATCTATGTGTGAGGCTTTTTTGCTCAAAAAAAAAAATACGTACAGAGAGAGAGAAAGAGAAAAAGATCCTTTAAATGGAAAAGTGAAAAACCATGGTAGTCTCTTGAGTTGCCTTCACATCCTTGAAACTCATTATATCGCTCGACAAGAGTGATGATCCCCCAATTTGCTATTATAATTGCTTCAATTATCATTGCCCCCGCTCGGCTGAAAGGACCTCCAAATGTGTCTGTTTGTGTGTGTGTGTGTGTGTGTGTGAGACTCCTCCTTTCTGCTTTTCGGGAAATTTCTCCCCAGGATTTCGTTTTATGTGAGCGTGTGACACGATTTAACATCAATGCGAGGGTGTTTCCTTGCTTTACAGCGCAAGTCTTCCTTAAAGAGAGGGAGAGCACGTGAGAGAGAGAGAGAGAGAAAAAAAATACACACTACATCCACCAAAGAAGGTGTAAAAAAGGACATTCATCTAGTTTTTGTTTCCCCTCCACCCAAGTTTAAATGGTGGAAAATGTTTTTTTTTTTTCTTTTTGTCCTTACAATGGCGTGTGCATTATAGTTCTTCTCCTTTGTTTTGTTTCCTTTTCCTTTTTTGTTGAACTTCCTGGTAAAATGGATGAAATGAAGCTAAATGGAGCCCCAGATGAGGATTAAATTGATTAGTAATGAAATTTCCCACTTTAGCAGACACATTTTCGTTCGGGTGTGTGCGCGGCAGGAGGCGTGTGTGTGTGTGTGTGTGTGTGGAAAAAGAAGAAAATCGTCCTTTTTAGATTGCTAATAAATGTTGTAAGTTTGCTGGGAATTTATGTGAATTATTTTTCTTCCTTGTCGAGTGGCATCCCTGGATGGGGATGTAGAGAGGTGGATTATGTTGTGCATTAGTGTAATAAAAATCACTTGGCGGATCGAGTTTTATCGTTGTGAGCTTCTGATGAGGACGATGACGACCAAAAAACTTATTTATGTGTGTGGCTGTGTGTATGTATACGTATTATGTAGATTTTAGTGCCCGAGATTATGGTGTTTTATGCTGGATTAATGCTTTTGTGTATATTTTATTATAATTGTTAGATTTTGTCATCTTTAACTGGGTGTTGGTGGACGATGGGAAGGACTAATTGGCATAATTTACCGACGAAATGGGAATTGTTATCGCATGGGTTTTGTATGACTATTGAGTGCGCGCGTTGTGAGTCGTTTTAATAAAGGACGAAACGAATTTATTTCGGATTAGTTGGGCATAAAGTGACGGCGTTTTGAGTTTGACAATAATCGCAATTATTGATGTGAAGTCGGTAATGGAAGCCGACACAATGCTGGAGGAGAGAGCTCAGACGCCAAAAGTGGTTCATTGTGCTATCAGCAGGTACAACCCTTTTTCTATCCGTTTTTTGGAGAATAACATCGCTCCTGTTCGGGGTGTTAACCAAATTGATCACATTATACCCGATGCAAGGCATGTCTCCAGTATTCTGGATGTCTGACTTGGATTACTACCTTGTTGCAGTCAAGGAACGAATGCGGATTGGTAGACGTCACAACAAAGAAGAAATCATGTGAGAAGATACAACCTAGACAGCTAGAACCTTCACCAAAATCTTCATTCAACTTCTATGCCTCCTTCTATGCTCCAGCATCATGTGCCGAGGATCACTGGCAACGTTGCCAATATTCCATTAGAAACTTCCCAGTTGATGTGCTAGGCTTTACCCAAACGCCACCATGAAACCCTAGATTTGACAAGGAATGCCGGTAAACAAAACACGATGCATATAAAGCGGCGCTGCAAAGAAGGACGAAAGTTTGTCGCTCAAGAACATCTTACTTACTTAAGGTGGCGCTACAGCCTGGGGTGGACCTGGGCCTCAACCAACAAGCGTCCCCTTCAACTTGCGTGTGCCACCTGAGTCGTGGTCTTCCTCTACTGCGCTGTCCCTCGGACGCGGATTCTAAGATTTTACAGACCGGAGCATTGGTGTACATCCGATCTACATGACCCAGCCATCTCAGTTGTTGGACCTTCTCAAGAACATCATGATTGAACATATTGGGCGGCTGTAGGTACTCTAGGAACAATGTCCGGAAGTTTTACCAACAGAGCCCAAACAGAAGCTTTAAAGTAGACCCACAGTCGGTGCTGGGAATTTGGAAAAAAGCACTTGTAAAGCCTATATAACGGCGGTGAAGACCAACATACCGCTGGTAGGTAGAACGAACCATTTGCTTAAGACGATGATAGCCAAAACTTTCGTCCACCTGACCAAAACGAAGAGCGGATAACAATATTCAAACTTAAATCCAACAAAGCTGCTGAATCAGAGATGACTTGATAGAGAGCACCAACCAGCTCAGCTCCAAGATTTGGTCAAACGAATGTAAGCCTCAGCGTGGTTTGCCTGATTTACAAGAAAGAAGAAACCCTCAACAAGGGCAAATATAGACGCATACGATCCTTTCTGCGAACCATATTGGCTCGTGGTTTCAGGCCAGAAAAGTCCACAATCGATCTAATTTTCACACTTTGGCAGATCTAGGAGAAAATTCAAGGAGTCAAAGAGTCCAAATCCATACACCACCATCTTTTCGTCGAGTTGGCCTTAAACTCACAGACGACATTGCATTTATAGAAACAAGCTATACAGAGCTATGTCCAGTTTTGGCATATCTGCCGTATAGGATGACGATGGAGCATGCGCGCTGCTACATCAAGGTCAGTAAAGAACTCACCGAGACCTTTGATGTCGAAAAAGGATTAAGACGAGGAATAGTGCTGTCATCCGACTTCTTTCAGGCCAATAGAGAAGGTACAATCTTTCAAAAGTCTGCTACTCCACAGAAGTCGGTGAGCTGCCGAGACAAACCATTCTTTCCTCCAGACAACCAACGCATATGCCAAGGAAGGTCTTACAATCGAACTCTTTTCGGTGATAAGCCTCAATGTCTTGCCAAAAGAGCCCTTACACTACCAGAATGCTGATGCTCGAACGGTTAAGGCTCGACGCGTTTCGATCAAAGAACTTTCCTGTCCAAGGTTACTCCTAAATAGTTCACTTCGTTTGTGAGTATGGGATTCTGACGCCTTTAAGCACTGATGGAGCCAGTCCAGCCAGCTTCGTCTTCTTGGTGAAGAGAACAACTTCAGTTTCAAGGGGATTAACTGGAAGCTCATTCCGAGTGCACCATCGGTCAATTACATCCAGGGCCATCTGCGCTTTTTTTTATTTTTATAATTAGCACGCGCTAAAGGGTATATGACTACCCTTAAACTAGAGCACGGGCATTAAGGAAATTAGAGAAGAGACGAAGGATGTTTGATGGGTTATAATGATGAGGAAACACAGAAGACAGTTTGCAGGGAAGGACCAACAGACAGTTCAGCTTGTGGGTTATAATGATGAGGAAACGCAGAAGACAGTTCGCAGGGAAGGACCAACAGACAGTACAGCAACGTCATCCGCATATGCCTTAGCGTAAATGCGAGAACTATTGAAACTGTTAAGCTGAGAGTCGACCAGCATGCACCACAGTAGAGGAACATAGTCTCAGTAGCTTAATATCACAATGACCATGTACAACAAGTCATTTCCTCTTCCAATAAACTGCCTAGATTAGGCCAATCAACAGTGACACCACAGTTCCTACTATTTTTTGATAGATGATGCTCGTCACTAGACTTAACTTGAAATGACATCAGACCAATCGAATCGGACTCATTGTTTTCGCCATCGCAGTTATCTACGTGACGCAATTAAACCTTATCCCAATCGAATTCAACAAATTCAATTACAACTCAAATTATAATCTTGGGTTTTTCAATTGAAGTATCAATGACGTCGTTTCATTCTATGGCCCACAAGTTTGTGAATCACTGAACGTCTTTTTAAAAAAACGAAGACTTCCACTAAAACAAACAACAACATCCCTATCTAATCGGAACACTAATTGAATTCCATTTAGAATCGTTGAATCGTTCAATTGATCGATTAACACTGCAAGTGACAATGAACGCAACCAGGAGATAGCTAGAGCCACCCACTTGAGGTCCTACTAAGCCCCCTTATGACTGATGGATGATTTAGGTAATTTTTTTTATCGCTGTGGTCGTTTTTTCAAGCCCCATTAACTCTCAAGAGTCTCGCCAATCGCCCACGATTTAGATGACAGTTCTTGCTAGCAGCAGCAGCAGCTGTCAAACGAGGGTTGGTATGGGGTATGTTCGTTTGTTACGATAACGACAAATCCCACAACGAGTACTATAGTTTGTATTGCAATGTTTGATGCGTGTAAACTGTCATTTGCGGAATTTATTTTAATATAACTGTATGAAGGATCACTTGAAATACACACACACATACACACATAGTGACACCAACACCTAATCGGCATGGAGTAGTTCCTAGTACAGAGGTAATTACGTGTTTGTTTACCTAAATTAAATGGCTTTTGGTGTTGTTTTTTCGAAACATGCGGCGGCTGTCCTGGCGGTGATGAGAGGTGTAATTTTTTGCTCATATGGTGTCATTGGCAATGTGTTAATGTGTTTGTAAATATGGATTGATTCACTTTTGAACAGAAGGTGTTGAGTGGCTTTTGGGAGTAGGTACACAGATAGCGGTTTAATTGGTATTAAGTGGATGGTAGATAGATATGTAAGTGGACGTGTTCTATTTTTTTTTTTTTGTTAAATATTTGTTCAGATGTCGTTACAAATTGACAGATGACATCATGATTTAGGGTTGAGCGATAGGAGGTTTGACACAATATTAGACAAAGGCAGATAACTGTACAGAAACTTTAAGAGATTTCTTGCTAAATGTCTTAATTTCAAGCTTTATTGGCGCCTTAAGATATGCATCTTTTATCAACTTTTGTATAAGGGTATCTCTCAAAGGACCTGTTGCCTATGGATCTGGCCTCGACCATAGCTGATTACACGACTCTTACACTTAAATTCAATAATGACATTCAGGTTCACTTTCCGGAAAGGTCGGACTGGAACAATAGCCTACCCCTATCAAACTACCAAGTATCGATCTTCATTGACGGCTCCAATATGGAGTGTGGCGTTGTAGCAGGTGTTTTCTCAGCGAAACTGAACTTATTCAAATCATACCGCCTCCCAGACTCTTCGAGTGTCTTCCAGGCGGAGGTACTAGCGATTAAAGAAGCTTGCAAGATACTTAGCCTCAGCCCTACTACCTCAAACAACATAGGAATCCTTATTGACAGCCAGGCTGCCATCAACTCAACTCCGCCGACGCGTTATCAAGATATGGTTCTACTCTGGATGCCTTCCTTGCGGAGTCAGTTAGACATCCCGTTCAACCCTCACTGTCGTAGTTGTGAAAATTCAAACGAAAAGGAAAAGTTATTCCACTTTCTCTGTGACTGCCCGGTACTTGTTAGAGCCAGACAGCGCACTCTCGGAAAACCCTTTTTCAAGGAACTTTCTGAGATTTCTAACATAAAATTCTGCAACTTTATCAATTTTCTCAATTCCACAGGATGTGCAGTGTCTCTGGCAGTTTCACCAGTTTGAACCACTTCTACCTTCCTACCAACCTATCTCTCAAAGAGTTTCTGCCTTCCTTAACAACTTTGAAGTTGCAACCGACAACAGCATCACAATGGACCTACATTTGGTCTAAGCGTATGTACCTCTTCTCGGAGGACCACTTCTTATTAACTAACCGACAATAGGAACGTTTTTCTTGAATATTTTTACAGAAAAAGATCCGTCAAATGGTTCCCTCAGTTCGTGTCACTAGAGCTGTGTTCTTTTCATGACGTTTTGCGCAGCTTTCGGCTTTCAGCTCGGGAAATGTTTATAGTTTGCCGAGGCTAACATAAATCTGAGATTCCCCGAAACCTCACATAAAAAAGTTGCACGGTGTCAAATCGCATATGTCGTCTCCGCCTCTCAGTCCATTTGTATAGCGTTTTCCAGTCGGAGACTATGGAGATCAAGGAGTTTCTGTCGTGTTTGAACTGGAATGTACTGTAATATCTGAAAGGGTCTCTGGAATCAGTCTCTTTCAACTCTAAGGCCGCCCTTATTTTCTCGACTTATTTCTCGACGAGATGGCTTAGCAGTTCAACATTCACTTACTCGGATTCTACATCTCTAACGTAAATTGTTACCTAAGCTGGATGCAATTAGCAAAGTGAAACGTTTTCACCAAGATGGCACTACGTGTCAGGCTTCTAGACAGAGTTGGTAACTGCGCCTAATCGACAGGCACTTTGAAATGCGTGGTGTCTTCTCTGTAATGCTTTCTATACAAGCTGTACTAGGAGAAGGAAGGGACAACTCTTCATCTTCTCTGTGTTTGTCCAGCACTTTCCATCAGAAGGGCACTTCCTCTGGGAGCTTAAGAAAGAAGCGATCTTTAGACAGAGTTCGATAAGGTAAGATCCCTATCTCAGGTTGGATGAAGTCGCTGAGATGTTCGAATGAAGTGTGACATCCCCAGTAGTCAAATGATTACAATAGAATCTTACAGACCTTCTTCTCATCATCCCTTCCTCTGAATATAGACATTGGAATGGAATCATGACTTATATCTGTGGAAACCACAAGCACCACTGGTAATCAATAGCTCTGATTAAAATACTTTCATCCCTCGTGGAATATAGGACGTCAATAATGCCTGCACGCCATCGAGTTTGGAGATCTGCAATGTTCTTCCATTTTGTCCAACTCGTTTGCAGAGCTTTAGATTCTTTTTCAACCGTACTGCGCTGTTCTTCCCCTATTGAGTAAGCGGATTCCATTGGATGGCATGCCTCTCAAAGGAATCATCTTTCCTCCGCAAGGTATGACCAATCATAGCCATTTTCTTCGTCGAATTTGTGATGTCAATAGGTTCCACACCGTTCTCAGGTTATTCCAGAAAATCGACATCGATTTCCGAAAAACACCAGCTAAACATACATTTTCCAAGGACAACGCTCATATAGAAGTACTGAATATACATTCATTTCGAACTGTGCTTTTGCCTTGTCGATTCAGCTGTCCACATCCAGTTTGGTGTCATCGTGCTGGCCGAGACCATGTCTCAGACCAAGCAGTCGACTTGTTTGACTTTCTGTCGAAGTTTGAAGGCTTAGAACCTTTGTTTTTCTATACTTTGCCAGCCTTGGTTTCCAAGTTGTAAGTCCATAATCCTATGTGGAAGCAAGCAGATATCGTCAGTGTGGTTTAGATGTTTCAAATAAGGTGTCAGGAAGATCCCAAGTGGAAGCTAGCACTTGTACGACTTCCAAAAATAACCTGGGGTCTATAGCCCAAGGTTACATATTGGATTTACAAAATGATAGTAAGACCAATCCTTACCTTCGCCTCCGTAGTCTGGTAGATCAAAGACAAGGAAAATCCACTTATCTTATATCGGTATCACCGGGGCCATGCGAACTTGCCCTACGGCAGCCCTTTAGGCACTGATTGGACTTACCCCGCTGCACATCTTTGTCAAAAAAGTGGCAATACGCAGCTCAGTTAACCTCCAACGCTCCTACAGGAATCCAGCCAAGCAGACCTACGGGTCATATGGCTATCCTATCTGACTTCCTCGAGCTTGAAATGATCAGCACGGTATCGGGCTTTATGCCCAAGTTACTCTGTTTTGGCAGGAAGTTCGAGATTGAGATCCAGAATCGTAACTCCTGGGATACCGGAGACCCGATGTTGAACATAAAAGGACAAGTGTGGTATCCGTATACTGATGCTTTAAAGGTGGACTCCGGTGTTGGTGCCGGTATCTATGGCCCTAATCACAAAGTTTCAAAGGCACTCGAAATGTGTCTTAGCATCTTTCAGGCGGAATTACATGCCATAGCCACTATTATTTTCAACTCCGACATAAAGTATATTCACGGATAGTCAAGCAGCGCTCAAAGCACTGAGTTTCCATAACTTTAACTCAAAGGCCGTTCTAGGCTGCTTCAATAATCTCGAAGACCAGGGCCGCTAAACATACGGCTTGCACAGGGCGCTAGATAGCTCGGACCGGCCCTGTCCAAGACCTCTCATAGCGAAATAAAGTCAAGCTCTGGTGGGTACCAGGACCCAGAGACATTGAAGGCAACCAAATTGCAGATCAATTTGTCAGGAAAGGCTCTTCAGAAAGGTACAAAGGTGCCGAACGCTTCTGCGACATCCCTACTTCCGCGTTCAAAATGAGGGACTCAGACAGGCTTAAAAGGGCTGTCCGACCCCTGAACCATAAAAGGGACGACATTAGAAGACTGGCAGGCTTCCTCACCGGTCATTGCAGCCTCAGATATCAGATAGCTCAGGAATCTGATTGCAGACTCTGCTTAGAGGAAGATGAATCAGCCGAACACCTACTATGTGAGTGCGTGGCAGAGTCGTCTGCAGAGTCAGGAAACGCTTTCCTAACACCGGAGGACATTTGTAATGCCTCGACTAGAGATATAATCAACTTCATCAGGAAGATAGAGGATCTCTTTGTCTAACTGGCTCCAGGCACAATAGATCTTTTAGGCCGCAGTGCCATATCCGTCTGTCGCAGAACCTAACCAATAATATCCTATCCAGAGTTATCTTTGCTTTTACTTCGTTTGGTTTCTTCCAGAAGAGTACAATTACGATTTCCCTTCTTATGAAGGTAGCTTGTGGATTAATCCTTTATTTCACTCTTTTGGGAAGAGAAGAGGGCGCCGTCTGTAAGAGCTCAGCCTCTGCTATTAATATTGTTGCCATCTTTGTGTTGGTAAAAGTTCAGGACGTATTTGGGACTCTCCACTCCACTTCATCTCCTAAGCTGATCTCCATTTCGAAGTCAAAACCTTACAAGTTTCATCTGTCTTCAACATTTCCATCACTCTTTCCATTTTTTTCAAATCAAAAATTCATGACTCGCCTCTGAGGACGTAACAAAAGTCCACTTTAGTTTGACGTTTATCGTGCAATTACGTGGTGACGTTAAACAGCGTCTGTGTTGCCGGCCTAAGCTTACTACACCACTTGGAGGTCACGTAAAATCCCTCCAATAACCCTAAAATCAAATTGAGCAATTTACGGTATTGCAGTACCGTAACCCGATATAAAAGCGCCCTAAAAAAAGCAAGCACCCTCCCCTCCCTCCCCCATCCCCTGTAACAACAAGAAACATTTGCAAATCATAAAACCCGGACGATAAAAATCAATCAGCCATAAAATATGACCCCAAATTACATTACATCCTATCGAGGAGCATTACCAACGCTATTGCCGCTGCTCTGCGGTGCTGTGCTAATGGCTGGGGTGGTGGATGATGATGGTAATGATATCAAGTAACCAACCTACCCCCGGAAACAACCCCCATAAAAGCAATTTTCAAAATTGAATAATAACACATAAATTGTTGTTCATAGTTGTTGTTGTGTGTCCTTTTTGCTTTTTTTTTGTTTTGTTTTGGGTGTTTTGGTTCCTTTTTATGGTGGAAATCTGTCCGCCATCATCATCATCATCATCAGGCAGTTGAAGGCGGGTATCCAACGTAACCAACCAACCACCCTCTTGTAACGTAATTTTGATAAAAGTTCGTAAGTGCCTTTGTTGTGTTTTGATGTGTTCTCGCTCGCTCTCCGATGAGCAACAAAACAAACATTCGTTCAATTTAGCAAACGGTTTTCCATTTTTTCTTTTTTCTTTTTTCTTTTTTATTCCTCCATCCTCTTTGCGTTTCTTTTTTTTCCATTTTGTTAGCTTGTCCCCGGTGTGTGTGTGTTGGTTGAACGATTTATAAAAATAAAGAAAAGCCTGCTCTTTGGATGATGGAGATGGTGGTCCTGTCCTCTCTCTCTCCAGTTGGACATGGAAACCTTGGAAAATCGAATAAAAACGTGAAACTTTTTTCCCATCGACGACGACGACGACGATACCTAGAGGTGGTCCTGGTCCGGTGTGTACACTGTCCATGGAAGCGGAGTGGTGAGCTCTTTAAATTAACTTTTATCATGCCAAAAAGTTGTTATTTATAGCCCTCTTCTCCGCATGGCTACAAATTTTGTTGAAGGGGCAGCAGACATCAATGATATGGATAAAATGGTGGAGAATTAACACGGGGTGGATGAAACTGGTTGATGGTGAGGGTGGAGACACTTCTATTTTTTTAGTCGAAAAGATTTTTTTACATTTTGAAGGTAGTGTGACCTAAGGGTGTTCTTTTCAAGATTCAAGACTGGCTCTTCGGGGTTACACTGGAGCTTCTCGCAGATCAATGTTGGGAGAAACCCTTTAGGGCACTGAAATTCGAATTGTGAATGAGGTGCTGTTTCAAACAAAGATGACACTTGCTGTGCTACCGTCTGAATCGGGTCTTAAACTCAGAAGATTGAGGTTGGATTGGAAAGTGAAAACTGGGAACGAAGATACATTTTTGAAGGGAAACTGTGAAAACTTGCGAGAGCACTCTTCAACTTGTACAACTCCTGTGCTGACATAACTGCCCTCGCTTAGGCAGGAACACACTTAAACAAGAATGTAGATCCATTGTGATATCACACAGAGTATCGGATTAGCAGCACCAGGAACCTTGCATAATGGATTTCATTTCTTTCTCAAGGAAGATGGGTAGCCTTTTCGGCGCAGATTCTTTCCCGTTCCTGGGTCTATATGGAGAACAACTGAGACCCACAGACGAAGCGCCATTTTTTTGTGAATATCAATCTTGGCTAGGACGCTGAGGTCTTCCTGGGAATACTTTTCTAGGGATTATCCTCTCAGCCTTCAGAGGGGGCAGGATAGGTGCCAAGAAGGTGAGCTACTGTTTCTTCCTCTTCCTCGTCTCTACAGCTTTGGAAGGGGACCCTCATTCTAGTGGCGTGCATACCTATCAAGCTCCTGTAAGGGCTCTTACTTCTCCAGATGCAGGTTAGACTAGATCTGTCTCAATGAAAGGCAAGTCCACCTGCTAGTTGCCATTCTTCTGACGTAAGTATCAAGAGAAGCAGGCGGTTCTGCTGTGTTTTCAGCAAGTTCCTGACTTGCTCTCTCCTTTGCCAGCTTGTCCGCCTTGTAGTCGCCTAAAACTCAGCACGGGGAAACGTTGCATCTGTCAGCGATCTCATTTGGAGACCTGTGACATTGCTTTACCAACTTGCATTGTAAGGTCGGTGATTCCAAGGCTCTTATACCCTTTACCGCGTTCATTGAAAGCAAAGCCGGAGGCTCTTGGATTGTCGTATTTTCCGCCTGAAATGTAGGACAGTCCAGGGCTGATTTCTTTCGCTCACACAAATGGCGAACTCAGCCGTTGTTGCTTGAGCTGAATTCACCTCTTCATTGAGCTGCCAGAACACAGAAAACTCACATCCAGTGTTCTGACAGATTCTCCTCCTGCGCCTTCCACTCAGCATTATCCTTAAGGATGCTCGTTACTGTTTTGGTTTGTACCCTCTTGAGCGAAGCAGTCGACAACAAACAGTAGATTTAGAGTGGACTCGCAGCGTTCGAGCTCGGGGTCGTTGCGAATCGTACGTCCGTTTTTCTCTAGCTTTGGGATAACTGCTTTGTTATACTCTCAGAAGCTAGAATACTGAATTTCCCGAATCCAGAAACCCCCTCCCCGTCCTCCTGTCCCAAGATTACAATCAATTTCAATTATGTCCTGTTTCCCCTTGTGGGTCTTAAGGTTTCCAGGACGCCTAAGCGCCATTGCATTCGGTTTCTGGAAATATATTGCAGCTCTGCAACGCTGCCCTAGTTCCAGTGACTTCTCTTCGACTGTCCTCCGTCATGTATGTCTCGGTTGACCCGCTTTTCTTCCCTTCTTACGTCCGATTCACTGCCACATTCGTCTTCGAATTGTGACCTCTTTGGGATCCAGAGCCATTCATCGGACTCTGGGGCTTGAAGGGTATGGATTCAAGAACGTTTGCTGTTTTAATTTGATAATGGAGGACATTTTCCAGGAACAGCCGCAGTTTAAGATCAAGCTGCCAATAGCCAATGCTTCTCCACATTTTGGACAAGACCGGCCTCCGGTCGAGGCGGTACTCCCAAGATATTGGAAACACTCTATCTTCTCTATCGGTTGTTCTGCAGTACTAATTTGTGAGGATGAGGTAGTTCCAAGGTTTGCCAGTGTTGATCTTCAACACCCGACTACGTTTGATTCCCTCTCCAATTCAGCTATGTCGACTAGGAGGACCTGCTTGCTCGGCATTGAGATTGTGCTCGAAGTGGAGATTTCTTCGCTTAAGTATAAGCTAAGCTTATGCGAATGCCCCAGCATTTGTAGAACCAGAAAAACGGTCCTCGGTGAATACAATTCCAACAACCAAGGCGACCTGTCTAAGAAGGCACGAAAAATCAATCCAATCACCAACAAACTAACATAGTCTTCTCTTCCAGACTAGGACACTCCACGCTAGGAGAACACAATGGATCCGTAAAGATCCGAGTGAAGACTCCGTCATACGAGATGTAGTCACCGCTTCAACCTACCTACCTAGGAGGCTTGACGGTTTCCTTTGTTCTCTTCGGGAAAACATTCAGTTTCCCAGTCCTTCTCTAACAGTCGATGCAGGAGCACTGCAGATGTTCTTGGCGCTGCTTTCAATAACTACGCGCTATGTTGTGCTTTCATCAGGTCTTACCAGGTCTTGCTGGGACTAGAGGTGCAGGTACCGTCCCACAAAAACCGAAAGAAATGGTTAAAAAGAGAGGATCACAGCTTTTGTGTCGTAACAAAATATGTCGCCAAAGTTTTACGTTACCCATTCCTCTACAGAGAAGCCTACAGCATCTCAAAGTATCCTTGCTTCTTGTAAAATCCTCACCAATAGTCCTCCTAAAAATAAAAAAAAACAAACATCAAATCAACTGCGATACCACAAAAAGCATATCCTATCCATAACTTCCCCCCCCACCCCCAACCCTAGAACAATATTCATTTCGAAGCAAAAAAACAGAAATGAAAGCATCCCCTCGTTACGACGACAATTTTGAATAATACTCCCCCAACTCAAAGGATAACGACAACGATGGCGAGATGACGCCCCATTTTCAAAGGAAAACAGTGTCGATGATTTAACCACCAATAGACACAAGGGTTATGTGCCTTTCTGCTAAATATGCGAATCCTGTTTATACGCAAAACGACGATGATACCCATGTAATGCTGTAGTCCTGGCAAATAAAATCAGTTTACTCTCGAACATTTACAGGATTTTGAATATGAAAAATACAAAATACACACAACAAAAAAACACCCTCAAACCCTTAAAACAACCACCCCCTCCAACCCATCCTCAAGCAATAGAAACAATTCCCGACATTTTGAAAATCTTCAACGAGTATGATCCTTGTTTTGTGTAAATCCTTGAGAGCATAGCACCAATATTACATTACACATCCTGCTCATGCATAAATGTATGAATTGCCGCGCTGTTATTTTACTTAAAGGATACAACTCTCGTACCGATACCGACTGGGAACGATTGTTTATTTTTGGCGTAAAAAGGATTCTTCGCAGTCACTGAACAATTTTCGGTGTAATTTTTCAGCATAAATCTCCTTGAGAGTGGGAAACTTTATACTCTCTCTCTCTCTCTCTCTCTCTCTCTGCCTCTTTGTCTTTGTTTTTGTCTTTGGTCTCTCCCTCTGACAAGGAATGAATTATGGAGAAACGCACCATGAATTAGTTTAATTAAATCTAAAGGATATTGCATGTAACCATCTAGGAGAGTGGGAGGACCAAATGGAAATTGAAGTAATTTGCAAAAATTTAACATGAAATTGCTTGCGCCACCATTAGGCGAAACAGATTTCGCTTGTAATGAGAGCGGATGTGAGATGGAGAGAGAGAGAGAAAGTCCTTTCGTTGTTGACTCTTTTAAACCGAGAAAAGGGACATTTGAGACTGTCCAAAGCTGTATATGTGTGCACAGTTGGGGGTCATTTAGTTTTAAGTTTTTGTTTACCTGCAGCTACAGCTACAGCTACACTGGCTTCTGTTGCAGTTGTTGTCGAAAAGCACAGACGATGATGATTAGTACAGTTTTCAAAAGTCAATTAGAATAGTCAAAAGGACACTTGATGTTTGTTTGAAGTGGTGGAAGTGGACACGGAGTTGTAGGTACTTGTGGTTTAATTTTGTCCCAACAAATAAAGTTGCATTCGTTTTCTATTGACGATAACACAGAGTGGAGTGTGGATACGAGCCACCGGACAGAAGATGCACATTTTAAGGGCAAAATAAGAACAAAATAGGAAGAAGAGAGCCAGCTCATGAAATCGAAGGGTCACGTGACAGCAACAGCATCCAGCAGTTTTTTTTTTTAGAAAGGTGGAGCAACTGTCGGCTGGTTTCAATGTTTCAAGGCCGGAACGCAGGCCTTTAGAAATTGTGAAGGGAACCTAGGTAGGTGTAGGTAGCAGTAGTTGTTTTGTAAGGTCCAACCAGAAACACAAGTAGTGCGGATTCGCCGTTTTGGTTCCACAACTCACGTGAAAGGAACCTAGTCCAACCAACTTAGAGTGCGTAACTGGAGGCGGGCACGATGCTTTCAGTTTCTGGCGTCGGCGATTGCCTGATCTTGAAACCGGAGGTTCGGTCTTCCTTTTCTTCATGAACCAGGTGTGACTGTCCATTCGCTCGGCAGATTTTTGCTTTCCGGACTACATCCACATCTTTTTACAGCTCGTAGAATTCGCGTTTATAGTTTCTCCTCCATTCGCCCCCGCAGACAGGAGCAAATATTCGACGTTTTCTTTCGAAACATTCCAAAATCTACTCCACTGTCATACTTATCGTCCAGCATTGAGCTCCATAAAGGAAGACTAGCAAGACCATGGTTTTGTAGGAGTTTGGCCCTTTGCTGTTTCAACAAACCGAAGAAGCAGCGGTTTCCTAAGGTTACCTTTCGTCGAATCTCCTCTAGGGTGTCATTTGTGGAGTTTATATGTGCCCCGAGGGAGACTACCTCAAAATTATAGCGGTCAATTGTAGAGTTTTGTCCTAGACGGTGTCCGATGGACCGGTTTTTGGTCGACAGCATGTCTCATTCATCATGAGACCAACTCGTTCTTCCATCGCCGTGAAAGCCTCAATAATGGCACGCTGGGAACGGGCCGTGATGTCGATATCATCTGCATATCCCAGCAGCTAAATGGATTTGTTAAATAAAGCGCCGCCTTCTGTGTTTATGACAGCCTTTCGCAATCCTGGCTCCAGCACAAGATTAAAGAAATCACACGACAACGCGTCTTCTGCATTGTTTGGAATAATTCGGAGGTTCTGCTTCTAAGCTGCATGCCTTACGTGGTGCGACACAACATGAATCAGTTTTCTCGAGATCCGGAGTTCGGTGCAATGAATGCTGTCGTTTGCGACTTTGAAGTCGAAGAAAAGGTGGTAAGCATCGACTTGGAACTCATTGGTCTTTTCCAATGTGAAAATTATGTCTATCGTCGACTTGCCGGGCCAGAAGTCACACTGGCAGGTGCCGATCTGTGAAGTAAAAACCGATTTTAGTCGTTCACACAGTACACTGGCTCGGATCTTGTAAGCTACATCGAGCAGGGATATGCCTCGGTAGTTCTTACAAGACATAGAGTCGCCTTTCTTGAAGAAGGGACAGATAGAGCTGATAGTCGAGTTGTCCTCCCATACCTTGCAGATGATCTAGTGCATACAAAACATCGCCACCATCGTCATTTGGAGTTCACTCTCGATACCTCTTTGGTGACGTCGACGTCAAAACGATGATTAGCCAAAAAAAAAGACACTTAAAAATAATTTCAAATCAAAGATAACGGGAATCGGATTAAAAGACAATCACGGTGACTTTCAATTCATTATAACCTCTGATGACGACAATATTCGTTGTAAATGACTCACTTGGCGAATTACCCAACAAGTTCAGCAGTCCAATCGCTATCCGATGACGCGAATGACTTGACAATTGTTTACGTACTTAGTGACAACTGCAATCGAACTTTTAATTCAACATTAATTGAATTCGGAATCTTCAACAGATCATCTGATTGCCTCCAAACAAATTCAATAATTACTGACATTAGGACACGCTAACTAAGCCTTTTACGCGTATGGTCTAGCTTATCGATTGTGTTACGTGGCTGTCTATTTACAGTCGTGTCTGGGTTGGGAAATTATATGACTACAGCCTTCGATTGTTGGACTTTTGTTTTAATTGGCGACACATTTATGGAGATTATGGACTCAAAAAACTTTGATTCGATTGAAGTTATCAGAGATTTTGGTTTCAATATTTTGACGTGAAAATATTCGCGAAATGTGTGACATAAATTTTGCCAACTTCTGAGACTTTCTGTAGGTTTTTCTGATCCTAAGATTAAACACCAAAAAGTGGGGTTAAACTTAACTTAGTTCAAAAAGATGAAAAACAACAAGGCTGCAGGCTTGGACGAATTACCATCAGAACTCTTCAAAGCTGGTGACGAAGTTTTGGTAGGGAGTATGCACCGGATCATCTGCATGGGAGGACAACTCGACTATCAGCTCTATCTGTCCCATCTTCAAGAAAGGCGACTCTATGTCTTGTAAGAACTACCGAGACATATCTCTGCTTGATGAAGCCTACAAGATCCGAGCCAGTGTATGAACTGTGTGAACGACTAAAGTCGTTTTGCACCACACTCATCGGCACATATCAGTGTGGCTTCCGGTCCAAAAAATCGACGATAGACCAAATCTTCATACTGCGGTAAGTCCTGGAAAAGACCAACGAGTTCCAAGTCGATACTTACCATCTTTTCTTGGACTTTAAAGCCGCATACGACATCATCTATTGCATCGATCTCGGGATCCTGAGAAAACTGATCCGGTTGTGTCGCGCCACGTAAGCCATGCACCGTGCAGCTTGGAAGCAGAACCTCCAAATTATTCCAAACATTCACCGGATTTCGACAAGGAGACGTGCTGTCGTGTGATTTCTTTAATCTTGTCCTGGAGCAGGAAATGCGAAAGGCGCTTTATTTAACAAATCCATCCAGCTGCTGGGAAACGTAGAAGATATTGACACCATCACCCGCTTCCAGCGATGCATTATTGAGGCCTTCACAGCGATGGAAGAACCAAGCCAAATGAGTTGGTCTCATGATGAATGAGACATCCTGTCGACCAAAAATCGATCCGTCGGACACCGTCTAGGACAGAACTTAACAATTGACAGCTATAGGACATATAAACTCCACAAATGACACCCTTGTGGAGATTCGACGAAGGATAATCTTAGGAAACCACTGCTACTTCGGGTTGTCCAAACAGCAAAGGGCCAAACTCCTACAAAACCCTGATTTTGCCAGTCTTACTTTATGGAGCTGAATGCTAGACGATAAGTAAGATAGCGGAGTGGATCTTGGGATTCGAAATAAAACCCCGAATATTTGGTCGGTCCTGTTTGCGAGAAGGGCGAATGGAGGAGAAGATATAACCACGAACTCTACGAGCTGTAGGCCAAAAATCCGTAGACCTCACTGGCTCGGCCACATTGAGCGAATGGACGAGAATGCTCTAGCTAAGAGAATCTTTGAATCCCAGCCACACCTGGTTCACGAAGAGAAGAAAGATCGAATCTCCGGTTTCAAGATCAGGCAATCTTGGACGGCAGAAACTTTGGTCTAGTAAACTGGAAGTAGCGTGAAGTAAGGAAAGCGGCATTAGTTCAGGCTTAGACCCTCCTAGGGTCGCTGACCTGATAAGTAGGTAAGTCAACGACGATCAAAATAATAAAAAGATGTAATCTGCTAAGCCACTGGGGTCTATGTGAATACCGGGACAGTGACCAGTGACATCCAGTTCTGAAGTGAGAAAAGAAGTAGGTGTTTCCTTAAAAACTTCCCAAAACACAACTCGAACCTGACACGTTCCTATACAGTTCCGGAAAAGGAGGAGACTGCGATGTCCCTGACTGAGGCCTAAATGAAGACCTTCAAACCAATCGTCTGTGTTATAACCAAGACACTATGGCGGCTTGCAAGAGATATTCTTCATTTGATTTTCGATGAGATGTCGTGAAAGAAGACCCGAGGTAGACAAAGTCTCTTACTTTCTCGAAGCTACAGCAGTTTATTATGACGTTGAGTGTCCCTTCTTGTTGAAGCATTTGCTGCCAATTCTGACGGTTTCTACTCAAAAATTGGTGAATGCAGCTGTGACATCTTGCTAGGTCAACCTACTTACGTTGTCCCACAGACTCTTTAAAAAAGGTGGATCTAGTGTTGGCTTTTGAGTTTTTCTGTCGTTGGAAGGTGGAAATCTATGAAGGACATCGCATTAGACAGCATTTTGGACCACTATCCACCTAAATTAAGTCCACTTTCCTATTAAAGTCTCAGTACCTCGTACAACAAGGTCACTGATGTCATGGAAATGTTCGTTTAGTCTGCCTGCATCCTGGAGACTCATGCCACCTACAGTTGTTACAGTAACTGGAAACTCAACCATCAATGGAAGCTTTAGGTTAGGTTTTAGGCTGCATTTCTGTACAGCCTCACTTGGATTCCAATGGATGCATTGTGTTCGCCGATGTGGTGTGGGATGCCTTAAATAGATGGAACAGATTATTTTTTTTATCAGTTGGCCTTCTTGAACCAACCCGACTTCTGAAGGAATTGTGGGATGGTTCTAGATGGCTTGCTTGACAGCTCACCCAGATCACTGAAGAAGTGTTCACCGAGGGTTGTCTTTCTGGTTTTGCTAAGACTTGGGCACTCGCATAGGAGGTAGAATATGTCCTCCTCAGCGTCTGTGTCGCCACATCCTCTGCATAGTTCTGTTGTGCTCAAACGCATTCTCTTTAGTTCGTCCGCCTTTATAGATGCCCGTATGTCTCCCGGAATCCAGATGAGTGTGACGTTGTGGTTGGTGTTGAGTGTATTGAGCTCATCGTGGCAGCATTTCACGATTTTGGATCTGATCGTTGTGGATTTTATGGCTGTGATGGCTGCTTGACTGTCTACGTAGATGTCGATGTGGCTTCTTGGGAGTGACTGTTGTGATAGTTCTCGCGAGGCCTCGGCGTTTGCTAGAACTTCTGCCTGAAACGCGTTGCTATGATTCGGAAGTCTTATTAACCGTGCAATGCTTGGTTCTGATGCATACATAGATCCGGGAGCCTACACTCTTATCCATTCTTGACCCATCCGTGAACATGGATATATGGTGGGGTTGATGACCACCCTCTTCTGTCCAGCTTTCTCTGGAGGGAAATGGAAGCCTTAACTGAAGATACGGGCAAATCCAACGATGGTTTAGGGCCGCAGAAGAGTTCTCCTCAGAATCTTGCCTAGTAAGGAGGAGTAGTACATAGTTTGGGACATTTTTATCCCGGTGTAGTCGAGCAAATTTGATGGTGTTTTATCAGAGATAGAGCTCTCATTTGTGGCTCTTGTACCCTAGTAAGGTCCAAGGAGACGGCCCTGCATGGGGTGGTGCAGACGATTGAGAAATTCATTCACTACAAACGTTATATACGTTAGCCACCTTTCTAGACATAGAAGGTGCCTTCATGGATGTGCATACTGAATCCATTCTGGAATCTCTAACCAAGCTTGGCACAGAGGTTTCTGTCAGGAACTGGACTATATCCACGCTAAAAACCAGGATTATTCAGTCACAATTGGGGAACAGCCTCATAACCAAATCCGTAGATAGAGGTACTCCGCAGGGTGGAGTTATTTCACATCTTCTATGGCTCCTCGTCATTAACAATATCTTGACAGACGACGTGGTTATTTTAGAATCAGGGATGTGGTCCCATCATTGAGAGGGCTCTGACTAAGCTAAACGCTTGGGCCACAAGCTGTGGACTGGGCGTTAATCCGAGTTAAACCGAACTGATGCTTTTTACCGACTTTCAAACTTCCACGTCGTAACAACCAAACACTCACTCTGTCCCCCAGTGCAAGGTATCTTGGCGTCATACTTGACCCCAAGCTAAACTGGAAACTCAACATAGAGCACAGAATAAAGAAGGCATGCGTCGCTATCTACGCCTGTAGGTAGACCTTTGACAAAAGGTGGGGCCTTAAACCTAAGATGATTATCTGGATGTACACTGCCGTAGTTCGTCCAATCCTCACTTATGGTTCGCGCGTGTGGTCACCCGCCTTAAGCAAAGCTTATAACATCACAAAACTTAGTAGAGTCCATCAAACAGCTGGTATTGGAACCACAGGAGCGATTCGTTCGAACCCGTCAGAAGCTCTTCATATCCTGCCCCTGGACTTGCACATCAAATACATCGTCTCGTGTAGTGCTATCAGACTCAGAGAATCTGGGCTTTGGTCCTCTTAACCCTACGGCCATAGTAAGGCTCTTGACCTGCTGCCTAGGGATTTGGCGTCGATCATAACTGACTACACGATTCCTAAACTTAAATTCAAGTTATCTTTCCGGAAAGGACGGAATGGAACAATAGCCTACCCCTATCAAACTACCAAGTATCGATCGTCACCGACGGCTCCAAGATGGAGTGTGGCGTTGGAGCAGGTGTCTTCTCAACAGAACTGAACGTATCCAAATCGTACCGCCTCCCAGACTCTTCGAGTGTCTTCCAGGCGGAGGAACTAGCGATTAGAGAAGCCTCCAAGATACTTAGCCTCAGCCCTACTACCTCAAACAGCATAGGAGTCTCGGCCGTAGTATCATAGAGGGGAACAAGAGAGCCGACGCTTTAGCCACAGGATGGATTTGAAAACCACACTCTTAGCTACGCCCATCAACATCCAGGTCACGTGAGTTGTGGTATCAAAACGGCTGGCGCGCCTGCGCTACTTGTGTCTCTGGTAGGTTATACCAGATTCAAGCACTTCTACCTACCTACCTACCCCTACTCTTCGAATGGATGTGTCATCAAATACGAATTCGACATCTTGATAGATATTTCCACCTATCGCCCGTAGGGAACAGTCGTAGAAGTACCCAGATTGACCGATTTTATGTGACAAAGTCGATATAAAAATTTAATTACGTCGATTTAATTGCATTACATCAG
Source organism: Criorhina ranunculi (assembly GCA_951813785.1). Lineage (NCBI taxonomy): Eukaryota > Metazoa > Arthropoda > Insecta > Diptera > Syrphidae > Criorhina > Criorhina ranunculi. The sequence continues at coordinate 47,440,740 of OX638382.1, read as the reverse complement.
CCCGATTCTTGTCCAATTAATACATAAATGACTCTGCACCCTTTAGGTAGGTTAATAAATGTCGTTTATCAACTCAACCCTCTACTATCTACCTGAGAGTCATATAAGTCATCCGCATTTATTGCACCCAAAAAGCAGCCACAACGACAAAACCACCACCACTGCATATGAATTAATCTCTAATTATACTCTCGATTCGAATGCGCCTCCGTGTGTGTGTCGTGTCTATATTGGCCAATAAGCCACCTGTAATATAAATAATAACCTCCCGAGGTGGGAAATCCAATTTGCACGCAATTAGTGACACAAATTACCGCTTTCCGCTTGAAAATAATTAAATCGCTCGCATAATTAGGAAAATTTATTGCCACCAGAGCGCAGTGCGCGATTAGAGAGGAGACGCTATCCACGCCTTTTGGCCTTTCGGAAGTGAAATAATTAATTTTCTTCATCGCCATGGAGTATCAGGACATCAGGACTTTTTCCCGATTGGAAACGATTGGCAAAAGTATCTAATCTCTGCTAATAGCCCCCGAGTGACAGTGTAATTCAATTTATCAAATCGGAAGCGGAATTCCTTCACACATCCCCACCCCCCCGATTGATGCAGGAGATCTTGGAAAATCTCAACCCTTGCTTTGATTCACTTTATACGATACCGATGCGGGAGTGTATAGACCCTCTTCCCAACGATCGATTACCATATTTTGGCAATAAAAAAATATTCTTTTAAGGATTGTCTGTCAGGCAGGGTTTTGTGTCATCCACCCATCCACTTGTAATGTCATTCCGAAGAGGGGGTTGTATCCTGCTGTTTGCAACCGTTTCCATTGAAAGAAGAAAGGATGCCATGTTTTTTGCTTTTCTTTCTATCGACCAACAACCCCAAATCAATTTAGAAAATCCCTTTTGTGAGTGCGGATAAGGGTGTGGGTTGTTGGGTCGAACAAGTCGAAAAGTAATCTGTAATGGAGGCCAATTTGTTAACGGGAGGTGGATGGTTGAACGAGGTTTTTGACTTTTGCATTTGTTGTGTCGTAAATCACATAACAATTTGGAAAATTGCTGAATGTGTTCATGTGTTCATATTTGAGTGCGCTCATGGGGGATGACGGATGGAAATGTTTGACCTTGTTCCTGCTTTCGTTGAAGCGCCCAATAAATTCCCAAAATTGAAGTTTGGAGCGAAAATGATTTCGAAGAAATGCGAGAGATGGGATTTAATTTATTCGAAGGGATCCCAAATCTGGTTGCTGCGACCCGTGATTCAGTCCAAGTGGCGTCTTGAGTACAACGATTACCGCAACTGTAATGAAAACCATCGAAGATTTGGGTGATTTGGCATCACAGGAGCCATCTGTCAATGGGTTTACATCCCTGTATCGCTTAACCAAGAAAATATGCATCATGCACCTTCAATTCGTTACACCCACCCGGTGTGTCAAGCTCTTCCTAACTTAAGTCCCACTCTACCTTCGATGTCTTCTGCAACCCTCTGTTTGCATTACTCTAGGGGAGTCTGCCTTACACCCAATAGGGTTCCGCTATGATTTTTTCTGATGCATTAGGTGTGTTCAGAAGCCCTTGGCATTGCGGTATGAGTATGGATTCGTCTTCCTCTTTCTTTTTCCTTTTCCTTTGCAACACTGACTCGCTAAAGGATCCTATTTGGTTCCATCTGTCGTTTCTTGAGATCATAATTCTTACAGTGGACAGTGGACAAACAACTCGACAAAAAAATTATGAACCTTGTCTCTAAGTCGGATTTGGAAAAGGTAAACATGGACTTAGCCGCGCTTAGTCGAAATTCTCACGACATTTTCTGGACCGCACTAGAACCGGGATCCAGGTTCGGGCCTCCATTAGGAAATCACTCCACCGGTCCCGATTTTGAGCCGATGTCATCCAGTTTGACCCAGCTACACTCTGGGCGTCCTGGTCAACGTCATTCTTCCTGAGTAGGTATGGTATACTCTGCTATCGTGTCAGATAAATCTTGTCACAAAGAACTTTCCTCTTCGCTCATGCAAGCCAAATGCCTAGTCCACCGGATAACATCTACCTCTCGATAGCGCTCGTAGATTTCATGGTTGTAGAGTCTCTGGAATCGTCCATCCTCACGTAAGGGAACAACTATTTTCTCTCGTCGCGGCTAAAAGGTTAGAGTGCGTTTTGCGAAGCACCCAGCAGTCTTATACAACAGTAGCTTGGGTGTTATGGTTAAGTTCCTGGATTTGAAGAGCCTTGACAGACCGTAGTAGGCTTTGTTGTCATTGGCAGTCGTGTGCGTGTTCCTTCTTCCATGTTATCAGCTGCCTCTTTTGACCCAACGATGGAGTGATGTGGCCCGTCTCTACTTCCAGCCTTTCTGCAGTCCATCTGCTAAAGGTGTTTTGCGTCATCTCCTGGAGAGTCGCTGTACCGACAAGCCGAGCTCCCTACTTTTCAAGTTTACTTCGCCATGTTTGTCCATTTGGCAACGTTCCTTATCAGTCTCGCCGTCCATCTTCTTCTAGTTTCAGAACTTCATCGCCATTGCCACTGTTGCTTAGTGAGCTCCTTCGCCTCTGCCATTGCCGTTTCCACTGCTATTTCAGCTTTATGTTCGAAGACGAACTTCCTCTCCACCGCCAGAAGATCGATGGAAGTCATTCTTGCGTCTATGAGTACGGCTGGCTCCAAAACTTTACGGTAAGAGCTTGCTAGTCGGAGGGCTCCATGTCTCTGTACTGCTCCAATCTATTTTTTTGCTCTTCTCTTGTCTGCCATGCATGCCAATGGCAGGCGTTATCGACATAAGAAGTCTTCGTTTGCTTTGGGTTTGAAGTCAAAGGACATTCTCAGATACCTGCTCCTCCAAGAATGTAATAGAGCAAGGCTCGTAGTCTTTTATACGTTTCCTCAGAGAGATATCGAAGGAAATCACTGGTGTTGGGTCTCTTTTTGCCACATGCTTCACCTTTATAGTAGCACGGGTTCAACATTGCATCGGAACAGCCGTAGTTTGGTCTTAATACATCCTTTTCCAGCCTTCCTCTATGCAAAACGTGACATTTTGATCCGTCATACGTTGGAAGTTTATCTTGAATGTCCTTCCTGCATATAGCAAGCCAAATGAACTTGATACTGGCGAAAGCCTTTTCAACATCGACAAACAGCAGGTGAAGAGGCGACTCTGCTCCACATCGAGAGTGAACCTTATTCGCTCAAGTACAACCGTCGCCCTTATTTTAGAAACTGTGGACAGCACACAAATTCCCCTCCAGTTCTCGCACACCATGAGATTTTCTTCTTCAGGAAGCTGAAGCTTGATGATTATTCCTTTTCCCCAGTCTTCGGGAAAAGACATCGTCAACGTAGGCGGACCGCTTCCACAACTAGGTAGTTAGGTAGGTTGGTTGAAGAGGTGGGTGCATCGCGTGATGCAGCCCTCACTCCGATCTCGAATGGATCCATTGTGTTCCTCTGATGTGGAATGTCCATTCTGAAAAGACCATTCGGCCTCCCCAAACCATCCTGAACTCGTAGTAAATTTTAGAATGACTTTTGGCGGCTTGTTAGACAGGTCGTTGAAATAGTAGTCACCGAGGGCCGTCTTCTTCGTTCTGTATAGACTGGGACATTCGCAAAGGAAGTGGATTGTGTTCTCTTCCGCGTCTGTGTTACCCCAGCCTCGTTCTTCTAAGGTTGGGCTGCCATTAGGTTGTGGCCTGTGATGATCCCTGTGAAGGGAGCTAAGTTTGATCTGTTAAGCGCAAGAATGTGCCTCGTTTTTATCTTCTTGATATTTGTCCAGAGTTTCCTGGAGATGTGGCATGATGAGGGTGGGCTCCATCTCTCATCAACTTGTCTATGGAAGTCTAGTGCAATGCTAGAGTTGGCGAGAGCTGGGTGAGGGGTAGAACTGAGTGGTCGACCAGTGATAGGTCCTGTACTCCAAGCCCTTCCTGGCTTATTCATCCGCCATTTTAGTCCCGTGGATACATTTGTGTCCCGGGGTTGGGATCCACCTGAGTGGTTCGGAAGTCTTATTGACCGCTCTATGCTCGGTTCTAGTGAGTAGTTCCCAGAGCCTACTCCTTCTTCGGTTTTGGACCCGTCTGTGAAAATCGAAATTTTCATCGATAGCCTTCCCGCTTGTCCACTCGTCTCTTAAGAAGATTGTTTTTTATGCTAAGTCTGAAGTCAGGAGACGGTGTGAGGTAGTCTGAGTCAGTTTCTAGTTTTGCCAAACTTGCTACCTTTCGATGGTACTTGTCGCCCGGTTTCCAGAGATTGGATTGTTTTAAACGCTGGGCACTTCCTCTAGGTAGAGGTCTTATGGAATCAGGGCGAGAAAAGTTACCAGGGCTGCAGTTGGGGTAGTTCTGATGGCGGCGCCAGTGGTGCCTATACATGCCAGTCGTTGTATTTTGGTAAGTGCTTTGAGATAAGTTGTTTTCTCTGCTGCAGGCCACCAGATTAGGCATTCGTAGGATAGGATGGGCCTGACAATGGCTGTATACATCCAGTGGATGATGGCGGGTTTAGGACCCCATTTCTTACCAAGCATTTTGCTCTTTATTCGTTCCGAGATGTTCTCTTTCCATGTCAATTTACGGTCAAGGATGCACCCCAGGAATCTCGTCCTTTCTGAGACTTGGAGGGGGGTTCCTTCGTTGGTATCGTTCTTTTGTTCGTAAAGAGAACTTCGTCTGTTTTTTTTTTGGATTTACGCTTAGCCCACATCCTTTAGCCCAGTTGTTTTTCTAAACTCTGCAATCTATATCCAGAAAAGAGGAAAAAGGACCCTCTCCTTGTGGACTTCCTCTAGTCATCGCTTCCCTTTTGTTGCATTCTCCTAACCTTGAAGTAATTATGCAGCATTTTATTATTTCTACTGTGCCACTTCGGTTTCACTTTGTTAAGCGCTCCTTCTACAGATTCCTTTACTGTTTTCAAGTGAATTTGCTTCTAGCACTAATCAAAGGTCCTTTCCCCCTTCCAAACAAATGTCTGAAGCTAATCTTGCCAACAATTTTTTTCGAAAAAAAAAACAAATCACTCACCTTCAATCTCTATACTCCTCCACTTGGATGACGGTAACAAATGACTCCAAATCCCCAAGATAAACACAATCACACTCTACCTCATGCACGAAACGGTACTCATGTCCCTTCTTCTTTTTTTGTGTCAAAAATATTTATGCTAAGCAATCAAAAATATCAAGAGATGTCAAACAAATATCATTACCACCTAAGAACATCATACATAAACCACCGCACACACACACACTCCAGTCCTCTGAATCTCAAGGGGAGACGTCCTTGTGACAAATCATTTCACATAAACATACACAATAACGAATGAATAACAATCGACGACGCACAGTTAAGAAATTTTCACAAAATCCTAACAAATGACAGCGCATTCGTTTCTTGATGCCTGCCATCTTGTGGTGAAATCCTCTAAACACAACAAAATCTTTATGAAATATTCCTGCAAAAAGGATGTTTTGTTTGCTTTGGCATTCACATTGGTATTGGCATCAAGTTTTGTCTTCTTATTCGTTGTCACATCTTGTGGTTTATGACGACAAAAGATGCTAAAATTCATGTTTACCGTTATCCTGACAGAGCGACATTTTTTATTTGGCCACGTCCCATGTCACACAAATTGATTGTCATCCTACATCATTGGGGGAAGCTCCACTCTAGGGATGATGTCCAACTGAGTGCTTATTATTGTGACATTGATTGTAGGACACAAATACAAACACAAACACACAGACAGTACACACATGATAAGAAGAGGATATTTATATTTATTTTTGTATTTGCAAAGCTTTCAGACACAAAAAGACTGAAAAATGTTCGAAGACAGCACAAAAAAAAAAGGAAAATAATAATCCTGGCAACCGCAGGAATTATCCTACACAGAGGACACACAAGGATGAAAATTGCTAAACAAAATACTGGGGAAGACTAAATGAACCAGAAATGGGACAAATCGAAGGATCATCATCATCAGCATCAGCCTCATTGAAGGACGGTTTCGGTTTCGCCGGATGGGCTCCTAAATAAATAGAAATAAAAATGTTTTTTCTCTTTCTCATACAACACATAATTGCGAGGACATTTTAAGGATATTTTGTGATTTCTTTGGGGCGGGCGGGGGGGGGGGAACGCTTTTGGTTAAATTGGATTAAGGAAAGAAAATATCGCTGATTGCCTATTTGCCTTCGGTTTGGCATTACAAATGTAATTTGTGTCTTTAATTTCGTGGAAAGCAATGGACTTGTAAACCGTTATAATGTGTAGATTTTTGGTAATTTGCATTAGTCCTAGGTATCCTAGGTGGATAACAGTGGAATGACAACGACAATGTCTGTCTACTCTTTCATATGATGATCCAAACAATGTCTAACAAAATTTTAAATCTCCTAATGGAGGGTGCCGCTAAATGGTCTATGATACATAAGAGCCAAAGGACTAAAGGACTAATGAAAACCTTTACTGTCTCTAATCCTTAACCAAAATGATTGCAAAACATCCAAAGAATTGTCCAATCGATCGAAAAGTTTGTTCAACTAACCTCCTAGAGACTTGCAAGCAAAAACATCCCCATAGTCTAGCCTTTATGCTTCGATGACGTACAATGACAACGTCCTTGAATGCGGACTAAATATATTTGGTCGACCTTAACCAAATTGACAGGAACGTGATAAATACCGCCAATCATAGATGGACAGTAGGTAGCAGCAGATTTGGCAAAAGCTGGATCTCAAACGCTCCCACTGTCTCATCAGCACCTTAGTGGGTGTCATAACGGGACACTGCACCATCGGCAAGCATGCATACAGGCTGGGCCTCCTTTACAACGACTTCTGCAGAAGCTGCATGGATGAGGAAGAGGAGGAGACGATTCTCCACCTTCTCTGTACATGCCCTACATTTTCAGCTCGAAGAAGAGCTAACTTAGGAGCCAGCTTCTTGAACAACTTTAGTGAACTGGCTGACATCATCATAGGCAGTCTCCAGCGCTTCATAGTAAGCATCGGTTGGTTCTGCGGGTAGTATTTCTGGTGAAATACAGGTCCTGATGGTAACACAAAGGACCTTATCTGATCTAAGTGAGGTTGCCTCAGCGACCTGCCACTCCTACCTAACCTAACCGAATTGAATACCTTTCGATCTGGGGAAGACAACCGGGACCCATTTCGTGATTGCAGATGCAATATCCAACCAGCAAACGATGCCAATACAGATACATGCGTCATCAAACAAGCCGAGCTCCCTATTTTTTCCCATCTCATGGAGGTATGCATTGAAGTTTCCATGTTCCGATTAGAAACTGAGTGATGGAGTAGTTTTTTTCGCCATGTTTGTCCATTCGGCAACGTCCCTAATCAGTCTCGCCATCCGCCTTCTTCTAGTTTCAGAACTTCATCGCCCTTGTTGTTTAGTGAGCTCCTTCGCCTCTTCCATCGCCGTTTCCACTGCTTTTTCAGCTTTATGTTCGTAGACGAACCGCCAGAAGATCGATGGAAGTCATTCTCGCGTTTATAAGTACGGCTGGTTCCAACATTTTACGGTAATAGCTTGCTTCACGTCTCTGTACGGCTCCAATCTGTTTCTTGCTCTTCTCTTGTGATTTAAAAAATATCGATGTTGAGCTGTCAAAATCCATTAATGCCCCCCATTGATTGGAAGTTCTCAAAGTCACGATCGAATACTAAGTACACGGATGCGAGCCACCGTTTGTCTATGTATTTCTACTTCCATTCCCTTTATTTGACAGCCGACGTAAATGCCAACGTTTTCTATGACAGTTTCCGAACACTCATCAAATTTGTAACATCCCTGTGTTTCAAAATCTCTTTCCATCGTCGATTTTCTGACATTCACTGTCAATATCATCACCAGAGATGTAATAATCACTTGATCATCTAATTTCAAATCTTCCCTTATCTCTAAAACTGTTATCTGTCACCCTGTTTGTCACACGGGGATGTAGCTCAGATGGTAGAGCGCTCGCTTAGCATGTGAGAGGTACGGGGATCGATGCCCCGCATCTCCAAAAATATTTTTTTTTTGTTTTTCCAAAAGTGTTGAATCGATAAAAATAAGGAACTCATGCAGACAACTTCCTCTGTCTCCCATCGGGACACATGGTCGTATACGTATTCGTTGTCACTTTGCGCAAGGAAAATTGATATTCCACTCACTTGTCACCTATCAATGGGTTGTGACTTTGGAATGAGAGGTTTCCAAAATGAAAACTTTCACGCCATTCCAAGCACATCAACTGCTAGACCTCTCTGGAGGCATTCGAATGCAAAATTTTGTTTCTAGGAATCGACTGTACACGTGCATGGATATGGGTATGGCTATCCAAAGTTGATGGGTGTGTTTGTCATCGAGAAGTCGGTTTGAACAAGGAGTTTCATACTCCAACGTCTCTACCGAGGAGGTACTCGAAACTGACTTTCGCTTGCGGCAAAATAGCAGTAAGTTGGGGTACCACGCACAGAGTAGATGGTGTGGCGCAAGGACCAACTTCTTTATCTCATTCGAAGGGTGATGATTCAGTTGAGAAGTTCCAGATCTGAATAATAATGAACACACACCTAGAGTCAATCTATTGACTGTTTTCGAATGACAATGGATACCGATACCAAGTCTGGTATTTGGGGTTTAATTAGGGAAATATGTGCAGAAGGGAGGGCACCACCACTCTTAGAGGCAATCCAGGATGGCAATAGGGATGTGTAATTACTTGTTGTGTCGTCAAAGTCAACAACGGAATGATTTAAGCAAGACATTTGACTTCGAAATAAGCCCCTGGAGCAGCATGTGTATCGGACGAAAACAGTTGGTCCTGACAAAGAAAGAAATTGGCCGCATTTCATCTTGGATCCGTCGTCTGTAAAGGTCTATACTTGGTATTTCAATGGGAGTGAGTTGTTGTTCCATTCCGTCCTGTTCGGAGGTGGACTTGGATATTCTTATTGAATTTGAGTTTAGGTTTGTTGTTGGTCAGTTTCCCCACCTTTTCTGTAGCTACCCAGCTCTCTTATGCACATGAAAGCTACACCTAGGAGAATTCTACTTTAACAACTTAGGCGATGTCAGAAACCTCCTTCGCTTCATCAAAAGCTCCAATTGGTTCAATAAATATGAAGGGGGAGCCCTCCAGATCCATGAATTGACCTATCACTGGTCTTAGTGTGCTGGCAATAGCTGGCGACTCTTCAACCTAACCTAACCTAGTCAGTTGTGGTCAAGGTCAGTGCTCTATGCATTGCTATGACCATATAGCTTCACGGCAGAAGACCTGTGTAGAGGCTGCGGAGACGAGGAAGTCCATGAGGACTCAACCCACTTCCTCTGCCACTGCGCCGGCCTGTACCATCCAAGACAAAATTCCTCGGGCGACATTTCTTCCGGGATCTCGAGGAACTATCTGGTAAACGGGTGAACGATCTGAACGTTTAAGGGTAAGATTTCCCCCAAAGGGTAGCACAATGGGTCTTAGAGACCTGAGTGTGGCGCAGAGGAACTCTTCTTCGCCGGCCCACATTCCTAACCTAATCTAACCTAGCTTCCCGGACCAGAACCCAAATTTTCTAAGTCTAATTTCACTACCCGAAACGAAAACGAAGTATTTGATGTGTAGGTCCAGGAGCAGGATGTTTAGGAGCATGTTAATTGCTTCCGTCAGACTCGATCGTAGCGCTCCTGTGTTTCCAATGTCGGCTTTGCTTAAGGCGGGTGACCAAAAGGGCGATCTATACGTAAAAATAGGACAAACTAAGGCAGTGGATTCGGTTAAAGTCCACAAGATTTTTGACTACAAACGTCGTAAGCAGGCTTCCACTTCAGATGTCAGTTTGGTAGACGGCCACATTCCAGTTTTAGCAAGTTTGTCATCCGAACACCAGTTTGTTCGCTAAAGATGCTCAAATCTTTGAGTTTTTTTTTTTGTTTTGAACAACTTAATAGGTTTTAGGTTAGACACAGCACTTGAAACGAGTCTTGTCAAGATAAGGTTTTAGCTGTACCTACTCCAGGCTCCGACGAGTTCGACGATACAGCTACGTGCAACATTGGTCCCAGTCCCAGTTGCGTTCAAAGTTTCTTCCCAAAATCCTACTGAAATCCCTTTCCCTCCCTCATTTCCATCAGTCAGTCCATTTTTTTGTGGAAAATATTTCAATCCAATGTTCAACAAACACTTCTTCAAATAGAAGCACACACACACACACCTTCAAAATAACACGACACATCATCGTGTATAACGGTGTATTGTCGACTTGCAATCAAACAATTTAATTGGAAATCTAAACAAAAGTCATCATCTGTCGTGCCATCATCGTCGGCATCAAGAGAAGCCAACCAGTCACCCAATCCTATTCCCTTCCATTCCCCAATGGATGACATCCAGCTAGGCTCTCTCCCCCTCCCCCACTGTTTGCTTTTATAATTTCAAAATCAATAGATAAAAGCTATGCGATGGATATCCTTGTGACAACAATTTGCGCAATTATTCAAATAAATTGATCTCGTTGAAGCGGTAACGGTGACGATAGCCGATAGCTATCGAGGTGGTGATGACGATGATACCGTTGTTGGTGTAACATTTCGTGGAATTCCAATTCCATTTGCAATTTTCAAAATCGAAAACTAATCAAAAGCAACGTCGTTCGTTGCGAATTGTTGCACTGACCGCTAGTTAAGCTGCGACTGTCGGTTGCAGTTGGGCGGCCATGATTCTCCAGCAATCACCGGAAGCTGAGTGCACCACCACCTCCGCCTCCATCGATGACCGTGTGTGCAACGCTGGATTTTGTTTGGATAATTTCCGAGAGTGACAATTTATTCAATTGACGATAGATTATTTGCCAATTGGTACATGGTCCGACTGTGTAGCTGATGAGTGAGCGCTTCAGCACAGTACCGGCCATTAGCACAATCTGTGTGTGTTTACTTTTTGCAATACATTCATGAATTAATGTGTGTGTGTGTGATATGTAATCGTTGCAAATATTAACATACGATACGAGGCAGGATGCACCACACACGACTGTGTGTACCTAATGTCCTTTATGGGATGGGACACATTTGGTGGACAAATGTTTGGAATTGCATGCGCGATAAAATTCCAGATGTCACACAATTTGACGGATTAGTCAGTATCTAGTTTGTTTTGTTATGAATTATGCAAGAGATATGAAGGATTAGAAGGATTTTGTTTGATTGTTGTTGAACAGGTGGCAGGACATGAATTGATATCTCGAGATCCAACAAAAACTTGGCGCGGGACTATTGAGAACGAACTCTTGCCATCGCAATACACATTTAATGACGTCTGCAGGGAAGTCTCAAACGGAGTCAGATTTGGAAGGTTCGGTAGAAGCCCTATGCTCCACTATAGGAGAACAGGACAACAAGAGTAGAAATAATCATCATCAAGTTCCTTCAACCCCGGACGGAGCATAGGGGGGCAACAAATCTCTTCTATCTTCCCCGGTCTGCAGCTAGATATTTCAGCTGTAGCCACGTTTTTCTCTGGGTCGCTGCTTTTGCTAAGACTGTTGATCTCCACGTGGTTCTTGCACTTCCAACCCGCCGTGCTTCCTGAGGATTCCATTCGAAGGACTGCTTCGCAATGTTGTCATTTGGATTCCTCATTGTACCTTCATTCTCTTCAATTTCTCTTCAAACTGTCGAAGCTCCTCTGTGACCTGATAAAACCTCTTCAGCTCCAAAGTTGTAGGAGTAAGTTTCAAGGTATGCTTTGAGACTTGTCCAGATTTCACCACTTACCACCAAGAAACCTTTGTGAAGTACGTCACTCTCCACAATCAGAAATAGTAATGGTGACAGTATACAGCCTTGTGGAACACCACTTTGAAGCTAGATGTGACGTTAAAAACTAACAGACAGGTAGAGGGGTGGCCAATTAACGTCAGGATGTGTCGTTTTGAAACCACAACTCATGGAGACTTTTGGACTCGAACCTCTGACATAGCATCTTGTAGTCAAAGCAGGTCTACAGCAACGTCGTAGTCGCCATAACCCTGGAAAACATGGGGCAAATATCCAAGTTTCAGAAAATGCTGCTTTGAAGTTGAGGAAAGGAATTAGTTGTCCAATCCTTTTCTTGGATTTTGTCGAAGAAGAGTGTGCCTACCGTGCGTTGTCTGACTCCTGCTAGAGCTGGACATTTGCACATTTTTACTTGCAACTACTGCAGCTGGTGTTGTGAAGTCTCCTTTTGGCTAGGAACCGGTGCTAGCCGGAACGATTCTTACAATTTGTTGGTCTTGATCTGCTCAGTTGTTCGTTTGTTTTTGGTTTGTTGCAACCGGATCAAGTCTTTCTTGATGCAGACGCAGATATCTAGCCTATTCCACCCTTGGTTGGCGAACTTTCAAAAGTGACGGTGGATATTGTCTTTATTGGCTTCTTAGTCTTTAAGGACTGACCACAGCCAGGCCGTCAATTTTACTGTGTCGTCGGACCCAATTCAGAGTGCGAACACTCAGTTGGTTCAGTTATTTCTGGTTTTAGGTTAGGTTGAGGCACCTGTCAGCTGTTGCCAGCACACTTAGACCAGTGATAGGTCCATCGTGATACGTGATTCCACATGGATCTGGAGGGATATCCTTTCATACTAATTGAATCAATTGAAGCTTCTGATGAAGCGAAGGAGGTTTTTGACATCAGATCGCCTAAGTCGTTAAACTCTCAAAGACTCTCCTAGATGGAGTCTTCTTTTGGGAGAGAATGCTGGGCAGCTACAGGGAAGGTGGCGAATGGTGCTTCTACAAAAACCGTTTAAACGAACGTCTTTCTGGCATTGTTTTACCAATTTTAAGGATATACGGGTCGAATCACTGTCATGGCCAACTCTACGAAGGACAATGACTTCGCAAGCAGGTTTATTTTTAGGTTAGGTTCTCTAAATATAGAACAATGGATCTGTTTCGGTTTATTTCATGTCCTTTCTGACACTTTCTTCTCTGTGTTGGTTGAAGAATATCCATTTTACCTCGAATTACTTGCAATCATAACGTATCCTATCCTCCTGCTCCTCCATCACTATCTACTCCTCCCAAGTCGAGTCAGCATTTCCCATCTTTCATATTTACCCTCAGCTAATTGCACCATGTGCCACATATAAATTCTAGGCTACGTCCTCACTACGCACGTGAAATAGCACAACTCAACGAGAAAAAAAAATAAAAGGAATGGAAGCATAGCAATGGCAACAGAAAAAGAAAAAGAAAAAGAAAAAGAAGAAGAAGAAGAAGAGAAACATATTAAACACTCCTCAGTGCCTTAATTAAGAGCCATAAAGGACATACTTACATAGAATATCTGAACTAAAGTAGGAACTAAGTGCCTCTTTCATATAATTAGCTCAGGAGATGATGATAATGATGATGACGATGACGACGACAACGACAACGACGACGATGAGGAAGGACAACAAGGATATGCGAAGCTGGATGTAGAACACACACACACACATCCACGCAAACAAACATACACTCGAATACATACAATTTTTGGGGGATGAAAGCGCCATTAAACTCCAGTTGACAAAATGGATGTGCGTCGTAGAAACGGGCATACAACCACCCACTCACTCAGTTAACAATTCAACCCCTATTAGGACATAAGAAGGACAATTTTCCACACATCAACTGTGAAACGTTCACATTGTGTGTTGTCAATGTTGGATTGGTGATGGGGATGGCGGTGGGGGGGGGGGGACTTTGCTCGTTTACAGCTTATGTCACGAGGAAAACAAAGAAAAAAAAATCGAAAATAAAAGGGGTGGGTGGCGGTAATCAAGGACATTAAAAATGGCGTCCACATTTGGCGGTAAGAATTATTAATGCTGTTGTTGCTCCTGTTTTGTGTCAAGGGATCCTTGAAAGTACTGTGATGGGAGTTGGTTTAACTACCTTCAATTATGTTGGACCAGAAAAAAAAAAAAAAAAGTTTCATCCCTGCAAACAAGGGTTTGGGTAACGTTAGGTAATTAACTTCTTCGTTTGTAATTTCTTTCTTTTTTTTTCGTTCCAAATATTCTCTGTGATCTGCAGGTGGATTAGGGGAGGAAATGAGTTCCAAATTAGGGACTTTTTTTTGGCAATTTGTAGCAATGCAAGATGGCTCATTACATTTTGTTTAGGAACAACGATATCCTTTCCACTTTGGGTAAGTTAAATTGAAGCTGGATGCAGTGGACAAGTGGTGCAACAGTGTCTAGCGATAGAATAGAATTGGCCAGAGCTGGATCTGGAACCTATGTCAGCACACTAAAATAGGTGTCATCACGGGACACTGTCTAACAGGCAAAGCACGCAACAAGGACTGACGTACATTCAAATGAAAGCTTAATGGACGAAGTGGACATCTACAGCGATGCAAATATCTATAGCTTCCTACCAAGTTCGTGTTTAATCCCAACTGACTATAGTCCCAGTTATAGCTCCATCAGTGTCCAACAACGCAGTAGAGGAAGACCTCGCCTAAGGTGGCGCGCACAAGTAGAAGGTGACCTCAACCATCTTGGAATGCGTAACTGGAGGCGGTTAGCTAAGGACCGGGCTAATTGGAGACCCTTGTTGGTTGAGGCCCAATTTCACCCCGAGCTGTAGCGCCACCTAAGTAAGTAAGTAAGTAAGTGTCCATGCTTTTTGGCCTATAAAGCCACTGTAACAGTTCCTCAGAGTCTCAATCTGTTAATGGGTTTTATTCTGCTTCCATCAGTTTAAGGCAACTCGAAGTTCTAATTTAGATGGTCTCAGCGCCGTTGACTGATATTGAATCAATTGCCTGGAGCTTGAATCTGCAACGAAAGACTCAAATCTTCTACCTTCGTCTCAATAAATGCGTCACCAGATAATTATTAATTCCTGACGTACATTCAAATGAAAGCTTTATGGACGAAGAAGAAGAGGAGGAGGAACTTGTTCTTCACAAGATCTGTTTGGTATCACAATGGACCTATCTAAGAGTGATGATTTTAGCTGGCAGCCACTTCAACCGACTTAAAGATCGGAATGAAGGCTGAGACTCTGATAACGAAGATTGTCACTGTGACACAGGAAGTTGTAGTGGGTTATGATGCCAAGGTTTATCATTAACGAGTTCCAAGTCGAAATCCATCAATTTTGATGGCTAAGAAGCCGAAGTCTCTGACTTAGGGAACCGGTGGTCTGGACTTCTTCGACAGTTCAATTACGGCATATGACAAGCAAAGTTTTCTCCAATCCATGTCTGTACCTAAATATTATTTTTAAGAAGTGCTTCCTTGAGCAATCCTCCAGGCAAGTTCTTCCATTTGCACTTTATAGACCCTTATCCTCAGGTCCACCACGGACTGTAGCGCCACCTAAAGACACCTATCCTTAAGGGAGCAAAACTCCGTATGGCAAACCAATTCAAGAACAACAATACTGCAGTTAAAGTAGCCTTCGAAAGCCGACGACAAGCTTAGGGCAATGTCCAATTAAAAGGCTTTCAAAGGAAGTTTGACAGAAAAAACTAGAAGCATCATCAACTCTGAATTGAAGAAGACAGAAGACTGTGGTAACTTAGGCACGGATTCAGCAAGAGAAGTATATTTAGTTAAATCAGCTTTAGTGCTTGAAGCAAGCTCCTCTAGATTAAAAGAATGAAGCTGTAGGGCCCAGCACAGACAACCCACTTCGATAAACTGTTCGATAATGCTCCGGATCAGGTTGTTAGGATTTGAGTTGGAATTAGACACACAAAGCAAGTTGGAAAGGGTTGAACTCTCCCATTGGACCACAAAATAAGTGAAGGAATTCATCTGCTATCAACTCTGCTGTCACTATGGCCTTAGGAGAGACCTTTTTGGCAAGGCTTTACCAAGACGCTGTATGGTGCAGAATCATGCACTTTGTCAAAGTCGAATGGAAGCGAAATTGGAATTTTCGAAAGAAAGATTCTTGGTTCGTGGAGGAGAAGATTCTCCCGAGCTGTGCAGTGACACCGACTTGGTCAAAAAGATCCGTGTACGTGTTACGATTAAGGTAGCTGGGCGATGGAAAGTAGATGAACACTAATGCTTCAGCCCGAGGAATCAGCGACTGCAGAAGAGGACGACCTCATCTCCGATGGCATGCGCAAGTGGAGAAGGGTTCGGCGTATGTAATTGGAAGTAGCTGGAGATGGGGAGGGTTGCTGGTTGAAGCCCTGGCTCATCCCGAAGAGAGTTCTAGAACGATAATATGTGATCCGGTTCTATTAATCCAAGGACATACATATACTTAATCTCCACCTCTAACGTGTCCAGTTTGGGCTTCCTGTTTTTGGTTTCCTTTGGGTTCGATTTTGATCACAATGGACCTTTCACTAGTCTAAGTGTGCTGGCAATAGCTGGCAGACACTTCAACCTTGGGTTCGATTCAACAACTGACAATTGATCCTTACATCTTGCATTGGACAACTATTTGAGGTCGTAATGAGCTTCGTCAATGACGCCACTAGTCACACAACTTTGTCGGTCTTGCAAAGAACTAGAGTTCCTTCGGAACGCACAGCAACCGTCGGCTGTCCGACTTCATTTGGCCTTTTTTCGCTATCGACGCGAATGACAAGATCAGCGAGGGCACCTTGATTGAAATAACACTGCGCTCAGTAACTGACTCAGTGGATCAGCTCTATGAACATTCTAGCCAACGAAGTGTAACCGGGGTCTCGTGTCCTCGACTAGGAAAGACTAGATAGACTTCCTTTTGTTTTCCTCTCCAAGGGGGCTAGGTTTATCGGTTGAAGATGTAGAGCTTCCTTTTCTACTCATTTTCAGTCGACTTCTCTAAATGACCTTAAGTAGCTTTGCTGATAGTTATCCTGGGTCGCTAAAAAAAATGTTGACCGAGTGTTTTTTTTTTTCAGCTTCTGATGAGGTTTAGACATTGCGTGTCCTCTTCTATGTCCACGGACTTATTCTTCTATCAAGCCAGCCCGCAGCACTGATAAATCTGTGTATGTCAAGCACCGACTTGCTGGACAGTCCTTCTAGATTCTGGAAATGGTGCATTCCTAGGATATTGAATCTTGTTTGGCAGAGTGCCGGACAGTGGCAGACAAAGTGTGGAGTGCTCTCATCTACTTCCTTGTCACCGCATCTCCTGCATAGGTTATCCGTCGTTGCATGGTAGTTTAGCCCGATGATGATACCTATTAGGGAAGATAGGGATTTGTTCTCCATTTAACACTGGTGGGTAAGAAGGCTTCCACATTTCTTCTAGGAGGTCCCGGCTACAGTTTTAAACTTTTACTTGAAACACGCCCGGCAGGACCTGACTCTGATGTATAGCTTCCAGAGTTGACCCCCACTTACATTTTTGATCCCTCGGTGAATATAGACATATGGATAGGGTTTATGGCCTCTTCTTCAGTCCAGCTATCTCTAGAGTGGAACTTAGTTCCCGGGTCTAGGCTGAACTCAGTCAGTTTTTGCTTCATCATTCGTCCATTTCCTGACCACTTTCCTCCTCTTTTTCCAGAGGTTGGATTGTCGGAGACGGAGAGTGCTTCCTAAGGATACTTCCTTGATGTAAAGGTCTATAGATACATATAAGCCCTAGCATGATCTCGAGAGCTGCAGACAGTGAATGTGATATCATATTTCTGCTCCGAAATGCTAATGGAAATAGTTTTCATGAGGCCTCGGGGCTCAGCTATAGCTAAATCCTTCCCTTGAGACACACTGTGGTGGTTTGGAAGTTCTATATTCATCAGCACAAGAGAGTTCGTCTAAGTAGGTTCCGGTGGCGGTGGCGGCGCATCCGCACCACTTGCGTCTCTGGCAGGTTCACCAGATTCAACCAGATTCCGGTGGCCAATCCATTTTTAAGTCATCAGACGTATTAGTTGGTTTGATGTCTCTTCCCAGCTTCCTCTCAATGGAGTACCATTTCGAGACTTCTGTTGGTGTAGTTCTTCTAGCGCTGGTCATGATCTGGATTTGTATGACTCTCTTCAAGTTCGTGCCTCTTCTCAGGTGTTTTCTGTGATAGGTCTTGTAATACTTATTTACGGTGGCGCTACAGTCCGGGGTGGACCTGGTCCTCAACCAACAAGCGTCTCCAGCCAGCTCGTCTTGTAATGCCCGTATCCCTTATTGAATGTAAAACTACGGTTGCTTTCGAGGTCAATGACAGTCACAGTCTTCTTCACAGCGGCGCCAAGTTGAGAGAGAACTTTGTATCCTTCTACACAACACTTGGTGGTTCTGTAAGAAGTAAAGCTGAACCATCTCTGTTTATAGAGGGATGCATCGGTTTCTCATGAATCTCTCGCGGATTCTCTGAATCCAGTTGACAGTGGTTCCTCCACAGTTGACAGCCTCTTCGATTCACTACAGGCATCTCTTTGCCAACTCTCTCCCTCTCTCTCATATCATATCAAATTCTTTGCTGAAAATTCTCTCTAATCTCATCCCAAGTGTGCCAATCAATTTGGCTTGTCGCCAGAATATGTTTACTTTGTCCATATGCTGTGAATTTGTCTCCCAAAACACAACAACAATCCTCAAGCATTGTCACTATCCCCAGTGCTATTATCACCGACAAATTTTTTTGATTTCAATTTAATCGCCCGAACAGCTTTGCCTGATCCTTTCCATTTCCATTCATGGGACCGTTCATGTGGCAGCATATTCGGAGCGCATTACGTTCGAGCGACAACGACGACGAGGACGCACAAAGAATTCGACACCATATGTGTCAACACGCAATAATTCACCAGAAAATAACGCAAACAATTGACCGATGGTTTACAGCCGGAGTCAGTGACACGGCCGTCATCACCTACGGCGAAAGGCGGTCTCATCCCCTTCGATTTGGAACGATACCTACCAGCAAGCAATCAACCCTCTCCATTAGGGGAAATGCATTACGAGATAAACAATGGATTGGATACGAATGTGTGTGTGTTTATCCCCTTTTCCGAGGGAAGGAAGATGATCTGCTAATTGCCTTGGCTTTGGCGAGAGAAGTTATTCAACTTTTACTCATTCCCGTTGAAGGAGCTTTCTTGGCCACCGCGCCGCAGGAAATTCTTCTAATTAAACGTGCACGGCAAGTCTCCAGAGATAGATTCTCTATTCGGGTGTTAACCCAAATAGACACCAAGGTTGTGCCGAGTGCTGCCTGCCTTCCGGGGTTGATTAGTCCTATTATGAAGGGTGTAAGAATCAATTTGGCACTACGCACTTGTTTGCCACAGGGTTCCCTTCGCACGCACTTCTATTGGATTCACCCCTAAGGAGCACCCATTCAGATGAAACCTCTTTTTTTGTTTTTTTTTTGATAAATGTGGGCAAATAATTGCCTAATTTATGCGCACTTAAATAATTGAGAGGGGAATAGACAGAGCAGAGGTACATAGATGTGTAGATTCGTAATTGCTTTAGGGGATTACAATTTAATGTTTCCGGTTTTTTATTCATGTGTTTGCACATTTAAGGACAATGGGTGTCGAGACAGAGGGTCTTATGTGACACAGATTTGTGAAGATTGGAAAACCTTTTGGTTACGCAAATTAGAAATGAAGACGATCTGTTTGTTTTGATTGCGATTGTAACGAGAGTGGTTTGTTCCCTTCCACCATCCTAAAGCTAATCGTGGACATCGTGGTGCAATTAATCGATCAAAAAGTGCACAAATTTTGCAAAATGTCTCCGTTTACAGTCGTGCCAATGATATAGTCACGACGTGTCCTCAACGAAGAAAGAATGGCACAAGTAGTGAATCCGCTCTTCCTAACTCATCCTATTAGGCTCAACACCAACATCGACACCATTTCGGCTCAACGACAGGAAATCCTTCCGGCGAAAATCTTCAGAAAAGGAAAGCTGCCGGGCTTGGCTGAATACCGGCGGAAGTGGTCAAAGTGGTGCTGAACATCAAGAGTTCGTCAGCTGCTTGCCCAGGTTTTCTCTTTTCCTCTCTACGAGTGAGAATCACTCCAGTGATCTTGGGGAAGACCCCTTCTTGAAGGCAGCTATTGTAGAGTTCGTGTAGGGTGATTCGCAAACCTGCGCAAGCAGGTCTCCCCTAGGAGCTGGAAAAAACAACGTTTAGTAATGACCATCAAAGGTAAAGGAAACAGGCCTCCATTCCTGCAGTCTACCGCAGGGAAGCTTCTGGTGAAAATGTTGAAACTAAGGCTCACAGCAGCGATATAGAGAGCAGGAGACTTATTTGGAAAGCAGTACGTTTATAGAAAGGTCCATTCCACGATTGGAACAATAGAAGAAGTGGTAAGGACCACCTAAACGGGACAACCACCATTCAAGGAAGATAGTATTGCTAGCAAATGCCTTCAACTAAGCCAGATGGAAAGACGTGCTGAACACGCTCAAAAGACTTCCGGTATTCCCGAGTATCTCTTGCGGGTAATGAAGAATTATCTCCAGGACCGCGGAGCTGTTCTACGACACCACAGCAGGCATACAGTTCTTCAAAGAAATCTCTGCCAGAACAACGTAGGGCTCGATCCTGGGACCTGATCTCTGGAACATCTCATACGTTGGCATTCTGTGTATGAAGATGCCCGAAGGCACTTTCCTGGTGATTACGTCAAGATACACCGATAGTGTGCTAGGAAAACTCAACCAGGTCATGAGACGGGTACATCTCTGAATAGAAGAACATGGTCTAGGCCACAGAAAAGATGGAGATAGTCCTTCTGATTAGGAAGAGGATCTCAAGTTAGATCTTAAGTGATAACCAGCAAGGAAGGCAGAAAGTAGCTACGACTAGCTCTCAATACGAAGTTTACTTCCTAGCAACAGATGAGATCTCCATCTGAATGAGCTGCAAAGGTCACAACGTCGCTAAGCAGATTAATGGCAAACGTAGGTTCAATATTGGCTCGGCTTTCTGGCTAATCTTCCAGCACTCAGCACTATTTAGCAGAACAGTCATGCATTCCGTCTTCCGGTTTAGGAGTTTGGAACCAATTTGTTTTACCAAACCGAAGTAGCAGCGAACTCTACGAGCTGTACAAAGATGTGGCTGTAGTCCGGAAGGCAAAAGTCCGTCGACTGCAATGGCTCGCCCACATCGAGCGAATGGACAAGAATGCTCCAGCTAAGAGAATCTTCGAATCCCAGCCCCTGATTCACGAAGAAGAGGAAGACCGAACCTCCGGTTTAAAGATCAGGCAATCGCGTATGCCAGAAACCTTGGCCTAGTAAACTGGAAGCAGCGTGAAGGATGGAAAGCGGCATACGTTCAGGCTCAGACCAAGGGTCGCTGGCCTGATAAGTAAGTAAGAAGCAGCAGTAGTTTCCTAGGGCAAGTCTTCGTCGAATCTCCATTGAGGTGTCATCCGTGGAGTTGATGTTTACTCCGAGGTAGGACACCTCCTTGACTACTTCAAAGTTACTGTTGGCGGTGGTGGACAGATGCTTCTTTGTTTGTTGACATGTTTTGGAGTGATTAACCTGACCATAGTCCTCC
Source organism: Criorhina ranunculi (assembly GCA_951813785.1). NCBI lineage: Eukaryota > Metazoa > Arthropoda > Insecta > Diptera > Syrphidae > Criorhina > Criorhina ranunculi. The sequence goes on along the minus strand of OX638382.1, from coordinate 47,419,241 downwards.
AGTCCTTCCTCACCAAGTTGGGAGAGAAGTTTGCATCCTTTCACACAAGACTTGGTCGTTCTGCAAGAAATTAAGCTAGATCACCTCTCTTTGTAGAGGGATGCATCGATCTCTCATGAATCACTAGCGGATTTACTGAATCCAGTTGAAAGTGGGTCCTCCTCTTGTTTCTCTAAAACCGAACTGACGAACTGTCAGCGCTCAGATTGGTTGGCTGGCTTAAGTCCCTCCGTTGAAATGAATTTTGTAAGCATGAAGTTGCAAGTTCCTTCCCGAAATGTTCTCGGACTCTTCGTTCACTGTGACCCATACGAGTTCCTTAGTTACGGGTACTTCGTCGACCAAATATTGCACAAACTTTCCAACGTTTTCCCAACAATGAGTCCTTCACGCTTCGTTTCATATTTGGGACAACGAAACAGTGGATGAACTTACAAAAAGTCGCTTGGAACTATCTTCTTTCCATGGACTTCCCTTTGTCACAAATCCATTGGCTTCCATTGGATTCCAAAGAAATACCATTCCAGAACCATGCCATACCATCAATCATCCACATCCACAATTAACTTGTAATCAACCGCTTCAAGACTCCTTTGCACTTCAGTTACTAATTCACTTGGTCTCGTTGCACTTCATCGAGTGTCGTTGTGTCCAGCACTTCATCACGTAAAGCTCGTCTCGACACTTACAAAACCACTTCAAGTGCGTTATTGTGCGTGAAGGCGTCCAAAGGAAAACATTTATTTAACCAACATATCCCTATCCCAGCCGATCGACTGGTGTGTGGTCATGTCTATAACTCATCTCACACGAGCGTAGAGATGCGTTTCCATTCAAGTGGATACGCACAATCCATATAAGAGTGCATAACCATCATCCGTCCCACCAAAGAGTCGATGCACCTTATCCATACACGAGCACCAGCAATGAAAATGTTTGCTCTATTGCCCTTCCTCCTGCTGTGTCCCATCATCAGCGCCCATGATAGTGCTGATACGGTCCCAAATACAAAATTCCAGTTGATTGTGTCGAGCGTTGTGTCGTTTAGCCCATCTGTTCATCTTTGGTCACCAACTTCGACTCAGTCCTCTTCTGTGCTAATGCTGAACAGATGATTGCTTAAATGTTCTTCTCATCCTGTCGTCGTCGGTACGGTATTTTGTGGTATCGAAGTAGAGCGTGTAAGTGTAACTTACCCCTTGGATTTTCGTCTGCAATTAAGGGTGCAAATTATATTATTTGTCATCGCCTGTACCACCTCACCCTCTGTGACGAGTTCCAAAACACCAGAGGGATTGGATTTATATTTGTTGATCCTTTTAGGAGGGCTGACTGTGACGACAACGATGATGATGGTGATTTGTATTCATTGTTGCACGGTTACGGGTTGTTTATCTGTAACATAGTACTCACGTAGGATGACGACGACGCTCAATGCGAACACGAAGGACACCAGAATACTGTGACAAAAGATGATCTCTGTGTCAACACAGATGATCAAATTTTTCGTGAAGAATTATTATTTTCACAGTCTTTCCCCGGTTTTCAGTGGAACTCTTTGCATATGTATAGGACTGACTGAGGACTGATGAGCCTTTATTTGCCGTTTATTGCTTAATTTTCGAAGGATAATTCGAGGGGTGAGGCCGCAGCACGTTTTGAGAAGGATTACAATGGATTTAGCAATGCAGCTCTCCTGCCAGGGAGTTGGAAATTAATTCAATAATTTACATTTAATGGTTTGTGTGTGCTTTTTTTTGTTTACAGTTATAGTGTAGAGGTGTGCCCAGGAGGAAGGTACACTTGTGTGGTTTTTAGGAACCCGTTTGAGGCAATTTTTTAAAGTTTTCAAGTGGACACTTCACACAATTGATCGTGAAGACGTCAATCACTTGTGTTCTTTTGTTTGGAGTTGTGCTCTTTTTTGCTCCTTAACAGCATTTGTCCACTGCCTAGGACAAAACGTCACTGTTGGCAACATTAGGGTCGAACCTACCTCGAAGTAAGTATGAACTTCACGAATGACACCTTAATAGAGCTTTGACGCAGACTTGTCCTTGTTAACCGTGCCGAGTGCTGGACGATAAGCAGGAAAGTAAGGGACAAATTCTTTGTCGAGTAGTTGGTCCCCGAGGAGGGCGAATGGAGAAGAAGATTCAACCGTGGATGCAGTGCGAAAAGCAAAAACACCTCGTCTACACAAGGTCGGTCACATTATTGGTTAGGCTCTGCGACTGATGCAAATGGCTCTGTGACCTGAAAGATCTATTGTGCCTGTGCGGCCACATTGACCAAATCGACAATAATGATCAAACAATGAGGATCTTCGAATGCAAGTCTACACATTCGAGACCAAAAGGAAGACGAACCTTTGTAACGATTTCTGATGCCAAAAAGCTTGGTCTGGAGAACCGAAAATGCAAAGAAGGACAAGAGTTGCTCTACGACCAAAAGAGACGAAAAGAACATTGGCTTCTCGAAAAGAAGAGCGCAATTGAAGGTGAAACGGTAAAAAGAACGTGTCAGGGAAACAGAACCCGTAAGGGAACCTGTAGAGATGAAGAAGGAATGAGAGACACTTCTGCAGACTGTATAAGGCCGACAAAAACTAAAACAGAACGAACAATTTACTTTGGACGATGAATGATAGCCAAAACTTTCGTCAACCTGTCCGAAACGAAGGGCCAACAAGACTGCTGAATGGGACTGCTTACCGGTCGAGGTGCTTACAGCAGCCGGAGTTGACTTGGTAGAGAGCGTGCACCGCCCAATGTATGTCTGATGAATGGAATCTCAGCATCGTTTAGCCAATCTACAAGACGAGAGACCCCCTCAACTGTGCCAATTATGGAAACATCAGTCTTTTGAACATCGAGCATATGATCCTACAACATGATTGGTGTCTATCAGTGTGGTTTCAGGCCAGGGAACCTACAATTGATCAAATTTTCACACCTTGACAGATCCAGGAGAAAACCCAAGACGTTCAAATCGATACACAAGTCTTTATCGATTTTAAGGCCGCATAAGACGGCGTTTATATAGACAAGCTATCCAGAGCCATGTCCAGTTTTGGTATGGAGTTGGAGAAAGCTCGTTGCTTCATCACTATCACTTCTGAAAACTACATCCTATCAGGCTATCAGGCAACAAACGAAGAATAACTTCTCCTAAATGCTGTTTATTTGGACTGTGTACGCAGCTGACTATAATGGCCCTAGCCTGAACAACTAAGGAGACTCTGTATACATCCCTAAGCTTCTCAGTTATACTCTACCGCGCTAAAGCATGAACTCCATCAAAAGTTGATGAAGAATTCTTTCCTCGCAAGGTATTCAGTTCCGTTTTTGTGTAGACAGGCTTTGGAGAATGAGATTGAATGACGAACTAGACATCGACCTGGTAAAAAACTGCCTAGCGGTCGTTTGAGATGACTAGGACATGTAGATCAAATGGACACCAATGCTTCAACCCGGAGACTCTTCGAATCTAACTCAGGGACAACGCAGTTTAGAAATCAAAATGAAACACGGGACCGTTCTAGTACGTACGAATGTATAACTTTATCGTTCCACGGTTGGGCTCTAAGTGCCCCTACACTGCAACTTGCATTGACTTTACAGCTCGACCATCCTATCGTCGATCCTGTCCTCAGGAACCGAGTCGTCATCTGTGTCCTTGAGTATTTCCTCAGAGATCTCACGCCACTTTTTCATCTTCTCTGATGATACCACTTGTATGCCCGGGATGTCCTTGGTAGTACCTAGTGACTAGGTATGGACCTCGAAATAGTTGGCTTCAGTTTGCGTGATGTCCCTGTGGAGACTGGCTCATTTGCCTGATAGTGCGACGGCTTCCGATGTTTCTGGTTGAACCGCTTTCTTTGGGCCTCGCTGACATTTAATGCCTTAGGTGGTAGCGTGATAGAAGGGGACATAAACCAAGCGTAATTGGAGGCGGTTAGCTAAGAACTTGGCTAGGTTAGGTTGGGCGGCTATCCCCACTAAGCAGGGACCCACTTAGGTCAGAACGAAGGCCCATTGTGATACCGGAAAACCAGCCTCAGAAACCTCACATGTGGAATTTCCTTTAGGAAAACGGAGTATAAGCTTTGGGTAACAGTATCGGTGTGAACCCCTTTCCTGTGCAGCACCAAGTAGACCCACAAACAAAACTCTTGATTCTTGAGAAGTTAAGTCTGGCTGGGTCGTTGAGGTCATTGAAGAACTACTCTTCTAGTGTTTTCTTCCTCAGCCTTGATAGGGCAGGGCATGTGCAAAGACGGTGTGTAGTCGTTTCTTCCTCCTCCTCATGTCTGCAGCTCTTACAGAAATCGTTAGAAGGGACACCCATTCTGTAGGCATGCCTGCCAATTAGACAATGCCCCACAAGGACTCCTATTATAATTCTTAAAAGTTTCCTGTTCACGGACAGAAGTCCTCCTGTTCTCCTCAAATCCAGGTTAGGCCTGTTATTAGCTCTTCTTCTAGCTTCACTATCAAAGTGGGACTTTATCGATTCTAGAGAGGCAAGCAGTTCTACTCTACTAGAGAGGATCCGACCCGCGCCTTCCTTTACTAGTTCGTCCGGTCTGCAATTGCCCGGAACGCTCCTGTGTCCTGGAACCAAGCACAGGGAGACGTCGCATCTGTCAGAGACCTGCGGCATTGCTTTACAAACTTAGATCGTACTGTTGGTGATTCCAAGGCTTTAATCGCTGCTTAACTATCTATGGACAGTACAATAGCGCAAACATCTACCGCGTTAATCGAAAGCCAAGCCGCAGCTTCTCGGACTGCCGTAATTTCCACCTGAAATACACTACAGTGATCTGGCAGTCACTTGGCAATACTTAAGTTAGGTGCACTGGAGAAGACTCCTGCCCCGGTGCCATACACTGTTTGAGATCTCTATCGCAGATTCACCTAAGACCCCACCCGATTCCCAAGCACTACTGCTAGGAATTCTTGTCCTGAATTTGACGTTGAAGTCTATATACATAGTCCGTACTACCAGGGATGGTTATGTTACTGTAAAAGATCCCTCCGTGGACCGTAACTGAGAGAATACCCTCAGTCTTAAAGCTGCTCTAGCCTCCCATCGATATCAGTAGAAAGTTAATGGAGCATTGTCTGCGGCACAGCAGTAGGTGTTGTTCTTAGAGCACCCGTTATACAGATGCATGATGGTCTCTGGATCCTCGTAAGAAGATCCAGGTTACACCAGACTAGTACACCATACATAAGGATAGGCCTCACTATGGCTGTATAAATCCGTATACTATTTTGGGCTGAAGACCCAATTTCGGCCCTGGAACTTGGCTAACTGGAGAAGTTTGTTGGTTAAGGCCCAGGTTCACCTCGAACTGTAGAGTCATCGTTAAAGTAAGTACGTAATTGTCCTGTGTGCTCATTATAACTCGACAAGGTCATCTTAAAATCCATCACAACGTACGCAACTTTAACATTTAATCCCTTTCCTCTTGGATTACCATCGTCTAGCAAACAATTCACCTCAACCCCTTCCACGAGTGAATCCAATCAATTTGTCCACCACACAGGATAATGTTTTTAAACATTTTTTTTTGTTAAATTTTAATATCTCATCCTGTCATTAGAAACAGTTGCATACAGTTCTACGCACACTACGTCTCTTTGAATAAATTCTCTCTGTCTGGTGTCTCCTGGCAAAAAAGCCGCAAAGGGAACGTCAACGAATATTTCTAAATAAAATCCAATCGAGTGGATTAATCCAATTGAATTTGTTTTGAATAAATAATACCGTTAACTAATGCCACAAGAATAACAATAAAAAAAATAAAAAAAAACCAACAAGCAGCCTCATCATCAAAAATTGTTACCCTCTCTAGAGAGACACGTAGATCTACGATTCGAGGGTGGAATTCCATTCCATCACCCATCGAGTGAAGAAAGAATCCTTTTTTTTTTTATTTCTATGTGTGTGTCTCTAAATAAATCATCATACAAATCAGATTATGGGATCAGATACAGTTATATATTTTAAACAATCAACAATTCACACATTTGCCTTGGACGTGTCCTTTATTTTTTATTTTTTTGTGAGCCTGTCGTCTCTCCTTTTGTTTTTGAATTATTCGTGTAGAAAATTTCAACACACACGCACACACTGAAGGAATGATTTTTCACACATGAAATATGAATACGAACTGAGTGGGACGTACCCTTAAGCCTGAAGTTGGCAAATGAGGGTATAATGCCGGTGTAAACATGCTACCTTGAGGTACATCATTTGAATAAAAAGTTTTCAAGGCAAATTCATTAGGTTAGGGTGAAGTTTCAAATGTTTTTGTGGAATCGATGGAGGAGAAGTCTATGAACTTCATGAAGACTGACAAGAGACTAGTTTTGAACGGCGTAAGAAGTAGTAAGAAACCATTCTCAACCAGCTAACAGCCTCCATCCTCTATGTTGGTTTAAAGGAGTCTCAAAACCTACTTAGCCGATTTGGAAAGCCTATTTCTTTCTACAGAACAAAGGATGTGTATCAAAGTATCAGAGGGAGTCTGACTGGAGTCTCATGGCCAAATGTGGAACTTGTTATCTGGTCGTGGAATGGTCACAATTCCTAAAATGTCCTTCAAAAGCTGGACTTTGTTTTCGCTGACTTTGAAGAAAGGAGATTTTGAAAACTGTGCCAACTATACAAAGGCATAAGTCTCGTCAACATGGCTTACAAGGTCTAGTTTACTGTGCTGTGTGAGGGTCTTAATTCTTTGGAAAACCATTTGGTGGGCCAAGGTTTTAGCCCAGGAAAGTCCACACTCGATTCTATTTTTCAGATCGTGGAGGAAGCCCAAGAAGTCAAAATCTATATCTACCATCTCTCTTTCGATTTTAAGGTCGCCCATGGCAGTATTTATAGAGACGTGCTATAGTCCGCCTGCGCACGATGACAAATGCTAGCTGCTGCATCAAGGTCGGTAGTGATCTCACCAAGACCTTCGATGTCAAAAAGTATTTAGACAAGGCGTGAAGGCGAAGGACTTTGTCAAGAATGGATGAGCTTTGGTTAGGTTATAGGGATGGCTGCACTTATGTACGGTCTCATTCGGATCTCAAAGGATCCATTGTGTTCCCTGGTGGATAATGGATTGAGTTTGCCCTCATTTGTTTTGGAAGAAAAATCCTCCACGTGATCTATAATCTCGTCTGTAGAGATGGTTGAACGGAGAAGGTTCTGCCACGACGACCTATGTGGGCTGCCCAGCAACATCGATCAGATATACCGACTAAGATAGCTGGGAGATGTAGAGCAGATGCACACCAGCATCTTGAATCCACATCGGAGGAACAGTGCAGAAGAGGAAGAAGGAAGAAAGGAAAGGAATCTGAACCAATTTGGCATGGGAAACTGGGGACAGCTAGCCAATAACGATCAACTTGGCTGGTGACGCCCTGGATCTAGAGATCTAGAGGAAGAAATTTACAAATTGCTTCCATCCACGTTGTTGGTCTTGCTCTCATCGCACTGGTTGTTCCGCTGAAGTTAGTGGTTTTGATTGCACAGTATGCCACCAGATCAGTCCTTTCGTCTGTAGATTAGGTTAGGTGAAGAGAAGCTACCTCTGCGCCCCACTCTTACCTACCCGGATAAAAAGAATTAAAACCGTTCAACTTGTCACCAAACGAGGCTGCCACCAAACGAGGGCAAGACCAAGTACTTATATGCTGTCAACAAGAAAGGACACTCAACACCGACGTCTCGGATAGAACGTCTGCCTCGACAGATATAACTTTGAGATAGTTAAGGACTCTGTCTACCTAAGCTCCGCTATCAATTCAGATAACGACACCAGCGCTGAGATCAAACGAAGAATAACTCTTGGCAATCGCTGCTTCTTTTTTGGTTGAGGCCCAGGTCCACCCTGGACTGTAGCGTCACCTTAAGAAATCGCTGCTTCTTTGGACTAAGAAAGCAAATCCCTCTCTCGAACAGCAGAAGTGACCCAATATAAGACCTATCCTGCTCTACGGCGCAGAGGCATGGACTTTATCAAAAATGGATGAGGGTGCTCTTGGATGCTTCGAGGGGAAAATTCTTCGAGTGATTTTTGGTCCCGTCTGCGTAGACGATGAGTGGAGGAGGAGATACAACGACGAACTGTACTTACTTACTTAGCCAGAAGATGGGTTTTTTTCTAGCGAAGTCTCCCAACACTTCACCACGAAGGAAGCAGTTTCTACCACGCGAAAATACTTCACTCCGGTGGACTCTTGCGCAGATTTGGGGGATAGGGACTTCGCGCACATTTCTGAAGTCTTTATGGTCGGCTCTCGGCCATTGATGTTTTTCGAGACCGTCCGTCTCTTCTTTGGGCTTAAGCGTTTTTTTTTTTTTCTTCTGTGACACCGTCTGTCCCTTCGCAGACCGCCTGTCGTTTTGTGCTTCGAGACCGTATGTCTCTTTTTGAAGCATCGGGTGTGGTTTTTGTTTTTGTTTTAGGGACCGTCCGTCCCTTCTTTCTTTACGCTACCATCCGTCTCTTCCTTCTTGCAGAGATCGTCCGTCTCCTTTCGTGACACCAGTAATATTGTTTTGTTCTAGGGACCGTCCGTCTGCCAGTCTTGGATTGCGTGTGTTCACTGTCTAGAGATCGTCCGTCTGGGTGTTTCTTTTTTTTTCCCCCGAGACCGCCCATCTCTTGGTTTGATTTGGGCGTTTCTTGTTTTCGAGACTATCCGTCTGTTCTTTACTTCTCTTTCTCGAGACCGTCCGTCTCCTCTCTCTTTGCGAGACCGTCCGTCCCTTCTTTCTTTACGCGACCGTCCATCTCTTCCTTCTTATAGAGATCGTCCGTCTCCTCTCTCTTTTCGAGAACGTCCGTCTCTTCTTTACTGTAGAGAACGTCCGTGTCTTATCTAATATGGAGACCTTCCGTCTCTTCTTCATGCCGAGCTGCTAATGGTTGTTCCTCCAAGATGCCAGGGGAATGGACCGATGGCTGATGGGGCTATGGCTGCCCTTCACTCTCCTGGATTTTCGGATGAACAACAGATTATCGGGGACGTGAAGGGAGGAGCAGAGGTGGCCATTGTTGTGATAAAATTTACCACAACAGTATATAAGTCTGGATCTGAATAAACTATGTTTTGGAGACTCTTATGCTTTGAAGAGTTGCTGCAGTCAAGTCACAGCTCTTCAAACTGCTGAAAAACAAAACTTTGGAAAGGACAGCTTTAAGGAAAAGTCCAAAATAATAATTTATTATTGAAATTTCTTTATTTACTCGTATTTTGTTTTGTTTTTTGTGTTGTTGTTGCTTAATTAAATATTTACAAATTAATTTATTACTCACGTATCACACACAGGGGGCGGGGTGTTACCTTAATTATTTTTATTTTTATTTTTATTTATTTACAATTTATTTTAGTTTTTTAAATTCTCTAAAACAGAACAAATAATGTAGAAACACAATCTCTTTTGGGAAGCGATTAGGTCGTCCTTGAGGAGAACTTTAAGTTTAAAAAATTCTAAAGTGGTCACAGTCCTGGGTCACAGTAACCCCCCCGAATGTGACTTGAAAGTCTGACTAGAATCAGGAAGTTGCACGCATTCATCCCGAGAGAGCACTTTTTTTTTTCTATATTTTATCGAACTAACTAGAACTACTGCTGTTTGTTGAGGCTTTGGAACGTTCTTTAGCCTCTTGTTGGGCCTTTTTGGATCTTTTCCATTTCATTCGACGATTTTGGAACCAAATTTTCACCTGAGTCTCGGACAACATCAGCCCGCTGGCCACTTCGAAACGTTTCGGTCTTGAGAGATATTTATTTTGTTTGAATTGTTTTTCCAGTTCTAGGAGTTGTTGTGACGTGAACGCTGTTCGGGGACGTCTTGTCTTGCCCAGGATCGCATGATGGGGATAAGCGGCCAATTCGGGAATTCTATGATGTAACATACCGGCACGGGCGAGAAATTCAAATGGCAGGTGTGATTGTACAAAACTATGACCCATGGGGAGCTGCAAGTTGAGAAGAGAGGATTGCCAATCTTCGGTCAAATGGAATTGCTTCACTCTATCTTCGTTGCAACTCACCGGTATGGGTTTGCCAGATGGATCCAAAGGACGATGAAATGCTGAGCCACCTTGCGCCAACAGCTGGTATGGATGTCCACCCGCGTAGAGAGGGAAATCTTGTGGTCTAATCGGACTGTGTGGCGGTATTGGTTTCTTGAATTCATCGTGAAATTCCATTCGCATGCTTATGTGATGTTGATCCTCACAGCCAGGACTAATCGGTGGACTAGATCGATGTGAGGATGTTGGAGATTCTGATCTGTAAAAAATTAAATTTTGATTGGAGATTAGTTTTGGAGTTGATTGTGGAACATCAGGAGTTGTGAAGCCGGTTGTCTGCGATTGAAGAGATGAAAGCCTTTATGCTTCCTGGCAGCAATTGGAACGGACATGCCGAGTGCTAAGGAGTGAACGAAACAACTGAACGAATCAACCCTGGAAAGATCGGGTCAACTCAAGTATGTATGTGTCCCGAGTTTTGTTCAAAATGACTGGACACTGGTTTGGGTTAGATGACACGCAGGCATCGAATGGAATTTAAATTCAGGGTTCAGCTTCTGAGATTCCGGATCCCGAACCATTCTCTGCGCTGGGTAGGACAATAGAGGATGATATGGTCAATAAGTGGACGACGAATGAACATTTGAAAAGCTGGGAAAGCATGGCAAAATGCAAGATGGAACTTTTAAGCACGAAGCGAGGAACACTCAAAGGGATAGTGGCGTAGTCCATAAGACACAGGAGCTTTGGGAACCATCGGATGAACCTGCGGGTTGTGTCTTAAAGACGAGGAGACCGCTGTACATAAGGTTTAAGTGTCCAGCACTGGCTAGCCAATGGATTCGAAGAACCCAGAAGTATATTGATTGCAAATGATGTCACAACGAATCGCGGTGAAATCTGAAACGCTCCTCTGACTGGAACAACTGATGCAAGAAAGACGAAAAGGTACCCAATGAGCTGTCGTGCTTCGATATATCTCTCCGGAACTTGAAATAACTGAACAAGATCAAGTAAACTTAAGAACGTTGTGAAGGCTTCTCTCTAAGTCTGGTCAGTAGAAACAAAAGTAATTCACCACTTTTGAGGGAACGTAAGCATCTAACACCGGCATTTGTAGTCGTAGCGTCTGTGGAGTCTTGCATCAAAATGCATGCCAAGCATGGTATAGCCCTCTAAGCTGCATTTAAAGTTGTCCAAGTTGTCAAATCTCTCTGTTTTGGGACAAATAGTGGCTCCGGAGCAGTTGAAAATATCACTGCTGTGGCTGCAGATGTACAAGACGACCCTCAAACATCAATCAGCCATGCAAGTGGGCAGCAATAGGCGGTCTTTACAGTGAATTTTGGTTGAAAGGCTTGAAGATGTTCCCGTATAAAGTGCAAACAGTGCATCAGGCATTGCTTGCAGACCGCCACCCGCGTGTAAACCTCGCCCGCGTTGAGCGTCGAGGCGTATTTCAACTTATGCGGATACGTCACTCTCAAAGAAGGGTCTGACCCACAGAATCTATTCTCTCCGTCACGTCAAAGTATGAGTGGAAGACGACGGACACCTCAGCAAAGAGAGGTAACAATGAATGCGTCGTTGCCGCACTGAAAATTGGATTTTCCCCACAAGAAATGAACTCCTTTGTTGAGAGTGCTGTCAACGAAGCCCGACGGGAAGTTAAAAGTTAAAAGTTCGGCTACTTCTTTCGCTGCGTACGGCGCATACGTAAGCAAGCGCGTGTGGAAATGTGATTGGTCCATATTTTTGCAAGGACGGCATCGGCAACACTGTTACTGTGACTGGTGAGCGTGACAGAACCATAGGTTAGGTTGAGTGGCTGTCCCTACAAAGCAGGAACACACTACAGAACCATAATCAACGACTTCTTGTTGCCACAAATTGTCGAATTGGGTTTGGAGAACATGCAAGCTACAGTGGAGATTCTGCAAGAAGCGTTTCCCGGCCGTTTAATCTCTCGTTGTGGCGATTTGCACTGGCACTTCTACGTAAACGAGACGAACACGTGCCATGATTAAGCTGTTGGATGAGTTGAGTGTTGAAAGCAGTCCTTCCTTATTCCCTTTACCTGCAACTTATTGATTATCATTGCAAACTAGACCTTAAGGCAGAATTGCGGTCTCCGGAACTTAAAGGAGTGGTCTGGGGCACTAACGTGGTATGAACAATGACACATCTCATCAATTGTGGGTGGCGCTAGGTCATCGGTGGTAAGTTCTCAAACCACCGGATTTTCCAATCCAGAAGCCTATTTTTTTAGAGAGGATGCTCCAGTGATGTTGGTGGGAAATCAAGCGCCAGACTTTGAGCCACAATTGACGAGATGTGTCATTTTTCGTACCACGTTAGTACCTCAGGCCGTTCTTTTAAGTTCCATAGATCGAAATTCCGCCTTAAGGTCTGGTTTCTGATGACAATCAATAAGTTTCAGGTAAAGACATTGAGGGAGGATTGCTTTTAACACTCAGCTCACGCTACAGCTTAATCATTTTGGCACTAGACTCGTCTCAGGTTTTTGGTTACCGATGGCCCTAGATAAAGCCTTGAACCTCTGGGTACTGCTGTTAATGTTTGACGACAATCGCCTCCACGAATCACTCCTTTGTAGTCCCAGACGTCTTGAAGAATTATATTTAGAGCTTCAACACCACTTTTATCGGTTCTCATACCAAACGATGAGGAACCCTTCCACCGTGTTACTTTGGTTAGAAACGTTGCATAAGTCCCTACATGTATCCGGTTAAGTTGAAGCTTGAAAGCAAAGTCACAGGTTTTTGCCTCTTGCCACCAGTGAAGCAACAATCTCAGATAGCAAATGTCAAAATAATAGAAGAGGGATGACCAGTGCTACTCCTGTACAGCGAAACATGGTCAAACCTTTTCTATCCAAACACAAGACGTGACGTGTGTGTAAAGTGACTTCCTACTGGCCAGCGGTTGGATAGTTGACTTGAAGTCTGTCGAAAGCCTTAGAGAAGAGAGCAAACTTAATCCACAAAATGTAGTTGATTGGAGGGATATCATCAAAAGGAAGGTAACGATTGTAAAAGGAGGTGCTTTGGAACTTTCTTGGACTTAGGGACTTGTGAAATCTTAGCAAGGTCACACTCCATACAATCAACACAGTCCTCTTAACGTTCAAGGGGCAAGGAACTTTGAGAATGCGTTTTGAAAGTTTCAACAGAAGACGAATCCCTGATATACACGAATACAAACGCAAAGTGAGTCAAAGTGTCACATTCTGCACAGAGGAAGATGGTTAAAGGAAGTCGAGATCCGAAGTGGGCATCGACAAGACTGTATTCTGTAGCCACTGCTTCGCTGATGGAAAACGCAGGAATTCGACGGATTCTTACATTTCAACTGAAACATCTAGACTTTTGCTGACGATGTGTTTGTATGCTTCGCATCGCATAGCATTATGGACATCCATCCAGTGAAAGCGGATGAGACAGAGAGAGAGAGCGACAGAGAGACAGCTCAAGCAAGCATCATTCCTGGTCAACTAATAGGAAGAGTAGAGAGCTTCCAAAAGCTTAGGAGTACTGTCTCTAACGAAAGTGGAACCGAACAAGATTTGTCCGCTGAATCGGCAAAGTAACGATTATTCCGTACAAATGTTAAGTCCGTGGTATTAAATGGGAAGCGACCTCTACAATTCCAAGAAGCCTGCAGATATTCGGTAATCGGTCTTAAGGACTTCCTAGTCTAATCGTATCTCTTTGCTTGATAGACATACACGGCACTAGATTAGGCACCCCTTTCAACGATTTCCGCAGAAGTTGTAGTGACGAGGAAGAGGAAGAACCTTCTTTGCACCTGTCCTGCCCTATCAAGGCTGAGAAGGCAATCTCTAGAATATTTCAAGGACCTTAGCGATCTAGGCTCGATATTTTATAGCTTTGTCTGTGGTCTAAATAGTTCTCCACATTGTGTGTTGCAGAAAGGGGTCTGCACCGTACGGTTACCCACAGCCTCTTCCTTGACAAGAAAATCCATTATGCAAGGTTCCTGATGCCGGTAATCCGGTAACGCAATAGACCTTCATTCTGGTCCACCGAACCTAATATTTTTACCAGAGAACAGCTTAGGAACCAACAGGTACAACCACAAAAGTGGACGTTTTACCATTCGCAATGGACACTCTAAGACCTCAGGCGGATTGGTTTCCCCCTAAATGCATCCAAAAATACGCTTCGTGACCCTAACGATGATTTTATATCGCAAATTCGGATTGAGGTTGGAATCGAATTGAATCGATATTGAAGGCTCTGCAAGCGAAGGTGTCCTCCTGTAAATTGTTGTCCGGGCAAATTGTTATCATTTTCACGTGAGACAGGCTACTAGTAGGGCGTCAATTTTCGATCTTGACAATAATCGAGCCGAAAGACTCACTTAAAGTAAGCCTGCACGGGACATCTGGCTTTTTACTAGGCAAGCCACTGAGCAGGGGAAACATATCTACATCTTCGACGGGGTAGCTTCAGTAAGTAGTTATTTAAGTAAGAAGCAAAGGAACTTGCCAAGCAACGCTGGGAGGAATGTTAAAGACCGGAGACCAGGTGAAGATGGACCGAGAGACTAATTTGTTTGTTACATTGAAGATTGCTCGGAGAGAAGGCATAACCACTAACCGGGTGTGGAGAGCCCAGCCTGTCAATAAAGCGGGCCAAATCCCGTACCTTCTTTGAGTGCTGTAGATGCCAAGAGGAGCGACGAATCCTGGAAATGGATGTAGAAAGTCATCACACCGAACAGTAATTTGAGGACGATGTCTACTAACGAGGTGCGATGAAACTGAATTTGCTCCTTCATTGAGGGAAGACTTAAAGGTAAGAGCAGGAATCAGGTCTTACTCTGAGACAGACGAATTGAGAAAGCGGTACCACCTTGAAGTAATATGAAAAGGGGTTCTGCAGTAGTCAGATACCTAGAGAGATGAAGAGTTTAGTTGATGGGTGTCAGACGCACCGGGAAGCGAGGACAACCTCCCTGATGATAGGAGTCTTAAATCTAATGCTAGCGCTGTGTAAATAACATCACAAGGGTATTCATAACCTCTTGACGTTCAAGGGTCGAATCAGCGAAGCGTCGGCAAAGTAAATTGTCGTTCGACCTAAGCTGTTGGGTTAACTGCGGAAATTGTCCACTTATAGGCCCAGTTCTTTCCAGTTTGTCCTTTCATACACTCTTTCGCGAATGGTAAAGATGTTTCATGTGACGGTCCATCATAAAGCCCCAGATAGTGACTCCAGTTGGAAGTCACCGAAAGATTTGTCAAATAAAAAACGAATTTTGGTGATAAATTCGAATAATTTATACTTTTTCATGACGTCTGTCAAAAAATTGACAGCAAAATGTCTGTCAACTCAGCAAATGGTTACATTCAAAGATCGCTATCGCTCTTCTATTGAGAAAACTCTTTAGATTAGCGTGACTTCCAAGTTCCAAATACGAATTATGTTTAAGTTTTGACGAAACTTTATAACTTTTGGGTTGAGAAGTGACGGATTCAATGACGTCAATAAGAATGGATGGCTTCAAAGAAGAAAGAAGTGATAAACTTTCAGCGTAAGAGAGTCGTCTTTAGTGTCCTCATCCATTTATTTTATTCTTTTTGTTCACATTTTTGACGATAGACTCATTTTTATTCACTTTTCAGGGACACGAACTTAACGAATATCCTGGAACCATGTCAAATAAAGGCACGATGACAACAATTAAAACTTTTCTGATGAATTTATGAAACTCACGGTATACTAGAACTTTCTTGCAGTTAGACCTTAGCGAACAATGAAATTCTTCTGTCATTTCCCTAGGGTTTAAACACAAGATAAACAAAGAAACATATCGTTTAAAAGATAACTAATCAGAGCCAGTCAATAGCAATAAATTAGTAATAACTTTATTTAAGGCGCATTACCTTCGATTTTATTGGAGGGGCGGCGGTACAGGAAACCTAAATCGGACTTCTAATTGAACAATTTTAATTGTATAAATATTGCAACTGTTTAATCACATGACGATAAAAACATTCGTCAGTCGTAAATTGTTCGAACAGTGCCTTGATTGTGCACAAAAATGTGTTTACATTCTGACAGATACGATTTATTTGTTTAAAAATGTGTCACTTGTCAAATTTTGTTTGATCAATTTGACATCACTTAAAAAAAAAAAAACTCACCTTGACATTCCGTCGGGACTTGGTGTTCCGTATTGATCTCGACTTTCGTGTATCCGTCTAAGAGCTTCTTGTTCGCTTATTGTTGCCGTTGGTAAATCAGTATGTCCTCTCACTGGCAGCATTGTTCGTTGGTCCTTTCCATTTTCGGCATCACTTTGATTTTTAGCCAAAAGTGCATCGATGCAAAATGATTTTTTTGCCGGTACAACTGACAACGGTAAGGGTGGTGATGTTTGGGTAAATTGTCCTGGCAAACGACTTATATATCCTTGATGTGGATGATAACTGTCATAGCCGGAGTCACGCATTTCCGTCGGTAATTGAGGCACACCTGGGGGCGGTAAACATCCACCACCACCTATCATTGCCGGATGAGGCGGTTGTGACGCTGACGGCGGTGGTGGTAGAGGCCGTATTTGTGTCTGTTGTTGCACTAGCGGTAATGGTTGATTATTATCCACCGGTAGGGGGCTAAGTGTGTAATTACTTTGTGGTGAATTCACTGACTGTGGTGAATTTATTGGACGCGGTGGCGATAACGATGCACTTGTATTATTATCACTTTGATAGTCCTGCCCGAGGGGGCTCGGATGGTTAGTTGTGGTTAAAAAGCGCGATATGTGTTGCTGTTGCACTTGGACACTTGACATTTTTAACTCACAATGGGTATAGTGTCACTTTTAATCCACACTGTATCTGATTTTTTCTTTTTCAAATTGTGTCACTCAAAACGATTTGCGGCACACTAACGTCCGTTCATGCCAACAGCGCGTTACGAACTGTGATAAACTTGGCGTTCTATTGTCGCATATATCCATGTTAATCTTTCACACCTCACTGTCCACGCATGGGTAGTTTAGAGCGTTAAACAACTACAAGCATAGAAACGAGTTTTGTCGCCACCTATCTTGTCGGTGTATGGAAATAGATACACAGATACTGAGTATTTACAGTGAAGGCGTGGCTGAGTGGCAACTCAAAATGAAGATTCGAATTGGATATCCAAAGTGGGAGTGGCATAGAGCCAGTGGTATTGAAAAATCTCGTCAAACGGGAAGTTTAAGGGTTCCACACACTCTCTGGATCGTTGGATTGCCTGCCAGAGTGGTGGTAGGGATAATTGGCGATTATCGGGTGAATACGACGACGAACTCGAACTCGACCTACCACCCTCGTCGTTGTCATTGTCGTCATTGTCGTCGTCGTTTTCGTTGTCGTTGTCGTCCTCGTCTAGGTTGTTGTCAATCCCCTAGCCCTTATGAGGTGGTTTTTTCCAATTACCGGAGAGGGTAGAAATTTGACTTTAAATGGCGTAAAATTTCATTTCTCTCTCTCTCTCTCTCTCTGCCCAGCCTGCGAATGAGATGAGGGTGGTTCATGGTTGTTCTTCCCATTCTCAGTGAGGGTGGTGGTGGTGACAAGGATAAAGGTACACTTCCTCTTCTCGAGAAGAGAAATGCACAAGGTCCATCTCATTATTGTCCATTTGTTTGATTGTTTGAACTTTTTTTTTGTTCGTTCGTAAGTCATGGATGTGTACGGGGCTCCTGCTCGTCCTTTTGAATATGGAGGAGATCTCTCCTTCTCTTTAGCGGGAGGAGGGGGAACAAAAAAAAAATGTAAATTACTGGTAATATCCGTTTTCGGGAGGGTAAGTGGCAATCAATTTGTCGTATGTGAACGATTTGAAGATTTTTATTTTTATTTTTATTTTATTCTTCTAGTTGCGGGTTAGATTACTGCAAATAGATACTCAGATACACAGAGGTGTGTGTGTGTGTTGGAGAATCAGTTTTATCGATTGTAGTTGATGTTGCAGAAGAGGAAGGGAAGCTTTATTGACTTTTATTGTTCGTTAAATAGTAATGGGATACATCAGAGACCGATAAACATTCGGTTAAGAGGTGGTTAATCGATAATTATATGTCTTTTCAGTGCGAATTTTTTTGTTGGTTAGGTTATTACGCAATGAAGAGTGGGACTTAGTTTCTTAAATGGTTTTTATGGGCTACAAGATGAGACAGAGAATGTACATTTTTGCCACGGGATAAGGTACTTTTTGTTACGTTTTCAATGAAATTTTTGAAATGTTCGAAGGCTTGGATGTCTTTCTTCGCCTAGTTTAGGGTTTTCTTGGACATTTTTGGGCTTCGTCCAAGGTTGCGAATGACTTGCCATCCAGCAATTGAAACGTTCTTATTGCAGGAACGTCTGAGAGGAGAAATTAGGACCTTTCCAGCACACTAAACGCTAGGATATACCTAAAGGAATCCCCGCAAAAAAGGGGACAATTTTTGATGAAGAGCTGCTTCCTGCACATATGTAGCTACAGTCCCTCATCTCTTAGACTAAATTCTGTCAAAAAATTCTCTTGTCGAAGGACCTTATCGCGTTTTACAAACGACTGTTCTCCAAGCATCGAACTTTAGCGTAGCCGTACGGCGAGAACCATTGTCTCCTAAGGTGGCTTCCGATGATTGACCGCCCATCTAACCGAGATGAAAATCATACACTGGCTGTACACAGTAGTTGTACAACTGATGTGGCTTGTTTCAGCTGCGCTTCAACCCACGCTGCACTTACCGCCAACTCAGCAATTGTGTAAGAAAACCACGGGTCTTGCCAAATTGATTCACCGCAGCCTTCCTAAATCAGCTGACACGCTGTTCACTGAAAACGGCTTCAGCATGGACTACAAGCACACAATACTGGACAGAAGCGTCTGGAGTCATCTCTATCTTGACAGGCATCTCCAAAACAGTTGATGGAGTCGGTGTCAGTGTCTTTTGAATAGAAATTGACACCCAATATTTCAGTCTCCCTTATGACTGTTGTGTCTTTCAAGCCGAAATCACGGCTATCAGTGAGGCCGCCGCTTGTCTGAAGCATCGACAGCCAAGTTGCGATCAGATCTCTTGAATCCAACATAACACTGGCGTGCGTCTCTGAGCAAGATCGCTAACACAGCATAACGTCAGACAGTGTTAGCTCCCAGGTAACAGGGACGTTCTAGGAAAGTCTGCGGCTGACAAATTAGTCAAATAAAGCTCTCAATGTATACAAACAGCAGGAAGATCGATCATTTTAAGATGTCACCTGATTTAGACTGATTTTTTGTCGAAAGCAAATCATAGATGGCAACATCTTGACTATTGTAACAATGGCTAGGCTAGATCGACTTACGAAAATCCTGACAGGGCACTACATCTTAAACAGGCACGCTCAGCGTTTGGAAATTGTGTGCAACGATTTTTTTAGGAGCTACAGAGACGAGAAAAGGACGAGGAAGAATCTATTGGGCACTTCGTCTGCACGTGTGTCGTCCTTGCAAATATCAGAAAAGACACCTCTTCAACGATCTAAATGATCTGAGTACCGCCAGCAAAGGCGGATCTAAACTGCTGCGTTAGGAAGTAGTAGACTAGGGTCCAACTCTAGCACTCACACTGGACCGACTTTTTGTCAAAGTGTACCTCATATCACTAACATAAGTCTCATAGGTGCACACGCCGCCTACCAATGAAGCTGAGGACCGTATCAAGGAGGATTTTAACGACCTCTTGGATGGACTACGACGTTAAAACTGGGCTCGGGGACTGCAATGCCAAAATCTGTAAGGAAAGCATCTTTGGTCTAAAAAAAAAAAAACCTCCTAGATACGACTTGCGGACTTTGCGGTGGCCAGCAATACGGTGACAAGTAGCACACGAATCCACACAGAAACCTTCGGACGGACGCGGATGACGCACGTCATGATTGATGCAAGACACTCGTCAATCATCCTAAGTGTGCAAACATTTAGAGGGACAAACGTCGACTCTGACCATTATTTAGTTGAAGCCCGATTCAGAGCTTAACTATCCAACATATAGGAGGTATAACATTGGATCCCTGAGCACACCGGAGATAGCCAGGGAACTACAGAGAGCAACTGGATGAAAGAATCTGCAATATGCCATTGCAGCTCCTTGATGGGCATGGCCAGCCGATGAAGTAGTTCTTCCACCCAGCCTAGAGGAAGTCGGCACAGCCATTAAAAAACTGAAGAACAACAAGGCCGCGGGCTTGGACGGATTACCGTCAGAGCTGTTCAAAGCTGGTGGCGATGTTTTGGTGATAGACCAAATTTTCACACTGGAAAAGATCAACGAGTTCCAAGTCGATACTCACCATACCTTCATCCACTTCTAAGCCGCATAGGACAGTAGTCATCGCATCGAACTCAGGATCAGTCGCAATGCACCGTGCAGCTTAGAAGCAGAACCTCCGAATTATTCCAAACATCCATCGGATTTCCGACAAGGAGGCGCGCTGTTGTGTGCTTTCTTTAATCTTGTGCTGGAGCAAGGAGTTCGAAAGGCCGGCATAAACACAGAAGGCCGCGCTTTGTTTAATAAATCCATCCAGCTGCTGGGATACGCAGACGATATCGATATCATCGTCCGCTCCCAGCGAGGCATTAATGAGGCCTTTACAGTGGAAGAAGAACCAAGCCAAACGAGTTGGTCTCATGATGAATGAGACATGTTGGCGCCCAAAAACGGGTCCATCGGACACCGTCTAGGACAGTACTTAACAATTGACCGATATAATTCTGAGGTAGTCTCCCTCGGGTCACATATAAACTCCAAAAACGACACTCTTGTGGAGATTCGACGAAGTATAACCATAGGCAATCACTGCTACTTTGGTTTGTCCAAACAGCAAGGGGCCTAACTCCTACAAAACCTTGATCTTGCCAGTCTTGCCTTATGCAGCTGAATGCTGGACGATAAGTAAGACAGCGGAGCGGATCTTGGAATCTTTCGAAAGAAAACGTCGAATATTTGGTCCTGTCTACGAGAAGGGCGAATGGGGGAGAAGATATAAACGCGAACTCTACGAGCTGTACAAAGATGTGGATGTAGTCCGGAAGGCAAAAATCCGTAGACTTCACTGGCTCGGCCACATCGAGCGAATGGATAAGAATGCTTAAGAGGATCTTCGATTCCCAGACACCTAGTAATTCACGAAGAAAAGGAAGACCGAATCTCCGGTTTATAGATCAGGCAATTGCGAACGCCAGAAACCTTGGTCTAGTCAACTAGAAGCAGTGCGCCCGGGACTGTGAAGAATGGAAAGCGGCATTAGTTCAAGCTCAAACCCGTTGGAAGCCTAATCTTTTTGTCTTTTCAGACTGTGGACACTCCACGTTAGAGGAACAAAATCCGACTGAAGGCTGCATTACGAGATGCAGCCACCTCTTTAACCTACCTAGGATCGCCTTTCTTGTAGATAAAGCTAATGGAGCTGATATTCCAGACATCGGGTATAATTTTTTTCCACCCACACTTGTTTGACAACCTGGTTCTGGTTGGTTTCTTGTGGACGTGGCATGCAGTGGTCGGGATTTAGACAGGTAGGCTCACCAACTCACATGAAAACAGAAGGACAACAGAACTTAAACGCAAGCTAAACGAAACAGATACCTTTAGCGAGACAGACAACTCCAAAACTCTAATTGCAGCTTACCGAACAGGCTACGTGAATAAATACACGATACAATTGAAAAGAATCCTCGTCGAGGAAAAAAAAGGGGTTACCCAACCTACCCCTGCCAGTGAAAGTACTGAATTGAAAAAATTCAACTCAAAAGCAAATAAAGCAACTCCAGTCCATTCGTGTACCTTTAGCTGGCGCAACATTCATCTTCCAACTCTTTAAACTTCACTAATGAGATGTCTGATGTCGGTCCGGTTCGTGCGTCCACTCTAATTCCCCACTGGAGAATGGTATCTCATTACCCCGTCCAATTCTAATGCTTTTGTTGCTTCCAACTCTTGAGGAAGGTATAGGGAAACGTGCTCGAGTGTGTTGTTTTTGGAAACTCCTTCAATCGATCCGAGACGAGAGGGACGGGACAGGGACACACACGCTAATAAAAATTAAAATTTTCACTTGTGCGTCCGTGATTTCGATTTGATTTTCAAAAATTGAACCCATAAAGAGCAATTAAGGCACACAAGGGTGGACAAGTGTCCACATCGGTTGATTGTGCCGAGAGAGAGAGAGAGGACAAGAGTATATTTGCAGTTGGAATTACAAAAAAAAAAAAAAAAAAAATACTTTCTAGGGCTGTCACCATAAACAAGGACTTTTTGACAGGCCAAACGTCTAAACGACTTAAATATTTATTCAATTAATAATCCGAACGGTTTTGGGGACCGTTATATTATTGCTCACTTATCAGATGAATTAACACGATACAACATTGAAGCAGAGGGAGACGACACAAGGGTTGTTGCAACTTTGCAACCACCACCACCACTAGCATTGTTTGGGCTGAACCTGCTGTGTTGTGTGTTTGCACTCATTGTGGCTGAATGGGGATTGTGTTCGGTTGACAGTATGGTGCTGGTGGCGATGTCATGGGGTGTGTAATTGTCATGACATATGCGAGGTTTTTTCCCAGTCGATTGTTGCAAATTGTGGAAAATTTCTAAGTGATTTAGCTTAAATGTTGCAATTAGGAGCAGATTGGTAGATTGGTGGATTGTAAGGGTGTGGGAAGGGTGATTTACGGAATCGATTTATGTCAATGCAAGTGCAGTGTTGGATGTCTTTGGTCTCTGGTCATGCAACATAGGTCATAGGAGTGGCTGCCTCCCTTGGAACTCAAAGGATCCATTGTGTTCCCCGGCATCACATCCGATTATCAGGTTCCATTTGCTCCTTATCTAGGTCTGTGAGCGCTGTAATTGGTGGCGGCGTCGGGTCATCATATGGGAGGCCCAGCGATGTAAGGCTCTTGAGCCGCATTGTTGTTTTGTCTGCATTGTGTTTGATTGGCCCCTTCAATGGAACAGATTTCGATCCTTCGAGTTGATACTGCAGATCTGGCCATTGTGAATCCTTGGCCTCTGAACGAGGGCGATGTTTCTATTATTTTCTTTGACACAGGTCTAGGTTGGTGCTGGATTAACTTCATCATTTAAGCGTGCGTCCCCTTTTTGTCCACGAGGGGTCTCACTTTTACCATGTTAAGGTCGATTCATAGGTAGGTAGGTTGAAGAGGTGGATGCATAGCGTGATGTAGTCTTCACTCGGATCTCTACGGATGCATTCCGTTCCTCTGACGTGGAATGTCCAGCCTGCAAAGACAAAAAGAAAGGAAAGGTCTGATTTCGGCCTCCCTGAACCATCGAGACTTCGTAGTAGGCCGACTCTTAGTCTGTAGCCCTGAGATCCGAGTGAGGCTGTATTTAAGTACAGCCACCCGTGCAACCTAACCTAGTCTGTAGCCTGAAAGCATGGTTATTGTTTCATGATTGAACATCACAACGGCATCCTGACCAGTTTCAGTGGGTGTTTTCATTTCAAGAACCTTCCAGTTGGCACTTGGAAATTCAGGGTTTAGTCTTTGAAACTGTTTTAGCCTTTTCCTACACCTACGTGAGTCTGGTTGGTAGATCTTTTTTCAGTGCCCCTCGTAACTTAATGTCATACCATGGCATCTCTTATTTCTGGACTCCTTCTTTGTGCCATTTGAGGGTGAATCTGGAAGCCCTTTGTGTTAATTACCCGTCCAAGGACGGCATTGGGCTAAATGACGATCGAGCAGCGCCGATCCGTTGCTCGTCATTCAGACGTTGCTCTGGGCACCCTTCGTTTATATGACGGCAACTTGCAGGTGATCCTTGACACGATCTGGCAAGGCGGTCTTTGGATTTTTGCACGTTGACATCGAAAGTGGTTTTTGGAATCGTTGCGAGCTCTCTCTTCGAACTGCTCGCTATCGGTCTAACAGTCAGTCCTTCCGGAGGTCGGTTCAGCTGTCGAATGGGGTAAGCCTAGTTTGGATTTGTGGTGTTCTCTCTTTTTTCCCTTATATTGTCTCATTGACCGAAGAGAAGACTTGAAAACTTTCTTGTGGCTTAAGTATTGTGTACGAATATTTTCACAATCAAAAGCGAAAAGATGCTTAGTTGAAGCGTCCACTTTTAGAGTGGAAATTCATTCGGAGAGGGGAACAAACGGGTCTAGCATCTTCTTTCTTTCTGATCGGAGACTTTCTCATTTAGCCTTCCATTCTCGCTAATCCCAGCCCCAGGTACATTCCGAGGCATCTGGGATTGATTGATCTTTAAAACGTAAGTTCGGTCTGTTTTGTCGAAGACTCTTAAGGAGCGTTGTTGTCGTTCAATGTTTGTTTTAAAACGCTCCAAAGAAAGGTATCCCTATT
Source organism: Criorhina ranunculi (assembly GCA_951813785.1). Classification (NCBI taxonomy): domain Eukaryota; kingdom Metazoa; phylum Arthropoda; class Insecta; order Diptera; family Syrphidae; genus Criorhina; species Criorhina ranunculi. The sequence continues at coordinate 47,394,767 of OX638382.1, read as the reverse complement.
GCGCACTGTGTAGCAGAGTGGCACGAATCCAGAGTGGAGTGGCCTAAATCAGTTTTGACATGAGTGAGGTCTGACTCGTTGATTTAACTGAATGTCAGTTTACCAAACCAGCAGCCGATACCCACTTTGATGCACATGATCTTATAAGGGACATTGAGCAGGGATATACGTATTCTTACACTTATTCCAAGGGATAGGATCGCTCTTTTTTTGTAGATTTGGCTTATAGAGCTCATCTACAGTTGTCCAGCATGTGTTTCCTTCACTTAACCTTAATTGGCACTGTTCCACAAAAACATTCACATTGCACGGAGTGTAGATTAGTCAGTAGATTGTCTTTGTGTCGAAGTGTTACATCCACTGATGATTGGATAAACGATGGTGGAATTTGGACATCATTCCATTTGTCTACATTTGTCACAGGTCTGTCATCATCTTCCGCAGTCGCCTGCTTTTATGTCTTCAGAATCCATTCCAAAAGTGACCCTTCTTCATTCTTTATAGATTCTGTTGAGGCTTTATACACTTTTTCCCTTAATTTAAACTTCAACGTTGGCACACCAAATAAACAAAGTACCGCAGCAGAGTACTTTCGCAAATAAATTCATTTCTCAACGCAAGGACATTCGAATCTCATTTGTTATTCCTTCCATTTTTCTCATTTTTACTTCGATTTCCTTCGTCCATTCACACCCTAGTTTCTGTCTGACGCCAAAGTGTAAGTAAATATAGAGGACATCTCCCTATGTGACTCTCCCTCTTAAGTGCTTTTAAGCTAATTCTTGTTTTCCTTTGTTAATGGGTCCTAATGGCAGCCAAAACGTTTGAATTGAGATTGGAGACCAGTCAGGTGGGGACTGTTGTAACCTAACTTTTGTCAAAGTGAAGGTAAAAGTGAATAAATCGTAAGTGATCTTCGTTTCCAAAAAGGTTTCTTCAGTGCACAATGCGTGCCAGTGGAGTCCTGTTGAAAGAGGTGGAGAAGTACAAGTATATCGGGGGTCATGGATGAGCAATTTTGACGGAGCTTGGTCGTTTTGTTATAAGGAATACCGACACTAAGTTCCCTCATTAGCACGATAATTATCCTAACTCTCACCTATAGTCATGCAATCTGGGTGTTGAGCGAAAGTTTCTTCTCAGTGTTGTGCTGAATTAACTCACAGAGATCGAGCGAGAAAGACCAGAATACCCGAGGAACTCAATGTAAAGCAGCTACTTCTCCGAACGGAACGTGCATGTCTCCCAATTCAATTTCCAAGATGTGCCATGAAAACCATGCCTAGGAGACTTCCTTGTGTACCTAGGACGCGTCTGTGGATTCCCCCTGATAACATGGAAAACAAATCCCTTTATTCCTTTGTTTTGTCGAACAAACCAGGAATATGGGGACACCACCAGTCATCGCTCTTCTTAATACCTTGCCCTCATGCAGCATGGCCTTATTTCTTACCCCAAACGATTCTTTCCGCGACTCAGGTGGCGCACGCCACATCAACCAACTTAGAGTACGAAACTGGAGGCAAAATCGTTTACTTAAGGTGGCTCTGCAGTCCGAGGTGGACCTGGGCCTCAACCAACAAGCGTTTCCAGCTAGGAGCTTGCTATGAAGCGCTGGAGGCTGCCTATGCCGATGTCAGCCAGTTCGTTTGGACTGTGAAAGAAGCTGGCTTTCACTCACTTGGTGCAACCTTAGCTAACGCTTTCTCCCGCAAGCGTCATTCCCTGAAGATCATTTACTTCTTGAATATGCCAGCCAAGTGTGGTCACCTTACTATCATGTCCATATTCAGAGAATTGAAGCCGTCCAGAGAAGATTTATTCGTTTGCCTTACGCGGCCTGGGTTGGTTGGAATGACCCACAAAATGTACCTCCCTACGAGAGTCGTCTGAAGCTACTTAATTTACAGGCTCTAAGGACTCATCGCGATGTCGTTGATACACTTTTTGTACATTTGGTATTAGCTTGAAAGATAAATCATCCTCATCTGCTCCATCAGATCTTCCTTAACACTAACCCTCGCCATTTAAAATCGGTCCCACTACTCCGCCTTTTGAAATGTTCTCTGTGGGCTGCCTTCCTGTTTCTGCTGAGGCTTTAGCATTCGCATAAGAGGTGGAATGTGTCCTCCTTGGCATATACATCGCCACTTAAGTTGGGCCTCTAGCAGGTTGTGACCTGTCATAATGCCTATGACAAGTGATAGGTGACTTCTTTTGTTTTTCTTTTATTCAGTTCTGTCCAGAGCGTTCTTGAGGTCCGGCATGTTCTAAGTGAAATCCATCTCTCGTCCACGAGTTTAAGGAATTTCGCGGTGATGCTGAACTTTTTAAGTTCTAATGGAGGTAGGATTGAGTCATCAGCCATTGTCAGATCCATCTCAGAACCTATTCTTGCGAGCTCATCCGCCTTTTCATTCCCATGGATGCCCTTATGTTCCGGGACCCAAACAAGTGTGACGTTATGATTAACACTGAGTGTCTTGAGGTCATCGTCGCAGCGTTTGACGGTTCTGGATCTGGGGTCGACTTACGGCATCAGTGATCGAGTAACTCGTCACGTGAAAACGAGCATTATATCGTATAAACGATCATTCCGACATTACAATGCTCGTTTTTACGTGACGAGTTACTCGGTCACTGATGCCGTAAGTCGACCCCTGATTGTTGTGGATCTAAGACGTCGATGAAACTTCTTGGGAGTGTCTGTTAGAACTTCCACCTGGAACACGCTGTTATGATTTGGAAGTCTTATTTGATCTTGTAAGGCTGTAGACCAAGATTTTTACGCAAAATTCACCAAAATGTGGACTGAGAGATTCCCAATTCCTGTGAACGGCATGGAATCGATCGATTTGGTTCATTTTGAACCTTACAGCTGCGATATTTTCGGCACTTCGACCGGTGCGTTGTCTCCCTCGCACAGGAACATTCAACGTGAATATTTTGGCTCGAAATTATCCACTATAGCACGCACAGGCTGTCTGGAGGGACGATTATTGCAACCGAAAATTGGAGTAAGCGCTCTTAAAATGACGAACACCGACTCAGAATTTCGGAAGTATTTTTTTTATAATTTCCAAACGTTGCTCGTTCGTGAACTTCAGCATGATAAAAATGTAAATCTTGACTGACATTTTGACATTGACAGATTATAAAAAAAGTTTAAGGGTGCGTTTATATTAAAATAATAAATTGTTATGTCCCTATTGAAAAAGCAAAATAAATAATTTAGTTGTCACTTTCTCCATTTCAAAGTTGACATAACTACTCCACTGACAGCATCATTGTGTCACAATTTATTTGACCACAAATGTCACTTGTACTGTTCAGTTGCTGTATAGTAAACAAATTTAAAATTAATAAATTTTCTCATGGATTTAACAAAATTAAACACAATTGCCGTACAGTTTACCTAATTAAAATTCAACTACTTATGGTAAGTGCATTGTAAATACGAAAAAAAATGCATCAGTGTCCACAAAATGACACGCACTGACAGTAGCCAAAATCCCTCCTCTGTCAAACATATCGATTTACTAAAAAAAACTTTATGACATCCCATGTACAGTTAAAAATGAAATTTAAAAAAGAAAAACTACACATTTGCCAGAGAGAGAGAGAGAGAGAGAGAGATACATTGATTGGTAAATATTTGTCAATCAAATAATTGACATTAAATGCAGTGAAACACAGTGACAGCTCAGTGTGGACCCCAAACCACCCCCTTTTGTGGGGAGTGCAATCTCCTAGTTTTTTTCTTGTTCGCATACGTTTATGTTTACATTTAAGTTGTTGCACGACGACGACGCGACAGCAGTTGTCGGACTCAATCTTTGAACATGAAATTTGTCGTGTCGTTTTGTTGTAGTCGACTGATAGTGAACACGTTAATTAAATTTTTGTATGTCCTGCGACAGTTTAATGCGGTTCAAGTGCCGCGCTCTCTTACTATTTGTCGTTAGGGGTTGCACTACAATATACTTTGCAAGAGTGTTGCGATAATCTGAAGTGGTTCTAACCATAAAAATCTTGTTTATTAGATAAATACAAGCGTTTTTGTGTTGGGAAGACTGATAAGTTGTAGAGCGGAGATAAATTGATCTTCAAGAGTTATCGCTGAATTGAGGGACTTGAGGTTAAAGACGAAAGGGAACAAGGTGGGATTGGTTTTTTTTATATCGCTGGGGAATGCTGACAACGTTGGAGACAAGATGCATCTAGATTTGAAGGTTATAATGTGCAATGTACTCTCAGTCTCATCCATTTAAGGCGAACTGCTCCCACTAGGCTTCCTACAAGCTAAGATCTTACTTACGATTCAAGTGGCGCTACAGGTCGTGGTGGGAACGTGACCTCAACCAGCAAGCCTCTACAATTATCCAGTTCCATAGCTAAGTGTATCCAGTTCCCTCCTACTTGTGCGCGCGGTTGAATGGGAGGGTGGACCGAGTAGAATAGGCTGGGTGGCATGGTTGAGATTGGTAGGGCAGATGAAATGCGTCGTCTGAGTGGAACGGGTGGAATGGATGGTATATGTGGGATAGAAAGGATAGAATGGATGAGGTGAAGGGGATGGGATGGAAGCATAGGACAAGGTGGTCGACATGGGATGTGCGGACCCTCTTGACTAAAACATTATCGCCCACTCTCATTATACCGACTCGATGAAGCTGCTTATTCTTGGTTTTGCCTTTTGGGAAGAGATGAGGGTCCAGGTTGTCAGCGCTACACACGAGTTTAGCCGAACACTTGCAGAGATAATACTTTAGGGGCTCCCCGTCACTCTCACAACAATCATTAAGGTGCTAATCTGCTCGGCAGACTTCTTAAGAGCGTCGAGAAGTATTCGCTAGGTCTGTCTATGATGACGCATCAGAACGGAGTGGTTTTAGGCCGCAATCAACAAGTGTCTTTAGTCAGCTTGAACTTAAGACAGCTGCTTCCAATTCCCAGTCCCTTTTTCAGTTGTGAACGACACTTGAGTTGCAGTTTTCTTCGGCCTGTGCCCTTCTTTAGGGGTGGATTTGAAGACCCTTCGGCCCGAAATGTTAGTGCGCATCAGGTCTACATGCTCCAGCCATCTAAGTCGTTGCTTATAAACTTGTCTGACTAGGTCAATTTCGTCAAACAGTTCGTTGAATTCGTCGATGCATCTGCTCCTTCACTTGTAGTCTGTGGACGGGACCGAGGATCACCCGACAGATTTTTCTTTTAAAACAACGAAGGCCAACCTCATCCACTATTGGAAAAGTCCATGCGTCTGCTCCAGACTAGGTTGATTAGGGGTTTACGCCACCTATGATTGCGTTCATAAATTGATTGAAGCCCTTTTCAAGGGTGGATCCCGAGAGTATACACAGATAGATGGAGAAAGCTGTGAGGCAAAGTGGAACTCGCTCCTAATAGTGCAGCGATTGTAGACAATAGATGCGCTATCATTTGACTTCTTCAATCTTGTGCTGGAACAGATGATGCGCAGGGGCAGGTGCTACTTTGATTTGACGAAACAAATGGTTTCGAAACTCCTTACCTGGAAGACGAAATGCTAATGCATACCAAAGACTAATCCTTTCTGTTCTGTGATATGGTGCCGAGTTTTGGACGATAACCAGGAAAGCGTAGCAGGTGTTCAACCCTTCGAAAAGGCAAAGACACGTCGACTACACTGGGTCTGTCACATCGACCGAGTGGACAATAATGATTCAGCCAAGAGGATCTTCGAATCACAGAACCCGGATTCGAGACTGTTTCTGTTTTAAAGAGCAAACTGTCACGGATGTCAGAGCACTTGGTCTGAAGAACTGAAAAGAGCGTGCCCGAGATCAAAGAAGATGGCAGGCTGCCGTGTATCGGGAACTCACTAAGTAAGTAACAAATGGACCAGAAAGTTTGATTGCCTTTAGGACATTGCAATCCGGTGTTGCAGAGGATGTTTTACGAAGTGCAACTGTTTCATCTGACACCCCTCGACATCTTTGCCAGACAAATGGCAGCTAGTTCAGCTTCCTCAGTGGTCCACCAAAGAAAACACAGACTACACCACACCCAAGGTAAACTTTATTAAAAACTTCCTTGTCACCATCCCCTCCAGGTCAGTCTGGAAGGAAGAGCTGTTTCTACAAGACAATTCGATCCACTTTTACACCGCGACAGATCAAAACCAATGAAGGTGCAGGTGGTGGCTTAATCCCGGCCCCTTTTTCCGTCTTCCAAATCATTACAGAGTGTTCCAAGTCTTATCTTGGCTAAAGGAAAACGTGATATCTTCCACAGATATCTGTGTCTTTTCGGACGGACAGTCAAGCAACAATCAAGTCCTTGGAATCCTTCTCTCCAAATTCACTGGTGGCGGAGCAGTTCAATATTAACCTTTGTTGGGTGCTGGGGCTTAGAGAGATATTCCAGGGAACTGTAAGGCAGACGAACCTATGCTTCCAGATCAAGGCACGTTGGGTTTACCAATCGCTATGTGTAAACTTATATCCAAGCTGGATGCTATCGAGAGAACAAATTCTAGGTGGACAAGTGGTACAACATGTCAGATTTGGCCGCAGCTGGATCTGAAACGCTCTAAGAATTTAGAATAGGCATCATCACGGGACACTGTCTAATAGGCAAGCATGTAACAAGGTTTGGCGTACATTCAAATGATTTTTGTAGAAGCTGCATGGACGAAGAGGAGGAGGAAACCAACATCCACCTTCTCTGAAGCTGCCCAGCAATCTCTCTCATGTAAAAGAAGGCTCCACCTAGGAGAATTCTACTGTAACGACTAAGGCGATCTGATGTCAGAAACCTGCTTCGCTTCATCAGAAGCTCCAATTGGTTCAACGAGTAGGTAAGGAGATCTTTCCAGATCCATGGACCTGTCACTGCCTGTCGCTTTAACCTAACCTAACCTAGAACATTGCAACATTTTTCGCCTCATGTCCATCTGTAGAGACTTCTGTTTACCTTAGAGTGTGTGTGATGCCATAACGCAAAGGCCACTTCTTTCTAGCGTGGTCGGGTTGAACCACAGTTCTTTTGATAGACACGTCTCTATCGAGGAAACATAGAGACCGGTAGAAAGCCTTAAAAAACGACTTGAGGGCGCTCCAATTGCCATTCTCTTTCTGCCAAATTGATCTTCTAGACTTCTGGAGTATTTCTTGCTTACGGAATGCAGATGGGAGGGAGTAGGGTAGGTGAGTAGAGGTGGTGATTCATCATGAACCCAAGTAGCACTAGATGTGTCTTTTTTGTTACCACGACTCGTGTGACTTGGTTGGTGATGTGTGTTGTTGAGGATGTGGTACAGTCGGTGCCTAGATTCAGCCTGTGGAGTTGAGAAACCGGAGAGCCCCGCCCGTTCAGTTCATCTGCACGCTCGTTTCCTTCTATGTTACTGTTCCCTGGAACCCATCAGAGCAGTGTGACCATGAAGCGTTCACTCAAGCGGGAAAGCTCGTTCCGGCACCCCTATACCAGTTTCGAGGATATGGTGCCTCTGGTGTTGGCTCTTGAACTTCACACGATCTGTTGATGTATTATGTTAAGGAAGTCACATGACAGCACGTCACCTTGTCTAAATCCTTTTTTTCTCACATCGCAGAGCATTTTCCATCGTCATCCTGCACAGGCAGACAAGTGTGGGATGTCAAAACTAGACATGACTCTGTAAAGCTCGTCTCTTAGAATAAGCTTGCCACTATTAATTGGCTACAATAGATCAATGCAGATCCTAGTAAAGAGGTGCTACCCTGCCTTGAACAGTAACTAAGCTTTGTTCATCTGCACGCTCGTTTCCTTCTGTCACTGTGCTCTGGAACCTAGAGCAGGGAGGGAGTACAGACAATTATTCGACGTACTTCTAGAACGTGTTGGTAATGAGATCTCTTCAAATCCATGTGGGCACCACAATGGACCTATCACTGGTTTAAGTGTGTTGACAATAGCTGACAGCTAACCTAGAACAGCAAATGTTTCCATTTATCACAAACTGACGTTTGACGTTAAAGGCTGTCCACATCGGTCGTCTGAAAATGTCAGTTACTCACCACGTCAGATGCAGAAATGAATATTTTTTAACGTAATTAGTGAATCCCCGGATAAAAGAACCTTTCGCCTTCAGAAGACTATCCCACAAAAGTAGACACACGATTCCCTTGTGTGACTATAGTCTGTTCGGTAGGACTGTCTAAATATTTAAACACAAATTTATGTCACGATACACGAACACGATAGACAACCTTCGAACACAGCGTCCACAAAATATTATGAAACACGTGTATAATCGGTTTATCATTTACGTTTGCGTATCTTTGTCAACAGGGCTACGCAATCTTGTGCTATGAACCCTTAGATTGTCAAGTCCAAGTCCAAATCCAAATCCAAAGATATATAGCCGAAGTAACTCGAAAATTCCTTGTGTCAACATATTGTTTGGGTTCTCTTTTTTCTCTCTTCGGGTGTGTGTGTACCCTTCTTATCCTGGAATTGGATTTACCTGTTGGGAACCTATTTCATGGATTTGTCAGACACACACACACAATGATTGAAACGAAATTGGCGGTTTTTGACGAGGTTCATTAGGCCTCGGTAAATAGAACGAAAGAATGGAAAATCAATGTGCAAATCCTGCCTGACGTTATGTTCCGGGGTTCCTTGGGTTCCTTGGATTCCCTTGTAGCCCACGATAAGGCCTCTGTAGCTCGCGCGATAATGCTCCGCGAAAATCGTATTTTGATTTGTGTTTGATCGTTCGCTGTGCTGTGTTTGTTATGTTTGTTTTGTAAATTTGTTGATAATGATGTGTGCACTGGATTCGATAATGGAGATAGTAGATACAATCCACACAACCAAGACGAGAACGCATTTGATGGGAACACTTGAGGAAGAGATACGAAACTCTATTGTGTTGTAAGAGAAGACATGTGAAGAGTGTGAGAGGTTATTGTGTCGTTCTCTGGCAGTTAAGCCTATTTGCGTTGGGGATTTCAAAGGTATTAATGTTGATCACTTGTAGAGAGTGGGGGTGACAGGGGGGACAATTGCAAACTTCCCTATCGATAATGAAAATATAATTTCGTGCAAAGTACGTACTTGTATTTAGTTGTACTTGCTGGAGCTGCTGTTGACACAGTGACTAAGCTTCTTTCGCAAGCGTAATTGTCATTTAATATAAAAAAAATTGAGTTGACATTCGTCTGTCCGTTGAGTTTAATTAGCGATTAGCTGACTGGCGCCAATTAGAGCGTGGGACTTGAGTTGCACGGAGGAGGTGTGAATTTACACGGAAATTGAACTTGAGATCTTATCGTGTTTGAAGATTGCCAAAAAAATGTGTGTAGAATGGGTTTTTAGTTCACTTGGGGGGGGGGGGGGTTTCATTAACGTGCCAATGAATTTGGCAGGCTTTAGCAATCTTTAGAGATGCTACTAGTCGTGAAACGGGGGAAAACCTAACGAAACAGTGCAATTGAAACCCCCTGCAACACGAACACCACTTGCCGGCCATCTGTAGAGACGCACCCCTGCGATGGACGGATAGAACGTTCATTCGCACAAGAATTCGCACAAGCAATCCTCCTTCGTGCCGAACAGCTAGACCGTCCGGCATCACAACAACTCGACAGTGACTTAGAATCCGTCGAAATGGCCAGCTCGGCTTTTACAGAGGATGCATACAGGAGCTGTTCAGACGCTCCTGAAACAGAATCTGTAAAAGCTCTGGAGCTAGAATATCTGTCGCTTAGGAGACCTCTGCGATGGTTGTTGGCCGATGGTCTACCATATGCAATCGCGCTAGATGGAGCCATTTCGACACCAAAAGGCAACGTAGACCCAGCCGGTTAAAGGCGTAGATTAAGCAGCAACTCCCCTGCAGGTTCAAGCTTGCTTTTCTGGGTCACATCGCACAGCTGACTTAGTCCGATTTCAAGTTCAGCCAACACTCTGTACAACTCACGACTTGGAAGGCTATCAAACGACGTTTCGAAATCGACGAAAAGGTGTTAAGTCTCAACTTGAAATTTGTTGGTCTTTTCCAGGATATCCCTTGGAAGATTTGGTCGGTCGTCGATCTGTCGGGCCGGAAGCCACACTGGTACGTATTGATAGGGTTGCTACAGAAAGGCTTCAAATGTTCCCACTGGACATTGCTAAGGATATTCTATGCGACATTTAACAGGAATAAGCCTCGGTAGCTGGTGCAAAGCATACGATTGTCTTTTCAGACTGGACATTCCACGTTGGAGGACCACAATGAATCCGTAGAGATCCGAGTGAAGGCAGTCCCCTCTCAAACTACCTACCTACCTATGATCGCCTTTCCTGTAGATGAAGCCTTATGAAGCTGATTTTCGAGTCATCGGGCATCATTTTGTTCACCCACAACTGTTTGAGGACTTGTTGCGTGTACCTTACCAAGACATCATCTCCGTGTTTGCTTATTGACCATCAGAGATGGCGCTGCGTGGCAACCAGGCAGTGAGTGTATTGTTCTTTTTGTGAATCAGTGTCCTGTTTGCCAGAAGATGGGCCAAAAATTTCAACTCCTTCCTCACAGAATCAGATTTTTTTTTTCCATTGTCCCAAGCTTACTAAGGCCTTTGTAGGCGTTGGACATCTCCCGGTTAGAGTTCGGGAGTCTTTTCTAAAGTTTGACGTTGTTGCTGAATGATATTTCATCCCATTTCGCAGAAGGAATCTGGATCTACTGCCTCTTGGTTACAATTTACTCACATGTGGCCTGAGACCCACTGTGCCAATCCAAACCAATTTTGCGATGCTTGAGGAGGACAACTTGGCATCGTCTTGCTGGCGATACTTCTTGTGACGTTAATTTGAACTCAACTTGATTGGAATCACGTCAGTCTTTGACTAGAAGAATCTCTGGGAAACTTACCATAAGTCCTTGTAGTGAACACGTCCTTGGGGTTAGAGCGTGTATAAAGTTGGATAAAGGTAAATTTCTGCCAACGTAATGAAGCCGAAGCTTATAATGTGCTGTCGAGAAGAGCTCAGGGTTCTTGGAACACAGAAACACAGGTCCCTGGGCATGAGGGCATATCAGGGAACAAGAATGCTGACGAATTAGCAAGAAGAGGTTCGGCATTAAGTTAGGAACAATCCGATTCCTCGGTGAACATCTCGCCTTGCTTCTTGAAGCTCGAAGCAGGCAAACAACAGATGGTTCTCTCTAGACACTTGTGTCATAACAACGAAGTTATGACCGACAGAATTATGCAAAAAGATGGAAAATCCCTTTTCACCCTTATAGGTGTGATAATGGGGTATACCACTCTGTGGTACCGTGTTATGGAACAAAATCTGTGTAAGGGCTGCGGTGACGAAGAAGTCCATGAGGATACAACCCACTTCCTCTGTCACTGTCCTGGCCTCTACTACCTAAGACATAAATTCCTCGGACCTCACTTCTTCCGGGATCTCGAGGAACTATCCGACACCTCTGTGTCACTGTGATTCAACTGCAAAGCATTCTCGAGTATGCAGTCAAATTTAAGTCACTTTTCGATGGACAACCACCCCACTTCACTCATATCCGGATGTTTGAATCTCTTGACACGAGCTTTATCGTATTAATTGCACATTCTCCAGGCCACACTCATCCATCATTACGTTGATATCCACTACAAAAGTCATCACCATTCACCATCATCTTTATGATCATCTCCAGCATCATCAGCATCTCCAGCATCATCAGCATCTTCAAGCTAAGCAAACACATTAACTGCGATGACATTATTTCAAATGCCGAATGCCGCGGTTGGTAGCCAACTCAATCGTCGTCAAGGTAAACATATGCCGCGCACCACCTTCGGAACGGAAGCCCGATGTAAGTAGCAGAAACATCAAAGCCACCCGATAATCGATTAATCGCGACAAACGACAGCCGCCGCCAGCAGCTTTGGGATTCTAGATCCCGGTTTCTCCTACTCCTAGCAAAGTCGGGGGACTCTCTCTCTCTCTCCACATTAGGAGTCAATATAAAAGCAGTTAAAAACCATCGAAGAGTAAATGAAGTGCGCGCGATTGGTACGCCAAGCCAAGCCAATGTCAACTTGACATCCCAGAGAGTGTCTTTTCATCTTCACAGGTGTTTCACTGCGACGACAACTTAAGGGCGAATCTCTTACTGGCAACGGCTTGGCGGATGGCCACACACTTTTGTGGCAACATTAAGCGAGTTCTGTGTTGACAGAAGCAGATGGTAACATGGCGGTGCATTGGCCCAAACAGATTGTGTGCGGGAACTTGAAAGTTTTGCACTTCTCCAACTACACGACGTAGGTATGGCAAAAGCGTAGCAATGTTGTCGGTTTGAAGTGTTGACAGAACAAATATCATTGAGGGCATCCGCGCGCGCAAAGTGAGGAAACGAAATGCGGCAAATAAACAGAAATGGTAAAGGCGCATTAATAAGCGGGGGGAGGGGGGACGCGAGCGCGGTATAGGCGGCTCTTTTAATCCCTTTTTAACAAGCGATTATTGTTTAATTTCATTAATGGCAAAGGAGATGACGTATTTTTTTTGTGATGACACTTGGAGTGGCAGATGACACTTTTGAAATTTCAAAATGACGACAATCACTGTCAGAGAAGTGAAGAGATTTTGTTAACAGCATAATGGCAAACAGAAATGAATTAAGCCGGATGTTTGTGTCTAACGGAAGCTGTCGCTGGATGCACTTTTGAACTTTTTGTTGGGAGTTGCCATACATAAAGGGGCTTTTCAATAGGAACATAACAATTTTGTATTTTAATACAAACGCATCCTTAAACCTTTTTTATGATCTGTCAATGTCAAAACGTCAGTCAAGGTTCATATTGAAGTTCAGTCATGCTGAAGTTCACGATTGAGAAACGTTTGGAAACTATTCAAAATTGCTACCGAAATTCTGAGTTGGTGGTCGCAACTTTAAGAGCGCTTACTCCAATTTTCGGTCGTTATAATCGTCCTCCTAGACAGGCTGTGCGTGCTAAAATGGATAAATTCGAGTCAACATATCCGCTATTGAATGTTCCGGTTCCAGTGAAACAACGCACCGGTCAAAGTACCGAAAAAAATTGCAGCCTTAAGTGCTTCAGTTCAAAATGAGCTAAATTAGTTGACTTCGCGGAGTTAACAGGAATTGGGAATCTCTCAGTCCACATTGTGGTGAATTTTGTGTAAAGATCTTGGCCTACAGCCTTACAAGATCAAATTAACTCAAGAACTGAAGCCTCTTGATCATTTGAGGCGCTAATTTTTGCCTTAATGGCTTTGTCAAGAAGCAAAATACGCGTTATTGGACAGCAACAAACCCACATTTGCTTCAAGACGCTCCATTGAATCCACAAAAAGTGACGGTGACCATGTGGTGTGATTGGAACGTATTTTTTCGTCGATGAAAATGATCGCCATGTTACTGTTAATGGATTTCGCTATCGTACCATGTGGGACTATTTTTGGCCAGAATTGGATGAACTTGACATCAGTGAGATGGCGCCACATGCCACACAGCTGGACAAACAATTCATCTCTTGAAGGGGAAGTTCGGAAATGGTCCGGTCAAATGGCCACCTCGCTCAAGCGATTTAACGCCGTTGGATTTCATTTTTATGAGGTTACGTTAAATCGTTGGTTTATGCCAACAAGCAAACAAAGTTAGAGAAGCTCAGGAACAATATCGAACGTGAAATTGTCAATATTCTGCTCGAGATGTGTGGAAAAGTGGTGGAAAATTGGCTCCAAAGGATCGCTCGCTGTAAAAGTGCTCCTGGTATTCATATGAACTAGGTCGAACTCCATCCTTAAATTTAACATGTGAACTACTCCTGGAATAAATTTCAGTCCGATATCACAGTTATTTTGTTTTTTATTCAAATACAAAATTGTCATGTCCTTATTGAAAAACCCTTTCGTTGATTGATTGTTTTTTTCTGAGGATAAAGGAGACTTTGGTTGTCAGGTTCAGGTTGACTTGATGCTAAGCGATGACTTGGTTTATTCTGTCTCACTGTAGAGTGTTCCTCAAAGGCGATGACGTTAGTTCAATGATTAGGAGACAGGGGGAGGACAAAGAAGTTCCACCACATTTTGAGTACAAATTACTCAGCAGAAATTTTCAAAAAATATAATCACACCAATCAAAGCAAACAAATTCGTATAATTTATTTCCAATTAAATACGATTGCCTGCCGATAACGTCTATAAAAAGTTGTGATCCTAAGATTAAGATAGTCCACTCCTAATAAATTTTTTTAAAGGGTGACATTTCTATTCGTTCCACAAATTAATTACGATGGTATCGTGGCCCAAATCAAACCAACACTCATGGTCAATCACATGAAACAAATCAGCAATCATTTACAAATTTGACGTGGATAATTATTTTAATTAATAAATTTTGAATAACTTCTCCCTTCCCCTCATCCCTTGTCGTTGTAGTCATCATCATCGTCATCGAATACAAATTGACAAATGTAAAATGGTTTTTTATTTTCGTCGTTAGATATTTGTCGCCAGCACCTTTCCGCCGATTAGTCGGTGGTAAATCACCATTGTGGGTAATTCCGAAATTCCAATTAGCCACCCTTAACACCTAATTAATCTCAATAATCAGATGGCACAGCTAGAACTGGGTGTGTGTATGGATGAGTGAACACAAAACGATTAGATTAGTGTTTTTGACTTTTTTTTTAAACGTCGAAAACTAATTAATTGATTATTTTGCAAGGAAACATGGTTATCTGTTGCAACAATTAGGAGCCTATTGGCTAAAAGACAGAGAATGGGTTTACAATACTGTGTCGGGGTGATGGAACACCACTCTGGAGCACTCAGACACAAGAAGAGGTCCATTGTACAACCCTTTAACTGCATTTTCTTCGTCTTTCTAAGAATGTCGAGAAAGAACGTGAGGGATAAGGAGCACTCACCTCCAAAAATCTGCCACCTGATACGAGGAAGACAGGAAGTGTTCCACAGTATTGTCCCTCTCTCTACAAGCGTCTCAGATAGAAGTCTCACTTAAACCTAACACGTTTAGATGTTTGGCAGAGGAGAAGTGTCCCGTAATAACGCCAATAAGTTGTCTCCAGTCTTTTCTGCTCAGAGAGAATGCCACGGATTTCTCACAGACATCAAGAAGAATCTGTTAAGTCTGTCTGCATCCTTGAGATTCATGTCACCTACAGTTGTGCTTACTAAAAACCTAACCATCGATGGAAGCCCCAGCCGAAGATAGGAGCAAACCTATCGTGGGTTTAGGGCCGAAGAAGTTTTCCTCTGAATCTTGCCTGGCAAGCTAATCGAAGAACTCATTTCCGGTAATTCCTCTGTGTCCAGGGACCCAGACAAGGTTTCTCAAATTCAGTCTTCCAACCGAATTATTCCAGTTCCTTAACATCCTGACATCTTCTAGAGTGAAACAGTTAATTTGAAAAACATAAGGGAAGGCAGCTGTGGATTGATTCGGAACTTGGAGAACCTTATACGGTCACGATGTAGAGGTCAGCATCGAGGGTGTTCGATTTACGGTTGTGACGGATCATCACTTACTAGAACGGCAGAGTTATCTCGAAGATCCATGTCTTAGGTAAGCACGCTGGGCGGTAAAGCGTCCATCAGAACGGAAAGGAACATGTCGTTCCTGCTCTCTAGGAACGTGGCGGTCGCATCGGAAATAGATGAGCCAAATTGTGACCCGTGGCTCGTCAAAATGATTTCGAACGAAGCGTCGGACCCATTAGCTTATCCCGCCTGGAGGTGTGAAGCCAGTGAATGACATGCCAGCTGGTTCGATGGCAGAGAGGAAAGAGATTTCAAATCCCTGGGAGATGGTTTGTGTCGATTTGGTAGGTCCACTTACTAAGTCGAGAAGGGGTTTCTGTTACATCTTGACTGTGGTCGATTATTTCACTAAGCTCCCCTTACTGTTTCCTCTGAGGTCTGCTACTGCTTCCACTGTGTGAAGGGATCTAGAGAATAATGGAGTTCCCACGGTGAAGGTATGTGACAATGAGCCTCAGTTCCGGAATAGGGAACAGAAGTCTCTGTGCGCAAGTTATTAGCTGGAGATTAAATTCACCGCATATTACCATCCACAAGCTTATCTCGCGGAAAGGATTACCACATTACGTGCCTATGTTTCTGATAATCACCGCACCTGGCAAAGATTACCTCTCAACATGAGGCTTTAGGAGTTCCGCCGTCCATTTCGGGAAGAAGATGGTCGCTTAAGTAAATGACTGTGTCTACGCGCCCATAAGTGGACCTAACGTGTCTGGGAATTAGGTTTAGATGGTAGAGAAAGATCTAGTAATTCCGACAACTTAGGGACGATCTCGTGGAGATTCGACGAAGGATGACCTCAGGCAACCGCTGCTACTACGGTTTGTCCAAACAATTAGGGTCCAAACTCCTAACTCGAAGGTCCAAGATCAAGCTCTACAAAACCCTGATCTTGCCAGTCTTGCTTTATGGAGCTGAATGCTGGTCGATAAGTCAGACAGCGAAGCAAATCTTGGGATCTTTCGAGAGAGCATGTCGAATATTTGGTTATTCTGTCTGCGAGGAGGGCGAATGGTGGAGAAGATATAATCGCATACTCTAAGAGCTATTCAAAGATGTGGATGTAGTCCTTCGACTGCACTGGCTCGGCCAAATCGAGCGAATGAACAAGAATGCTTCAGCTAAGAGGATCTTTGAATCCCAGCCACACCTTGTTCACGAAGAAAAGACCGAACCTCAGGTTTAAAGATTAGGCAATCGCGGACGCCAGAAACCTTGGTCTAATAAACTGGAAGCAGCGTGCCCTGGGACCGTGAAGGATGAAAACCGGGTCGCTGGCTTGATAAGTAAGTAAGTAGAGACAATCTTATTAGGGAGTTACCAGTGACAAGCACGATGACATCGAAGCCACACAACTGTCGGCGAAGAGACTTGCAATATCTCCCCCAATGCGTTGGTATGGCAAAGGAACTTTATCCTTTCATATGCAGCTAACAACTTCGCGGCAAAGTTGGCTCCTAAATATGTCGGATCCTTTAGCATTAAGAAGAAGGTATCTCCGTGGACATATATTTTGATCGATGACACCGGAAAGGCAAGCGGAACATAGCATGTTAAGGGTCTAAAGCCATACAACCACGATCGCGAAGACTTCTAGATGACCAGCGATACCATTGACTCTGAAGTCCCTCTGCCACTGGTCACATTGTCTTACTCTCCCTGTAGTTTCCTTCCTTCCTCTGTGGTATTGTGTTGGCACACTTCTCTGGAGATAAGGGTGGGGTTTGTTGAAATGTTGTTAAAATAACGCTCCAAGAGCTTCGGTACTCTCCATCACTTTTTTGGTCTCTCTTCACTTTTTGTCCGTTGTCCTCTCGGGACTATGACTTAAGGGGGCTCCTGGGTCATCATATCCAGTGTTCTACCTTTGTATGGGCGACGTTATCGTAAAAATGTAGTTCTCTGAGTCTACGCTGACCAGCATCCTCTCTCTCTCTCTCTCTGTCTCCTTCTCCTACCTCATCCAGACACTCTCAAACTAATTGAAAATTGATTGAAAATTTTTTATTTTTATCAGTCAGTTTGGGGGCGACTCGAAATTCCGTAATTGGAAGTTAATCCATCACAATAAAAAAAAAATTACTGATTGGGAATGGGTCATACATACTCCAGAGATAACCAAGTCAGCAATGGAGGGAAGAGGAGCACTGGTGGCCGTCTTATCGAAGCTTAACGCTGGTAATGTCTTGAGTATTTGTTTCTTGATTTCTAATCGCGATAGTGCCGACAACGAAGCCCCAGGTATGGGTACGTAGACCGATTTAAGTAAACGACGACGACGTGATAGTTGACGGCTTCGCTTCCTAAATCCAAAATTGATTTTTGCTTTTTATATACGGGTAATTGGATTGAAGGCGAGAATCAAGATTAAACGATTAAATCGAGCACAGAGGCAATTAATGGTGGGTAAACAAGCTTCTGTTTGTAATTTTATTTTATGGTGAAGGTGATTGATTGGACTCGTAATGGGCTTCGGCGGATAGCGATTACGCATTTATGGTTTATGAAAGGTTTCTATTTAGGAGTCGATTGATGGCAATAAATGTCAATCGATTTTTAATACAACAATTTAAGATTAGTCGTGTGTAATTAATTGGGAAACGTAGTGTAACACTTCAAGACACAAAGAGGCACATTGTAATGAGAGACTTAATGGGATTACCAATTAGACGGCCAATTGACCTTGGGGGGAAACACAAATGGAGTGCTTTCCTCAAAACAAAGCTTTAGGGCAGTTCAAGACAGGGTAGCACCTCCTTACTCAGATCTGCATTGATCTATTGTAGTCAATCAAGCCATCAGACGAGCTTTAGAGAGTCCAGTCTTGTTTTGACATCTCTACCAAACTCGTCCGTCTCTGTGCAGGATGACGATGGAAAATGCTCATTGCTCCATTGGGGTCGATAGCCATTTCACAAAGATCTTTGATTTAGACAAGATGACGTGCTGTCATGCGACTTCCTTAACATAATACTTCAACAGATCGTGTGAAGCTCAAAAGCCAACACCAGTGGCATACTTTTTGAAAAGTCTGTACAATGACTTGGGTACGCCGCCATCAAAGCTATTGACTCGGCTACCATATCCTCCAAACTGGTATAGGAGTGTCGGAACGAGCTTGCCCGCTTGGGTTTACGCTTCAGGGTCATACTGCTCTGGGTTCCAGGGCCCAGTGACATAGAAGGAAACGAGCGTGCAGATGAACTGACCAGGCAGGGATCAGCTCTACACTCAGTTCTCTCGCGGCAAGGGTCCATATCCCATTAAAGGACAAATCGACTCACACTTCCTGCAGAAGGCAAACCTCCAATGGAGAGGGTTAACCAGCTGCGCCATATCAAGGAAGATATGACCTACCAACGATAAGAATAGAACAAAAGACCTAATAAACAGAACCCGCCCAGATATCACCAGAATTACGGCGACAATCACGGGGCATTGGCCAATTGGAGACAACCCCCATACAACCCCCTCTGCTGTAGTTGCGGGAACGAAAATGAGAAGGAAACTCTCTCCCATTTCCTCTGAAAATGTCCTCTGCGTGCACTTAACCAACCATTCTACAACGACCTAAATGACATCTCGGGTAAAGGGATGAGAGATCTAATCCGCTTTTTCAACTCCACAGGCTGGATCTAGGCATCGACTGTCCCACATCCTCCACAATACATATCACCAACCAGATCACACGAGTCGTGGTTACAAAAAAGGCACATCTAGTGCTACTAGCTGACGATCATTGATAGAACTCAGCGAGCTGTCACCAGTGCGTTCGCGAGTATTAATACAAAAGTCGCCAAAATGGGTTTAGAATCATCAAAGAATTGAAAAGAACGTCGGAGCGGACAGCTCCGTCTACCTTTACTTATCAGTTCCGACAACAAAGTCCCATCAAAAATCAAATGAAGAATAAGTCTTGGATCTTTTTCCAAGTAGGAAGACTCTATATAAGACTCTTATCATCCCAGTCTAACTCTATGACACTGAAGCTTGAACTCTACCGAAGACGGATAAAGATTTGTCGGGCTTTTGAGGAGGAAATCCGACGACGAACTATAAAAGCTGTGCAGCGACATCGATCTAGTCAAAAAGGCAGGGGATTGGACGTTTGAAACAGCTGGTACATCTTTGTAGATCGAATGAACCCCAACGGGCCAGCCGGCAGAGTCTAGACTTCTCAAATCGCAAATTGAAGAAGGACCTTAACCAACTTAGATTGTTTTGATGTCATTAGAGAAGACCAGGCTAACTGGAGAGGCCTGTTGGATAAGACCAAGGTTCAGCACAAGCTGTAGCGCCTCCTCTTCTAAGCAATCTTCTGCTGTCAGCATTCTCTGAAAATTCCAGAGGCTTGGGATAAGATCCAGATTCACCCCGAGCTGCAGTGCCTCCAATCTTAAGTAAGCTTCTGTTGTCAGCATTCTCTAAAAATTCCGGAGGTTTTTGTTGTCGTAATGGTCAGACTTCGGACAAAGAAGACTTATTCTTTCCTTTTCTACTTACAGGACTAAGTTAGGTTAGCACTAAGACTAGAGAAGGTCCATTCTGATACCACAGGATCTATCGCTGTTCTTACAATCTAAAGGGCCAATTAGTCCAGCTAGAGCTTCTTGTGAAACAGAGGATGCTCCTAACGTCCGTCAGTATTCGTCAAAGTTGTCAAAGAAAAAAGCCACCAAACACAGCAGTCGTCTTTTCGACAGATCTGGACAGATATACTACGGAAATTTGGGAAGAGACCTACCTTTCTAACGTGTAAACCTAAAGGACATGGATGAAGGTGCTGATCTGCTGTCGAGCTTTGGCCAGATATGTCTCGTGGCTTGTCGCATCTTAAGAGTCTACTATCTGCGATCGGCTTTCCTGATTGCATCCAGAGAGTAAAAGTTTACATTCCAGCAGGATTCGTTGTGGTCAGACATCCAGTTTAAGTGAATGTTGAATTGCTCCGCCATCTTCGTAAAAGACGAGCGGCAGTCTTGAACGGCCTTTGAAGGAAGTGAAAATGATACCAGCTATTGTATGGCTTGGTTGTCCTTGAAAATGCTTCCTTAAGTCTTCCTCAACCAGTATTATTTCCGTCTGAAATACGTTGCCATGATCTGGAAGGTAGAAGCAGATGCTGAAGTTAGGCTTTTCGCGAAACATCCCTCCATCCGCTCCATAACGAATTTTGGAACCGTCTGATTAGATGTGAACTGAACTATCATCGTCGTCAAAGCCCACAATGTCCCACTTGTTACGGGGGAGGATTTGATGCCCGGATGTTACGATTAAATCGAGGAGTGACCAGCTTAGCTACACAGTTGAGAAGGCTCTGAAAAAGATGGCCGCCCTTTAGGTTACTTGTTAGCCAAAAACGTCTAGGGCCAAGGTATGGAGCACTGCAAGTGATTTTAACGTATATTTTCTCGCTCAAGCTATGACATTTGGACTTGAGATCGTGCGCCATCTAGTTACTTATCGATGAAACATTTCTTGTTAAAGAAGATTAGGTGGAAGCACTGAAGATCCTAGATCTTCCTAATGAAGTTGAGGATATCTCCGCCGAGGCATTACGAATGTCTTCCGGTGTTAGGAATCCCTTCCGACAGCCCTCTGGAATGGTTTTGTTCAAGGGTCAAGGATGCCTGTCTAAGTCCTCGAATGTTGTTCCAGCTGTCCAGATTTGTTCTGTACGCAGAAGTAGGGATTCCGCTGAAGGGTTCAGTTCCTATGTGTCTTTCAGAAGAACCTGGCAAGTTGGTCTGCAGTTTCATTGCTTTCAATATCTCTGTGCCCTGGTCCCCACCAGAGTTTGACTTTATTTCACCTAGTAACGTCTTGGAGAGCATTGAGGTAGCCTGAAACCACCTTTGTGTTGCAATAATGGGAACTCAGTGCTTTGAGCGCTGCTTGACTATCGGTGAATATGTTGATGATGTCCTCCTTTATGCCGGAGTCAAGAATAATATTGGCGCAGGTATCAATGGCATGCAGTTCTGCCTGAATGACGCTAGGGCAAATTCCAAATGCCTTTGAGACTTTTTGATTAGAGCCATAAGTACCGGTTCCAACAGCAAAGTTCATCTTTGATCCGTCTGCATACCACACTAGTCCCTTTATGTTCAACAGCGGATCGCCAAGTTCCCAAGAATTACGGTTCGGGATCTCACTCTCGAACTTTCTGCTAAAACAGAGTATGCTGGGCATAAACTCCGATGCCGCATTGATCGTTTTAAGCTTGGGAAAGTCAGAAAGGATAGCTATGTGACCCGTGAGCCTGCTTGTCTAAATTCCTGTAGAGCATTGGAGGTTAACTGCACTACGTATTACCACATTTTTGACAAAGGTGTGCAATGGAGTAAGGCCAACAAATGCCTCGAGGGCAGGTTCGCATAGCTCTGGGGATGTAGAGACATGCTCATCTTTGAAATCGTTTTAACCATAAGATTGTGGATTTTTCCTTAAAAGATTTCTAAGGTTATGAAATATTTTGGGTGTTCAAATGATGTGCACTTACAAGAAATTTGCTCTTATACGCTTTGCACTTATCCATACTTTTTTGTATGAATAATTTTCGAATTGGCAAGGGGTTTTTTGAAAGCATTGCACTGCGACGTTTTTTGCACTTATCCGGTTTGCACTCATCCGTTTCTGACTGTAGTACGATCAACACTTTCAAGCCATATGACCACCCTACAGCCAGTGTCATGCCTATGCAGTAGAGTTGACATCAGCTTTTTTCGCAGTTGATTGACTTTTTTTCTGACATCTGGTTTGGAACCTGGAACCTTCACCGCGACAAGCGATGATGCAACCACCACACCATTGTCACCCTTGTTCTGTTTTAGAAAGCATTTGACTCTCTTAAATTGTTTGAACCCAAGTCTTTCTGAATCCTAAACCAAAAGTTGTAAGTAAATATCAAAATTCGTATCTCACTGCCTTGTCGCCTTGTTGGTCCCCCGTTCACAAATCAATTTACCTTGTCTTATCAATTGTGTAATTATGATTTCATTTATGACTTGACTTGCACCATCACCACAGGTAGCTAAAAACTTATTTATTTAGTAAGAAACGATTCCTTTCTTCAAACTAATCGCATTACAACTACAAAATATGACTGATGATGATGATGATGTCGGCAACCTAACCTATCATAAAAAAAAAATGCATTTCAGACGATAACGCATTCTGTTCAAACACGCAGCGTAAGTGGACACCTTCCTATTTTATGTCACATTAGTGATTATGTGTCAATGAATTGTCTAGATTATGGTTACGAATTTATCAGATACATATACACATTTCCAGTAGACAGTAACAATCCCTAAATAAATATAAGAAATCAATAAACGCCAGGCGTTTACATTATAAAACGCTGATAAGTGTTCAATTTCAAAACGTAAGAAAGTGTTAAAAGTTTAGGAACCCCTTCTACTTTTGACGTATAAAGTGACATTTAAGTTTTGCGTGCTCGATGAAGTGTCATTTTAAAAATACAAATTTGTGTACATAATGACATATCTGATCATCTGCGTGATTATTTCACAAGCGTCATGAATGTTGATATAGATTAGGAAAGAACGCTGTCAAGTTTAAATTTAGAAGGTAACCTAGTAGACAACGTTGTCAAATCACGTAAAAACAAATGATAGACATCCAGGAGCTGTCTATCTGGTCAGCGTGTTGTCTAAGTTTTATTTTAGCTTATGTGACACTTGACGTGGCGAAAAATGCGTCGCATTGCGTAAATAAGCCGAAAGGTCGACTAATAACGAGCGTTTGGTTCATTTGGCCCACTAATCGTGTCACTTGGGCTAGGGAACTATGCAAAGAGTGCCCACGAAGAACCGATTAAAGATCCATCGTCACTTGACGTCCACGAAAGGGAAATTTTCTAGACTAAAGCAAGCCTCGGCTAGAAGAACGGCTTTAACTGTTGGTGACCCCAGCAAAAATGTATAAAGGACAACGATTTATAGATCTGCACGTAGAATATTCTTACTCCGAGCAGGCAGCGAACTGGTGGAAGACCCTTGAACGGCTACAAAGCGATTATAATTGGTCTTTAGAAAGTGCGTTGGGATGGATCGGATTTTCGAAAAATAAATACTTGCGACTGCTACCACGAGCTAAGACAGCGATTGTTTGGATGCTATTTTACTGTTAGAGGAAGACTTAGGTCTTGAGCAACCACCTCAAAGCTCAATTTCGAAACAATCATCCCACCAAAGGTTGTTTTGTACGAGCTTTTTAAGAAAACCTAATAGCAATACCCGAGATATGACGTTAAGATCGTCCTTGGACAGTTTAAAGCAGAATCTTCAGAAGACATAGCCTGCCCAAAACGACCTCTGAGAACGGATTCAAGTTCATCGACATTGGCGCGGGGCAAAACATGAAATTCCCACAAGGCACCGCCGATGAAAATTGATCACGTTGCGATCGACAGAAGACGTGCGCAAAACATAATTGGCAGCACTGTCAGCAAGCCATCAGAGATGCCGCTACTGATTTCACCACCGTGAAACCGCTAGTTTGATGCTGAATGTACACAGTCAAAAACTGCAAAAAAGGGACGAGGACCGCCCGAGGACTACGAACAGAAAAGAAGAGACGATAGGTACGTACTCAGGCATGAGAAACGTCAGATCGAGCAGATGCAGAGACGTTACGGAAAGAAAATGATCCAATATTTCGCTATCCAAAGCAAAGCCTGCAAGGACAAAGACGAGCATACCATAGTAGAGAAACAGTCGGGGCTGAAAATGTGAAAAGACTATCTGCGGACTAAGGCAGTCTGATAGCCACAACCTGGAGGACAACCAATTACAACCATCGAATCAAAACAAAGTTGAAGCAGCCATAGCTAGGCTTAGGGGTTCGCTATAAGGGAACAGTTCGTGTCTGGCATATTCAAGGAGAGGTCTTATAAAGGTGACGTATGGGTACGAGCATTTCTTAGACCAATCCTTCACGAACCTTTTTGAAGTGACAAGTGGAACAGAAAGAGCAGGGTCTGCGAGGTGTTGGGAGATAGCTTGACATTTGTTCACATGAGATGTCATTGTCAGGAGTGATAGCGGAGCCAAAGTAGACAAATTCCCTTCTAACCTTGAAGTTATAGCTGCCCACACTGACGTTCTGTCCAATTTGTCGAATGTTGGGCTTCCTTTACTTGTTGATAGGTCCATTTAGCCTGTTTCTGGCTCAAACTTCGCGAACGCATCGTTATAAGGTTGCTTAGTTTTGCAAATGTTGTCAATATTGTCGACCTGCGTAAGGGACCCGCTTGCCTCTCTAGAATCGATAAAGTCTCACCTTGATAGTGAAGCTAAAAGAATAGCTAATAACAGGCTGGATTTGAGGAGAAAACAGGAAGACTTCTGTCCGTGAACAGGAAACTTATAAGAATTATAGTAGGAGCCCTTACAAGGCATTGTCTAATTGGCAGACATGTCATCGGAATGGTTGTCCCTTCTAACGATTTCTGTAGAAGCTTCAGAGACGAGGAGGAAGAAAAAACGACTACACACCTTCTTTGCACATGTCCTGCTCCATCAAGGCTGAGGAGGAAAACACTAGGAGAGTACTGCTTCAATGACCTCAACGACCTAGCCAGGCTTGACATCTTGAGAATTAAGAGTTTTGTATGTGGGCCTACTTGGTTCTGCACTTAGTGCGACGCAGGACAGGGTCTACGCCGATACAGTTACCCAAAGCTTATACTCCTTTTCCACTTTCCATCCATTCCATCCACATTCCACATGTGAGGTTTCTGAGGCTGGTTTTCCGGTTTCTACACGCGGGATCACAATGGGCCTTCGTTCTGGCATAAGTGAGTCCCTGCTCAGTGGGGACATCCGCCCAACCTAACCTAACTTTCGGTCTAGATTAGATTAGAATTTGAGGTGGTCCTTAGTCCCTTATCACTGCGGAGAGATATCCTCTTCTTTAGAGCTCCTCCATGATGCCGGAGTGCGCGATGAAACCGGCGATGTCTTTGGTTGAGCTGGTGGTTATGTCTTCCGACACGAGGTCGTGTTTACCTAGAAAACTTGTTCTTATAAGGCAGTTGCAGTGACATAGTATATGTTTTGCTAATTCTTCGTCCTTGTTACACATCCTACACGTGTTATCTTGTGCTATTCCCAGCAGTGTCCGATAAGAAAGCCTGTGACGATTCGAATCTGACCTCTTGTTAGTTGAAGAAATTGCTTCGTTCTTTTTTGGGAAACCTTCGGCCTATATCTCTAGAGGTTTCTGCATGGCATTCGTTCTCTTGACACGTCCATCTCTAGCTTCTCTGCACGTGGTTTTTGATTGGAATTTAACCCTTTCGACACGATTGGGACAATGCGTCCTAAAATAAAGTTTCTAGCGGAGCAATTTCGGATCCAAAAAGGTTAAAACGATTAGTAACACAACAGGTTGCTGTGTCCCATTTTGTTATGTCTTGGCAAGTCGTAAGAACAGCCTCCAGTTCTCATGACAAAAATTCCTCCACGATTCATCTCAAGAACGATCTTTTCAAGTGTTGTTTTCTCCAGCACCTCGTTGTTAAACAAACTTCCATCATATCACCCTCCTCAAGTACATCTTGTCAATCTTAATGATTAAGTTTTTAAAATGAGCATTCCGATCTGCTCAACCATGCTGGCGCCAAAACACTCAGTTCCAAAGCGCCAAAATAATAAAATATTTGACCCCAAAATACGAGAGCGTCCATCAAAAACATTTATAATTCCCCGTACAAAGTACACAAATGACAAAAATTCTATTGACCCAACCATTTCACTTTATTCCCAATAAAAAGTACTCATCCGTCCCCGGGTTCTTGTGGCCAAAATATAAAGAAGCATCCAAAAATCGATATAAGCCTCAAGATTCAACCAAAGAGAACGCGTTTTGTTTTTATGATTCCAGTTCGCAATGAGTGTAATGGAAGTGCTCTCTGTTTTACTGCGAATGTAATCCGTTTGATAAATAAACAAAGTCAGGCCAGCCTTACCACTAATTACTGGCGGAACCGTCTTCGCAGATTTTGGCCAAAATACCATCGAATCACTTTGAGAATCTATGCGCAGTTCAAACAGAAGCCACACTACTCTCTGTTGGCACTTTAATCAGGTCGGCAGTAGCTGGGACAAGACGGAGGCAAATCCACCATCATTAAGTGGTTATTTGAGTATATTTTGAGTTTAATGGTTTCTGGCCCAACTGCCACTGTCACCGCCGCCGCCGAGGGTAAACATAAACACGCCCGGGTATAGGTTTCCATGCTGGAGATTGGAGAAACCAAAATGTAAAGTTTGTCTAAGTGCTGCGCTGCCTTCTGTTAGAATGATGGTCCCGTCCCGGAGTTTAAGGTTGTATTCGCTTGCGATTAAGTGAAGATTTAACTGAATTACGTGACTGGCTTGCGGTTGTTTTGCTTTCCCACGATATGCCGTTATGGATTGGATTGACAATTGTCAATTTGGATGGTAATCACTGGCATTAGAGGTGACATCTCCCGACAGATGCTGATTCGCTAAATAATGAGAAAGAGCTTGTGTAGTTGAAGGCTTTGTTTAGCATGACTTCGGAGATTTTCTTCGGACGAATGGTGAGCCTTCAGGAGCTGGCCTATGAACCAGTAAGACGCTAAAATATTCAATTGCTAAGCAATGAAAACAAACGGACTACGGAGGACTATTGAATCATGGAATTTTAGAATCTTCTTCAGCTCGCGAGATGAAGGTTTCAAAAACGCCAGATTCCTTCAACTTAAGCGAGAATTTACGCGACGTAAGCTGGACCTCAACTTGTCTTATCTAAACATCCAACCAGTCAGCTAGTTGTGATGCTGCTTAGCAGTTGAGAGGTCCGAGTTTGTAGTCCAGCATCACATGAAAGATCGCCACCCCGAGGGACTGCGCCGTAGAGGAAGACCACGGCAGGGACATGGATTCTTGAGGTCCCATAAAACATGCTAGAACCTCCCGCCTTTTCAGACGTTGACTCAGGAGCTGTAAGAATGCTTAACTCTGAAAACTCCTACAGTTATCTTTCTGACAATTTCGGCAGAATGAGTTGGAAGGATAGAGAAAGTGGAGGAGAGGGCAAGCCTGGTAAGTCTAATCTCCATCCAATTAGACAGGTGGTTAATCGAGCCGGCCGGCGCTGCTGACGGTTTGACTCGGGAAGTCGATAAGGCTGAACGAGCTCCGGAAGCGGCACGGTCAGATGAGCCACTGACTAAGAGTCAACGGAAGAGGAAAAGAAGGAAGGGAGCGATCGCGTGGCGCAAAGAAATTGCCACAGTTGAAGGCGCAAGTGCTGTGAGAAACACTCCTTTGGCGGTGGCGACGGGAAAGAGAAACAGGTCGGTGGAAGTAACCTCAACGGAAACCAACCAGTCAATTGGACCCAACGCTGCCTCCCCCTCTGTTGGTTCGAACAATCCAAGGAAGAGCGTCTCTAACACTCCTGTTAGCGGAAGCGTGTGCGCACACTTTGCGCGCCTTTCTACTGAAGCACCCCCTGCCGGCGACATTGCCTGCGCACAAATCCCGGAAACGGGTGCAACAACCAGCAAAGGCTGTAGTGCCAGTGAACGGAATTTGGCTGACGCAGGGAAGGCCACCGGTAAAAAAAAGCCCGGTTGTCAAGAAGCGAGACAAGCAGGGATCCTACAAAGGCGCTGCTTTATCCTCCCTGACAATCTGCATCTCGAAGGTCGGCAATGACCACAGCATGACCGTTACAGAGTGCTAACACTGAGAGGAACATCTGTAGGAGCTAGCAATGGTATCTAATGCTTGTTTTCAAGTGGAAGGCTGTGAACTGAAGAGCGGAGCCTTAATGGTGAAGTGCTCTTCGCAGCAAACCCTTGAATGGTAACAAGACGGTGCCAAAAATTCCCCCCCTGGGGACCACTACCTTTGAGGCCTACAGGCCGACAAAAACGATGCGCTCTATCTGCTTGATTGCGGGGAAACTTCGGAAAACGGCGGAAGTGCTGTCGCGTCTAAACCACCAGAATCCTGGTGTCACAGGGAGAGTAAGAATCGGGAAGGTAAGGAGGGTTCTTCTCTTGTTGTGGGAATGGATCAAAGCTCTCATTGGCATTCCCAGAATTGTGGGAAGAGAAATGATAATGGAGCCAATGAGGTGGTCTTCGAATGAGTCCTTCGGATTTCTCTGCAGTTCTTCCCTGACCGTGATTGGTCGTGTTTGAATCCATTTCTGCTAGCCAGACATTCACACAATACATGTGCAGGTGCAGCTCTTCATCCTCCAAACAGCATGCTGGAATCGTCATCTTCAAGAGACATCTTGTGGACTACGCTACTACCCATTTGAGAGTTCCTCACGCTATGCTTAGAATTTCCCTCTTGGTGCAGACAGGAGCCATTTATGCTTTTTTTTTTTGTAGGAAAGTCCACTTTCCCCAGATCGATATATGTCCTTCGCCAGGTTCAGAATCCAGAAACTTAGAGATTGATCCCTGCTTCAGCAGGTTGTCCCGCTTTTCATTTCCTTCGATGCCCGCCTGCTTTCAAACCCAATCCAGTGTCAAGTCATTGATCGGTCTGCTGTCATGGTCGGTCTAATCCATGTGCCAGATCACTGCTTCGTTGTCCCATCTAAATCGTAATTCAAGTGGTCCAACGTGTGCTAAAGTGCCAATACCAACGATTCTATTTTCTACACTTCGATGGCTGACAAGATCTAGATCTGTGAAGATGATTAAGTCTCCTTACCCGCTGGGAGACCAGAATTAGGCTCTGAAATGAACTGTCAGAGACCAAAAAAGCACTGCGTTGCATAGCATTACGAATGCCAGACGTAAGGACGAACCGAAAGCGACATTGAGTTCCTATAGTTAAACTTGAAAACGTCGGGCGAAGCTGAAGCCACATCGCTATAGGGTTTTAGGAAAACCTTGCTCGGCATAAACGGTCGGCAAATGTTGTGATTCGAAGAAAAATCGAGGTTATGGAGGAACTTCAGGATCATGCTTGTAGATGTATAGTTGACCTCTTCTAGGAAGATGAATGGTGAATCCCTTGCATAAGTACTCCAAGCTATGGCGCGACATTCGCATAAGATATCCACAGCTATCTTCTGGTCTTTCATGTGGAGTTTGCACAATTAGGACTTATGTCCAACTTGTCGAGATGGAAGTTAAGTGAGTGCGTCTCTTACTGCTTGAGGGGTTAATGAACTTTTTAGATCGACGAAATCCAGTAAAAAAGTTCAATTTTGAGAGCTTCCCTTAGTGCTATCATGAGTTGAGCTTCATCTTAATGTGGAGCTGGTGGATAAGCCACGGTAGGGAAATGGGCATATAAACGTAGATTGAGCTCATCAGCAATCTCGACCAGAATCTTTCTTTGTCCATAGATCGATCAGCTGTAGTGCCATTTTGGGTCTCGGTACAGGCGAAGGGCTGGTGGTTGCTGCTATCTTGGACACTTCCCAGCTGTGTTTCCAATGCGTATTTGTAAAATGACTCCTTAACCACTCCCGATTGACATCATAAAATGAGTTGTCACCCTATGGCCTTTGCTTATCTCAAAAGTGATCCATAATATTCCCAATCGAAATATGATGACATAAAACTGACTTCCTGGGAGCAAGAGCCTCTGGCGAGCGGGCAAAATCACTCCAGGTAGCCCAGTTCGTTGACGTTGTGGCAAAACTCGATTAGTCAATCGACTTTCGAACGAGATAATGAACACTCGCTCGTAATGTTGACACTGTAAGTCGATTTAATGTTGGATGGGTAAACATTGAAATTTTATTCCCAACAAATATCCCGGATTCGTTAAATCCCCCTTTTGGGTAACGTGAACAGGAACACGGTGAGTTCATTTCATGTTTTATGGACTGTTAATCGACTTTAATTGGAAAAAACTGAATGAGTTTGCGTTCGATAAGTGACCGTGTTATGACAGTTCGATTAGAGTGTGCAACTTAGGGGGGAAACGCAAGCAAATTGTCTGATAAGGATTCGCTTCCTTCGTTTTTTTTTTCGTACCAATAATTGTATTATGATGTAGAGTACATGACTGTTTACAAAGCTTTGTCAATAGATATTTCAAGAAGTGGTAATTTGCTGTTTTCCAAAAGTGTGACTACCAAGTGAATGGACTCATTCTTGAGGCTGGTGTTGAGTAATTATGAGTAATGAATTGAGGAAATAGGGAGTTCCAAGAAGTCATGGATTTATGACATTCAATATTGGTCACTTGGTGGCTATTTAGGGTGATATTCTTGGAAGCTATCGTTGTTCATGAAATGTGTACAGTCACTTCTTGAGACACCATCTGATTTTATAATTTCAAAACGTAAAGACTTACTGTCCCGGTCCGTACCATCTAAGACACATTTCTTCTTCTGGCAAACCGGTGAACGATCTGAACAGCTTTATTAAATCCACAGGATGGTTTGTACCACTAACGCAGTAAGTTGTTACTAGTACACTTTTTATGCGGGTATCGTTTAAGGGTAAGATTTCCTCCCTATGGGTAGCACAATAGGTCTTAGAGACCTGAGTGTGGCGACTCTTCACTGGCCCACTTACCTAACCTAACCTGCTTAGATTTGAAGGCTTTCGTAAGCAAATATAATCATCGAATCATTGAGCTGATGAACATTGATTTCTCGTCTTCCTGTTTAGAGGACGTTCCAAAGCGGCTCTATTGCTAATCTTAAACTCTTTGGCAAAAATACCTGAATGTCGGTAACAAACTACCTTTTTAGGCCGTTCAATTCCTAAATTCCTAACCCAACAGCATAATACAATTGAGTTCAACTAAAGGAATTGAAACCTGTCGAAGGGTAGACAAGTGCATTTAAGAGGACACAAGCGTTCACAGTTTTCCGAAACCATTCTCTGTCTACCAACTCTTATACTCACCTCTGTGCGGTGAACACTGGGTGCCCATAACTTCAATTTGAGATTGGATCTCTACCCCTTTGGAGAGTTGTTGGTAGCAGCTAACGAAAGAGGGGGAGGGATGCTTCCACAAAGCCACGTTTCCTTGGATGGCAGCAAAAGAAGTCTCTAGATGGACAGTGGGATCCACAGTTCCAGTAAGGTCGCACTACTTAATGGAACACCTTGTATGTGCTTCTACGACGTATTCGAAGCTCAGGGTTTCAATGAGCGGTTTTTTCGCTTCCTCGTCATAGGAGTATACGACCTCCAGGTTGACCACGGAAAGCCAGCTGTTTAGTAATGAAGCAACAACAAACCTCGGATACAAGGACAATGAACTTCGGATCTGTACATGGACTGTTAGATTCCTTAACAGGCTACAGGCAGCTGAGGAATAAGCGGAGGTCCTGGACTGCTGCAAAGTATATATTACCGCCATTAAAGAAAAGAAGTGTTATGGGATGGGCCAGGCAAAAGAAGGATGAAAAACTGCGCCTATATGGATGTGAGTTCATCGTTGGAGGCTGAATTAGGCAAGAAGTCTTCAGTTTTAGGTATGTGAACGGTCAAACAAATACTTGGCGCGACAGCTCATAGATAGCCAAGGCCTAGCTTCTCACAACTATTCATATTGTGCGCATTATATTCTTCGCACAAATGGAATGCCGACTCCGAACGGTGAACTGAGAAGCTTTTTCGTGACAGATTATACTCTTGCAGGTTTGTCATGCCTGCGAAGAGGTGGTACCGCGGTTAAACGTTTGGTGGTTTTGAGAATCGAATCTGTGTCTCTCGCTTAGTAGTTCAACGCATTAACCACAAAGCCACGACGACCACTTTTATGAGTTCTTGGACAAGACTTGAAAGCAGTGACATTCAAATTATCTTGGGTGATTTAAACGCGAAGCTCTTCACCATCGCCTCCATAACCTTCCATAATGGATTTAGTTAAATCGACTTTGCAGCGAAGAGGAACGTTGTCGAAGCTAGTAGTTTAGTTTCCAACTTTCAATATTCACGAAGAGATTTGGAAGTCTTCTATCAATCAACCGTCAACCACGTTGATCGCATTGGGATCGAAGCAAGGCACTTCTCCGAGGGGTGAAAGGGGACTTGGACCACACTACCTTGTGATATCCCGAACACCGCAAAAAAAAAAATACTGTGTCTTCGGACGGCTACAATTGCAATTGTTCCTTTTTCCGATCAAGTGTCCCTTAATCTCTCAAGAAGTCCAAGACCAGTAGTAGTAGCACTGCCAAAACGTCATTAGAAATGTAGCAACTGATGTCCTTGTTTGACGAAGAAAGCCGGCAAACACATTAAGCATAAGGCGACGATGCAAAAAGAGAGAAGTGTTCTTCATGAGCTCTACGAGCAAAAGATACACGAAGAACATCGACTTTACCAGAAGAAAGAGAAAGAATGTGACTGAAGATTTTGACAGATGCTTCTCTAGAAACAATGTACGGAAGTTTTACCAAAACGTAAAAAGGACATGTTAAGGGAACAATGCCCGTACAGAAACTTTCAGATATGAAGATGGAAACATTGTCGATACTGAGAGTACGAAAAAACTTTTTCTGCAAACTGTATAACGGCGACGAAGGCCAAGATTCCGCTGTCAAGCAGAACGAACCATGTAACCTAAACTTTCGTCCACTTGATTAAAACGAAGTGGGGACAGCGATATCCAAGCTAAAATCCAACAAGGGTGCTGGACCTGACGGCTTACCGGCGGAGCTATTCAAAGTAGCGTTAAAGAGCATACACCAACTTATTTCTAAGACTTGGTTTGAGGAGTGTATACCTGATGAATGAAAGCTCAGCATTGTTTGCTAGATCCACAAGAAAGAAGTCCTTCTCATTTGCGCAAACTACAGAGACATCAGTTCCTTCAGCATCGCGTACAAGATCTTATCTGCCTTATGAGTGAACGTCAGAAGCCTTTCGTCCACGACCCAATTGACCGCTATCAGTGAAGTTTTCTGCCAGGAACGTCCGCAATCAACCAAATTTCCTGGAAAAAAAAACCAAGAAGTCCAAATCGATCTCTTTATTGATATTCAGACGGTCTTTGACAGTATTAACAGAGTCGAGCTTCATAGAACCGTGTCTAGTCTTAGCAGCCCCGTCAAATTTGGTTTTCTCCACGATCTGCCAAAAGCGGAATGAATACCACCGATTCCTCTAGTAAAAAATGACTGATACGCTTCCTGGAATCATTTTTCATTAACTTTGTTTTTGTGACTAAAAAACCAAAACTAACTTCTCACTTGTCATTCCAACCGTCATTTTCATAAACCCAACCGTCATTTCCTCTCGCAATCACAACAAAATGTCTTCCTGTCGGCTTTGAGTGGTCACAAATAGATAGCGCTATTATCGATTCAAAGAAATATTTCACTCACCTTGTTTTTAAGTAGTTATCTGCAAAGTAATTACAAATGTACTCATGCACAATCCATTACATTACAATAAAACATTTTAATTTCCAAATAATTAACTTAATCACCACCGTGACTAATCCCTAAAAAAAAAAAAAATAACCCACCACACTTCACTGACACATCTCTGTCACTTCCTCGTTTTGTTGACAACACTTTTTAAATGCCAACTTGACACATGAGCAAAAAAAAAAACTCGATTTTCCCTTTTTCATTACTGAATGTTGACGTTACACACGTTTAACAAAATTTCCTTTATTTTCACACAAATCAACATCATTTAACATGGTTTTCATAAAGGAATGGGAAGACTTTGAGATTGCTGTCGAGAATATGTACATGGCTGATCCGAAAAACAGCCGATACACAATGAAATACGTCCACGCCAAAGGCCATATCCTCATGAAGATGACTGACAATGTTAAGGTGAGTTTTCATTTTGCAAGAATTTGCATGTAAATCCACTTGAAATTGAATTAAATATTTGCATAATTGCATTTCAGTGTATTCAGTATAAAGCGGAGAATATGCCAGATTTGAAAAAAATCGAAAAACTTACCGGGAATCTTATGGGACACATGGCATCAAAGGAATGAGAATAGTTGTAGTTGTGCATTTAGGTTATTTTTTTCATTTTTTAAGTCGCGGAAAGTATAGAGAACTGCGAAACAGAAACACCGGAGGACGGGAACAATCTTATTTCCAAACATTTCTATGAAATGAATTCTTTTTGTAAATTTGTTAATAAAATGTGTGGACATGGACACGAATTTGTCGGAATTTGCTGTGTGTGTCGTGGGAGGAGTAAGCGCGAGAGTGTGAACGTGGAACATGTTATTTCCCCCAAAACCAATTGAGTCAGCGTACGGAAAGGAAAATGGTCAGGAAACACCGTCCAAAGAGAGGGGGAATGTCGCTTCTTCGGGGAAAAAGTCGATCTCTAAAGGAATTGAACTTGCTCTTTGATTTAACATCAGTCGTTCTCATCAGGACACATACTTATGTTGTAATCTGTTAATTTCTATCGAGATTATAGCCAATTTATGATGAAACTGGTTGTGAGCTTCCTCAGAATGTCGTTCGATCAAGAGGCGGACATGTACTGCGACTGCTAAGTGGTATCGCTCAACCTCGCTATTCAATTTGAAATGTGACTGTTTGCAAGCAGAGCTTCTTGCTATGTTCTGCCTGTACGCAGGGTAGTAGCATTTATATCGTTTCGCACAGTCAAGGGGCCTTGAAGCTGGGTTTACAGCATTTGGGACAACTTCAAGAGTTGCCAATTCTTTTGCGAAATACACCACGCACCAAATCAGACAGGAGAGCTAGCAGAACAATCGATATGGATGAGTGAAAGTTGAGATGAGTTGGAGGGAACTGAAACCCATCGACGAGCTCAGGTAGCGCATAAAAGTGGAAGAGGACCTCACCAACTTAGCGTGCGAAACTAGAAGCAGTTAACTAAAGATTGAGTTGGCTGGAGACGTTTGTAAGTTGAGGCCACCTAAGCTAAGTAAGTAGAAATGATCTCCAGTGAAGATGTGCACTTTCAACTGCATAGCGTCGTAAGATTTGGTCAACACTAGGCCACAGAGAATCTTCTAATGATCTGTGGATCCTGAGTGAGCCACTGTTTGGTGCGGAGTGATTGAGTCGTACTTTTTCAAAGATAACGCCGGAACTGCAGTGTAACCGTGGAGGGATTTCGTTCAAAATACAAATGTTTGGAATATCATCTCTAGAGATTCTCACAACCATTCGTGTTGTGCGTGTTATATCTTTCGTAAGAATAGTAGGGACCTTCAGTTTTAATTGCCGACTCCGAACGTTAGATTGAGGAGCTCTTTCATGACAAATTATACTCTGAAAGCTTCGTCATTGCCTGCCGAAATTTGGCTCCAATCTGTGTCCGCTCGCCCAGCAGCCCAACGCCCTAAGCATTAAGCCACGAATGGCATTCGTAACTGAGTTCTTGTGGTTTCAACTGATCGGTATGCACATTGATGACATGTGGTTCCAGCATGAAT
The DNA here is from genome assembly GCA_951813785.1 of Criorhina ranunculi. Taxonomy (NCBI): domain Eukaryota; kingdom Metazoa; phylum Arthropoda; class Insecta; order Diptera; family Syrphidae; genus Criorhina; species Criorhina ranunculi. The sequence continues at coordinate 47,358,816 of OX638382.1, read as the reverse complement.
CGATTTATTTGTCCAGTTCGTGTGATCTCCCAAAGAATCGACATCGATTGGGCAGCAAGATCGTACTATTTGATGTCGTGTAACTTGTTTTTTTTTTTTGGGATTTCGTGAAATACTAGAACGCAAAGTCAAAAACAAATGTGTGGTTAGTGCCTCACCTCCATTTGAATGGACTAGCTCAGTATCCAATGGGACACACTTCAGAGGTAGCCCATATTCTGTAGATTGGAGCTGTAAGCTTTGTGCAAGAGGGAGGTCGTCATACACTGGCCAGAGTGCCACTTTTAGTCCAAACATCAACGTTATTTCCAACTTGATCAACATTTCAAATTAAAATTGTACTAGAGCCCATCATTCACTCCCAGTGCCACCACTGGCAAACGAAATCCGTCGCTTACGTCATTTGCAACCAACCAAACAACTCAGCAGAAAATTTCCTCTCCCAAACTCACCACGCATCTGTCATCTGCTCACTTGCAAAACGTCAATTTTGGTGAAAAAAAAAAATCATATTTTTTTTTTCTTCAATCACTCATCGTAATTTTCTTGTGTGTGTACTTCTTCTTTTCTTTTTCTGCGCTGTCGTGTTTCATGCGAAAAAAAAAATTAATTTCCAATTGAAAAACGATTTTTCTCCCTCGTGAAAAATACCCTTATTTCCCTACCATATCGCGACAATTGGGAATAAATTTTCGTTACGAATAAAACCAAACTCGGGTTTGGGACGAACAAAACTAAATGGCATTCGCAAAAATGCCACACAAATAACGAAAAGTGAAAAAATAATTTTCGTAGATGGGAAATTTTTTTTTTTTTTTTTTTCATAAAATTTTTCCTCTGAAGTCTTGTGTGTGCGTTGCGCCGTGTTTTAATAGTGTGCAAGTGTTATGTTGTGTCGTAGTTGGAAGAAAAAATATTGAAAATCAAAAGGAAAATCCATAATAAAAATAGGAAAAGTTAAAAAATTTTTGTTCATGGCCTAATGTTCATCCAAGCGACAACGATAACGACGACGACGACGAATTTTCCATTTTAATTGGTGAAACATAACAAAGGAGAGAAGAAAATAGAAAAAATCTCCCCACCAACCAAAGTAAAACCACCAAAGAAGAAATCCAAGTGAGGGTGGAACACACGTAACAAAGAAAACCCAAAGAGGAACGAATATTTGTGTCCTTGTAGTCCTGCGGAACATCATCAGATTTATAATATATCACGCCGCAATTATGGATAACGATGGGATAAGTCGTGGTCCTCAGCCTGGTGCTGAGACCGTCTATGGCACCGAGGATAATAATATGGTCATGTCCGAGAAGGTATGGTCACTGAATCATTTGTTATAGTGTGGTTATTGCTTGACATTTCAGGGTCTTGATTGGTTTCTTACCTCCTCCTTCCCCACCCATCGAATGCAAAACCTCTTTCAATCGCCCTCATTCATTAGCTATTCATGAACTGGTTTCCCAAAATGGCAACAACGGAAATGTGTACAGTATATGAGACTTGAAATGCTAGAAACACAACACAGAATCGGAATCGACACAATAGAGACAGTTGAGTTGAGAGCAACTCCAGTCGTTTGATAACAAATCAATATGTTTGCTGTGCTGGTGCTGGTGCTCCCCCGCAAGTCTAAAAATTTCCCCCTTTCAGATCGTTGTGCGTTGTCATTTGTTTTTTTCATTTTTATTTTAGGAATACCTTGAGTTTTATGATTCTTTTCGCATTGCTGAGGCCAACAAACATCATATTGATGAGAATTTATTAGATCGTTGACTTTTTAGACATAGATGTCTGCATACAGATGCTGCAGGCTGCATGCCTCAACAATTCATGTGGCAAATTTATGAATCATCCTCGTCATCCGCCCGTTACTGCTGATATGAGTGAATCAGTCTGAGCAAAGATAGCCATTGTATCATTTATAGTTTGGAACGACGATAAGTGGCGAACAACGATGTGATAATTATTATCTTAGAGAGCCCTGACAACGTTTTCATGGGTTCATGTGGAGAGTGCGTATCGAAAAATGCTGTAATTTCATTATTTTACTGCTAAGAGAAGATAAATTGGAAAACCAAGCCAGCTTATGGTAGTGACAGTGATTATTCGTTATCAAAAATGCGACCATGAGTTGCGGACTAAGCTAGCTTTACGTCATTTCTATACATGTGGCATTGATAAGGGACCTTGATTGGTTGCTTTATTTTGTTTTGCATTGCTTACGATTGGAAATCGTAATCAACTGGGAAGAGTGTTAACATTGCAGTATTGCTTTGATCGAAAGCAGCTGAATAATTATAGAGAAAGGTACACAGATGGATGCTTTTTCTGCGCTTGAAAGAGACAGAAACTACAAAGAGCATCTATGAAGCAAATTGCAAACTATTGGCAGTGAGTCTCGCACTTCGGCAATGCTAAACCACAAAGTTCAAGTCAAAACCGACTGTTGGTCAAGTCCAAAGTAGTATATGTACATGCTCAATGGAGTTATAAACGATTGCTAGACACAGAGACTCTACGAGAACGTTGTGTCAGTACCTGATAAGAAGAAGAAGGCACAGATGTCATTTTTATCACGCGGTATCTGTCACGTTAAATGCCTTGATTCTAGGCATGTTGGTTGGTTACGGTAGTTAAAGTGGCTATTTTGGGTAACTCACCCGGCGTTTTGTTACCACAACTCTCGTGACCTATTGGTTTGGATGGATGTGTTGGGTAGAGGAAGGGGTGGCTGTTGGCCTCTAATCCAGCCGGTGGATTTTAAAAATAGCTGCATGTCAAGCATTTTTTTCCTTGAGAGTTTGTTAAGATTGTCGATGGAAGGGTTTGCTTAGTGTACAGTGTCTTCCTCTAGCCATAGCGACTACAAATGAAGTATGTTCCTACGACGGGACGAGTTCATTTCGACACTGTTACACCAGTTAAAAGGTTGCAGTTGTCGAGGCTAGCGCCTTTATAGCTGTTTTACTATCAGTGTATATTGGTTTTGGATGTTGGGTCGCTGCTAAATTCAAGACAAGCCTTGCGGATTGCCAGCAGTTCCGTCTGAAAAACACCGGCGAAGTTTAGTTGATTCTTTCAAGTTTGTGGAGTCAAATCCAAGTTAATTTTTAAGCGATTTTTCATCCGTTCTCCGATTCCGCTCTGGATAGAGTACGTACAGCCATAGCTTTGCTAAAGTTTAATCTGAGAGAACCTGTAGGAAGTGATATCATCTCTTGCGGTAACAACTATTTACAGAAATTTTGCGTTTGGTCGTACTGCGCTGCTGCGCATGATGTTTAAGTTTTAATTTGTTCCTGCCAGTTCTATGTTTGTCTTCAAGCTGAGTTTTGGACAAGAATGGTGCTCAGATACTATCGAGAGGTACTGCCTATCGAATTGTAGTTAAGCCAAGCTCTGTAGCATCAGTTCTGTATTTTCAGAGTTGACACTAGTAGCAGAGTTCGTATACAGAGTTCATTTACCCAACTTAATTGGATACCCTGGAACTTTGTTCTGTAGCTCTCATTTCTATAAACACACGCAACGACCTCACCGTTCCGGTTCTATGAACACCGAGAGTGAAACTCCTATTGCATTACTGACACATATCACTTCGTGTTGCACTGATCTTACACTTTCTTTACAGTTCTACGAATCAGTAGCTCAAGCGTTTAAGTGATCTGTAACTGATAAGTGCGATCAATATGCGCATCAGACTCTGAAAAAAGATCTTATCATGTTCATGTGACACTTGGATGAAGCAAGCTTTACACAATTGTATCGCAGTTCATTTCACCCGAAATTGTTGTTTGTTTATAAAGTAAAAAAAAAGTCCAGAGCACCTGGGGATTACCTAAGCGCGATTTAATGAAAAATTAAATTACGCGTTGATAGGCATGTCGTAATGCATAAATGTTGTGGCCTATTATGAATGATTGTTCATTGTAGCATAAAGTAAACGGTTAATATAATGTTATTTACTTGATCATGTAGTGAAGCATATTTGAGGTTATTTCAAACAGGTTTACACACTTTTTTTGTTCACATTTATGGCGTGATATTATAGAGTCTAGACATGTTCTACACAAATGTAATTTATTCCCGACCCTGTTGTTGAACGATTTAGTTTCCATACGGCAATTGTCGCTTGTCACTTCTGTTATAGTAAGCACAACGAACTTATTGAGTTCCCTGGCATTGTTGTTACAGCACACTTCTGTTGAAGGAAGCTTTGTTATACAAACAAGTGGTTGGTGGTTTTTTTTTTTTTTGATGTACTAAGTATTACTTGGATCTCTGGCGGTTCACTTGTGCCCATAACAACTTACTTACTTACTTAGGTATCGCTACAGCTCGGGTTGAACCTGTTTCTTAATCAACAAGCCTCTCCAGTCAACCCGGTCCTTAGGTAACCGCTCCCAGTTACGCACTTCAAGTTGGTTGAGGTCCCTTTCTACTTGTGAGCGTCACCTTAGGTGAATTCTTTCTCTACTGCGTTGTCCATCCGGGTTACATTCGAAGACTCTCCAGGCCGGAGCGTTGATATCCATTTGCTCTACCATCTTCAAACGATCAATGCCAGGTCGATGTCGCTAGCCCGTCAACGCAAATGGGACCGAATATCTTACGAAGAATTTTTCGCTCGAAGCGGCTAAAGATATGCTTCAGCGCCATAGGTTGGAACTGGGATGATAAAGGTCCTGTATAGAGGTCTCCTTAGTTCTTCGGATTGCCTTCTCAGCCGAAAGAAACAGTGATTGGCAAGAGTTCTTCTTCGTTTGATTTCTGATGAAATGTCACGAATGCAACTTAGCTGGATGAGATTCATCTTTACTTAGGCCTCGGTTGGGCCCGTTGTAATTCCCCTCAGATGACTCCTGGAAAAAAAACTGTGTAGGTAAGGGTTGGGGAAACCATGGAGTGACTTATGCTGCCGTGTTAGGTCGGGAAAATCTTCCTAAAGATCTTCCTGGCAAACTAAAGGATGTCAGCAATCACTTTGCTGTCTAGTTGCTTTTGATCTGGTATCCACATGGATATCAGAACTCATTGACGCAGTATTGCAGTGGCTGGGCAGTGACAGAGGAAGTTTTTCGGGTCTTCCTCCTTCTCCTCGCAGTTTTTGCAGATTGCCATGTCAGCTGGTCCAATTCTGTTAGCGTGCTTATTGAGATCTACGTGTGAGAAGTCCCATGAAGTCTTCCACATCCCCCTACATTGCGAAGACTTCTGCCTGAAAAATTGTGACACTGTCACAGAATCATTTGGAATCATTGCTCTTTATATCCATCTTTTTGCGGAGCGACGACAAAAACTTGACTCATTCCTACCTGAAATGATAGCATATCCCCATTCGTCGCCGAGGAACTTATTCGCTTGTGCACTTTAAGGCGTTATAGTCTGTCAATTTGATTCCCACAATTTGACCTCAACTTTAAAAACTTTATGAGCAAGCGTTTTTATTTTTTATTTTTTATTTATTCCCATGACTTTGCCATCGCACCTTGTCGTTGTTGTTTTGCCGGTAAAATTTCCAAACAACCTTTGAAAATGGAGTGGTTTATAGAAATTCAACCTTACGCAGCAAAAAATGATTTCGCTTTGCGGCTTTCCCCGTCTTCCCCGAAGTTGCTGAGGGTGCAAAAATTTGTTTATCAATGAAACGAATGTGTAGACTTGAAAAGTCTGGCTTAACAAGTTCAATTTTACGCGTGCCATAGGCGAAAATGTGTAAGAAATTGTGGATGACAATTTTATGTCCAGAAACATGCGTGATGTACAAGTTGGTTGTGCTACGTTCCCTTTTATTGGAAACAGCTGTAACAAGGTATAAAATTGACATGAGGTGTTAACGAGTTCATTAATTGATGGATGAAGTACCTCCATTAGCACGTTTTATTCTTCTCAGCTCTTTGTCGATGCGTGACACCTGATGAGGGCAAACCTTCATTTCACATTCTGATTTTCAATCGTTATTCACAAGTCATTGGCTTTGGTTGTCTTAGGGTAATGCATGCATAATTCATCACACAATCGATTTGCTTGGGAATGTCTAACAAAAGCTTGAATTAAGAACACATTTGAACCGCTTTCCTAACATTAACTGTCCGTTGTCTTGAACATTTTACACAAAATCAGTGAAGATTTGTTGCTGTGAGTATGTTTTGCTTTCATTCCTTAACCCTTGCAGCTTTTAAGTCGAAGAAGTCGTTGCTCATAATTCCACACAGAAAATTATGACCCGCTTATACTAAATCGCCTAAATTCTTCGCCGGGTAATGTCTGCGTAGACCTGACGTTCACAGAATTAGGTGCGTAGTCCCGTATGAAAGTAGGCAGATATCATCAGTGTACTGTGACTTGACTGTCTACACAAAAGGTTGATTCTGTGAACTTTCCGATCTTAAGGATCGCCATAGTTTCTACTAGTAGTTTCTACTTTGAAGTGTGATAGTCTCATGCTTCCTAGTGAAGATTACGTTGCATACATTTAAAGCATCAGTAGCTCACTTATTTGGTACTACACTTCAGGTTCAGGGTGAACCTAGCCCTCAACAAGCCTTAGGAGTTAGCCCGGGCCTTAGCTTACAACCCCCCAGTTATACGTACTCCAAGTTAGTTGAGGTCCCCTTTTACTTGTGCGGCGCCACCTAAGTCGAGGTCTTCCTCTACTGCGTTGTCCCTCCGGATTAGATTCGAAGACTCTTCGGGCCGGAACGTTATTCACTCAACCATCACAAATGATCAATACCACTTCGATGTCGCTATACAGCTTGTATAATTCGTCGTTGAATCTCCTCCTCCTCCAAAGCCGGTCAACGCAAACGAGACCGAATGTTTTACAAAGAATTTTCCATTCGATGTGATCAAGGGTATCTTCTTCTCCCTTCGATAGAGTCCATGCTTCAGAGCCATAGAGTGGGACTGAGATGATCAAGGTCCTGTTCTTCGGACTTACTATTCAACCCTTCTCCGCCTAAAGAAACAGCTATTGGCTAGAGTTATTTTTCAGATTTGGCTCTGCACCAAGGTAGACAAAGCCTCTTTACTACCTCGAAGTTCTGTCCGATTCGTCGATGTTGAGCGTCCCTTCTTGTTGACAGCAAATACTCACCCATTTTAGTCGCTTCTGTCTCAATACTCGTAAATTCATCGGTGACTGCTCCCTGAGTTCTGCCGATTATATCAATATATCATAAGCATACGCGAGAAGTTGCAAAGGTTTCAAAAGTCTCGGTGAGATCGTTACGGACCTTGATGGAGAACCGACCATTTTCCATCGTCACCCTGCATAAACGGACGAGTTTGGCAGGGATGCCAAAACTAGATACATATGACTATGTATAGCTCGTTCCTATAAATACTGTCATAGGCGGCCTTAGAATCGATAAAGAGATGGTGAATATCGATTCGGATTTCTTGGCTTTTCTCCAGAATCTGCCGAAAGTGTGAAAATTCGATCGATTGTGGTCTTTCCTGGTCTGAAATCACACTGATTGGGGGTGAATGTTAATGAGAGATTTCAGTTCACACAATATGGCGGATAGGATCTTACACATTTTCAAGAGACGCAGTTGAAGGGGTCTCCTTTTTTGTGGATCGGGCTCAAATTCCATTCAACAGGCATACTTTCGTTTGAACAAATCTTGGAGATGAGCTGGTGTATGCTTCCGACCAGTTGCTCACTGAATTAGTGAAAAATAGATCAGTCATCCTAGGTAGGTAGGTAGGTAGAAGTGGTTAAAACTGGTGAACTTTCCAGAGACATAAGTAGCGCGGATGCGCCGTTTTGATACCACAACTCACGTGATTTGGATGTTGATGGGCGTAGCTTGGAGTGAAGTTTTCGTATCCATCCTGCGGAGTTGAGAAACTTGATAATGTTGCTGAATTTTATATTAGAAATCTCAGAAAGTTCCTTGAAAAAGGGTTTTCCGAGAGTGCAAATGCCGGGCAGTCACAAAGATTCCTATGCTGTTTGAGGTAGTAGGGCTGAGGTTAAGTATCTTGCAGGGCTCTCTAATCGCTAGTACCTTCGCCTGGAAGACACTCGAGGAGTCTGGGAAGCGGTTTGATTTGGATGCGTTTAGTTCCACTGAGAAGATACCTTCTCAAACGCCACACTCCATCTTGGAACCTTCGGTGAAGATTGATCCTTGGTAGTTTGATAGGGGTAGGTTATTGTTCCATTTCGTCCTTTCCGGAAGGAGAACCTGAATATTATTATCAAATTTGAGGTTAGGAATCGTGTAGTCAGCTATCCCTAGGCAGCAGGTCAGAGCCTTCCTATGGCCGTAGGGTTTAGAGGACCAAAACCCAGATTCTCTGAGTCTGATAGCACTACACGAAATTATATATTTGATGTGCATGTCCAGGCGCAGTATATGGAGGAGCACGTTAAGAGCTTCAGACGGACTCTATCGAATCGCTCCTGTGGTCCTAATACCCGCTGTTCGTTGGACTCTACTAAGTTTTGTGATGTTGTAAGCATTGATTAAGGCGGGCCACCACACAAGCAAACCATAAGTAAGCATTGAAAGACATCCTATTTGTATCCAGATTCAGTGTTAAAGTTGAAGGCAATGACTTTGTCTATCTATACACCTCCAACAATCTACGATCCATTGCCATCTTCCCTCTTTCGTCCTCTCGTGACTTGTTTTCGTCTTCTAATATCTACCACCAATTTTTATTTTTTTTTTATTTTTTTATTTTTTATTTTTTTTTTTTTTCAGAATGAACAGGTTGTGAGCATCGTGAGTGTATTATTTTTCAATGTTTTCTCTTGTATAATCGTGTCCTTATTTTCCTTAATTAATATTTTTAATCCAGATTTAATTGTATTGAAAAATTGTATTTTGTATAAACAAATGTTTTTTGTCATTCTGTTTCTATTTTGTTATGTATGTGAATGTATGAATAAACCTTTCAATTCTTATTCTATTCGTCTTTTGCATCTTGGTGTCCTTTCTCTCTGTTTACTTTCTAAGTAATTAAATGTTTATATAAGTTCAACATCTTCATCAACATTGTTACCGCCTGTACATCATCATCAACATTAACAATAAAAACATCAGCTGTGGCTTTATTCTTTCGTAACTTTTTTAAGTTGACACATTAACATTGACCCAGTTTCCCAGGTCTTCCTTATAATTGCTTTTGTTTACACAAATATAATGGAAGAACTGTCTCATGTAAATGAGAGGGACAAAGGGGTTGAGCTTTCAGTTCTTTTTTCTGATTTTAATTTGCAATTAACACTTATATATGTGACATGAGGTGACATTTCAGGAAATGTTTCTTGTCCCTTAGGGGATAAAGCAATGTGCTTGGGTTTAATCTTGGAAAATGTATGATGGTACCCATCCTTATGAAGCAACAAAAATAACATAACATACCTCATTTGACCAATAAACACTCCTCTCATCATGCCACACATCCATGATTAACCACTGAAGTGTTGGAAACGAGTTCATCCCCTTCATCACCATAATATACCATCACTTCATCATTGGCATGAATAACAAACACCCAACAACGTTCATACAATACAAAATCAATTTGTATTTCTTTTTTCCTGTTCCTACTAACCCACTAATCCCGTCTGACAAGAGAGCACCCACTCACTACGATGACATCGATTAGAAAAAAAAAATTCTTTTGCAAAACACCGATCCACAACTTTTTTTTTTTGTTTGTTTCTTCTTCTTTCTCTTTTGTACATTCTTTTTTCTACATCACTGTTGTGGCCAATTCTGGAACAATACAGGTACAACAATTGGCCAGCAGTATTTATCAGGAATTTGAACGTATGATACATCGCTATGACGAGGATGTTGTAAAGAATTTAATGCCACTTCTGGTGAATGTCTTGGAGTGCTTAGATGCATCGTATCGGATTAATCAGGAGCAAGATGTTGAAGTGGAATTACTACGAGAGGATAATGAACAGCTAGTCACACAGTATGAGAGAGAGAAAAGTGCAAGGAAGCAATCAGAACAGAAGGTGAGACAATTCTGATCAACAATTTCTAAAAAACAGACTAAACTTTGATTTTCATTTTAGCTCTTGGAAGCCGAAGACTTAGCCGAAACAGAAAATAAGGAGTTAGCAAGTAGATTAGAATCATTAGAAAGTATTGTAAGAATGCTGGAGTTAAAGCACAAGAATAGTTTGGAGCATTCTAGTCGATTGGAAGAGCGTGAAGCCGATCTTAAAAAGGTAAGCTTGAGTTGAATGTTTCTACTGTTCCTAATTAAAGTTATCCTTGTTATTACAGGAATATAACAAACTACATGATCGATATACAGAACTCTTTAAAACACATGTGGATTATATGGAACGTACCAAAATGCTAATGGGTTCAACTCATTCACAAATGAGCTCGGCTTCGGAGAGACTGGAAGTCAATAGAGCCAGGTTAAATCCTATTGTTCGGTAATTCTGTTACGATTTTTATTTCTTTTTAACTTTTCGTTAGTATTTAAGTTTTAGTCTAAAGCATCTTGCATGGGACATTCAGCAGGGATATGCCTTCTTTAGAAATTTGTGGATCCAGCCGATGTACATGCTTACGTTAACACAAATTCGGTTCATGATCCCTACCAAAATATCAATATTTGAAAAGCTCCGATGGCAAGCTATTAAGACCGATGGCAACTTCTTAATACATCCACCAACTGGTTGTTGCCCATATAGTAGCTGCAGGAAATGCGCTTCTTAAACATTAATATTCCTTGCAATGCTTTAGTTCCCTATTTCGAAGAGGCTGTGACCTAAGTCGCTCTTTCTATCTCATTCAGGTGTTTTTAGGGGCTTGATCATAAATTTTATTATCAACGTGTGCCGCAGTTTATTTTCGCTTGTCGACTGAGTTTCGAAAAGGCCCACAATCATACAATGCTCATAGTCGACGATTACTTACTTATGTACTTACTACGGATGGCGCTACACACCGGAGTTGATGTAAGCCAACGAGTGTCTCCAGCTAGCTCGATTGTTAGCTAATTCTGCACAGGCACTAACAGGAATCTCTCAATAGGGAATAGAATAGATTCATGAAGATCCGAGTGAAGCGGCACTATCCATCACGCTGCTCGACTCCGGCATCAAGGGAGTAACCATCAACATATTCACGGAAAGTCAAGCAGCGCTCAAAGCACTGAGTTCCCATAACGTCAACTCAAAGGCCGTTTTAGGCTGCTTCAATGCTCTCCAAGACCTCTCAAAGCGTAACAAAGTCAAGCTCTGGTGGGTACCAGAGCACAGAGGCATTGAAGGCAATGAAATCGCAGACCAACTTGCCAGAAAAGGCTCTTCAGAAAGGTATATAGGTGCCGAACCTTTCTGCGGCATCCCTACTTCCGCGTTCAGAATGAGTCTGGACAGCTGGGAAAAACGGAACCTTCTATCATACTGGAACAATATTCAGGACTTAGACAGGCTAAAAGAGCCTTCCAACCCCTGAACAAAACCACAAAAAATATCCTCAATTATAAAAGGGACGATATCAGAAGACTTGCCGGCTTCCTCACCGGTCACTGCAGCCTCGGATATCACTTACACAAACTTAATATAGTTCAGGAATTTGAATGCAGACTTTGCTTTATTTCCACACACTGCCTATGCAAGTCGCGTGGTCTTTCTCTTACGCCATGTGCCATTCCTTCGCAGTGTTTCGAAAATTCTTCGGTCTCAACCATCTTAGTCGGTGTCGTTGAACAGGCCATACAGTTCGTCGTTGTATCTCTCCTTCACCCGAAGGATTTTTCTCTCAAAACAACCGAGGGCAACCTCATTTATTCTTGATAAGGTCTACGCTATAGAGCAGGATTGGGATGATCAAGTCTGGTATAGAATTACTTTATTTTTTGTTGTCTTTAGAGAGCTTTGCTAGTCAATTGCTTCCTTAGCCCAAAGAAACAGCGATTGGGGAGAATTGTATTGCGTTTGATCTCAGTAATGAGACTTGCCTGGGGCATAGACAGACGAAGTTTCTAACTACATAAAAGTTAAATCTGTCTAGAGTGACCTTCTGTCCAAAATATCGCTGTTGGGTGTCACTTTTCATTGAAGACATGGATTTTATTTTACCCTCGTTGAGCATTGAACACATTTTCGCCTCTTCCGTCTCAATACTCACGAACACGATTATCACTAGGCTCTACCTTACGACAAGATAGAGTAGCTACTTTCACATATTATATAGCGAAAAAGTTGTTGGGATTCCATTTCCATAGCAAGCCTAGTAGTGCAACTCTCTTCAAATTCAGTTTCCGAAACTTAAAGTCCTTTTAAGACGATCCAAGCACTTGCTTTCTTTTCCTTTTTTTTAAATTTTTTATTCATCCTCGTATCATTGAAAAACATATCAACAAAGTGACAATTGCGAGTAGAAAATTTCATAATAACAATTGTTTTCTTCTTAAAAATAGATCCTCTGGACCTGTTTCGTATGGTTTTGCCTCACTGGACAACTCAACAATGTTGGACACTGAAACAATCTGCAGCGTGGGAAGCAATTCCGATGATTCAGGCCCACCATCACTTCAAAACGAACTAGAAAATGTTCATACAATGGAACGTTCCGCCGAAACAGACACCCTACATCACATCAACCAAGCCACATCGCCCCAAAGCGATGATAGTCCAATTGTGCCAAATGTTCCATCGAATGGTAATAATTATAAACTAGCACTCTTCAAGTTAAACATACTAATGGGGTTCATAACATATTATTTTTCTCTCTTTTTTTCTTTTTCCAAACTCCGATACTCTTCCAACTAATTAATTTTCTAATTTCACACCAAAAAAAACCAAACACATTTTATATTTTCTTTTGTTAATAACAAATCTTGGTTTGCGATTTGATAATCCTCTCCAAAAACATTAAATAAACTTAATTAGTTGGTCGAACTACAACCAAAAAGGAACAACGTTCCGCGAATACACTCTATCAAGAGTTGTCATTTCAGGACAATGAAGAGAGCGAAGAGCATGAGGTCACAGGTGAGTCTATCTGTTCTTCGTTCTCAATGTGGCGCTTAACTCAATTAACCGAGTTGCACGTTCGTTATGTTTATTTTCTTTTTCTTTCGTTGTATTATGTATCTTAACCAGCATCTAACAATGATTTTTCTTTTTTTCTTTTTTTTATATTTCGTTTCCTTATTCTTTGTAATATTTGTGAAACAATGTTTTAACGACCCTTCCATCAACAATAGGCAGCTGGGTGCATCCTGGGGAATACGCTTCTTCAGGTAGGTGTCGTCTCTATTTAATCGGATTTGTTTATATCATTTGTAAATACATCAAGCACTCTTTTGATGCTCACATATAAACTTGAATCAAAATCCAAAATATAAACACCAATCCTTACATGAATCCTCCTTACTAACCAAAAAAAAAAAAAAAAAATTGAACTTTTCTTTAAAAAAATAATAAACTTACTCCTCTCTCAAAATCAAACACCGTCCTCATCGTGGATCGCACAATAGCTAATGATAACTACTTTGGTAAGTTAAATTGATCACAATTTTGAAGTAATTTTTCGTAGATTAACTTGGCTTGGGGGTTGATGAAAATGAAAGTGTCTTGGGAGTGAGAGAGATTAAATTCTCACTTTCGATACTGACCCTCTCCAAGTGGTAGTGGTTATTTTGTTTCAGTTGCGTTAAGTTTCCTTTTTTTTTTTTATTCATTATTTCCTTTCCTTTTGGTGCTGGAGTTTTAGTTGAGATATTTTTGTAGCTGTCTTGTTAAAAAGCAAACAATTTGTGATTATAGTCCGGTTGTGTATTAGCACTTGTGGTTAAAAAAAGAAAAATGAAATTCTTCAAGTTCAGTAAATTCATTACAAAGTAGACACGTGGAAGTTATCAACTCCTGCGACATTCTTCGATTCTGTAAGTGTAATCTTTGATGACATGTCTTCATAATCAATCCACAAATGTTGCTCATTTTTAGGGGATGGTTGTCATGGCAAGTCGGATGGTGTTAGATCGCGCGATCTATGCGGCCAATTGATGGATCCTCCATTTGAGCACACAAAATGGTGCGATTTTTACTCGTTCTACAGTTGCCTAACTTACTTCAGGTTTCGCTACATTTCAGAGTGAATCCGGGCTTCAACCAACAAGCCTCTCCAGATAGCCCGGTCTTTACAAACCGCCTTCAGTTATGCACTTCAAGTTGGTTGAGATCCCATTCTACTTGTGGGCGCCACCTTAGGCGAGGTTTTCCTCTACTGCGTTGTTCATCCGGGATAGATTCGGAGTGTTGGTAGTCATCCGGTCTACATGTCCCAGTCAACTCAAACTACCAATGCATAGTTCTTCGATTAGGTCGATGTCACTGTACAGCTAGTATAATTCATCGATGAATTTCCGTATACCGAATATCTTACGAAGAATTTTTCGCTCGAAGCGACCAGGGTGTCTGGGGATGATCAAGGTCTTCTAAAGAGTTTTCTTAGTTCTTCGGGATAGGGTCTTACTACTACTCTATTGCCTTCTCATTCCAAAGAAACAACGATTTTTCGTTTGATTTCTGATGCGATGTCATTTTCAGAAGTGATAGCACAACCAAGGTAGACAAATTCCCTTATTACGTCGAAGTTATAGCCGTCTACTGTGACGTTCTGTCCGCTTCGTCGTTGTTTTTGAGTGTCCCTTCTTGTTGACAGCAAATACTTAGTGTTGCCCTCGTTGATCACTTATCTAATTTTGACCACTTCTGTCTCAATACTCGAGAACGCACCGGTGACAGCTCGCTGAATTTTGCCGATAATATCAATGTCGTCAGCGTACGCGAGTAGTTGCCCAGACTTTTAAAAGATTGTGTCGCTGCTGGTGTTGGCTTGAGCGTTTCGCACAATTCGTTCAAGTATGATGTTGAAGAAGTCGCATGACAGCGCATCACCTTGTCTAAATCTCCTTCCATCCCTCATAATCAAGACCAGGTAGCGACGTTTCCGAAGCAGGCAGTAGAGCTATGACAGCAGAATTGTATAAAATGTGGTCGCTCAGGCTTAGTGCTGACACAACATAAATAAACAGTTTTTGAGGCTCCACCTCTTGGCAGGGAATTCGTCATAAAAAAAGCTCAATCTGCCGCCATTCAGAATTAGCAATTATAAGTGAAGGTCCCTGTCATTGGTGCGAAGAATATAACACGCTCAAAAGAAATGGTTGGGAGAACATGAAAGCATGTGTTCATCCGAAGCAATACTTGATGCTGACACTTATAAGCGCGCGCTGTATGAATTGTTGGGCAGTAAAATCGAATAAAGACACTGGTTCAGCCCAGACTGTGGCGCCATCATAAGTAAAAGGTATAAAACTGGACTAACATTTTAGAAGTAAAACCTTATACACCAATAGCTGGACTTATTGAAGTTCTGGGTTTGAGCTGTGGTCAACATGCGCTTTGTCAGCATAGATACTCCCTCAATCGAACCGAATTCAAAACCCTATACGCCTCGTATTTCACGTTTTAACTTAGTAAAGTGGGATAAGACTTCTAAGACTACACTTAAATAATGCCGTATTCCAATACGCTTCACCGAGCTTATCGAGCTACACGATCTCTTGGTGTTTACATTAATTGTTCGCACTTCTTTGGTTTTTTACTACCATGATTGCAAAACTTTAAGCATACTTTCCAAGAATTACCTATACACACTAGCCTAAACGCAAAGGTAATCACAACGGATGCTGCGTTGACGCCTATGAAGGCGACATGACGTCGGAAACTATTTATCTGTCTTTGTGGCATAGTGCGTCCATCATAAATTCTATACTAAGCTTCCATGTCACACGAATTCGTTGCGCCAGTAATTAATGGAACATGTGAATGCTGCAGCATTCTCAGAGCAACATCTAACAGACTTAGATGTTTCATTTAACTTTGCTGAGACCCAAAGGACATTAGCAATTATGCACTTGAAAATTTCCATTTCATTATCTTCCAACTGATCTCATCCCTCTTCTTACTCCATGTTTTTCATTTCCTTTCATTTGGCTTTAATTCGAAGCACGTTGTGTTTCGCTGTTAATATTGTTTTCAAAAATGTATTTTCCCTTTTACACTCCTTACTGAAAGCAACATCTATCCATTTCAGGAATGGGCAAGGAAGTCGAAAATCTCATCATGGAAAATAACGAGCTACTCGCAACCAAGTATGATGTCCCTTTGTTACTTAAGTCAGCTTGATCTAACATTACTTTGTTTTATCTTGCCTAGAAATGCTCTTAACATCGTAAAAGATGATTTGATTGTAAAAGTTGATGAACTCACTGGTGAAATCGAAATACTTCGCGAAGAACTTAACGCCATGTCGCAGTCGCGCAACAAACTGCGACAGAAAGTCGGTGAGCTGGAGGAAGATCTTAAAAAGACCAAAGAACAAGTCAAACAACAGAGTATGGATGTTAAATGGACTATCGAATGTTGTCAACTAATTGGGCAATTGTTTCATATTTTTCAGATGACTCAGAACAGGAAGAGAGTGATGTTCCAATGGCTCAACGTAAGCGTTTTACTCGCGTAGAGATGGCAATGGTGCTAATGGAGAGGAATCAAGTACAAAAAGGCTTGCATTACAAAATGAGCATATTGGAAGTAATTTCTTGTCTTTTTTAGTATAAGGAACGTTTGATGGAACTTCAAGAAGCAGTTCGTTTAACTGAAATCCTCCGTGCTACCAAAACCATAGAAAAACCCAAACAGGGAATCTGGAAGTATTTTAATAGCCTTTTCACGTGAGTTTCAGTTGTTCGCCGTTTGATCTAAATGAAATATTAATTTAGTGAATCTTCATCTCAATCAACAGTTCCTCAAATCGACCCCAGGATCGGGACCCCGGACAGGGAGGGGGGCCGATTTTTCGCTACAACAGCCCCTCTCACAGTCACGGATCTCCCAGTCGAAATAGCGACAATCGCCTTGCCATAACATCAGGGAATCACCCACCTGCTAGTGCTGGTTTAGCCAATGCTCTGATTTTAGCGAAAGATTTCAGCGAAGAGGGAACTTCAGAGCGTGCAAATGCACGTCGGAAAGAACAGTATCGACAGTTGAGGGCACATGTCCAGAAGGAGGACGGTCGACTGCATGCGTACGGTTGGAGTTTGCCGATAAATAAATCGAATCAAGAGCATCATAATCGACATTCGGGTGGGGTACCTGTTCCAGTTTACTGCAATCCTTTGGCAGAGGCCAGTCCACACATGAAGGTGTTCTGTGCTGCTGGAGTGAATCTCAATGGAGGTTTCAATAAGGATGGTGGTTCTGTGATAGGAGCGACTATATTCTATTCCAGACCGACGGCGAAAATCACCGAGATCACTAGTCCGACGACGGAACTAAGTGGTCAGGAATCGTTGGAACGTCAGCTCAATATGTCTTTGGATGGAGAGGATCCAGAGACTCAACTTAGCTCGTATGTATGGGTATGTACGAGTACTCATGCTGCCAGTACGGTGACTGTGGTGGATGCTAATGACCCATCGAACGTGCTGGATGCGTTCCCAATTTGTCAGTCACATTTGTTGTGCATTGCTTCGGTGCCAGGTGCCATGGAGAAAGATTATGCGTTGTTAGAGAACTCGGAGGTGCTTAAGGCTGGCGAGACACTAGAGAAACCAGGAGAAGGCCCAGAGATGCTGGGAAATGTGGAATATATAAGGGTTCGACCGAAACCCGATCAAAATCGGAACACAGAAACCAAAGAGCCAGAGAATGGCATGGAGGCTAGTGTTAACTCCATTAACGGTAGTGCTGAGGTGGAAGAGAAGGCAAAGGAAGCTGTAGAGAAATCGAATTCAAATGAAAGTGATGATACAACGGCAGTGACGGAACCCAAAATCCCTTCCGATTCACCCCTGCATCACTTTGTTATTGCCGGAGGAGTAGCTAAAACGAATGGAGTAGCAGAAACCACCACCACAAATAACAACAATACCAGTGCTCAACTGGCATTCTCGCGGCCAGTTAATCCAATTCTCGGCACTCAAGATCGACAAAATGAGCCACCAATGACTTCGGTAGCTCCGACGATGTGGTTGGGCGCCCAGGACGGTATGCTCTATGTGCACAGTAGCGTAGGGCGGTGGCATGAATGTCTGCACAAGGTGCTCCTGCCCGACGCTGTGTTGGGCATAGTGCACGTTGAGTCTCGGGTGGTAGTTGCCCTAGCAAATGGACAGATTGCTGTTTTTCGCCGGCAGACTGACGGACAGTGGGATCTAAATAGCTACCACCTGGTGACGCTGGGCGACCACCACCAGTCGATTCGATGCTTGTGTGTGGTAGCCGATAAAATCTGGGCTGCACACCGCAATAAGATTCACATTGTGGATCCCGTTTCTCTTAATGTTGTTCATACGCTGGAAGCTCATCCGCGAAAGGAAAGTCAAGTGCGACAGATGGCTGCCACTGGTCTGGGAGTGTGGGTTTCAATTAGGTAAGAATCAATTACATGTCTTAGGTGTGACTGCATAGCTAAGATAATTTCATTTAGATTGGATTCCACACTTCGACTGTATCATGCCCATACATTCGAACACATCCAGGATGTGGACATTGAGCCGTATGTTTCGAAAATGCTTGGCACTGGAAAACTAGGCTTTTCATTTGTGAGAATTACAGCACTAATGGTCTCGTGCAATCGTTTGTGGATTGGAACGAGCAATGGAGTAATTATATCGGTGCCACTCACCGAGGGACCACTGAAGCCATGTTAGTACACAACAGTTTATTTATTTGTATGCATGGGATAATGGTTTCCATTTGTATTTTTCAGCTTCAGCGGTCAATGGATTGATTCCACGTTGTGGCATGGCCAATGCGCAGTTATCCTTCCATGGCCATCGGGACGCAGTGAAATTCTTTGTTTCAGTGCCGATGTCACAACAACCGGAAAATCATTTACAGTTTACAAACAAACGGCCCGATATGCTAGTCATGTGTGGTGGGGAGGGATATATTGATTTTAGACAAGGTAAGTGCAATTTTAAAGACTTTGTATGGATCTTGATTGTTTGTAGTCGAGGCGAATGCTTTTTGTTGTAACGTGGAATGGGTATTTTTATTTCCTGTCACAGCATATTAAACAAAACTTTTGCTTTCCTATTTTATTGTCCACATCGAGTTCAGTAGGGAATTTTTCGTATTTCTTCGGTTCTATATTGTTGATCATTTAATACAGGTCCTTGTTGAAAGTCATCGATTGCAAGCAAAAAAGAAAAACTTACGTTGACGCTACAGTTAGGTCTGGGCATTCGACAACAAGCCTTTTTCTTCAATTGTGAACTGCTAGTTGGTTGAGGTTCTTTTTCACTTGCGCATGCCATCGTAGACAAGATCTGACTCTTTTATGTAGTCGCTCTGGGATTGAAAACACTTAAACAATACATCTGCAGTCCAAATAATCACCATTCTTTTCCAAAGATGGAGGAGGTGGACCCGTTCGGAATAGCTTAGCAGAAATGTCATCAATCTGTCATTCAGTCTCTTCAGTTTGGAGTGCATTCCAAGATTCTTCGAGTCGGAGCGCTAATGTGCATCGGGTCTACTTTTCCAGCCATATTAGTTGGTGTATCTTGATTCTTCTGACTATGTCGCATTCCTTCGCACTATTAAGCAGGACTGGGAAGATAAGGGTTTTGTATATGGTAATTTGAATTGTTCGAGGCAAGGCTTTGGCACTTAATTGCCTTTTAAGCGTATTGTCGGCGTATATGAGTTATTGTACGGGCTTTTGAAAGATTGTGCCTCTGGTATTGGCGTGTTTTTGGTTTTCCTAATGGTGGCGTTTGTACTTTCGCTGCAATAACAATGTCTTTCATCGATTGCAAAGCGAGCAGTTGATTAAGCGTCCAACTGAACCACAGTCGTCTTATCGCATCCTAAGAAGTAAAAACTTAGTGTTATCATGTTTCGTCTTGCTGTCAATAAGCCCTAACCAGTGGTATCGATGGTCTTACCAAACAATTCGAACAAATTTTCTTATCGTGTAGAGTATTTGCCTGAGACAGTGTAGCCTTCCATCACAGACGTGCTGATTCCAGTAGACCAACGCTTCTGGCATCCACTTGGTCTTTGTATGGAGGTTCGGTTTCCCTTTTTGTCTTGGTTGAGCACTGTTGTCCATTCGCTTCCAGTCCATTCCATTACTTCAGAGTGGTGTCGTGTTCTTTTCCCATTTCGTAATTGGCTTTTTTTATTTTTATTTTCCTGTTGCGGGTGGACTCTTGCATGCCGGTGAGGCTTTTCATCAGGTTTGTATAGTTTCATGAGGGTATCTTTGGTCTTTCTCTTTCTTTTTTGTTTTGAGTACCTTTTCTATGTAAGCAGGCGCATACTCGATTCCAACTCTGGTCGATTGGTAACATTTTTGTGGCTATCTTGTCCGGGGTTATAATGCCAATCACTGATTCCAGTGCTCTTCTTTCAGCTTCCCATTTACTGCAGGCGAAGAATGTGTGGTTTATGTCGTCCGCTTGAGAGTCGCCGTCTTGGCAAGCTGGACTATTTATTTTGCCCATCTTGTTGAAGTACCCATGTCCGATTAGAAACTGGGTGAAGTTATAGTTTACCTCTCCGTGTTCCCATCCCTTCCATCCAGTAACGTTTGGGATCAGTCTCGCGGTCCATCGCCCTCTGTTTTCTGAGCTCCATTTCTCTTGCCATTCCTGTTTTGTTGCTTCTTCTATTGATGAACTCCTTAACTACTTCGAAACCTCCAAATCTCCACTCTGCAACCTTAAGGCCAAAATTAATTAGAAGCAAACAACAGGTGGAAATCACGAACCACCTGTGAAATATCAAGAAGGCTGTGATCAGGGTATGATAAGATAAAAACCAGCGAACTCCTGCAAAAGGACAGGAAATCTCTGTCGATACTAATAGGAGTGCCTACTGGCCACAACATGTTAAAATATCATACGGAAAAACTACGTCTAAGCGACGATGATATCTGCAGAGGATGCGGTGATGAGGAGGCTCATGAGGACACGGCCCATTTCTTCTGTCACTTCTTCTGCTAACTCAGAAGCAAATTCTTCTTTGACCATATCGATGAGCTATCAGATGGATCACCGTCAAAACTGCTCAAATTTGTCAGGGCGTTCGGATGGCTAGAAACAAAACGATAATACCGTGGTAGGAAACAAATCATGGGTCCAAATGGACCTAAGTGTGATGATGATGTAATCATTCTTAATAGCCCGCTAACTTAACCTAACTACTTCGATGTTCTAGTCATCAACAAGTGACATTCTGTTCTATGCCGTGGACTGATGCTGCTTTGTTCGTTGAGAGCATATACCATGAATCGCCGTGAAAGCCTCGTATCACAGACAGCTGGATTGATTTGTGCAAGACAATGCCGTACGGGTATTTTCCAATAAAACCATCAAAATTCCACTCGCAATCTAAAAGCATTCGCCTGTTAGACCGCGCTGCTTGAAGGGTTGTTTTTTTTTTTAGAAAGATACGCTTCAGTTGGTTTTAATTTATCCCATTTCCAAAACTAGTCTAGAACTTAGCCGTAGTATTTGTTGACATTATTCATAATCGTACATTTTTCTTTTCTTTTTTCTTTTTTTATTTACAAACTTTATCATTAAAAAAACCAAAATTTAAATACAAAACAAAAAAATATATCAGTTCAAGAAAAGCATGCAGCCGATGCGTGCGACAATGCGGCACATTTGATAGTTTGGCGAATTGATACGTAAGAATTTGTTTTATTTTCTTTAGTTTCTAATTTGTTTACGTTCTTTTTTTTTTAAATAAAACACGAAAGTATTAACTTTTTAACTTTCGTTTAATGTTATTAATTTTAAAATTGAAAACAATGCTACTCTGCTGTGGCTGTATGTTGTTGTTTATAATTTTTTATTTTTTTTTTTGTTTTTTTGTTTACTTTTGTTGTTTAGAACTTACAATTTATGAACGTGGTCTCAAAATTAATAAAATTAAAAAAACAATAAAGTGTAATACTCATTAGAAAGTAAATTGAGAGAATGAGAAAGTGTGAGAGAGAGAGAGAGAGAGAAGAGACAAACTCTAAAATTGTTGGTCCCGAAAGGATTTAAAAACTACACAACAAACAAAACAAAAAGGTTTATAACATTATTCTTTCTTTCTTTTGTTGTTGCTTTGTTTATTTTTCTGTTTCTTTGAAACATGTTTCGTTCTATTTTTTTTTTTTTGTATAGTTTAACAAAACGTATTTGTTCTATTTTAATCGGTTGCTTTTTTGAAAAAAAATTTGCCCAAGACAAATGTTTAAAGACGAAAACACAAATATGCCGTTTATTGCCGTACATATATTATATATTTTTTAACGCAATGCAATTAGCACGTAGATTAAATTACATTAGATATTTTGAAACGCACAACAGCACACTATGCAGAGGTAAAACTTGGTTTTTATTTTTTGTGTTTTTCTATCTATTTGTACGGAGAGTTGTAGATATTTTAAGCTTTTGATGTATTCGTAAATTTTTTTTTAGTTCTAAATGCATGAGTATTTTTTAGAATACTTTTCCAAGGCACTTATAGTAACCTTTATAACTCATCTTGATGATGAACTTAAACCTTTTTGACATCACTTCACTCAGTGTGCACAGTTCATCGTTCTTTGAAAGAAATTTTGTTCGCTACAATTGATAGTCAGGGTATGATCGACAGTGTATTTGTTCGGGAACCACAATTTTCTGCCCAATTTTGGAAGATGTACGAGTAAAATCTACATACCGCTAGCGAAATTGCCAAATTGATCGGATGGTTGACGAAAGTTACGCGGAATGTGTCAGTACATTTGTTATAAGCCTCGTACTCAACGTCCTTCACATCGGCTTCTACTGTAACATGTTTACCCCAACCAACTCAGTCTAGATATCTGGTCTGTCGCTGTTGTACGTACATATGAAAGTCTATTAGGACGTGCTGTACTTCGATGTCATAGGTGATTGTGGGTCCGAGGACGCCTGAGTCAATTTTATATACCGTCTTCTTTCGGGTACACTGCTTACGTTTTCGCTCCGCCAGTATCTTGGCTGCTCTTTTTGATTTCCCAGAATCGTCTTCTCTGTCGCTACGTTTAGCTTGTCGGTATCTTCAGTATTTTTGATCTGCCTTCAGGCTCTGCAACCCGTTTGATAGCACGAATATCTAGCTATGAATTAAGATACTTAATTCAACGGTATCACAATCTGTTCAAACTCCAAGCAACGTGCGGTGAGTCGACGACAATCAGCTAAATTCTGTACATTTTTGTGACGTGTATTAGGCAAATCTACTCAACTGCTATGATTACCTCTAGAATCCCCGATAAATTGAACCGACTTGGGCGATGACACTTGGAAATGGTAAAAACTGATGCTCTAGCCAGCGTAGTTAGGTATGAAAGTCTATGAACGTACACACGCATCATGTTGTAGTTGGAAACCTCGTCATTTCCTGCAAACTTAAGCCATGTGTGCGGACATCGATTCATAAGCATGTCTTTCTTCTTCCTGAAAATGCATCCATTTGAGAATCACAGCCAGAAGGTGATATTCACTAATTGCTTGGTTGCAACGTTGTACGTTCGCTAATCCAAATTTGATTTAAATCCTTTGGCAGCTGAAAATATTATGTCTTCTGTCGGACACACATAGTACAGCTGTTTCCTCGTCCTCTAGACATAGCCTGCAGTTATCATCTTCTTCAGATTGTACCTAAAGGTTCCATGCTCTGCGGACAACGTATTTCCCGTCAAGAATGGATGCGGTTGCCCTCGGTTATTTTGAGAGAAAAATCTGTCCGGCAATCTACAGACCCATCTGTATAGATGGAGTGTGGAGGAGGAGTTACAACGATAGTCCAAACTCAACGATTAAGGTAGCTGGAACATGTAGAGTGGTTTCACACCAGCGGTCCGGCTTAGAAAGTCTTCGAGTACACCCCATGGGAAGGGGCAGAAGAGTTAGTACAAATAATGAGCAATGACAAACCTCATGAAAAGCCGTTCATAGTCTAAAGGTTGTAGGGACTGTACGTCCATTTGTGTAAAAAATATATAAAACACAAACACCACATGAATTGTTGCGAGAAGCTAGGCTTTGCTTCTTTACGAGAATTGTATTTTTATCCACATAAGATAAATCTCAGATGGAATCCAACTTATTTAACATCGTGTCTGTCATTTATATATATGTCATCGTCCTGTCCTACTCTATCCGAAAGTACTTATTGTCCCAAGCTAATCGTATCAGTTGAGAACAAGTTTTGATTCCGTCCTATCCTACCACTTTATTCTTGACAACGGCTTAAAAAGGGGGCAACCATCAACATATTCACCTATAGCCCTCAAAAGTACTGAGCTCCCATTACTGCAACTGAAAAACCGTTTCAGGCTGTTTCAATGCTCTCCAAGACATTTCTAAGCGAAATAAAGTCAAACTCTGGTGGTAGACCAACTTGCGAGGAAAGGTTCTTCTGAAAGATGCATAGGCGCTGAAGCCTTCTGCGGTATCTCTACTTCAGGTTTCAGAACGAGTCTGGACAGCTGGGAAAAACTGAACTTATTGTCCTGTTGGAACAACATTCAGGCACTATGTGAGTGCGTAGCTGTCTGCAGTCAGGAAACGCTTGTCCTAACACCGAAAGACATTCGTAATGCCTCGACTGGAGATATCCTCAACTTCATTAGGAAGATCGAAGATCTTCTAGTCTAACTGGCTCCAGGTAAAATAGATGCTTTAAGTCGCAGTGCCAATCTTCACCACTTTGTTACCTTTGAGTGCCTTGATCTCGATGGTGATTTTTTTAAATTTCTAACTTAGTTACTTAACAGGGCAGCGATCCTTGGAGGGTCTGAGCCTGAACTAATGCCGCTTTCCATCCTTTACGGTCCCGGGCACGCTGCTTCCAGTTTACTAGACCAAGGTTTCTGGCGTCCGCGGTTGCCTGATCTTTAAACCGGAGCTTCGTTCTTCCTCTTGTTCTAACAGATTGGTTATATTTTTTTGTTTATATTTTTGTTAACGGTGTGGCACGTACTGTACCTTCTTTTTTTTTAAATTAAAACACATCTCATAAATAATTGTTTTTTTCTTTATGTAATAATCTTTTTGTGGTGGAAATTTGAATAAATAAACGCTAGTCAAACAAATTTTACTTTTACAATTCGCTTAACAAAATTCCACTTCATAATCCTTTTGCAGGTGACAATGACATGGAAAGCAGTATTCACTTGGAACCCAATCAGACGATTGAGAATCGAGGTGACAAGAGCTACTTGATTGTGTGGCACGTCAGTCAACGTTAGAGACAACCATTTTTTTTTACATCACCCTGCCACACACTATTCCCATTAAAAAAAAGAAAAGAAAGAACATCCCTTATATATTTAACACCCGATTTTAATATTAACAATTTAATAACAACAAACTGAGTAAATTAGTTTTATAGTGACAAAAAAGAAAAAAATAAAACACACACACTCAGCAACTATACAGTAAATAGTTATGTGGAGAAAATTGCTTTAACATTTATTTAAGAAAAGAAAATGCTAATTAATGATAATCGCAAATAGAAAAACAAAAAAAAAAAAATTTAAAAAGCTTCTCTAATAATTATTTGTATTTAAGTTTTTTTGTAAAATATGTTTTCCCCTATTTTGTTTTTATTATTTATTAAGTCATTTGTTTAAACAACAAACAAAGTACCGAAGTGATCACTTGTTGTGCAATGCAACTTACCTTTTAGTTTAATCAAAATTCCTTATATTTTCAAAACTATGGTGTACTAAACAAAAAAAAAAAAAGACATTTTATAAACAATTGTTTTATCGTGAATGAAAATTAGAATAGAAAATGTATATTATCCGGATTTGAGATGAGAAAAGGAGAAAGCCAAATGGGCGATGAGTGTTACCATATTAATTCTTATTTTGTAAAATTTTATTTCCTCCTCAGCTCCTGGGACCCTTTTTTTAAACGATCAGTTCAGTTTTAGTTGAGCTATCAGTTAACTGAAACTTATGAAACTCTCATCAATTTTCAGTTCACTTGTCAGTTAAAATGATGTGTTCATTGGCACTGTATTTGAATTTTTTGTGCGTCCTTCAACTGAACTGAAACTGATCGTTTAAAAGGGTCCTCAAAAGTAAAACGACAGTGTTTATACTTTATTTTTTGTTTTGTTTTGTTATTTTTAGTTATTATTTTATTTGTAAGATTGTCCCCTAAGATATTTATTAAAACAAAAAGAAAGAAAACAAAGTATTTATTAAAAATATAATTCTCTGTTTTATTTATTTATATTTGTAAACTTTAATTGTGCATTGTGTTATCACGCCTCATGGGTGACACGTGACAATGACAATGCCAAAGTGTTCCCGCTTATTTTCAATGGTCATCTGGGGCCAAAATCGTCTCTTCCGTGATCGTATAACTCGTCACGTAAAAATATAATTATCGTTTCTACGTAATAATGCTCGTTTTTACGTGACGAGTTATACGATCACCGAAGAGACGATTTAGTCCCTGTTTTGACCACCGGCTTTTTTTTTTCAACTTTTAAGCAGCGTGTGTATGCGTATTTATTTGTTTAATGGGCTGAGGGACCGCTGACCGCTGCTTCCTTACTCAAAATCCACTGCAACTAGCTGGGCATGTGCAGACTCTGATCAAGAAACTATAGAGCGCTTCTTGTGCACGTAGCACATTAGCAGGGGATTCATCTGCCCAGAAGTAGTTGACCATTTATCTACCATCACGATCCTGGGCCCCTACTCTGTATTGCGATTCTAAAGTTAGGATCGTTTAAAAGCGGACATTTTGTATGGATTTTATGAATTGCATACAAAATGTGCGCTTTCGAACGATCTGAACTATAGAATCGCAATACAGAGTAGGGGCACTGAAGTTCTTCCATGACCTCGATCTTGCTGAAAATCACAAACAGTTTAAGGAAAATTTCTCGGCACAAAAGTTCTTTGAGGTGGCAGTGCTTCTTTTTTTTTGGTTCTAGTTTGATTGTAAGCACAGAAACGAAATTGTTGACATTTGGGATACTTTAAGGTCATTTCCAGTTGGTAATTTGAGTTATCCTTCTTGTATGTACATATGTATATTTGGCACGACAGCTCATGGAGAGCCAAGGCCTAGCTTCTCACAACCATTCATGTTATCCTTCTAAGAAAGAAATAAAGTTTTGTACTGAAGAATTTCGGCACTATCTAATGAATGCAGTTGTTGCAGTCTCGCTCGAATTAAGGCCACTATTGGCCGAGATATGCTTGTTTAATAAGCAAAACTGCTCTTGTTTGACCCGCGAAGTGAGAAAAACTAATTCCTTTAGTTTTTTATACGGATCTTCCACCTGTATGTGATTATACTGACAGCCAGCATGCGCCATTAGACCATTCTGATATAACGATCTCGAGGAACATTCGTCAACCTACTTGTCGAGCTACTTGGAGCTTCGAATAAAACGTAAAAGACGATGGACATTTCCATGTGTCAGATCGCAGAGTGAGTTAAAAAGAATGCTCACAAATAGACCTTCTTTTGAGAGGGAGGATAGGGTGAATTTAAAAAAAACGTAACTACAACACCCGTATTCGTAAAGGCAGATTTTCAGTCGAACTTTCCTAGCCGAACAGCAGTACCTCCTGATCATAAACGCCAAGTCACCGTCAGCGTGATGATGATTCTGACTGCAGATCTTCATCTTGACTGCACATATTCGTGGAAGTGGTAGCGTTCAAAAACGCATAAGAAAAGAAATTCAATTGTACTTGCGTACTTCTCCTTGACTCGGTCGGTACAGCTCCTACAGAGGTAATTTTAGAAGATGGCTAGCCTTGTTGCGCACTTGTCTAAAAGATGGTGTCCGGTGATGCCACCTATTGTTGTGGTGATGTGCAATCTGTTAAGTGAAATTAAGCTCCTGGAAGGTTACAGATCCACCTTGGGCCTAATCTGCTTGGTAGTTTCAAGGTTCATCTTGCTGAATGCGTCATTAGCTTGCATAGAGTGACGTGCATGCCGAGATTTGGCATTCCTGGTGAAATTGGTTTTATTACGCTTGGCGAGTTCATCAGCCTAACCAGTTCCATGGTATGTTTCTAGTGCAATCTGTTGAGCGAAATTAAGCTCCTAGAGGATTTCAGATCCATCTTGGGCCTTATCTGGCCCATCTGGTAGTTTCAAGGTTCATCATTAGCTTGCATAGAGTGACGTGCATGCCGAGATTTGGCATTCCTGGTGAAATTGGTATTATTACGCTTGGCGAGTTCATCAGCCTAATCAGTTCCATGGTATTTTTCTAGTGCAATCTGTTAAGCGAAATTTAGCTCCTAGATGGTTTCAGATCCCTCTGCAACGTGGGACTCGGCATCACCTGGAATACGCTGAAGTGGTTAGGAAGGCGGAAGAAGAGTGAAGTATTTAGTTTGTCGGAGAAAACACTCGCTCCTACACCATATTTAGTGTTAAAGTCATCCGTTTCGAATGATAAGTGCTCCTCCGAGGGGATGCCATCATTTTGAAAGGTTCTGTTACAGATAATACTGCATTCGAATCTCAGCAAGACAACCAACCAACTGCAGCAGGTAACGGAAAATTTAACTACCACTTTTTCTATTGTTGATACAGTGTTCTCTGGTAGCTGCCTTGCGAGTTTTTCTGATTTATTTAGGCACTTAAGAGGGGAAGTTAACTATCCGTACCCGCTTACATTCCTGACAAGTTTTGAAGCCCCAAATTTTTGGTTAACAATGTGGGTAACGCTGCTAAGCGAGGGATTACGTATCCGGGTATTACTGTATCTATCTACCTTATGGATGGTTCTAAGCTTCATTAATTTCTATAATCAATTGCTGCTTATCTTTCATAATTAACATACATAGTACGAGCCATAGTATAAGCTTTTTTTTTTTTAATATATACTTAAGGCGTTCATATACATAAAACTATAAACATGAAATGATCTCATTGAATATATATATATATTTACAAAAAGATAAACCAAACTATGTATTTCAATTTTTCATTTAAGGCATACTTGTGAAAAGGCATACAATAATAAAAAATATATAATTAAAGTGATAATTTTATAAACATATTTTCCATTAGAAATTTTTAGATATATTTACAACAAAAAAAAAGAAAAGTTCTTGTGTTACAATGTTTTGCATATTTTTGTTTTGTTTTTATTTTTTTCATATTAAAACAATTTGGACAAAACGATTAATAACAATTAAGAAGTATTATTCTTATAATGTTAACGCTGTAACGCTATCTGTTTTTGTACATAGAAAATGAAATAATAAAGTCAATGGGAAAACAAGCTCAGCCGAACTTCTTTTATGACAAATACATTTCCAGCAATATTCATTCTACAGAAAAACTGCAAGATGCGATCCAGGAAATCCAAAAAGTGGACAAGGAAACGGCGCATAAAATTAAACGAGTCTAAATCTGTCCATGTAGATTTTACAAACACAAAAAGATTGAGCACACGCGAATACAGCTAAATATCTTGGTATGACATTGGACGCAAAACTTCGTTGGAAGGCTCATGTCAAGAAAAAACGAGAGGAGCTCGATATCAGACATAGAAGGATCTACTGGCTAATAGGAAGACATTCATGCCTATCAATTTCTAACAAACTCCTACTTTATAGACAAGAAATTAAACCCAAATGGACATATGGGATTCAACTCTGGGGTTGTACTTCACAGACCAACATGGACATCATCCAAAGATTCCAAAACAAAGTAGTGAGGAATATCGTCAATGTGCACCCTGGTACGTGCGGAATGAAGACCTCCACAGAGACTCGGGGGGTATGGAACTAGTAAAGCACGAAGTCAAAAGACATGCTAAGAAACATGGAGAGCGGTTCCAACTTCACACGAATCCTGAGGCCCTCCAGCCTCTGGACCAAACAAACTTAGTTAGGAGATTGCGAAGACGAAAACCCTTCGAATTAGCGCAGCACCGAAAACGTAGAAATTAGAAAATGCCCATTCTTACGAGCGTCATGGAACAACAACAACGAGCGTAGGGGCGCTCGGAGTGAATTCTATCCCCCAACGTCTTAAGTGGTCTAAATTCCACTTTTGTTCCACTCGCCTAGTGATGTATGTGCAGAATAGACTTAAAGGTCATGGATAATTTGACAGTAACTATAGCTACTTGAAGGAGAACCAGGTGGTACCTATTTATGAAACAGGATCATCCAACAAGAAGTTTAATTTCAAATCTCACGCCATTATTGAACTGTCAATACCCAAGTATCATTGCGATGATTTTTGGTAATTAAAAATGGATCGATACCCGAAGAGATAAACGGATTTGGTCAAAAGTAAACGCGAAATGCATGCTGTTAACATTGCGGAGTATTCTACATATCGGCTCGTTATTCCCATAATTCGTCCGATGAGAGTTAAGGCGAAATAATGGAAAGTATCTAAGGTTACGTAAGTTGGTGTTGAGAGATATCATTTGTAAAAGTTGGGGGGAATCGATATTGCCATCAAGGAGTTGTTCGGCAACTTTTCGACGTTTTTCAAAGGATTCTAGGTCAATCAATTGAAGACGGTCTAACTAAGGAAGCGGGTTATATGGCTCAACCCAAGAAAGGCCATGTAAAGCGAAACGAACAAACCTACACTGGATAGCCTCGATTCTCTTAATATGATAACCATAATAGGGCGACCATACTTGACAATCATATTCGAGGATGGCTCTAGCGTATGTAGGTATATAATATAAAGGGTTTTGATGACGTACGAATTTAAGAGCTCTTTAGACCACCTTTTTACAAATCCAAGAGTGGAGTTAGCTCTGTTGATGATGTGGTCAATGTGGGAACGAAAGCTGAGTTCTTTATCGCAATTGAGGTAGCACAAAGAGGGTACAGTAGGAACTGTCTCCCCGTTAAGGAATTAAGTACGAAGGGTTGATGAGAGTCGATTACGAGAATAGGTAATGGCTTGACATTCAATTGCAGTGAGTTGAAGGAAACTTTTCTAAACCCATCATCTTGAAATTGGGGAGAATCTTCTTGAGATGATTGACACCGGAAAATGTTCATGCCGTCGGTATAAATTGACAGAGAAGAATTGACGATAATTCGTTTTACATCCTTGATTGTTGGAATAGAAAGGTGATTCCGATCGAAATCAATGTATAATTTTAGTCCTATTAGGTAAGTTCGTGTACTCTTTTGTATGCAGTCCTCTCTGTGCATTTATTTTAATATGGATCGACACACACTCACTCGCACAATGTGTTGGAAAAGTAGAAATTCACGACAAAAACGATGAAAATATCGGGGAAAAGTTACGTAAACCTCGTACTGCATTTGGTCATCATTAAACGCCTTCTCGGACAGCTATAGTAAATTAAATCGATACAATTGAACGTCTCGGATAGGTTAGTGATGCAAAGACTTCAACTCGTGTTTGTCCGATAAAGTCAGCTGAAAATATCGCCGCCGTAGCTGAGAGTGTAACTGAAAACCAAGGTGTGTCCATTTCGAGACGATCACAAGAATTGGACTTATCCGCAAACACTTTGCATAAAGATCTTGGCCTACATGCTTATAAGGTGTAGTTGACATAAGAATTGAAGACAGCAGACCACGCACAACGCCGTACTTCGCTGATTATTTTTTACACATATTTTTTTTTCGAGTGATGAGGCTTGTTTCGATTTGTCTGAAGAGCCAGTCCTGTACCTCCCACCTGGTATTGCGTAATGTCCAATTAACACCACAACGTGCCTGCGTTATCCAGAACATGTTTTTTAAATGCATTTCCTTAAATATCTTCAAATCCGCTGGGCCGATATTGCCCCCGCATGATCGCACGTTGTTCCGGTTCTCCAGATATCGAAGGCGGATTGCAATATTTCCCCTATTGAGATGGGAAGTAGAGAAAAAACCTGTCGCATCTGGGGCCCCGAAAACCAAATAGGAAGAGTGAAACAACTTCTCCATCCGCATCGAGTGACAGTTTGGTGCTGTTTTTGGGCCGACGCACGGTGCCATTTTTTTAAAACGATGCTGGTGCGACCGTTTCAGTGAATGGATTGCGTTAGCGAACGATGTTGACTGACTTTTTTTTGCCTGAAATTGATGCTTTGGACGTGGACGGCGTTTATTTTCAGCTCAGGGGGTCGCTATTCAAAAAAGGTTAAAAAACACTGACCTACATATTGGCAATTCGTGCAGTTGCCAGGTGAATTTACATCATCTCTTGAGAAGGTTTGGTCAGACTCCACAACAATCGATAACTTCGATCTGGCAAGCTGTTTATTTGGTACTTCTCCAGTCCTCTCCATCTCTCCGCTTCTCTACCTCATCACGTTTTTGTCCCTTTGGCTTAAAGCGGTTACTGGATCCTCATATTCGGAGGATAAAAAAGTAGGTATCCCGGAGCCAAAGCCAGACGGACGGTCTGGAAACTCTGACTCGGACGGACACGGTCCGCACCCACGAAGACGATCCAGAGCTCGGAAGCAGCGAGCCCACTCTACAAGTATTGTTTGTGTGATGACCAAAGATACATTTGTAAACCCCTAAACTTCTCCAAATAATTTAACTAAATTAACTTAAAAAGGATAGCTCCTTTCTCCCTTGGGAACCACTGTGTCCCTGTAAATTTAGCTGCACGGAGGATCATTCGGCAGATAGGGTCCGCGGATTATAAAAGATACTTATCTGTGCTTTAGGGCAGAATGAGGCTCTCTAGTTAATTAAAAATAGATCCCTGGATGGTGTGGAACGCGAACTCAAGCAAAACAAACAAACAGCGAGTAGAAGAATGAATGCTGAATGGAAGCCGTCAGAACACTGGATGTGATTTCCTTTGTTCTGGCAGCTGACTAAAGAATGCAAGTGTGGAGGCATCCCCCAATGGCTGAGTTCGTCTCAAAGTATGAATGTGGGATAGTGTGAGTTATCTGTCAGCGCGGCAAGAGAGAGTTTGCGAGAGAAACAGAAAGATGAGAAAAATTATAAGTAAGAAACCGAAGAACAACAGAAAGCACCAGGACGAGAAATAAGAAAGAAAGGAAAGAAAACCAGACTACGAGGAAGGAAACGGACACAAACCACCCACCCCAGGAAAAACACAACACGAAAAAGACTGCGGTGGAGAGATTCCCACCCCATCACCAGGAAATGAGGCACCATAAGCCCAGATAAGTAGAGTGATTAAGCTAGATAGCTTGCGCAGTAGAGTAGTTCATTGTGTTAAAAGTTCCATGCTTTACCCGTAGCCTTAACGGCCACATAACTGCCGCGACCCCGTTCTTGTGACAGTTCCGCAAGGGAATCCGGAGTAATCCTTTGGGCCAAGCTCCGGTAACTTGTTTTCCGCATTTTTTTTTTTTTGATTCGCATTCTTGGCCATTCTTTGTATCCCCTTGTTGATACTAAAGTAGGTATACATAGAGATAGCCAATCCCCATCAGGGAAAAACAAAGTGTCTTCTTATTCCCCAAAAGTTTTCACAGTTTCTTCAAAAAATTGTGTGGCGCCCTGTATCCCTGTGATTGGATGTGGTGCGAATAATGACTTCTTCATTAACAAGAGGTGTTCGTTGAATTCCTTTACCAAATAATTCGTTCCAAATGTATTGCAGTAAACCAATTGCCAAAGTATCTGACTGGGAAAGCCTGCGAGTAGTAGTAGCAGAAACACTGCTCCTCACCGATAGCAGTTTCAATCAACGCATCGAATATCGACACAAAATTAACAAACACGTTTTGCTATAATCAGCACCATCACAAATTCGTTGCTCATCACCATTATGTTCGTCTTTGTATTCTGGCAACACAATCATCACAAAGCTCCTTCTGTTCCTGTTCATGAGAAGTTGTTCCATAAAGAACTTAGTTCTGTCTTAGAACTGTTAGTAACACATCACCTATCACATGTCTTCCTTGGAAAATCCAAAACTAAGTCACCTACCGCCCGTAGGGAGGACCTAGCTCTACTTCTACTCATCCTACACATATCCTACGCTAGACTGCGTAACACAGAGGGTTCGCGCATGCCTCACCCACCGTCCGTGGGGAGGACCTAGCTCTATACCTACTCATCCTACACATATCCTATCCTTCACCAAGCTAGACTGCCTAACACAGAGGGTTCGCGCATACCTCACCCATCGTCCGTGGGGAGGACCTAGCTCTATACCTACTCATCCTACACATATCCTACCCTTCACCAAGCTAGACTGCCTACACATATCCCACCCTTCATCAAACTAGACTGCCTAACACAGAGGGTTCGCGCATACCTCACCCACCGTCCTCGGGGAGGACCTAGCTCTATACCTACTCATCCTACACATGTCCTACCCTTCATCAAGCTAGACTGCCTACACATATCCTACCCTTCATCAAGCTAATGCCTAACACAGAGGGTTCACGCATCTCTCACCCACCGTCCGTGGGGAGGACCTAGCTCTATACCTACTCATCCTACACATATCCTATCCTTCACCAAGCTAGACTGCCTAACACAGAGGGTTCGCGCATACCTCACCCACCGTCCGTGGGGAGGACCTAGCTCTATACCTACTCATCCTACACATATCCTATCCTTCACCAAGCTAGACTGCCTTACACAGAGGGTTCGCGCATACCTCACCCACCGTCCGTGGGGAGGACCCGTCTCTACTTCTACTCATCCTACACATGTCCTACCCTTCATCAAGCTAGACTGCCTACACATATCCCACCCTTCATCAAACTAGACTGCCTAACACAGAGGGTTCGCGCATACCTCACCCACCGTCCGTGGGGAGGACCTAGCTCTATACCTACTCATCCTACACATATCCTATCCGTCACCAAGCTAGACTGCCTAACACAGAGGGTTCGCGCATACCTCACCCACCGTCCGTGGGGAGGACCTAGCTCTATACATACTCATCCTACACATATCCTACCCTTCACCAAGCTAGACTGCCTAACACAGAGGGTTCGCGCATACCTCACCCACCGTCCGTGGGGAGGACTTGTCTCTACTTCTACTCATCCTACACATGTCCTACCCTTCATCAAGCTAGACTGCCTACATATATCCTACCCTTCATCAAGCTAGACTGCCTAACACAGAGGGTTCGCGCATACCTCACCCACCGTCCGTGGGGAGGACCTAGCTCTATACATACTCATCCTACACATATCCTATCCTTCACCAAGCTAGACTGCCTAACACAGAGGGTTCGCGCATCTCTCACCCACCGTCCGCGGGGAGGACCTAGCTCTATACCTACTCATCCTACACATACCCTATCCGTCACCAAGCTAGACTGCCTAACACAGAGGGTTCGCGCATACCTCACCCACCGTCCGTGGGGAGGACCTAGCTCTATACCTACTCATCCTACACATACCCTATCCGTCACCAAGCTAGACTGCCTAACACAGAGGGTTCGCGCATACCTCACCCACCGTCCGTGGGGAGGACCTAGCTCTATACCTACTCATCCTACACATACCCTATCCGTCATTAAGCTAGACTGCCTAACACAGAGGGTTCGCGCATACCTCACCCACCGTCCGTGGGGAGGACCTAGCTCTATTTCTACTCATCCTACACATATCCTATCCTTCACCAAGCTAGACTGCCTAACACAGAGGGTTCGCGCATACCTCACCCACCGTCCGTGGGGAGGACCTAGCTCCATACCTACTCATCCTACACATACCCTATCCGTCACCAAGCTAGACTGCCTAACACAGAGGGTTCGCGCATTCCTCACCCACCGTCCGTGGGGAGGACCTAGCTCTATACCTAATCATCCTACACGCTAGACTGCTGAGCGCAGAGGGTTCGCGCATACCTCACCCACCGTCCGTGGGGAGGACCTA
This sequence comes from Criorhina ranunculi, assembly GCA_951813785.1. NCBI lineage: Eukaryota > Metazoa > Arthropoda > Insecta > Diptera > Syrphidae > Criorhina > Criorhina ranunculi. The sequence continues at coordinate 47,322,929 of OX638382.1, read as the reverse complement.
TGTCGGATACAGCTATTCTATCCCTAACACGTGGTTTTCTCCTAGAGACCTATCGAAAGTGGCAGGAGTGTGTCTTGTCAAGTCGTTAGCGAGCGCGACGCTACAGAACAAATATTCGAGAAGAGCTGAATAGTTTCGAGAATCGTCGCTGGATGTCTCTTGACCGTAAAGGCCTTGAGATGCATATAAGTTAGGTCAGTCAAGTTTGTAAGTAGTACGTATGTGTGTAAGTGGCAGAAATGGAAGAGCTGGAGCTAAGTTCTAGAAAGAGTTATCCTTCTAGCGAAACTTCGTAGGAATTTTGGCAGATAGCTACTCGCATGTGTTCAAGCAGATCTGTAACGCAGGGGAAGACTATGTCAGGGAGATTTGAGGCTCTAACCGTTTGCCAGCATTACCTGTGCACCCAGTGAGGTCAACCGGGCAGTTGTTACGATTAAATCGAGAGCGCGCAGGGAACTTTGAACACAGAGCTCGCCCTGGAACATGATTGTGAACACAAGCGAGAGCTTAAAGAACTGCAATGCCTCTGCGGGGGTCTTGACTTTTGTCAACAGGGAATGACATGCAGTAGTATTCGCGGGAATGAAACCCGTTTTGTTTCGCTCCTGCTCTACTGCCTATGTTTGTCAGTCACTAGCTGATGGTAATGTGAGAAAATGGAATCACACTTTCCAATCAGTTAGAGGTTGTTGCGTTTGAAGTCGTCACCACTTTCGTTCCTAAACTCAGATTACCTAGCTCAAGGATGTTTACGTTGATATCCCTCACCCACTGTCCGTGGGGAGGACCTAGCTCTATACCTACTCATCCTACACATATCCTACCCTTCACCAAGCTAGACTGCCTAACACAGAGGGTTCGCGCATCTCTCAACCACCGTCCGCGGGGAGGACCTAGCTCTATACCTACTAATCCTACACATATCCTATCCGTCACCAAGCTAGACTGCCTAACACAGAGGGTTCGCGCATACCTCACCCACCGTCCTCGGGGAGGACCTAGCTCTATACCTACTCATCCTACACATATCCTACCCTTCACCAAGCTATTCTGCCTAACACAGAGGGTTCGCGCATACCTCACCCACCGTCCTCGGGGAGGACCTAGCTCTATACCTACTCATCGTACACATATCCTATCCTTCACCAAGCTAGACTGCCTAACACAGAGGGTTCGCGCATACCTCACCCACCGTCCGTGGGGAGGACCTAGCTCTATACCTACTCATCCTACACATATCCTACCCTTCACCAAGCTAGACTGCCTAACACAGAGGGTTCGCGCATACCTCACCCACCGTCCGTGGGGAGGACTTGTCTCTACTTCTACTCATCCTACACATGTCCTACCCTTCATCAAGCTAGACTGCCTACACATATCCTACCCTTCATCAAGCTAGACTGCCTAACACAGAGGGTTCGCGCATACCTCACCCACCGTCCGTGGGGAGGACCTAGCTCTATACATACTCATCCTACACATATCCTATCCTTCACCAAACTAGACTGCCTAACACAGAGGGTTCGCGCATCTCTCACCCACCGTCCGCGGGGAGGACCTAGCTCTATACCTACTCATCCTACACATATCCTATCCGTCACCAAGCTAGACTGCCTAACACAGAGGGTTCGCGCATACCTCACCCACCGTCCGTGGGGAGGACCTAGCTCTATACCTACTCATCCTACACATACCCTATCCGTCACCAAGCTAGACTGCCTAACACAGAGGGTTCGCGCATACCTCACCCACCGTCCGTGGGGAGGACCTAGCTCTATACCTACTCATCCTACACATACCCTATCCGTCATTAAGCTAGACTGCCTAACACAGAGGGTTCGCGCATACCTCACCCACCGTCCGTGGGGAGGACCTAGCTCTATTTCTACTCATCCTACACATATCCTATCCTTCACCAAGCTAGACTGCCTAACACAGAGGGTTCGCGCATACCTCACCCACCGTCCGTGGGGAGGACCTAGCTCCATACCTACTCATCCTACACATACCCTATCCGTCACCAAGCTAGACTGCCTAACACAGAGGGTTCGCGCATTCCTCACCCACCGTCCGTGGGGAGGACCTAGCTCTATACCTAATCATCCTACACGCTAGACTGCTGAGCGCAGAGGGTTCGCGCATACCTCACCCACCGTCCGTGGGGAGGACCTATGTCGGATACAGCTATTCTATCCCTAACACGTGGTTTTCTCCTAGAGACCTATCGAAAGTGGCAGGAGTGTGTCTTGTCAAGTCGTTAGCGAGCGCGACGCTACAGAACAAATATTCGAGAAGAGCTGAATAGTTTCGAGAATCGTCGCTGGATGTCTCTTGACCGTAAAGGCCTTGAGATGCATATAAGTTAGGTCAGTCAAGTTTGTAAGTAGTACGTATGTGTGTAAGTGGCAGAAATGGAAGAGCTGGAGCTAAGTTCTAGAAAGAGTTATCCTTCTAGCGAAACTTCGTAGGAATTTTGGCAGATAGCTACTCGCATGTGTTCAAGCAGATCTGTAACGCAGGGGAAGACTATGTCAGGGAGATTTGAGGCTCTAACCGTTTGCCAGCATTACCTGTGCACCCAGTGAGGTCAACCGGGCAGTTGTTACGATTAAATCGAGAGCGCGCAGGGAACTTTGAACACAGAGCTCGCCCTGGAACATGATTGTGAACACAAGCGAGAGCTTAAAGAACTGCAATGCCTCTGCGGGGGTCTTGACTTTTGTCAACAGGGAATGACATGCAGTAGTATTCGCGGGAATGAAACCCGTTTTGTTTCGCTCCTGCTCTACTGCCTATGTTTGTCAGTCACTAGCTGATGGTAATGTGAGAAAATGGAATCACACTTTCCAATCAGTTAGAGGTTGTTGCGTTTGAAGTCGTCACCACTTTCGTTCCTAAACTCAGATTACCTAGCTCAAGGATGTTTACGTTGATATCCCTCACCCACTGTCCGTGGGGAGGACCTAGCTCTATACCTACTCATCCTACACATATCCTACCCTTCACCAAGCTAGACTGCCTAACACAGAGGGTTCGCGCATCTCTCACCCACCGTCCGCGGGGAGGACCTAGCTCTATACCTACTAATCCTACACATATCCTATCCGTCACCAAGCTAGACTGCCTAACACAGAGGGTTCGCGCATACCTCACCCACCGTCCTCGGGGAGGACCTAGCTCTATACCTACTCATCCTACACATATCCTACCCTTCACCAAGCTATTCTGCCTAACACAGAGGGTTCGCGCATACCTCACCCACCGTCCGTGGGGAGGACCTGTCTCTACTTCTACTCATCCTACACATGTCCTACCCTTCATCAAGCTAGACTGCCTACACATATCCCACCCTTCATCAAGCTAGACTGCCTAACACAGAGGGTTCGCGCATACCTCACCCACCGTCCTCGGGGAGGACCTAGCTCTATACCTACTCATCCTACACATATCCTACCCTTCACCAAGCTATTCTGCCTAACACAGAGGGTTCGCGCATACCTCACCCACCGTCCGTGGGGAGGACCTAGCTCTATACCTACTCATCCTACACATATCCTACCCTTCACCAAGCTAGACTGCCTAACACAGAGTGTTCGCGCATACCTCACCCACCGTCCGTAGGGAGGACCTAGCTCTATACCTACTCATCCTACACATATCCTATCCTTCACCAAGCTAGACTGCCTAACACAGAGGGTTCGCGCATACCTCACCCACCGTCCGTGGGGAGGACTTGTCTCTACTTCTACTCATCCTACACATGTCCTACCCTTCATCAAGCTAGACTGCCTACACATATCCTACCCTTCATCAAGCTAGACTGCCTAACACAGAGGGTTCGCGCATACCTCACCCACCGTCCGTGGGGAGGACCTAGCTCTATACATACTCATCCTACACATATCCTATCCTTCACCAAACTAGACTGCCTAACACAGAGGGTTCGCGCATACCTCACCCACCGTCCGTGGGGAGGACCTAGCTCTATACCTACTCATCCTACACATACCCTATCCGTCACCAAGCTAGACTGCCTAACACAGGGGGTTCGCGCATACCTCACCCACCGTCCGTGGGGAGGACCTAGCTCTATTTCTACTCATCCTACACATATCCTATCCTTCACCAAGCTAGACTGCCTAACACAGAGGGTTCGCGCATACCTCACCCACCGTCCGTGGGGAGGACCTAGCTCTATACCTACTCATCCTACACATATCCTATCCGTCACCAAGCTAGACTGCCTAACACAGAGGGTTCGCGCATACCTCACCCACCGTCCGTGGGGAGGACCTAGCTCTATACCTACTCATCCTACACGCTAGACTGCTGAGCGCAGAGGGTTCGCGCATACCTCACCCACCGTCCGTGGGGAGGACCTATGTCGGATACAGCTATTCTATCCCTAACACGTGGTTTTCTCCTAGAGACCTATCGAAAGTGGCAGGAGTGTGTCTTGTCAAGTCGTTAGCGAGCGCGACGCTACAGAACAAATATTCGAGAAGAGCTGAATAGTTTCGAGAATCGTCGCTGGATGTCTCTTGACCGTAAAGGCCTTGAGATGCATATAAGTTAGGTCAGTCAAGTTTGTAAGTAGTACGTATGTGTGTAAGTGGCAGAAATGGAAGAGCTGGAGCTAAGTTCTAGAAAGAGTTATCCTTCTAGCGAAACTTCGTAGGAATTTTGGCAGATAGCTACTCGCATGTGTTCAAGCAGATCTGTAACGCAGGGGAAGACTATGTCAGGGAGATTTGAGGCTCTAACCGTTTGCCAGCATTACCTGTGCACCCAGTGAGGTCAACCGGGCAGTTGTTACGATTAAATCGAGAGCGCGCAGGGAACTTTGAACACAGAGCTCGCCCTGGAACATGATTGTGAACACAAGCGAGAGCTTAAAGAACTGCAATGCCTCTGCGGGGGTCTTGACTTTTGTCAACAGGGAATGACATGCAGTAGTATTCGCGGGAATGAAACCCGTTTTGTTTCGCTCCTGCTCTACTGCCTATGTTTGTCAGTCACTAGCTGATGGTAATGTGAGAAAATGGAATCACACTTTCCAATCAGTTAGAGGGTGTTGCTTTCGTTCCTAAACTCAGATTACCTAGCTCAAGGATGTTTACGTTGATATCCCTCACCCACTGTCCGTGGGGAGGACCTAGCTCTATACCTACTCATCCTACACATATCCTACCCTTCACCAAGCTAGACTGCCTAACACAGAGGGTTCGCGCATCTCTCACCCACCGTCCGCGGGGAGGACCTAGCTCTATACCTACTAATCCTACACATATCCTATCCGTCAACAAGCTAGACTGCCTAACACAGAGGGTTCGCGCATACCTCACCCACCGTCCTCGGGGAGGACCTAGCTCTATACCTACTCATCGTACACATATCCTATCCTTCACCAAGCTAGACTGCCTTACACAGAGGGTTCGCGCATACCTCACCCACCGTCCGTGGGGAGGACCTGTCTCTACTTCTACTCATCCTACACATGTCCTACCCTTCATCAAGCTAGACTGCCTACACATATCCTACCCTTCATCAAGCTAGACTGCCTAACACAGAGGGTTCGCGCATACCTCACCCACCGTCCGTGGGGAGGACCTAGCTCTATACATACTCATCCTACACATATCCTATCCTTCACCAAACTAGACTGCCTAACACAGAGGGTTCGTGCATCTCTCACCCACCGTCCGCGGAGAGGACCTAGCTCTATACCTACTCATCCTACACATATCCTATCCTTCACCAAACTAGACTGCCTAACACAGAGGGTTCGCGCATCTCTCACCCACCGTCCGCGGGGAGGACCTAGCTCTATACCTACTCATCCTACACATATCCTATCCTTCACCAAGCTAGACTGCCTAACACAGAGGGTTCGCGCATACCTCACCCACCGACCGTGGGGAGGACCTAGCTCTATACCTACTCATCCTACACATACCCTATCCGTCACCAAGCTAGACTGCCTAACACAGAGGGTTCGCGCATACCTCACCCACCGTCCGTGGGGAGGACCTAGCTCCATACCTACTCATCCTACACATACCCCATCCGTCACCAAGCTAGACTGCCTAACACAGAGGGTTCGCGCATACCTCACCCACCTTCCGTGGGGAGGACCTAGCTCCATACCTACTCATCCTACACATACCCCATCCGTCACCAAGCTAGACTGCCTAACACAGAGGGTTCGCGCATACCTCACCCACCGTCCGTGGGGAGGACCTAGCTCTATACCTACTCATCCTACACGTATCCTACCCTTCACCAAGCTAGACTGCCTAACACAGAGGGTTCGCGCATACCTCATCCACCGTCCGTGGGGAGGACCTAGCTCCATACCTACTCATCCTACACATACCCTATCCGTCACCAAGCTAGACTGCCTAACACAGATGGTTCGCGCATACCTCACCCACCTTCCGTGGGGAGGACCTAGCTCTATACCTACTCATCCTACACATACCCTATCCGTCACCAAGCTAGACTGCCTAACACAGAGGGTTCGCGCATACCTCACCCACCGTCCTTGGGGAGGACCTAGCTCTATACCTACTCATCCTACACATACCCCATCCGTCACCAAGCTAGACTGCCTAACACAGAGGGTTCGCGCATACCTCACCCACCGTCCGTGGGGAGGACCTAGCTCCATACCTACTCATCCTACACATACCCCATCCGTCACCAAGCTAGACTGCCTAACACAGAGGGTTCGCGCATACCTCACCCACCTTCCGTGGGGAGGACCTAGCTCCATACCTACTCATCCTACACATACCCCATCCGTCACCAAGCTAGACTGCCTAACACAGAGGGTTCGCGCATACCTCACCCACCGTCCGTGGGGAGGACCTAGCTCTATACCTACTCATCCTACACGTATCCTACCCTTCACCAAGCTAGACTGCCTAACACAGAGGGTTCGCGCATACCTCATCCACCGTCCGTGGGGGGACCTAGTCCTATTTCTACTTCACCCACCGTTCGTGGGGAGGACCTAGCTCTATTCATACCTCACCCACCGTCCGTGGGCTTGAACCTGAAACCTGAACCCTAGCTCGAAGCAATTCTAATTCTACACCGCCCCTATCATCTAGTTGGAACGAAATCATCCTCTAGTCGAACCACCCCAACCCCCAATCAAAATTTCAATCCAAATATAAACCACTCAAACCCCCAATCTTAAATATAAGTTACCAGTTCCATGATCAAACAAGTCTCTGCATGAAGTATCATAGTGTGAATTCATCGTGGTCTTCGACGTCTCAGCTTGACACATTAATAGGCTCCAAAGTCATCAGCACCCTGAACAAAACGCTAGATAATTACAAAAAAAAACACGAGAAGGTACTTACATTCATTAAAGACTGCAGTATCCATCAGCTGCTGCACGCCCAACAGGAACAGAATAGAATCAAAAGGAATAGAATCAACAGGAACAGAACCAACACTCAGTCCGAGAGTCCACTGCCTTAAAAAAAAAAAAAAAAACTTTAGACCGATTGACTATGTCTTCATGTTCAATCGCGAACGCGTACAAAAAAAAAAAAAAAAAAAACTTTAGACCGATTGATTCGTGTTCCAAAAAAAAAAAATCACTTGCACTTCACTTACCTAAGTACACACAAATTAATCGGCGCTCAGTTATAAACGCTCGCGCACATTTTTAGTATTTTCCAAACTAGATGTTCTCACGAAGAAAGTCAACCACACACTGAGCCACCTGCTCAGTCGACTGTGCGCTTAAAAAGTCCCCAACCCGAGTGAGGTAGAGGCCGATCGTATGTGTGGAGTGTGGACTGTGGAGACAATTTTTCACCACCTTTTTGAGAATTTCTGAGAGCAAATAGGTGGGTGTGTCGTGTGTGGTGTGGTGATACACATTTTTTCTCTCTCCCTCGGCGTGTGTGCTGTGACATGTGGTGTGGGTGGTGATGGTGATGGCGCTGTTCGCTCGCACATCTGTTGAGAAAGAGAGAATGTGGTGTAAATGGGTGAGGTGGAGTGTGTTTTGGCAAGTAAGGAATTTGGCGGAAAAAAAGAGAATTGGTGAGGTGGGGAATATTTTGACAAGTAGGAAATTTGTTGGCAAAAAAAAAGAGAATTGTTGAAGTGGGGAAATTTTGGAAGCAAACAAAAAAGAGAATGTGGTGTAAATGTATGAGGTGGGTGGGGTATATTTTGGCAAGTAGAGAATTTGGAGGCAAGAAAAAAAAAGGGAATGTGGTGCGAATGGATGAGGTGGGTGAAAAATATTTTGACAAGTAGGAAATTTTGGGGTGAAAAAAAAAAAAAAAAGGGATGGGAATTTTAACGTGTGGATTGTGAGATCAGTTTTGGAAAAAGCAAGCAATGTAAGTACTTTTTTCTGTAATAAATTGCTTTTTTTATCCCAACGTCCAGGTAGTTTTCAATTTGTTAATCCAATGACATCCTCATGCCTTGCCACCAACAAAGGAAGCAAAGGCGAGATCATTTCATAGGGGGCATTCCAAAGTGTCGAAGCAAATTGTGGTGCTGCCATGACCTAACCCAATGAAGTACTTGGCAATGTGTAGGAGCCTGCAGTAACGCCAGTAAGTCTGCAATATTTTGTGTCCAACAGACATCGGATTTGTCTGCATTATGAAGAGACATCGCCATCTTCGACTGTGAGGGCAGGTCCTCTTTTGATCGTTGTCTAACAAGTTCGTATCGTAGATCGAAGATCGTGTTCTTTAATTTTCTTTTATTTTATAATTAAACTCTGTATACCTGAATTATTACAATTTAATTACTAGTGAAAATAAACTATTAACTAACTTACTCTATCTATTACGTTTTTTTCCGCTGGCTGTGTCCCGGCACCTTAACAAAATTCAATGGTTCAATAAGGTTTTGTATTGTTTGGAAGTTGTTAAATGATTGAACAAGGCTGTTTCTTCTTTGCTCAGATAGATGCATGTTTTCCCAATGAGTCATGTTGTCGTATTCCATGAAAAGGTGCCAGAGTGCCCAGTAATCTGTCTAGTTTTGGACTTTTTCGTAAAAAAACGACTTTTTTCATTTTAAGGCTCATAAAAGCGTCTAGATCAAAACCAGACGTATTGGGGAAAGATCTCAAGCAGCATAGATAGACTGTTATTTGGAACAGTAACGCATTTATGCGAAAGCATACTCCACTAAATAATTGGCGCAAACTTTCGGAGCGATCTTGTCGTTGCCGTGTAGATCAAAAAGACTTTTTTGGCGTTCTTAGTGCTTAGCTTCCTTGGAAAGCTGAATAGCGACACCTTATTGGCACTAGCTTAGAGTTAGATCAATAAAAAGAACAACTATTGAGAGGGTTTAATGAAGGTACAGGAATTGTCGAATTGTTGCATACAGGGCTCTGTATGCCTTAGAGTTGACAGTCCTAGGGCACGATTTCAGAGACAGAAAGGTAATATTGTCCGCGCATGCTTGAACGTTAGAGCTATTGCGAGTGTTTAGCGGAAATAGCACACTGTCTGCTGATATGATTTTAGAGAGCGTTGATAGGCATATTGCATCTTTGATAGATGGTGCAATCCCTAAGCTAATTTTGTACACATGAATAGTTTAATCAGTCTTTCTATGTTTTTCAGTAGAAAGGATATGAAATTGATAGGCCTGAAGCTCTTGACGAGACACTCTTATTGTTCACCAGTACTAAACCGTCAGTAAAGATTATTTTCAGAGCTGGCAGTAGCTAACTAATACCTTGTTTCGGCAGTCTCAGATGGCTTGAAGCTATTAAAAGACGCGACGGCGTACTGGGGGTAGACGTCAAGACTGACGCAGTATGCATGATACGCACTCTGTTTGGCTTAGCCCGTAACAGAGCTTTATTTTGAAACGATGGTGATCTGATTTCCTGGAAAATGAGTCTTCATCAGGAGACTAAAGGCCTCCACTCTCGACTCAGTAATATACCATCAACCTTTCTGAATGATTCTGCATAAGCACCTTTCACCTTAGTCCTGGTCTCATCGAGTGCGTTGACAGCTTATCCAAAATATGCAAAACCCCTTCACTACTCTGATAGGACCCAATCAGTTAAAGGGGTTTCCTGAGATTCCATTTACCAGGTATAAACTCGTCTGATCAAATTTTGTTAAGGAGTTGGTGAATAGCTCATTTGGTTAAGCTGTTATGTTCAGTAGCCATGTTAGATTGAAGCTTTGAATATTGTTATCCTCAAGTGGAAGGAAGTTTGCTTGACAATTGAATGTTGGTCTTCCTCATCGTTATACAGCCTGTAGAAGTAGCTTTTTCATACGCCCAGAACCGACTGTGACTTTACTAAGTTTCGTGCTTTATTACCACAGGTTTCTGCACAGGTTTTATTCTTTTCTGTACATTGTTCCTGTTGAGTTGAATAACCTAACATATTGCTCTTGCAAATGGAAATTATTGTGGCGCTGAGCAAGATCGGGTCTCGTAATAAAGTTCCTTTGTCTGCTTCATGCTATAACGTAGCATTTCTACAGAATATTGGGCATTCTCTTGGTCTGCTTAAGAAATTTGGCAAATGTTCGTGGGACTTATGCCACGTTGGTTGGGCTGATAGTTGAGTGAACAATGTCCCGGTGAAAGTCCTAAAGTAAGCTTGCTTAGTGCGTGATGTTAAGCTGTACCTAGTGTAGTTAAATTGTTAGACCATCTTGTGGTTGATAATGGATAAGCCACTAAAGAGAAATGGACCTATGAATGATTGATCTCCTTGTCTGAAGAGCTCATTCTCAGGAGTAGTTATCTTCGAGCGCCAGTGGATCATTAAATAGGGTTTCTTGAGTCAAATTGAAGAATGCAGCTGGAGCTGTAAGCCTTAAAGTGAGTGTCTAAAGACGCTTCAAGTTCCTTTTGTAGGTGACATAGATCGGGTTCTATTCTTCATAGCAAATGTAGTTGAGTCAGCTCATAGCGTATGATTGCCACGCGTTCTAACCAACAAGACTTATAAAAACAAAAATTTTTTTTTTTTTTTACAAACATGAGCTATATTACATTTAAATATGACAAGAACGGCAAGCAGCACAACATTAAACACTTTAAGCGGTAAACACAATATTTTAAAATAGTTTAGAGAAAAATTCGACAATCCTTTCGCGCAGAGAAACCGCAGTCTTGGGCACCACGGCATTGGTAAACTTAAAGGGTGCAACCTTGTTCCGAATCTCATTGTTCGACTCTTGTAAATCGTCAAATTTAACTCTCTTCCTCGGGAGAGAATTCGAATCTATTGGTAACTGATTTTCTTTACCACTACTAGGAACCGACCAGCCACCATTTCCACTCTTATTACTTCCACCACTCGTACGGAGAGGATACAGAATGTCTTTTAGATTTCCACCCTCTGCAGCAGTCTCATTGATAAAATCCTGCTGGGTAATGGTTGCAGGTATAGTTGAGTCGACAGTTTGTGCACGAAAATATGACTTGGAGTCCGTAAAGTGACTGGCAAATCCATAAGTAGGATCATGCTGTTCTTTCTTGGGTGTGGTTGTTTTAGTTTTCTTCAAAATGCTACGACGCCGCGGTGCAGAGTTTTTATCCGAAGTAAGACTGTTCTTGGCTTTAATCAAACGATTGTTGTAGACCGGGAACTTGGGTGGTGTCTTGGGTTTTTTGAATTTAGTCACATCTTTGGAACGAGGAAAACATGAAGATTTTCCATCGCTATCGTCTTCAGAGTCAGTGCTGCGTTTGTTACGGAAAATTGTTTCATAGTCCTGGAAATGTTCAAGAGTTAGATGGAGGGATGGGTACAGGCAATAGTACAACTTACACATTTACGTTTGTTTGGACTTATGATGTAGTCAGTGTCAAAGTTTTTTATGTCCTTCTTCCTACAAAAGAAGATTCAAACAATACAAACACACACACCCACTTGTCATGTTATTGTTCTTACCTAATGGGTGTCCTTTTACTTGATTCCTTGCGAAGCGTCTTTCTGCACATGATATGCAAGTCAATAGCATCTTTGATAAATGCCACCCAGGTCCGTCCCAATTGAAGATCATTTGTACAAAGAATGATTCCATCGCCCTGGCAGGTTATCTTAAAGTTTCCTGGAAACATTTCATAGACCTTGCATTTCTTTAAAGGAAAAATACAACAACACTCGAGGGAGTTCGTCACTACAGTATTCTTTGGACGGTCTTTCAGTATTTTGCAGTACATAAAGATGTCAGACATCAACACACAATAACGTTTGAGTTCATCTCCTTTTCGATTGACTTTGTTCAGGATTCCTTCTTTGATAACCTTGCGACTTGGTTTCACTATGTTCGGAGTGCGGTTCACAAGAGAATTTTGAAGATTCAACAGCTTTTGTGTGACTTCTTGATCCTCGATTACAGAATTTATATGGACGACAGTGCTTTCTACCAGTTTTACAGATTCTAAACAAATTCCAATCAGTATCTGTGCCAAACAAAGCAATTGTCTTACCTTTTAACAGCTTAAAGTCCACATCAGCTGGACTAGTGTAGAGTAAAACTTGTTCCAGGAGCAGCTTGTACCTGGGAACCCTCTGAATTGGGACAATCATTAGAGAATTCAATTTCTTTTGCACCTCTGGACGTGACTCAGCATTTTCAAGAAATTTCCTAAATACCGGGTTTTTACTGGTCAGGTCCTGAAGAATCAGTAAAGCGTTCTTATAATCAAACGCATAAACTGAGTATAACTTGAAAAATGGTGCCATTTTAAGGAAAGCACGCGTTACATTCTCCTGATCACGTTCAATTTCTTTCAATAGTTCACCATTCAGATTGTAAATCATTTCGATTTGTCCAAAGAGTGTTGTGTGACAGCTATCGTTGATAACTCCTTGCTCCTTGAGTGGGCGCACGAAGAATTCCATAAGAATTTCCAATTGCTTAAGATAGGTTTTCTCTGAGCTGACAATTTCTTGAATAGCTTGAAGTCGAAAACTCTGGCGTTTATCGAGTACTTCGTGTTTATCTGGGGTCATACGATCGAGCAGGGAGCAGACTGCAAAATTGTAAGTTATAGTACATGTAAGGTATGATTTTGGAGCAAGGTTTTACCTCTTTTTCTTGTTTTCGCTGTGAGTAGATTGCGCTCGTTGAGTACTTGTTTGAGTTCCTTGCTAAAAGTTAATGGAGTAAGAAACTCAGGCTCTGGAGTGCTAGATGGACGTTTCATTGGGGTGTGGTACATCGTGACGGCTTTAAGAATTATATAGCAACAACACAAATTAATTATAAATTCAACGTACAAAGTAAAATCTTAGTTTGAATGGATAAACCGACGTTGCACCTGTCTTCAAATTTATGACAGCTGTTCGAATTCAGGTTAGGCAACCAAGGAAGATAAAATGTTAGGCGGTGGGTGCATTCAGTGTAGACAGTGGTAAATTGTGTTCATTGCGAACGCTGATTTAAAGTTCATTGCAGACTTAACTGATTGTGTAAAAGACAACGAATGGTGAATGACAAACGCGTATTCGGCAAGAAATTTGTTCTGTCATTTGCTTCTGAATCCAATGAACGTCCGTGCGCTCACTTTTCTATTACAAATTTCTGCTCCTGTTAGAAGTTTTAGTCAATTTTTAAGACGATACCTATTGCCTATGACACTCTTTGGCTGTCGTTTCTGAGTGTTCTAATTTCTTTCAACTCCGAAGATACATATGTTAGTCAACGCTGTGCTTTACTTGCTCAGTCAGTTCACCCTTTCACGATGAGCTGATTCGTATTTCTCGCCAGAGATGCATGAATGTAGTCTTTAATGTGAATATCTTTAGGTTTCGGCAAAAGTTCACAACCAAGAACCTCGAGTACAGTGATGGAATAAAATTGCTACAAGATGCTGTCGTATTGGACGCATTCATTTTAGCACACTTCTTTCTTTAGTACCAAGATAAATGTCAGCTGTCATCCTTTTCTGTAAACAAAATACTTTTGAAAAATATGCATAAACTTCCATCGGCCGACTTCATAGCTGAATTATCGTTTAAAAAATTCAAATCTCTCCCAAAAACAGGCAAACCAACCACGTCCGAATGGACAGTTCTCTCCACGATCATCCAATTTGACAATGCTACAGGTGAATCAAAAGTTGTTGCACTTGGAACTGGAACTAAATGTATTGGGCAATCGAAGTTGTGCCCTCTGGGGCTGATTCTGAACGACTCTCATGCAGAAATCCTTGCTAGGAGAGCCTTCCTACGATATATATTCCACCAACTAATGTATGGTAGTGATATTCTCACATATGACAAGGAGAAATGTATGTTTCATTTGAGGGATTCTACAAGTTTTCATTTCTTCAGTACACAAACTCCTTGCGGGGATGCTTGCATTGCGGCCAGTTCCAAAGAAAGTCAGACTGAAACACCTGCCAAGCGAAGAAAGTTAGACAGCGAATGTTCGGATATTGGAGATGTTTTGACTCCTTCCAGTGTGTTCACTGGAGCTAAATTGATTGGAGAGACGAAATCGGATCCAATGAATCAAACTGTGGGAGCACTTCGAACAAAACCGGGTCGTGGTGATCGTACGCTGTCGATGTCATGCAGTGACAAGTTATCCAAGTGGAATGTTCTTGGTTTACAGGGAGCTTTCTTGGACGAATTGCTCGAAAAGCCAATTTACGTGGAAACCTTCAATTTTTCGTGTGAATTCGACACAGATTCGATGATTAGAGCTATCTATGGACGATGGAAGGATAAGCCTTACGAAAGTAATCGGTATGTACCACAGATGCCTGAAATTCGACGAGCTGTTCTATGCCAGTTTGACCATGCTCAAAATGCGGACAAGAATCCATCACCCAATGGTTTGGTCTGGTGTGATATTTCTGACAAGAGAGGGTAGGATTGTTGACTTGCTAATAGTTCTATTCTGTTTACACCTTCCTTTTCTAGGCCGTACGAAGTATCTGTCAATGGCAAGAAGCAAGGAATTACAAAGAAAGCACTCTGCTCAAAGAAATCATCGCTGAAAATCAGCAAGCTCCTGCTGCTTGAGGAATTTTGTGAAATCATCAAGAATTACCCAGAAATCATGACGAAACTTGGGCTTACCGATGAGGATTTGCAGAATAACACATACGATAGCTTCAAAAAGATGTGTAGACAGTATCACAAGTCGTGGAACAGCATAAAAGAATCATATTTTCAACAGTGGACATCAAAACCTAAAAATCTCTTGGAGTTTACTCTTACGACATGCAATAATCAAAGTTGACACTTAAGATGCATCTTTCTTTTTATTTCCCCCTCAAACCATTTAGGTTGTCCATGAAATTGCTAATACCCGTCTCACAGAGCTCATTGGCCCAATGCCCATCAATTTTAAAATGTGAACCAATGATAACCGCGTTTGCTTTATCATAGTAATCTTTCAGATTGTCCTTTGTTACTCCCGAGCCAATAATGAGTGGAACACTCATCTTTCCATGCAGAGAATTCAAGTCATCGGGGCTAGCAGCGTGTCCAGTTGACGTTCCTAAGAGCAAAATAACCAGTTTAACTTTATTGAGTGTCCGTTGTTGCTTTACCTGTCACCACAATTCCATCGGTAAGGAAAAACTCTGCAGCCTTAGCTGTCTCTAGCAAGCTCGTATCAGCCGTGATCGAGTGGGAACTATGCTTTTTCTTCAAATCTGTAAAAACCAGAACTGACTCAGCATCGATCAGACGACGATATCGCAAAATTTCTCCAGCACATGCATCTGTATAGCCCTCGTCTGCAACATGACCGAAAACAAAACCCTCCGCTCGAATGTATTGCAAGTCACATGCTTTAGCAATAGCTATTGCTTGTTTATTGCCACAAGCTAGAACCTGAGAAGCACGCTTTGACGTGATACTTTCATTTTAGTCACAATACCTTACCTGAACACCACAAGGCATATGTTTTGGAATAATTTTTCGAATTTCTGTGGAAATTCTTGTCATGCAAGCAATGGTATCTGGTCCAAGATGTCTCTCCTGTACGTAGGGAACATCGTGCATATTTTCTATCAGAACTGAGTCCTGAAATTGAACTGAATCATAAGATTTTCCACTTCAGAATAAGGCGCTGAGGACTCACAAGTTTGTGTTTACTGTAGACATTTGCCTCATGCTTAGCCTTTTCCACAATTTCATTGAAATTGCCGGCATATTTTGGAGACCCTTAATAAAATTCACTTGTTACCTTTAGAACGACTCTGGATAATACAAATTCATACCTGGCAGTGCTTCGATATGAATCATACCAATCACATTACACTGGGGTTGCTTGAAAATATTCAGGAAGCGTTTCATGACTGCCGTAAAAGTAGGCGCATAAAATGCTCGGAACAGAAAGAAAACGAATTTGAGGTTGGATTTCAAGTTTGTGTTGACAATCAGCTGTTTGAGATCTGGCTAAAGAAATGTCAAAAAAGACACTGGGAAACTTTTAAACTTAACTGCTACTTTAAATCTGATAAGCAGAGACGGAATAGGGCAATAGGGGCCACAGATATGTACTTGCAAATTAATTCTGTGGTCACAAGGAAAAACAACATTAGTCGTATTGTGTTATGTGTGACTTATGCTGTTTTTCCTTGTGGCCACAGAATTGAATTTATATGAAGCTTGCATAGAAAGGGCTGTGAAGATGCTTTTACGTTCACTCCGGTAGAGAGAAAAATGCGGGATCCCAAAGTAGCCTTAACTATGCTTCTTCACTTTCATTTCTTCTTCATCTCTTAGACCAGAAAATCCCAGAATGGCTGAATAAGTAAACAGTTGTGTCTGTCTGATTAAGAAGAAATCTGGGATGATGAGACCTATGGTGATCCATTGAAGATAAATGTTGGTTTCACATCAAGCGGTATCGATCGTGGTAAAGAACAATACCCAAACATCAGTTTGATCACCACGGCAAAGACAGACCAAGGAACATCTTTCTGGTGTCTAGTTGAATAGATTCTAATGATTACATAAGGCATGACAAACCTGCAAGTGTACAATCTGTCATGAAAAGCTTCTCAATTCGCCGTTCGGCGCCGGAATTGAACTGTAGGTCCCTTCCATTCGTGCAAAGAATATAACACGCACTACATGAATGGTTGTGAGAAGCTAGTCCTTGGCTCTTCATGAGCTGCCGTGCCAAATATACATACATACAATGATTACATAACGCACAGAGAATTGAAGTATTCCAACGACTGCAACTCATAGTGGCCCCGTTTGGACTTGAATCGCCGATTTCAAAAGCAGCCATCGAACTTTACATATAAAGATACAGTGCGCCCCGGATAGCTATCTTACGAGTTTTTAGTAGCAGAACAACGACACAGCGTCCAAAGCCTTCTAACGCCAGATTTCAAGAGATTGACTGCAACTAGCAGCTAGATTTACGAGAAAATTACGTCTCCAGAATCACGCGAAATAAAATATTTATGAACATTTTAGGGCTGAATTTTTTCATGTTTTGGGATATTTACCGTATAACAGCACATATTACATAATTAACGAATACCCCATCTTTTAGAGCAACCTTAAGAGCTCAAAGCTACATCCAAATTGTTTGCTCCCTGCCAACCCTTACCCTATTTAGAAAGGGAACATAGAAATTATACGTAGAAATCCGGGAGCCACTTGTCGTGATTGTGTTCATTTTTTGACATGTCACTACATAACGGTAATTGTTAAAACATTTTGAAGGACACCATCTTGTAGAGCAACCATAAGACCATACGAATACATACAAATTTGTCTCCTCACAATAACCTTTATGTCCCTTTTAAAGGGGGGATTGTTCTGTGTAGGTTGGGGCATTCGCATAAGAAGTGAAAAAGTCTGTATTCCCACAGTCTCTGCATAAGTCGTCTGTGCTTAAGGGCATTCTTGTAAGGTGGTCCGCCAGTAGGTTGTGGCCTGTGATAATCCTTATGAAGAGTGTTAAATTTAATCTGTTTAGTGCAAGAATGTGTCCTGTTTTTATTTTGTTGATGTATGTCTAGAGTTTCTTGCGGTTTGATGAGGGTGCGCTCTATCTCTCGTTAGCATGCCTTTGGAAGTCGAATGTAATGCTAGAATTGACAAGTGCTAGAGGGATCAGTACTGAGTGACACTTGCTACATAATTTAGGTTAGGTTTCGTGACTGCTTCCACTAAGCAGAAGCATACTTAGACCAGAGTGTAGGCCCATTGTGATATTACGAAAAGTACCGGATTATCGGCATCGGGAACCAAGCATGATGTATTTCCTTGTTTCAAGGAAGAAGCTTTGGGTAGCAGTGCAGAAAAATTCTCCTAGAATTTGCCTTCTTAGGGGTGACCGCTTCTTCATCTTCCTCGTCTCTACAGCTTCTGCAGAAATCATTCGAAATCATTCGAACGATCCAAACTTTAGAATCGCAATACAGAGTAGGGCACCAGGTGTTGATATTGTTCCACCTCCTTTTAGCCATTCTTTTGGCTTCGTTACCGAGACGAGATTTTATCAGTTTCAGAGAGGCTGGCGGTTGCCCCCGATATTCAGAGAGGTTCTGACCTGTCCCCTCCTGTGCTAGCTCGTCTGCAGTTGCCCGAAACGCCCTTGTGTCCTGGTACTCATAAGTCATAACAGGAAAATGTCGCATCTGCCAGCGGTTTCGTTTAGAGACCGGAGGTATTGCTTTACCAACTTGGATCGTACTGTTGGTGATTCCAAGGCTTTTACCTTCAGCTTGAAATACACTACAGTGACAGGTGCACTGGAGAAATCTCCTGTCCCCGTACCATGCGCTATTTTAGATTAGATTAGCGCAGGTTGGGTTGGCTGGTCTTCCTTTGCCAACAACATCTGGCATATCTCGGGTTCTTGATGAACCTTATCCGGGAAAAGTGCGGGAAAGGAGTGTGTTTAGAGTTAAGGTTAGGATAGTCTTAAGATAGTTAGGTCTAGTTTAGGTTAAGCTTTTTGGTTAGTTTGGGTAGTATCGCGTAATTCTTTTCTTGTCTTTCTCCAGGGTATTGGCATAGGTCTTTGGACAAATGATCTTTTCTTTATTCTCTCTCTGTCTGCTGTCTATTTAGGGTATTGGGGAACTTCTTCTTCTATAGCTAGCGTAAAAGGCACGAGATATTGTGTGCTGAGCAGGGCCCCTACTCTGTATTGCGATTCTAAAGTTCGAATCGTTCGAAAGTGTAAATTTTGCGTGGGCAATTTGAAACAGAATTAATAAAATCCATACAAAATATCCGCTTTCGAACGATCCTTACTTTAGAATCGCAATTCAGAGTAGGGGCCCAGGTGGTACAAGATGGTTTTAACAAGAACTACCTTCGTTCGACGATCTGAGCCGAGCAACGACAAGCGTGCCGTCGTCTCACCTTACCTCTACCGAAGTGGCCTCCGTGGCTCTACCCTGGCTCACTTAACGTCCTTATTTTCACTAGTCACTGTTATTGATGATGTTGTTGTTGTCGTTGACTTCGGTGGAGTGTTGGAAGTGGCCTCCGTGGCTCTACCCTGGCTCACTTAGCGTCCTTATTTTCGCTATTCACTGTTATTAATGTTGTTGTTGTCGTTGACTTCGGTGGAGTGTTGGAAGTGACCTCCGTGACTCTACCCTGGCTCACTTAGCGTCCTTATTTTCGCTATTCACTGTTATTAATGATGTTGTTGTCGTTGACGTCGGTGGAGTGTTGCAAGTGTCCTCCGTGGCTCTACCCTGACTCAAACACTTCTAATAGGAATTCTAGATCCAGTGTTCTATTTTGGGCTACAGGCCCCACTTCGGCCCCAAAGCTCTGCAACATGAATAAATAGAAACAATTTTTTTCTTTTATTTTTCACTTTAATTCATTTCATTTTCAATTGTTCATTTTGATTATTATTTTGTTTTTTTTTTCTTCTGCATTTTTGTTGTCCACATACATTAGTGATTTTTTTTTACATCTTGTTTGTATATTTCATTTAAATTAAACATTAAACTTACTACTAAACTGAATTTAAATTTTCTTTCGTAACTTACTTTCTAGTTTAGATAATAATACATACATTTAATTTGCGTTTATTTATTTTTTATTTTTTGTTTCATGTGAATCCACTACTTGAAAATGTAATTCTCTTTTTATTTAATCAAAAACAATGTGCAATAAGATTTCTTGATAAAGAAATTAATATTTATTATTTTATGTCACAGAAGAAGCACTTTGTTTTTTGTTTTTTTTTTATACGATCAATTAAAGTTTTTTATATATTCTTATTGCAAATTTATAAATGGTTGCCTATTATATTTTGTTGTTGGAGACACCCCATAGGCAGTTTTTCTGTTTTAATATATTTTTTCCATTTTTCTAATATAAAATAATGTAATGAACGATTTTTTTTTTTTTTTGCTGAACACATGAGTTACTTATATGATTTTTAAAATTTTTTTTTTTTTGATTTTTTCCATTTTCTTTTCAATTATGATTGAAGAAGTTTCCGATTAGTTGATTTTAATTAATATGTATATATGTATAACAAAACAAAAAAAAAACAAAATAATTAATAACTTCATAGACTTCTTTTTATGTTTTTTTATGCATTTTAAATTTGAATTCTTAAAACAAAAAACATTTCTTGCAAACAAATTTAATAGAACACTTAGTTTTTTTTTTTAGATTTTTTTTTCATTTAAACTTATACAGTGGCTCAACTTTTTGATCACATAATAAGGAGAAAAAAGGTTTTTTGTTGTTACTTTTTTATTTGTATCCTTAATGCAACAAATCTTTGTCACATAACAAACACAGATTTTTCGAATTAGCATGCCCCAGAAAAAAGGAAATGCACCGTTAGGGTTCCGATCCTTTAAAAAAAAACCTTTTTGAATGCATGTGATCAATTAGTTGACACAGTCTCAGTTGTGCATTGCGGGTGATCAAAATCTTGGAAAACTCGAAGGAGGTGCTGTTATTCTTATTTTTTTTACAACTTTGAAAAATTACGTTTTGAAATTGCAGAAAAGCCATCATAATTTCCTTTAATTTTTGCATTTTATTTAAAGTGGGTTTTGTTTGATTGTCAGATGAAGGAACTAAGACGTTTAGAAATAGGAAAAGTAGAAAGGCTTATCGATTCCAAGGTAACTTGCTGTAAAATGTCGCTTAAGGTTGGAGTTGCGTTAAATGCCATCTCAAAAGATTAAGAAAAAAACTCAAGCCTGAAGTCAAGAACCAATTTTCAATTCCTTAGTACAAAGTTGTATTTTAAGAAAAATCAAGTACGGAGTGCACGATAATGCAGTTTTAATAGATAAAAAGCTGCACCAGAATGACGGCATAAATGTTTCAGACATTTTTGAGGAAAATCTTTTTTACGGTGTCAAAGTAAAAAAACCACTCCTGACAATAGGCTACAAAAAAATAAAGGCTAGGATGTGCTTAAAAAAAAAAAAAAAAATTTTTTAAGAGTTGTTTGGTCGAATGGAACGAAAATTGGCCGTTTTGGATCCGACGGTCCCCAATGAACCTGGAAGAAGTTTGGTGAGCCAATCAAAAATCGCCATGTAAAACCAACCATCAGGTTTGGTGGTGAAAATCTAATGATTTGAAAGTCCATGACCATGGAAGGGGTTGGTGAATGTGTGAGTGTAGTGGGGCGAATGCTACGCTACCCAAAACGTCAGCATTCTTGACCGAGGCCTCCAGAAAAGTCTTGATGTTTGGCGCAAGAACGTGTCGAACATTAAGCTTGATTACAAGATAAGGAATTTCAATTGCTTGATTGTCCACCACAATCCCCTGACCTCAACCCCATCGAGCATCTTTGGGTTGATGTCAGACGTGCAATTTCAAAAATACCAGCCGAGTATCCAAATCTAAACGATTTGTGGAACAGAACCGAAACTGCTTGCCACAATCTAGCAAGTTCTAGAAAGTGCAGAACGCTTGTGGAATCAATGCCAACAAGAATTAAAGCGGTTCTTAAAGGAGGGCATACAAAATATTGAACAACAAAATCTACTAAGTCAACTCATTGATCAAGTGGCATATTTTTTTTTGTTTTTTTTAAAGTTTGATCAAATTTACAAATAATCTATAGTTTTGTTTCTATTAGCTGAATAACAATGTTATAAGTTTTGTGTTCTGAAAATAACATTGATTTATCTTTAGAAATAAAAAAGTTGCAATAAAAAAATATTTTTCTTGCTTTTATATGATCAAAAAGTTGAGCCACTGTATGTATAAGTAATGCCATTTGTTTTCTATTTAATTATTTTTTTTTTAATTCGATTTTCAGGATAATGTTAAATGTGCTACAGTGTTGTTTAAATTTGCACCAAAAATATGCTTGTTTTTTTTTGTTTTATTATACTAGGACAATCTAAAGAATTGAATTTTTTTTTTTCTAAAAGATTTTTAAAAAAATATTGCTCCTTTGTGTATGTTTTGTTTTTTGTTTTGTTTTTTTCTCTTAATAGTATTATGTTAGAATTTGTTTTTCTTTCTGGAAAACCTTACATATACATTGATTTTTTGTTTTCTTTTTAATTGTTTACCCTTACGATTAGTCCCATGTAAAAAAATGTTTTTATATTTTTTGCTTTTGGTTGCCAAACATTGTTTTATTGTGTTTTCTTATTTTAGTTTGCAGACACAACATTTCCTGATCGTCCTTAAGCACAGACTGTACAGATTATTATTTATTTCTTTTATTGTATAATATTCTATTTAGAAAATTTACTTTTATTTTTAATACAGAGGAAAAATATTAACTTTAAGATTTAGATTTATATTTTTTACTTTTGTCTAAAACACACATACGCTCTTCATGGTTTTCCTTTAAATTATTGTTTCTCTCTCTCTCTATTCTCCTGCTTTCTCGCGTAACAGTATCACAATTGATTTTTTTTTTTTTTTTTTGTAAATTTTCTTTTAATTAAATACACTATATAGTTTTGTTTTAAAAGAGTGAAATGTGACTATGGACAATGGAGGGAGTGGGAGCTTGTGTGAATATATAGAATTGTTTTATTTTATGAGGCGACTAATAATAATCTGTATACATACATAAATTTATTTTAAATTTAATCGGAAAAATTTCATTTAAATAAATATTTGTTTGTTTTGTCACATTCGTATATATATATTTTTAATTCTACTTCGCCTATATATTTAAATGTAATTTGTTTCTTAAATTGTAATTAAAATTCCAGGGGTAATTTTTTTTTTATATTTTTATCTTTTGCTTTTAATTTATTGTGTTGGATGGGTGGGGGTGAAGGGGGTGCGTATTCTCTTAGTTGTTCTTTTTGTTTGTCGCTTCGTTTTGTTGTTTAGCATCGGCGGTTGTTGTTGGCACAGCTATTGATCTTGCAATGTTGCATGTCAGACCGGCGCTGGCTCTTACCTTTGCTATTAAAGTCGCGAACCTTGTTTGCGCGTTTGATGGCCCCGCGGCAGATGGTTTGTCGCTCTCGTTTGTCATGGTTCTGGAAGAAGAAATATTAAATTGTTATATTATGATGCATTTACAGTGGTGGTCCAGTACAACGAATGATCGATATAACATTCTTTTTTTTCCTATATAACCAATGTTGTTATACTTTTACTAAAGTTTACTAAAGTTACTCTTGGTTTTGTTATAAGTTGAAGAGTTTTGAAAGAGCAAAAACTACAAAAACAGGCTTTGTTGCTTCTGGATAACGCCATCTAGCCATCCTCCCGAAGAAGAGTTCGTAAAAGAAACGGTCGACGAACAAATTTGGCTGTTGTATATATGTATCACCAAATAGAACACCATTGTTCCAACCAATAGATCAGAATACGATTCTTTTGCTAAGTAAAATTGTGAGTTCGGGAAAAGACAAAACAAATGTTCCGGAGGAGCTTAATCCTTTCGACGAAGGAGATACCGATGCACGTTGGTTTCAAATGCTTGCGGTTTGTAGTGGTGAGGAAATACGGAGCTATGTAGATCGTTCTACATTCGTATTGTACGGCTATAGAAAGAATCCCTATAGTTGACAGTAAGTCCAAAGTTAGGCTTAAGGGTAAGGTAGGTAGAAGTGGTTGAAACTGGTGAGCCTGCAAAAGACACAAGTAGCGATGATGAGCCATTTTGATACTACAACTCACGTGATTTGGATGTTGATGAGCGTAGCTTAGAGTGAGGTTTTCATATCTGGCAAGTGCCGGGCAGTCACAGAGAAAGTAGAATAACTGTTCCTTTTCCCGTGAATTGTCGCAACTACGACAGTGAGTGTTGAACGGGATGCCTAACTTGGCAATGTGTTGACCAATTGACCAGTGAAGGCTTAAGGATAAACTGATGAGCATTCAAGCCATGACGCGTATTGCGGGTGAATACTGGAACATTGCTGGAACACTTTTGTTGAAGAATCGATAAACATTGAGACAGTAAAGGATTCTTCGGCGTGTCAATTGACTTCGAAATGCTTCTGTCACCCGTAAGTCGTAATGCACGGTTTTTTGTGCACCAGATCAGATGTGAGCGAGTGTACTCGAGTTTGGGCGAATGAACGCCTTACAGGTTGAAGCCAAATCAGAAGAGGCAGGTTTTTGGCGATTTTGAATATGTATGTGGTCATTCCAACGAAGGTCGTCGTTAACACACATACCGAGGATGGAAAGTTTTTCGGCTTCGGCGATGCAGGTACAATTCAGGAATAAGGGCTCGCGATGATTGGGTTTTGGTTAAGTGACAGCATTAAATTCCACTCTATTGCTAGAATACCATTTAATTTTGCTCTCGGGGTTAGAATTGTTGTCGTTTACGTCCAAAGAGCAGGGACGTGAGTTAGGAAAAGAATGTGAGAAACAGAGGATACTGTCATCAGCAAATAAATGCAGACAAGAGAATCATTTATGAAAATGAGGAAGGGCGTCGAAGACAAAAAAGGAGCCTTGAGGAACATCAACATTAACATGGTGAATAGCAGAGCTTGGTCCAAACTCAGTCAAATGGTTTTGAAATATCACAACACAACAATCTTACTTCCATCAAAGTGAGATATTTGTTCCCCTTCTCGATGAGATAAACTATACGAAGACCGTTCTTAAGCTGTTTCATAAGATGTTTCTTGTTTTTACAGATTCACAACGAACCTCGTCTAAAAAAGAGCAAATGGTCTACCTAATTTTACAGGATCTACAGGAAGAAAATTACAAAATTACTTACAAGATTGGAGGTTTACTCTAATAGCAATAGAAGTAACTACTCTAGGAAGTCAGCACAAATTTCTCGATTGGTCAGAGCTACTTAAAATAAAAAAACCACACTTACGACGAGCATTTCGATGGATTTACCTTCTGTGTCGTGCGGGCCAGGTACTCCATTTTGCTTTGAGCACTGCCTAAACGTTCAACACGACTTCCACGATTTGGGACAGGTTGGTTCTGAAAAAATACACCATTAGCAGTAGAACTCAATTGATTGTTTGTTAAAAACTTACTCGAATTGGTGGCTGTTCAACAACAGCCCTTGTTCCATTCTGAGATTCCTCCACCCCGAGATCAAGATTCACAAAACTTTCGGCAGCCTCTTGTGCTGACCTAATACTATGATACACTGACATACTGTTGAGAAAAAAAAAATAGTTTAAAACAATATTAGTGTGGTGTTCTTTTAAAATCAAAATAAATTCTCAAAGGACTCGTTGAATTCTTTAGAGTTTAGACAAACCTTGGATGTTCTATCAGTAAATTCTCAAACGGAGATGTCTCCATATTTATAGGTCCTGTGGAGGTGAAACATGGTGGCGGTGTCAAGAACCATGATTCCTCCATAGAAACTGTCGCAGGTATATTATTGAAGTTAGTACCGCCGATAATTTCGACGGTCGATGGTACGGCATAAAGAGATTGTGTAACACCACCATCGTCGTAACGTAGTGCTAATGCCCGCTGATGATATGCTGAAAGGGAATGGTGATTGCTATTACGTGGTCTTTGCTGAAAGGTTGGACTACGTTTGATCTCAACAAATGGCAGCTCCTCTTCGGAGTCGGTGCGAGGGAGACTATCCTCCTCGTCTAAACATTTGTAAACAAAGATCCTAGTAAGCTACTTCAACGTTTAAGAATTATTATCTATGTTATGACTTACCGTCTTCCCTGTTGACCAATAGCCAATCGTCGTCTTCTGAATCTTCGTCGTTGGAAACGTCGTCGTTTTTATCGATTGAATTTTGATGCTTACAACAATCGTCAATCGATATATTACTTACGATTTGATAATTATTGTCTGTCCGTCCAATTGCAGTGGCTTCGATGGCGTTATTAGAAGAACTATCCTCTGGGATTACCTCGATTCTATTAGTACTTTCAGGATTAGTAGACGTATTAGTGTTTGATCCAAATAGTAGATTTGCAAGACTACTAAACATTATACGGTGAAAAAGTTCCGGTTTTCGGTAGACAACGATGTCCCTGGTATCCTGTATTTTAGTGCAAAGGATGTGGATACGTGTTTTGCAGCTGAGATTTTAACGATCGCTCCCAAAACAGAAGATTTTTCTAATGTTGCAGCAAACTGATGATCACAGTCAATAATGGAGTTCCTTAATTTGTTTTAATCGCTTGTTGTCTTTGGTTCTCTTCAAAAGGATTTCGTTTCGTAGTCCTTTGTGCTTATGAGATCAGTTTATTATTTGTTTTTATCAAGCTTCTTCCTCTTTCTTCTTTCGTTTACTTCTTGGAGTTTTATATCTTTTCAAAATAAGGTTTTTGTTTTGTTTGTAATATTATCTCAGTCTTGTGAATAATTTGTAGCTTTTGTTACTTTATGTGTTTAGTTTATGTACATAGAAGGGGGGTTGAATTTTATCTGCAAAGAGAGCAAAGGATATTGAATTTAGAATTTGTGATTACTTTTAGGTAAAAATATATAAATTCAACTGAAATGTCAAAGTTCTGATTTGTGATAGGCAGTACTAAACTTTTAAGATAGACAGGATAAAGGTAGATGTTCTTCGAAGAAGGTTGGAATGATTTGGAGAAAGATATAGTTGTTGGTTTAGAAGCTGACCGAAGTTATTACTTGCAATGGAATGTGTTTAAAAACTCAAGCAATTCATAGGTAGGTAGCTAGAAGTAGTTGAAACTGATGAGCCGTTTTGATACAACTCACGTGACCTGGATGTTGATGGTCGTAGCTGAGAGTGTAGTTTTCATATCCATCCTGTGGAGTTCAGAAAATTGATAATGTTGCTGAATTTTATGCAAGAAATCTCAGAAAGTTCCTTGAAAAAGGGTTTTCCGAGAGTGCGCTGTCTGGCTCTGGCAAGTGCCGGGCAGTCACAGAGAAAGTGGAATAACGTTTCCTTTTCATGTGAATTGTCGCAAATACAACAGTGGGGGTTGAACGGGATGCCTAACTTGGCAGCGTGTTGACTAATTGGTCAGTGGCCCGTGCCAATTCCTGTGATTCTTGATGTCTCGATGCGGTTCCTATTGATTAGGTCATTTGTTCTGTTTTTATTGTAGGTGGGCCATATCTGTCTGAATATGACACAGGTTGCTTAACTTTTCCACCTAGAGTTGGTAATAGAGAGAAAGTGTTGGAAAATGTTGCCCTTAATGAGTCCCATCGGGAAGCAGACTGACTCCGCACGGGAGGCATCCAGGGAAGAACCACATCTGGCTAACGCGTCGGCTCTCTCGTTCTCCTCTATGGCCGGGAACCCAGAGGAGGGTGATGCCAAACCGAGCATTTGCCTGCGTTATGGCAGTTCATATAAACTAGACATTGACTGGCGTTACACTGATTGTCCTAGGTCCAGGAATGGTGAAGGACATGATCAATAAGTGGACCATGGTTAAAGATCCAAAATCACGTCGAAAGGCACACTCTGTAGTGATGGAAACAAAACAAGCGTCGGATAGACTAAGAATCGTGCTGGCTGGAAAGGGGCTGTTGATTGAGGCCCTGGTTCACTGTGCCGCCATCAGAAGAAAGTGAGTAACTGCATTGGAAATGGCGTTTTGGAAAACGTAGACATAAAAGATTCTAAGTTGTCGCGTTGATAGGTTGAGAGCCACCCTCAGCTTCATTCGAACTTTGTAGTCTACCGTCAGTACGTAAGTTAGAGGAAGAAAGATGTCACAAGACAACCATCTACTATGACCTATTCATCGCCTTCAAAGGGAAGTTAACTTTTTATGCTCTGCAAAGGTGAGCAAGCCCTGATCTACTTTTAGCAGGAAGTGTTGTCATGTGTTAAAAAGCAGACATTTGCTTAAACAAATTACTGCACTGCCGCTTCTTTACCTATTAATTCAAGTTTATTTTAATGTTGCCAGCAACTTCCGCTTGTAGCAGTATTGAGGAATAACGTTGGTACTAAAGTGGAACCTTGTCTGATGCCACATCGTAAAAAACCACACCTGCACATCTGTATCACATTCACTAACGTTTAAACCTTTAATTTACATTATTTCAGCATCATAAAACGTAAAACCTCTAGATTATCAGATAAAAACAAACTTCAACCACAACACTGTCCGTAGTCGGAGACCAACCTTCCTTCGATCACATTTAGCTAAGGTTATTGCGTGATACAGCTGTCCGCGATTCCACTAACTAGACGACCCCCACAATCGCATGTAAACACTATAATTGCGTTTGAAGCGCGATTGCATGATCCGCACAGAATGGAACTTGCTGAATTCTCCTCAACCATATAATGGCAAATGGCGCACCGACTTTGGAATATTTGTATATTTATAGTTTTTATTATAATTTCCATTGCATCTACAATCTGTGCTCGATGATCCGACAAAAATGCAAATACAAGGTTCTCTAACCAAACTTGCGTCTTTGTTGCCTAATGCCAACACAAAATTTAAGTTTGCCAATTTGGCAAAGCTACAAAGCTGCAAGAATTATTGTTAGATAAATCGTGGCTCTTAAATAGAAAAAAGTGGTCCGCGTCGAAGGCAAAAGGTGCGCGTGTATCTTTGGCAGAGGTTCCACATGATTTGAATCGAAATAAATTTATTTATTCTATTTTTGAATCGACTTCAAACGATTGCAAGTGAAAAGAAATTGTTTTTGGTTTGACACGAGTTAACATTTTTATTCTTTAGAAAAAAAATCGGTGACCAACTTGCTCAGCATATATATTTCAAAGAAATTAGCGAGATTAATTTTTATTGACGGTCAAGAGTAATTAAATCAAACCGAAGTGCCATGATAAACTAGTTAGTGTCTAGAGAGTATATTCTCGGAAGCATGACTAATCGGAACTTGATTTTGAATTCGATATTTGATGTCATGTTGACCCAGTTTGGTGTTTGGGTGGATTCAATTAAACAATTAAGTGAGAATCAATATTTATGTGCTACCTCCTTAAGTAAATAGAAACCCACTGAGTGTTGAAAGCAAATCACGGATGTTATACAATCGAAGTTGACTTTTCAAAAAAGAATTTACAGTCAAAGTGGATTACAAACGTCTTTATCAGAAAGAATCTGCTTAACGAGTTCATCGGCTTTACTGTTCCCTGGAATGCCTCTGTGTCCCGGTACGCAGAAGAGGAGTATGTTGATGGTATCTCCATGAGAGACAAGCAGCAATCAAGAACTTTTTTTTGATGTTGCAGAGACTGATTCCAGAGGCTTTATAGCCGTCTAACTATCGGTGGTATAACATACCACGTCAGCCAAGACAAGTATTTTGTTAACGCCATTATCTACGCCAAGAAGATGCTACAATGGTCTGAAAGGCGAAATGAAAGATTGAGGTTTAAACTTCAAAAGATTCTTTTGTAAGTTTACAGTACGGGGTGGACTTGGGCCTCAACCAACAAGCGTCTCCAGCCAACTCGATCATTAGCTAGTTGCCTCTGGTTTCGCACGCTAAGTTGGTTGAGGTCTCCTTCCACTTGCGTGCCTCACCTGATTCGCGGTCTTCCTCTACTACGCTGTCCCTTCGGATTCGAAGATTTTTCGGGGCGGGACATTGGTGTCCATCCACTCTACATGACCCAGCCACTTCAATCGTTCGACCTTTACTTTTCTGGCTAAGTCGATGTCGTTGTATCTGGGGGTGGCCATGGTGTAATGGTTGCATCATCGCTTGTCACGCTAAAGGTTCCAGGTTCGAATCCCGAAGTCAAAAGAAAAAAAAAGTCGATCAACTGAGAAAAAAAGCTGACATCAACTCTACTGCATAAGCACAACACTGGCAGTAGAGTGGTCATATGGCTTGAAAGTGTTAATTGTCCTAATGACATCGGGATGTTCGAAAGAAATACTGTGAATTATAAGCAATGGCAACAGTACCAATAATTCTCCCCAGTAATTTTGGACACCACCCTCGGAGCGAAAAGACTGAAACCTAATACCAACTCAATTTCAAAATCACTACACCAACACTAGCGCTGTGTGAATCCCATCATAAGGGTATTCGTAACCCCTTTAGCGTTAGTGAATTATAAAAAAAAAAAAAAATTCTCTTCCTCTCCACTGTCCACATAGACAGGACTGATTCTTTTAAGCGGCGTTAACAGAGACCATTCTCGATATTTGTATACTCCATGACCATTCTAAAGATGGATTCCAAAATTTATTTTTATTATACAACAAGAAGAGCGAGCTGTAAGATACTTCTGTCTTGAGTCTTTGAATCAGTCTTTACTGGAGATGAAACTAACTGCGATTTTCTACCATAATTCTCTTTCAGCGAGGAAATTTAGCAGCGTCGTACCAAAGGTTGCCATTTTAAAGAGTGTTTTCTTAGAAACTCAAGGTTTGAAAGGTAGTCATTGGTTTTCTATGTGTGCCCACCCCTTTATCGTAACAAAACAAAGCGCAAAACACAACCAGAAAACTTAATTTTTTGACAGATTTTGTTTGATGCAAATCGATTCATTAGTTTTTTTATTTATTCGAGACAAACAAACCAACAAACATTATTTTCTTTATTCTCTGTAAACTCCACTAAACAATTCTATTCATTTATTATTTTAAACACACAATTCAATTCAAAATGCACTGTATGCATAATTACATACGTCAAAGTATTGTGCGTTAAATTTTTCTTCTTTTCAATTGTAATTAAATAAAAAGAAAGCGAAACAAACTAATTTAAATAATAATTTACGCAATACGCACAGTATGAATATAGGTCAAGTGTAACAGGAGCATAATAAAGCTAGTTTATCTCAATTGAATAACAATGTAACGCTTTGACTATCCTCGGGTATAAAAAAAAATAAACAAAGAAAGGCCTTGTTGCAATCATTTTCAAGTAAAAGACTGTACGGCGCCGCCAATATAGAATTTCTATAGAACAAAGCGTTAAATTCTTTCCACAAATAGAGGAATATAAGCTGAAGAATTTCTTTTTAATAAGCAGCCGCAATTTGATCATCATTCTTGCTGCGCCACAGTTGAGGAGACTAGAAATGCGCCTTTGTTTACATATTCCATTTGTACAAGGGGGGGGGGGGGGTTAAAACACAAACAGGGAATTGCGCGGCACGGTATCAACAAGAAAAAAAACTAAAAGATCTTGTAAGAGAGGCGCCCATTGAAAGTGTTCTAGTTACAAAATAAACTGCGATAGTTCTTTCATTTAACGAAACCATTGCGCAAATAAGTAGTGAGTACATCTAATGCAGATATGAGAACAAGATGTATGTAGAGATACATACTTTCATGCGTGTAATGTGCATTTGTTTACGCAGATAAAAAGGCTAAAAGAATGCAAAACAAATCGATGAGAGCTATAAATTAAGTGAAGTGCCACATGGTTGGCACTGTGGACCAAATATGTTTATTTTGAGAAAAAAAATTTCAGAAAATATTTACAAACTCATAGTTGGCAAGGGAACTGTTTGATTTGTATAACTTTTAAAGAAGGAACCATTTGTACTAAGTTAAAAGATCTATTGCCATCTGAGGGTGTTCTGGTACTAAAACACCTCAGTCAACTTGGTTTCCCCTATTAAGTTAATAACCTGTAATAAGCCAAAGGACCCGTAACTCCTGGGAAACTGGAACCCGTTGCTGAACACAAAAGGACTAGTGTGGTATACTGATGGCTCAAAGATAGACTCCGGTGTTGGTGTCGGTATCTACGGCCCTAATCACAAGGTCTCTAAGGCACTTGGAATGTGTCCCTGCTTCTTTCAGGCAGAATTACATGCCATTGATACTTGCGCCATCAATGTTCTCGACTCCGGCATAAAGGGCGTAACCATCAATATATTCACCAACAGTCAAGCAGCGCTCAAAGCACTGAGTTCTCACTACTGTAACTCAAAGGCCGTTCTAGGCTGCTTCAATACTCTCCAGGACTTCTCAAAGCGGAATAAAGTCAAACTTTGGTGGGTACCAGGACACAGAGGTATTGAAGGCAATGAAATCGCAGACTTACTTGCCAGGAAGGGCTCTCCAGAAAGGTGCATAGATGCCGAACCCTTCTGCGGCATTCCTACTTCCGCATTCAGAATGAGTTATCCCTGAACAAAACCACAAAAAATATTCTCAATCATAAAAGGGACGATATCAGAAGACTGGCAGGTGTCCTCACCGGTCATTGCAGCCTCAGATATCACTTACATAAACGAAACATAGTTCAGGAATCTGAATGCCGACTCTGGTTAGAGGAAGACGAATCAGCGGAACACGTACTTTGCTAGTAATTCTTTACAAAGAATTCCTTACACCGGAGAACAATGCCCCGACTGGAGATATCCTCAACTTCATTAGGAAGATAGAGGATCTCCTTGTTTAACTGACTCCGGACGCAATAGAGCTTTCAGGTCGCAGTGCCATTTGCGTCAATCGCAGAGTCTAACCAATAATAATAAATAAATATAAGCCAAGGGATGAGAGGTCTATCTGCTCTATGTGGTACATTCAAAGACAATTCAATCTGCTTCGAGTTAGTGCCTCACTGTTTCTTAGGATCTGGTCTGGAGTTCCTTGACTTCTTCGAAGAAACTACATGGCACATTGCTTCCCAGACCTAAAGGTATCACGGATGTTTACAGTATTTTGTGAGGAAGCCACCACTTCTGCAGACTGTATAACGACGACGAAGACCAACAAACCTCAGTCAGGAAGAACGAACCATTCACTTTAGACGATGATAGTCAAGCTGAAGTCCAACAGGGCTGCTGGATCGGAGCTATTTAAAGCAGTAAAAGATGAGATAATAGAGCATACACCAACTCATTTCCAAGATTTGGTCAAACGAATGTACGTCTGATGAATAGAATCTCAGCATTGTTAGCTCGATCTACAAGAAAGGAGACCTTTTTATAGAGGCATAAGTCTCCTGAATATCGGGCATAAGATCCTGTCATCAGCAACCTGATTGGTCCCTATCAGTGTGATTTCAGGTCAGAAAAGTCCACAATCGATCAAATTCTTACACTTCAGAAGATTCTGGAGAACTCTCAAGAAGTCCAAATCGATACACGCCATCTCTTTATCCATTTTAAGGCCACCTATGACAGCATTTATAGCGACGAGCTATACAGATCCATGTTCAGTTTTGGCATCCCTGCCAAACTCGTTCGTCTGTGCAAGATAACGATGGAGAATGCTTGCTGTGAAGTATAACTCTGTTTCTCTGGACTGAAAGGTCATTGAGTAGTAAATCCTCATCCCGACGAACTAAGGAAACTCTATGCAAGACCTTAATCAAAGGCGGATGAAGATACCCTTGATCGCTTCGATCGAAAAATTGTTTTATATATTCGATCCCGCTTGCGTTGACGGTCGTGCATTTATTATCGCTGCCATCGTTGAAAAAGTCACAAAGACGTTATTATTTCAAACGCGGTCTGGAGTGAACCCTTTGGGACACCATATTGCTGATCTGTATTAGATAGACCACCGATGACGATGCAGAAAATCTCAGTGTCAAACTACTCTAAAATGACACGGAAAGAGTCGCAAGGTTGCTTTTTCTTTTCACACGTGATACAGATCGCACTCCACCATCAGTTGAACTTCGTATCTGCGTTCAAAATCAATTGCAAACCACGGTATAAAGTCAAAAACCTCATAAATTTCCGTATACACTTTCTATAAATGCGAATCTTCACAATCTCTCCTCTATCGTACAATTTAGAACACCAGCTGTTAGTTCAAGAACGAAAGCCGACATCGTATGGAGGGGCATCGTAAACACCAAGCTTGGCAGAGAGTTCTTTGAACGCATTAATGTAATTTCCATACCAATTTTCAAGAGTGTGTATAAAAGCATTCAACCGACTTCCCTTCCTCCCTCCAAATGGTCGGTGATTTACATATTTTTTGTTGGTAAAAGCCTATCTAAAACCTCGATAGGCACACATCACACCAGAGGTTGTGTGGTTCTTAGCCTAGGAGGTTCTTTTGTTCTCCGATGATGGATTGGACAATCACCGTCACGTCAGTGGTATAAAACCAACGAATATCCAAGTTACGCACGCGTGACGACACACACAATAGAGGAAGTATTGTTCATTTATACATTTTTCTTTTATTTACTTTCGAATGAGGGCAGTATCAACAAAATAGAATTAAACAAAATTCAGAGGGGAAGAGAAAGAGAAGGGAAAACGCACTTGATTGACACCAAACCAGACACACACACGTCCATCTACAGCAAAACTACGCTCTACTTGCAATTTCAATTTACAAATTGGCCAGAGGAGCAGGAAATAGCAGAAGGAATCATTGGTTGCACAACAATGGATCGTGTTGTTGGGCGAGAAACGGTCCGAGGATGGGTCATGGAATCAATTGCAAACTCCGAAGAGCTGAAGTGCAACACTATGGGTGAAAGT
Organism: Criorhina ranunculi; assembly: GCA_951813785.1. Taxonomy (NCBI): domain Eukaryota; kingdom Metazoa; phylum Arthropoda; class Insecta; order Diptera; family Syrphidae; genus Criorhina; species Criorhina ranunculi. Next base: position 47,288,175 of record OX638382.1, on the reverse strand, counting down.
TTTATTTTTTATTTTTTTAAAGTGAAACGAAACAATTGTGTGAAATCGTAATTACACGGTTCGAGTTTTTAAAGTGAGGAGGACTGAACTGAACAGCACACACACACTCTTGAGGAGAGGACCTCATCAACTTTGATTGCAATTTGATTGCAAACTAATGAGAATTAAGGTATTTTCAATTAATGGCACTTTAATCGAATTTTAAAGAAAGTGATCATCTAATGGATTGGTCTAGCACGGATTAACTTAAATCGATGGGTCCTGACCCGAAGGTATTTTCAATGTTGCAAGTTGGAGAAGTTGTGTGAAAGTACTCAAGGAGTTAGACATGGTAATAAATTGAATGTTTCATTACACACTCTTAAAGTAAGAAAGTTGGATTCTGAATTGGGTACCACGACCTCTTGGGAAGGAATTGGAAGGTTGAAGCCAAAGGAGGAAAATCTTTTCCTTTAAAGTTGTCAGTTACAACTTGGGTATGTGTCAAGGTAGAAAACACCACTGTGTAGCACTAAAATGCAGGAACACGGCTGTTGTACTAACAGCAGATGCAAGCGTTTTTTTAGAGAAAGAAGAGTAGGAGCTTCAATGTAAAACAGTTCTCACTACACTGGCCCCAAAAATCTGCAACAATCACATAAAAATTGTTTTGCATTGTTGTCAACTTCTATGCAAGTGTTGTGTTACTTGGTCTAGACCTGTTCCAAACGCCAAATTAGAAATGCTCGGCACAGAAATGGGACTAAGTACTATTTAGTAGTATTTCTGGTGAACTTCAGATCCTATTGGTGACACAAAGGACCTTATCTGGTCTAAGTGAGGTTGCACCTGCAGCCTGCCACTCCTACCTAAGCTTACCTAACTACCAACCTCTGCAGGGCTTGCAGTGATATAGACACAAAAGAGTACACGACGCACTTCATTTACAACTGTCTAGCGTCAGCAAACACCAGGAAAATACATACTTCAAGCTGTCAACCGTGACTCGTCAACCGTGATTCGGAGTGGATGAGGTACATACATAGGAATCTCAGAACGAGGAATATGCATATAATGGATCCGCGAAGATGGAATTGAAGTGGAAACTTGAATCACGCTGTCATCTTACTGTCACAAACCTAACCTTCCTTTCAATGGAGAAAACGATCGTAAATGTCAAACGAGAGTTGACTTTTTCCAAGACGCAAACCTTGAAAGGAAGCACCAGTTTGAAAAATGTCAATTTGACATTACACGAGTGTGTCAGATGTACAAGAAATGTTTGACAATTATTCAAAACAGTTGTATTATCTGTCATTAGAAAAGCTTCGTTCAGAGTGGCCAATAAAACTGTTTCTTCCATTCGTGCGAAAAGCTAGACCCTAGCTCCCTATTTGTATTCAAAATTGAGTAAGTAAATCTTTCAAAGATCATGTATTTGGGTCACTACGTGGAAATGCCTTAGAAAATCCAAGGCCTCATGCAGAATGATGACACTAAACCCAAATCGAAACGTCTTGTCTTGTCATGTGAGCCAGTTCAACTACTGAATTCAGAAATATTAGAAATAACCGAGGGTGTAAGGACGAATCCCCTTTAAGACAATTATTGCTAAAAGTCCACCAAATAATCATTGACCAAACTATTCAGCAATTAAGCGCCCCTAACCTCTCATGTTTTGTTAATACAAAAATCGATAAAAAAGTCATTTGCATAAATTTGAAATCCATTCACAGGCAGGCAAACATAACCTTTGTACATTGAATGAATGTACACACGGACAGAAAGAGAAAGAGAAAGAGAGAGAGAGAGTTGATTTTTTTTCCGACCTAATTACCATATGTATGTATTGTAAGAAATCCAACTTATTTTCTAGAAGCCAGACAAATTAGATTCTTGTCACGCAAACATTCAACCAACAATCGACCAAATACAAGTGACCTTATATAAAAGTCCCCTACCATGGTTCATGTACATATGTATAGCTTGAATGTAACAGGTTTTTTCATTTGATGGCCCATAAATAAGTTACAAGCTATGGTACCAATTATGTAGTGCTATATTGCCAATAACCTCGTTACACCTTAATTATGCATGAACTTCAAACTAAATCACGCGATTCGCCCACAAGTTGGATGTACAACGTTGTGAAAGTGTGACATACACGTGCCCCTCAGTCTTCCATTTTCATTGGATGAATATTGTATTTTCCCATTAAGTTTGCGCGGTTCGATTAAATGTAATTTACTGTTCGAAATAAAGACCAGAAAAGGAGGCAGAGAGAGAGAGAGACCTTCTACAACAAAGATTCACACAAACAACTGTTGGAGAAACTCTGAAACGCTCAAAAGTCAAAATAGGTATGTCTCCTTGCCTCTTAATGTAACGGTGATGGTCTAATAGTCAAGCCTAAGATTGACCCTTACGATTATGTAGGACACACTCACATCTAATATAAGAAGAATTCATGTCCCAGAACAATAACCACATGAGGTTATATACGTATTTCCCATTTTCAGTAAGAGGTACCACAGGGTACCACTCTACCACCAGTACTACTATACCAGATGCATGCATGAGAATATTCCTGGCTGCAACCTGATTTGTTGCAGCAAATTTCCATCACACAGTGTGTTGCTTCTGTTGTGCCATTATTCCCAACGAGATTCTATTTAAGATAGAACTTAATGTATCTCATGGTTATTTCATGATCTTTAGCTCGTTTGTTTCACGTTGCAGCTCCTAGTAAAGATGCAAACAACAGTCTTGTGCTTCGCAGTGGTATATAACGACGACCGTCTAAACAAAACAAACAACGAAATCTAGTTCAATGGCTTTTCCAATGTTTGCACTTTTCCTACTATTTTCCTTTTTCCTTGTTTAGATTTACTTTTTTTTTTTTTATAGAAAACGATTATCTAAGATGAAAAGAGAAGAAGACTTCATGGTGTTTATGCGATTTTATGCCTCGATTCCGAGGGAGATGAGGCGAACATTTTAAGCGCAATCAATAAGAGTAAGATACTTGTGTTTGCTTATACTCATGGGTCATGAGGCGCAACGACAACGAGGGGGATTTGTTTTTTTTCCTTTTCTTTTTCTTATGCTTTTTCTTGAACTTTAGACTTTTCTTCTTTTTTTCTTGTTTTATACTTTGTTTTGTGTATAAGAAAATTTTATAATGTAAAACGACGTAAATAAAACATGAATGCAAATCAATTTTTTTCTAAATTTGTATTTGGAAGCAACATTATTAGTAGTTAAGTGGATTTAGATTGAAATGGATTATCGATTGAGAGTTTTAGATATTTATTCTTATTTTTGTTTAGAAGTTGGGAGCTTAGAACGTGGGAGTTATATTCAACGTAAAGACTATAAATGATAGTCACTCGGGAGCGATTGAGACCATCAGAGAACAAGAATTAATCGCTCACACGGATTTATATCAACAAATAGTCATTCAAGGCTTTTATAACTTATCTGTCAGTGAACCTAGAGAACCTTTTGTATCAAATCTCGAACTAAAGATTCCCTCCAGAGAAAGCTGGACAGAAGGAGAGGTCATTAACCCCATTGGTCAAAAAAGTATCAGGGAGTCGGCTCCGGGATTTATGCAGCTGAACCAAGCATTGCACGGTCAATAAGGCTTCCAAATCACAGCAGCGTGTTTCAGGCAAAGTTCTTGCAATCACAACGGTCACTCCCAAGAAGTCACATCGACATTTTCGTAGACAGTCAAGTAGCCATCAAAGCCATCACATCGACAACAATCAAATCCAGAACTATGAAACGCCGCAACGACGAGCTTAAGCTTATCATAACGTCACACTCATCTGGGTTCCGGGACAAAAGGGCATGCATGGGAATGAAAAGGTGGACAAGCTCACAAGAATAGACTCTCAAATGGATCTGATAACGGCCGATGTCTCAATTCTATCCCCATTAGAACTTCAAAAGTCCAGCATCACCGTGAAATCCATAAAACTCGCGAACGAGAGATGGATCTCATTCACAACATGCCGCACCTCAAGAACACTCTGGACAGAACTAAATAAGAAAAAAACAAAGGAAATCATCGCACTCAACAGAAGTCAACAATCACTTCTCATATGTATTATGACAGGTCACAACCTGTTAACGGTCCACCTAAAGAGAATGCGTTTGAGCACAACAGAGTTACTGCCCGAACACAATGCACGGCCGCTGTAGTGTAGCAGTAGCAGTAGTACCGCTGTAGTAACGCTGTGGCGCTGAGCTCACAAAATTCGCCCACAATGGTGTAGCGCGATTATGTCAAATTAATTGTCATTTGAAACTCAGTTGCTTGGAATTGTTTCCCTTTTTCCTTTTTCTTACGCATTCAACAAATTTTTTAATGTCCTCGCCATCTATTTATTTGTTTTGTAATTATCATCCATTTCTTTTGTCTCGCAGGTAGCTTCCATTTCCTTTGTTTTTAGCGATCTGCCATATGTTGTTCTACATGTATAGAACAACATACATACATATACAAAATGTATGCATGGCTGTTTTCTTCTCTGCCTGTCGCTTGCCGCGCTGCAAAAGTTAAAAGTTGACCAACTTTGTACTACGCGGCTGCTACAGCTACACTACAGCGGCCGCATTGTGGGCACACTAGTGAGATTGTATACATTTCTACATTTTGACAGCGAATACTACTACAACTACTACACCACAGCGGCCTCATTGTGTCGGGCAGTTATGCAGAGGATGTGGCGACACAGACGCTGAGGAGGAAACATTCCACCTCCTATGCGAGTGCCCTAGCCTAAGCAAAAACCAAAAGATAACCATCGGAGAACATTTCTTCCGTGATCTAGGAACTTACAAGCAAGCCACCAAGAACCATTCTACAATTCCTTCGGAACTCGATATCTAACAATCTATTCCATTTATTTCAGGTATCCCACACCACATCGGGGAACACAATGGATCCATTGAGATCCGAGTAAGGTTGTACATAAATGCAACCAGCCCTACAACCTAACCTAATCGCTTACACACATTAATATCAACAGACAGTCATCCAAGGCTCTTATAACTTATCTGTCAGTGAACCTAGAGCACCTTTGTATCAAATCTTACAAAGTGTTGCTGAAAAGTTCATCAAGACAATTCGGGCTGTTTAACATGTCTTGATAGACAACTAGGAAGTTCCCCTTTAATCCTTGTTTTTCGCCTTCCTTTTTGGTTTGGTTTAAATCTTGTATTCGCAGGCGATATGAGGTATACACGTAAGACGCACCAAAGGCTTACATCTAAACCAAAAAAGTGGTTACGGCAACGATATTTCAATACGTTTCATAAACTTATAGAAATGGGTCAAAAAGGAACGATCTCCAAGCTTCTTAAGAGTGAGAACTTAATGGAGTATCCAGGAAGATTGCCTTGCTATTATTAAAGCCACTTATCATGTCTCTAAATGCCATTTGTTGATCTTCCAGTGGCAAAGGGAAAGTACATTTATGAGAGAAAAGTAGATAGAGTTGCAAAGTAAACGACAATAGTGGAAGCCAAGGAGATCTCCGTGCAACGCTGAACCAGAGAACCTTGGTTGAGATGAATTTCAAAGTTGGGGATATTTAGGGACGTGAATATCTGCCTCATATGATTACGTACTGGACATGGGTGCTTCTGTATAGAATTGTTAAAATAGCGAGCCCAGCATGCCAAACACAGGTTCTTTGAGTGCACCAGTTTGTTTGCAGAGAGCCGTAGGCTACAAACGAAAGTAGGTAGAATCACATCGGACAATGTCGTTAAGGTTATGTGCGCGAGTGAGAATAAATTGAATCGAGAATGCTTCTACATCGAGGAAGTTCTGACCGCGAAAAAGGACATTAAACCGCCAAGACCCTGTAAGATTGGAACCCAAAAGGAAAGTGGGGAAACCCTGTAGTAATGTAAAAAGCAATTCCGAGGTTAGATTGTCTGAAGATAGAGGGTTCAGTCGTTCAGAGTCCGACATATCTGAGGATCCTGAGGTGCATCAATCATTCCCTTTCAGAAAAAAAAAAAAGAATTTGAGTTCCAAAGTGACTTTTCCACGTTGAAAACTAAATTTCCTGAAATCAGCGACTTAAAGGTCTTTCAGCACATCAAGGAAGCTACTACCGAGAGAATTCCATCTTCTAATGACTAGTAAAAGGCAACTGCAGAGCAGTGGTAGGGAAGTTCTAGTCTAATGACGACATCTAAAACCATTCATATCGTGGTAGTAGATACTCTAAACTAAGATCCCAGAAGAGTGGATCAACACAAACATTTGAAGTTGAATAGGAATCACGGCAATTGGGCAAAGAAACAGCCCTTGATCGAAGTTCTAGCAGAAACAGGACTTCAAAAAGCGATCAAGAAATTTTCTGCTGTGAGATAGTCCTAGACAGTGGTCAAAAATTTAAAAATTTAAAACAGCCCCCAGGTCTCCGACCGGACATATCGCTGGGGAAAGTTGTAGGGGTGGCTGTATTTATGTACATCCTCACTCGGATCTCAATGGATCCATTCATATCGCTGGGCAAAGTTTATTCCGAGTTTTTTTAAAGCTTATTCTGATCATACTCAAACCAAAGTGGAGAAGTTTGCTTCGTAGGCTCCTGTCGGCAAAGTAAGTTCTCTACAATTTTCTATTGTCAACTCAAGCTTCGTTTCAATACTCATAAACCTTGTTTGCATTCAACTGCAAGGCCTCTAGATGGCGTTGTTCAATAAATAAGCAAACAGAAATGATTTACAGATATTTTTTATTTATTTTACGATTTATTGACATCCAAAGTGGTGACAAGTCACTTATACAATAGTTTGTCTCTCCTCTTTTCAAATGCTTAGTGTCCAATAATTCATGCAATTTTTTTTCCTTCCACTACGCAATTCCCACACAATCTTTTTTTATGAATACATTTTTATAGAGAAGTCAGATACCAACCCCCAAGTCACACGTGTGTGATGTATATACCTGACATGGTTACGATAACAATCAAATGCACTCGGAATAAATAAGTCCAAGGCTAACGAAATTAATTAGCCATGTCAGTCAACACACAAAAGGCCATCTAAACAACCAAATGTGGCCTAATAATAAAAATGCGCGCACGTTAAAATGTTCCTTCTTCTGACCAAAAAAAATAATAAAACAATTTATTTGCATTCTTATTAAGAATTATTATACAATTGCAGTTATATATACTTGAATGTATGTACTCGTATGTGAGAACAATTTTGACAGTCATTGTCGATTGTCGGCATAAAAATGTTTGTTAAAAATATTTACCCACCAATCTACACGGATAAATATACAGACTTTGGCTTTTGGCTTTAATTCAATTGGATTAATTGTTGGATTAAATTTTTTTTTTATTTACTTTCGTATCAAAATGTAGCAAGAGATAATTTTTTTGTAAAATGAATCAGTCGGTTTAATTATTGTTAATTAAAACAAGCTTAACAAATTAATTGGTTCGACAGTTTGTCAAAGAAAAGTATTTTTTCGAAATATTTTCATTTATTTTGTAAACTTACGGACTTCGAAGAGGGGGACAACAAAGGGTAATGCTAACTTGTAAATTTTTCAATTCATTTGAAGAAATGTCAAGAAGAGTCGGGGGAATAGGTGTCAGGTGAATCCGGAACGGTATGAACGTTTCTTTTGGCCAAATAGTCGCGTACAAGATGAGATGTGTGAGCTGAGAGTTGTTTCTCCACAATTCTGGCCTCTTGCGACGAATATTTTCCCTTAATACGTTCACGTCATACTCCTTTTTTACTGTCTTGCCTGGCAGAAGAAGTTCGAAGTGGACCACACCACGGCAATCAAAGAAAACGGTCAACAAAGTCTTGATTTTGGATCGACTTTGTCGTCGTTTTTCGGGTTTTGGCTCGTCTGAGAAGCGACATTCCGACGATTGTTGGATAGTTTTGATATCATATTCATAGACCCATGTCTCGTCACGGGTAATGATGCCATCGATAACATTGAGGCCCAATGGAAGCATTTCTTTAGCGACATTAATGCGATGCAAACTCTTTTCATTGCGAAATTCGCAGAGCACCACAAACACTGACTTATTTACAAAGCTATTACGCAAAAACTCCCGACAGATTGCGTTTAAACGGATATTTGAGAGCCAGATGACAGATGTACCAACCTATAAAAAAAGCGCGGTTTGTTTGAATGAGAAATTCCGGGTACTTTTTGATCAGAAGGTATAATTCGACGAAGGACAACTGTGGGCAACCGTAGCTACTTCGATTTGTCCGAACAGCTCGGTTCCAAACTCCCAGCTTGACGGTTTCACGCCATGTTCTACGAAATTCTGATCCTGCCAGTCTTTCTTGCTTTATGAAGCTGAATGCTGGACGATAGGTAAGTCAGCGGAGCAGATCATGGGATCCGTCGAATATTTGATCCTGATGAACTGCGAATCCTACGAGCTGTGTAAATATGTGGATTTAGTCCGGAAAGTGAAAATCCATCCACTGCACTGGTTCGGACACATCGAGCAAATGGAATGGAATGCTCCAGCTAACAGGGTTTTCGAATCACAGCCGCTATCTTTTCAGAAGAACTTTCCATTCACCACTCCTTCAGTTTTCCTAATAACTGTAGTGTCTTTCAAGCCAAAGTCACGGCTATTAGTCATGTCGCCACTTGGCTTAAGGTGAAGCTAATACCACGCACAGGTATTATAATTTATATCGACATTCTAGGACAGTGAAAGACTGCCACGTGTCTCTAAACACTAACCACCGATGCTCTGTCGAAAGCATATCATAGATGACAATGTCTTGCTAAGCTTATTTATCCTTCCCTCTACCATAAAACTTCAAAAGCATTACTTCGACTAAAAAGAGACCAGGTACCTACTCTGTATTCCGATTCTAAAATTACGTTTCTTATTGCCCACACAAAATGTTCGCTTTCGAACAATCCGAACTGTAGAATCAGAATACGGAGTAGGGGCTCAGCTTTCGAAACTAATAAAGGTCCTCACAGGGCACTGCATCCTAAGCAGAAATGCTCGGCGTTTGGATATTGTATGCAACGATTTCTGCAGAACCTGCAGAGATGTGGAAGAGTAAGAATCTTTTGTACACTTTCTCTACACAATTTCCTTCCTAACTTCAGAAAAACTACTTTAGGCGAATATTCCTCTGACGATATTAATGGCGCGTGTTATATTTTTCGTACCGAAGGGAGAAGCCTACAGTTTTTATAGACGATTTCGAACGCTAGATTGAGAAGCTTTTTTATGACAAATGTGTGTGTGTATGTGTGATTGCGAGAGGCTAGGCCTTCGTTCGGGTTGGGTACCCTTACCCCAAAATCTCCGAACACAAAATCCTTAAACAGGCCCCTATATTGGGGCCTTTTAGGTCCAAAATCGGTTAAGAGCAATAGGTTTCAATATATCGCTTTCGCCAAGCAAGGAATAGAGCAGAAAAGAGGAGCTGTAATCGCAGGACAGTGCGCGCGTTTTGTTTTTGATTTTGGGCTTAGCTATTATGTAGGTCTCCCTTTTCGTTCTCTAAAAGCTATTACAACAAATATTTCAAGTGTCAAACAATTGACAATCACAAACCTTCAAAACTTTACACTTTTTCTGTTTGTTGGTCTCCTTATAACCTCTCAACTGTCTAGCTAATTTCGATGAAACTACTTTCCTTAGTTTCATTACGTATTTTATCAGGTTTTAGGGACGTCAACTAATCTTCTGTTACTTTACATATATTCCTTATGATCTTATTCTAGTTCTTAACAAACACAAATGATGACACAATGATTTACATCTCCCAAATACGATCTATCTATCTGTCGAAAACAAACTACCATCTAACGATGAGATATATTCACATATGCTAATGAAACCACTCTATATGCAGCATTCATTGACATTGCAATTATACCAAATACAGAAAATAATAAATTACCATTGCTAATGAATCGCGCTTAATTGTTATCTTTCCATAAAATTAATAAACGGAACACCAAAGACACAGCACCAACCTAAACAATGCCCCCAGAGACGAACAGAGACTACAGATTGAAATCAACTCGATGCTGTGACCAATCTATGATAGTATTTGCCACAATAAAACATGCCAATCATCCAATGATGTGAATTAGAATTCTAGAACAAACTATAAAAAGTGAGCACAGTGATCGTTGAGCGCTAAATTAGCAGCCGTATCGTATCGGTTAGGTTATATTTGTATCTCTGTACGCAAATATACAAGAGTATGTACTTCACAGATGATTAGGTTTTAGTTGCATGACCTACTATCGATCGGCTTGCAATGTGTACTGAGTTTACTTGCGTTTGCATCTTCTATTGTGTCTGCCGGAGAGCACGGGATGCCCAAATGATTCGAGATATTTATTTGAACACGTCATGAACCTAATAGTTTTCTGTGAATACAGGAGGACGTGTTCAAGCGTGAAGTGTTTGATTAATTTTTGAAATATATACTCGATTCGGTTGTTACAAGGATTTTTCGAAACGAGCTTCAGATATGCATTGAGGTAGGTCCATTTGCATAAAACTAGGGTGTTGGATCGTATATAATTTCAATGGTAGTGGGTCACTTACAAGTGAGTTGATCTTTTCCATGGAAAAAGTCTTAAAATGGAAAGATAACCTCTAGGTAGGTGGGAAGAAGTGGTTGAAACTGGTGAGATACAGATACAGAGATACAAATAGCGCCGTTCTAATACCACAACTCACGTCACCTAGATGTTGGTGGGCTTAGCTAACAGTGTAGTTTTCAGATCGATCCTGTGGAGTTAAGAAATAAAGATAACCTCTGAAGGTTGCAGAATGGTTTCCGGAATAGAAAAAAAAAATGGCGAATAGTTTCGTTTTATAAGATTCCTTGGGATGGTTCCATTTCGCAGACCAAACAACCATGAACGCCAGAAAATTCAACAAAGAAGGTGCTAGTGTCTTACGTAGGGGCTCTTTACGACTCGGAAGACCTCAAGCTCATCATAGCTCATTTCATCAAATAAGGGCGATTCATGTCAGTTATAGGCACACGAAAATCTATAAGTGTCACGTAAAAATGGAAGAAGGGCTTCCCTACTTCGACTACCAGTACACAGAGCACGAAGAAGAAGCGGAAGAAAACCAGGAAGAAAATAAAAAGTCCAAGATCTGGAATCAATATCAAAGCAAGACAAATTCAACCAAATCGTTGTGCTTTTACAGGAGCTGTAGTGGTGAAGAAGAAAAAGAATCTGTTTAGCATTTACTTTGTGAATACCCTATGATGCTGAGGGCTAGTTTTGGCTGTCCTCATTTATTTGTACAAAAACAGCTCACCCATAGGCAGCACAAATATGCACATAATAGCACAAGAATACCTTGATCCATATCAAAATGATGCATCCGCGCTTCTTGTGCCTCTGGCAGGTTCACCTGTTTCAACCACTTCTACCTAGATCCATGCTCGATAAGAGAAGAAAGATCTAAAAGATTACCGTGATGTATGAGCAGCCTTTTGTAAGCTTCCTTGGCAATAAGCCATTGGTATTAAAGCAGGAAGTCCCGGTCTAGTTTTCAATGACAATGACGTACATCGATAAGGAAAAAATTAAATTTAAACAGCTGTCACATCGTCGATAAGCTTGTTTTGAGAGACCTCTAGACATTCGTAGTTTTAAGGTCTCTTGCAAAGATTAATGGCCTCAATAGTCACAAGTACATAGTATGTAAGGTGACGAGCTCAAAAGATTCACCACAAATTACACTTTGGTGGGTCTCGGGACACAATAGTATCCATGGGAACGAAATGGCGGATGAAATTGCTAGGAATAGGGCCTATCATTGGTCTGTAGTACTGCCCCTCCTAGCACTGATTAAGGACCATCTGACGAGAGACTCTTATCATGTCGAGAAAACCCTTGCGGTAAACAGATCAAACTAAATGCTCTTTATAGGGATTAGCACAACCCATTGGCGGTCCATCTTAGAAGATTGCGTTTAATTGCAGGCGATTTATGGAGGGGCTTCGGCGAAAAGACGTAGAAGCGAGCATAGTCCCAGAGAGAGAGAATGGCCTGTCCTAATTAGAAGCATTGGCCCTTGGTCAATATTACTTCAACAACCTAGGCGATCTGAAGGCTACCAAAAACCATTCTAAAATTTATTATGAACCCGGGACGGTTCAAGGAGGGCAAACTGATCACCAAATTCAACATTAAACGAGTGAAGGCTGATATTGTGTATAAAAGGGCACCTTTCTACCTACCTAACTTGGCAAGGCACAGTAGGAAGTATTTTTATTTATTTATTTTTAAAAATAATAAACAAAACAAATAAATAAATAAAAAGTCGTATACAGATGGCAATGATTTTAAAAATAAACTTTTTAAATGATTTTTTTTTTCTCTAAAATTCATTGGAGATTCAAATCATTGTTCCAATTTCCGGTTTAACATTTATTTTTTGATTTTTTTTTTTTTGGCATGATAACCGGGACAATGAGAAGAAAATCCGCTTCCTCAAACAAAGATAAAATTTCTATTGCTAAAATTATATAATTTATATATAATTGCTTAGATATAATTGATTGTATACCTACTTATCTACGATCGTACACGCATCATTAATTAAACTTTGAAAAAAAAACTATTTGCACACTTATTAGATTCATTGTATCTTTATAGTCCAAAGCTAGACTGATAGACAAATAGAAAAAAATAGTTATATATCTCACTATTGCATCATACTTTTGCTATTTTTTTTTTTTTATAATTTATTAACAACAAACAAACTCAAGCACAACATTGTTCACATTTTAGCATTAGCTATGTGTAATCTCAAAGTCCACCATTGTGTGTGCTAGTAAATAGTTAAGATCGCCAATGTCTAATTATCGAGACAAGTTTTTATTTCATAACTAAAAAATGTAAAAAAAAAAAAAAACTAAAACAACATAAAAATGTTAGTGATAACAATTATCACGGTTTGTTGTGTCTGGCTCGTCGTTTCAGCTGATTATTAGGTAAATAGTTAATAAATTAATTTTTTTTTTTTTAACAACAAATAACGCCAACGAAATTCTTTTAACACGTGATTTTATGCAATTTTTTTGCCCACAGAACACGAATTTGGGGAAGAGAAGCAAACAATTTTAGAAACCAGACGTCAAAATGAAATTAAAAAAAAAATTTTTTGTTTGTATGTGTATGATTGTATGTGAGATAGAGGTGTTGAAAATATATAGCTTTTGTGGATATTATTAGAAATTAATTTGGTTGTTAGCACCATTTCTGGGGCTAGAAGTTGACGGCCTTACGTAAAGACTCAATTCGAAATGAAGGGTAACAAAAAAAAAAGTAAAGAAATGTGTGGGCGGTCATCGTACTTTCAATTTTTATTTTATATTTCTTGTAAGCAATGGATTTTTGTACAAACAAAAATATATGTAAGAGAAAATGGTATTTTCGACAAAAATGCATTTGAATACAATATTTGTATTTTATTGGTCAACTTTTTGGATGATATTTTAACGACCTTGGCATGGGAAAGCATTGAGGTTTATTTGTTTAAAATTTAGAGAGTGGAAATATATATTAAGATTTAGATTTAAAAAAATGATAATTAATTTTATTTAATTTAAGTTTATTAGGTATATAAACTGAGGGGTGAAACAAAACAATGTCGTTTATGTATTTCTGTCGGGAAATTTAAAAAATTAAGGGAACTTGTTGGGAACCTTGTGGTATGTCTATAAAAATAATATTTACAAATAGTTTGACCGAGGATCATTGAAGATTTATTTTGAGCGTACACTTTTGTCTTTATTGGGATCGTTCTTACGATCACAAGTTTTGTTCTTCAGTTTTCAGGAAGTAAATTGAGAATTAACTAATCAGAAGCAAAGATTGATCATTACCCTGATGCTCGCGTTTTCAAATGTCTTTTTCTTTGTCGTGTTATTTTCTGAACTTCTTCTACACGTCCTATTTAAGTTACGATAGACAAAATGACTGAGGACCACTGTTTGACATTTGTGTACACTAAGAAACGAAAAATCTTCGCAAATATCATGAAAAGGAGGATGTGGCAACAAATTTGACGTTGACGTTTGGTAAGCTTGGTCATGTGATAGACAAACATTAATATCTCAAAATACAGGTGTCTAGTGAGTATTTTGAAAGCCCATTTGTGGACTTTTAGTTGTGATCAGAAGACTAGGTAAAGGAAAGCTTGCAAAAGATAAAATAAAGACTGGAGTCGAGTTTGACTCGTTACTTTTCATCAAAATTTGGTAAGTTGATCTGCTACGCTCATTACAAAAATTTGCGCCCATTTTGGTTTAGTTGATTGTTTGAACGAACTCAAAGAGCTGTGTAATGATGTGGATGTAGTCCGGAAAATGAAAAATCGGCTTAAGCGAACAGATGAGAACGCACCAGCTAAGAGGGTTTGAATTCCAGCCACCTGGTTTACAAAGTAGGTAGGTAGCTAGGTTGAAACTGGTGAACCTGCCAGAGACACAAATAGCTCGGGAATTGATAATGTTGCAAAATTTCATGGTGGAAGTTTCAGAGAGTTCTTTGAAAAAAGGTTTTCCGAGTGTGCGCTGCCTGACTCCGGCTAGTGCTGGGCAGTCACAGAGAAAGTGGAATAACGTTTCCTTTTCGTGTGAGTTGTCGCAACTCCGGCAGTGGGGGTTGAACGGGATGTCTAACTTGGCAGCGTGTGGACCTATTGGTGATTCTGTGATTCTTTCTGTCCCGATGTGGTTCCTATTGATTAGGTCACCCGTTCTGTTTTTATTGTAGGCGGGCCATATCTGTCTGGATATGGCACAGGATACTAGACCTTTCCACCTAGAGTTGGCAATAGAGAGAAAGTGTTGGAAATTAACAAGGTAAAGATCAAGCAATCGCAGACGCTAGAAAGTTTGGTTTAATAAAACGAAAGCATCGGGTATGCTGTTGAATCGGGAAGGATGGAAGGCTCTGGCCAGATGAGTAATTAAGTTTCTGTTTCTGCGTTGTCGTCCTGACTTTTTTAGAATGAACTATGTACGATTCAGTGACATACATACATTATGTTGACTGCTGAAGCATCTGGCAGTCAGAAGTAGTAGAACTTGGAATGTTAAGACATAAAACAACCCTTGTGTTCCGTAAATGCACACATTCAGACGAAAATCGAGTATCAGATTGTGCCAGAAGATCATACGATCTTCAACAGTTGACGTTTGCATGACACTTTGGTTTTCAATGGACATCAGAAAAAGGCTTTTGTAAAATTGCTGGAATTTGACTTTCCGCTCGTGTCGTATTCTAAAAGTATCACATTGCTATGGGACCGAATAAGACGTCAATATCGCATGTACATGCAACGATTTCCATGTCGTGTACAAACAAAATTTAAGTCGATCACACACCCTTCCAAAAATTGTTTTATCAAATTCTTTACATAGCCTTTGGGGCATTGACACAATGATAATCAAGTTGACAGCTGAGTAGAACGTGACTTAAAATGATTTCACATTGAATAAAGTTCAAATCAAAGAAGTCATCGACTGATATCTTATAAAAGCAGCCACTGACTGATTATATTTTCTAGAATTCATTTGGAGACACATTTACAAAAATGAAGGCCAATTAAACTCAAGATCGGAAGCAGATTACAATAAATGTGAACCTTAACTGGATCAATTGTCGTATTTGTATTGGGAATGGCTTCTTCTTTCTAAGAAATGCAGCTCTGCCACTAAAACTAGGGTTCAATAAACTAAACAGAAGCAGGCTCTTTGGTAGAATAACAACTAGTCCGGGCTATGCCATATTCAAAGAACAAACAAATATTTGGTACGATAGCTCATAGAGAACCAGGCAGCGTCTAGCTCATCGCAAACATTCATGTTGTTCGTGGAAGGGACCTTTAGTTTAATTGCCGACTCTTAACGGCGTATTGAGAAGGTTTCTTATGACAGATTGTACTCTTATAGGTTTTTCATGTCTACGACGAGGTGATGCTTCAACTATAAAAAGTTGCCTTTCAAAACTGGTAAATCTAAGTTACATCCCTTGGTGATACAATTCTAACCCCAAATAAGTTCTAGGTACTCTTCAACGTAAAAATAATTAAACAACCACAAGAAAAAACTGAAAGCTTACTATTTTAAATGCTTTTATTAAAAAAAAAAACAAAAGGAATGTTCATGTTCCAATTATCTAGGTATTTATTTAAATTATCAACAAAAAAAAAGTGCGCATACGCCCGCCTATCAATTCATCAACAAAAATAAATATACACACTCGTACATACATTTTTATCTGAAATTTAAAGTGACGCACGCTTATTTCAAACCGATTTAGATATATATGAAACCCCCAATGAATTTGCACAAAATAACAATAATTATTCAACAAATGCGTGTCACATTTTTGTAGACATTTAGTCGTTGCGTGCCGTCTACAAAAAAAAAAAAATACAAAACAAAACGTAAATATCTCAAATTAAACTGATTAAATCTACAGATATGTAGATAGTTCCTTTAAAAATATACTTTGACCTGCAGTTCTAGGTAATTTATGGATGTACTATATTTTGACTTGATTTGATAGACATCCATTCACCCCTATGGTACGAAGTACGAGTATGTACATTTGTATATAATTACCAGCAACGGTGTTGGCAATAGCAAACGCACTTCTCAAGCCTTAAAATGCGGCACGTCTGTGGTGAGTAATCACAGTATAGTCTTGTGGAAAAATAATAAAACTACCCTTAAACATTTTGTAACGTAAAGGAAAAATTAAGAAAAACATTTACGACAGCTTGTTGTAAAATTATAAAAAGACTGCACCTAGATTTGTAAAATAAAGCAGTTCACTTGTAAACATGTTTACAAAATCTGTTGACACACAACTACGAGCAACTAAATAGAAACAAACAAAAGAGTTTGCTTTTTAAAATTTGATTCGACTTTGCTTAGCTTGGACAAGGGAGCAATGGAAGTTGATCCTGTGGAGCGTTGAAACAAAGATTAACTGCATGGGTGCTGATGGTAGACAATTTGTAAAAAACGACGCGAAATCGATACAAAACACTTGATCTGTTATTAAACATGTTTCCTCTGATAGGCATAATCTCAGCCTCTCTTACCGTCTTCCAAATCATTGCTATCGTGCTCCAGACAAAAGATCGTAATATCTACCAAAGCAATCAGGTCCTTGGAATCATTTTCTCCAAATTCATTAGTAGCTCTAGATTAGCAATCATCTCTCATAGAGATGTAAGAGCAGTTCAATATTCACCTTTGTTGGAAGCCGGGGCATAGAGAGATATTCCAGGGAACTATAAGACTGACAAACTCGCCAAATATGGAACAACTATACTTTAGCTTCCAGGGAAAGGCCGCTCGCTGCATGCAACCTCGCCTAAGATCGTACACACGAGTGGAAGGGTACCTCATCCGACTTGGATTGCGTAACTGGAGGCTGTTAACTAAGGACCGAGCTAATTGGCAACGCATGTTGGTTGAGAGCTAGGTTCAAGCTGGATGCTATCGCGAGAACAAAATCTAGGTGGACAAAAGGCCAGGACCCAGCTTCTTGCAGCGATTCATGTCGTGCGTTTTATATTTTTCCCACAAATGGAAGGGACCTATAATTTTAATGAGAAGCTTTCTTATGGCAGTCTATACTCCCGAAGGTTTGTCATGCCTGAGAAGAGGTGATGCCAAGAAAATCGTTTGGAGGTTGCTGAGGCTCGACCCTGGCAGTCAAAAGCACTAACCACTAAGCCACGGCGAAGCAATTGAAGATTGTTAGTTGCTGTCACGAAGGGCTACGGGTTCTTGGCAGATCATACAATGTAAGACTCTGTTGGTTCTCTGGCTACAAAGCTGGCAAGGAAATAACCTTCATAAGATCTCGATCAAGCCGACACCACCGTTAAAATCCCAGCCTGTAACCTTAAACAGGAAAAAGAGACATAAATTAAAAGGACTGCTAATGATAGTAAGAATGCGCTCAGCTTCTGTGTTTTAACTTGGAAACTATGGCCATTCTACAACAAACAAAAAACCGAAAGAATCCTGCAAATGGATAAACAAAAAAAATCTTTATCTTCCCCAATAGGTACCATCACCAGGCATAACATGCAAAAAGACTGTGATTGATTGGTGACGAAGGAGTAGACGAGAACACTCCACACTCTCTCTGCCACTGTCCAGTACTCTGCCATATAAGATTTAAGATCCTAGGAAGACACCTTTTTCAGGATCAAGAAGAAATGTCCGAGAAGACTGTGTTTGACATACACAGATTCACCAGGGCTTCGGACTGGCTTGAAAGAACATAGGCTTTTGGTTCCTAGTAAGGGGGCAACCCCTAGGGCATCACAATGTGTCTACATTGACCTAAGTGTGACGGGAAAACGACGAGTTCTAAGTCGACTTTCGAAATTCGAGACTTGCCACGACGCGAATATTAGCTAGATCTGTCTATTCCAAAAATGTCATGCAAATCGGTCAAAGACATCTTCCAGAAAAATAGAAGGGAAGATTTGTCATTTGAATCGCTGCGCTGTTAAGAAAAAAAAATACGTCAGTATTCCGTAAGTAAAGTGTAAATTGCTTGTTGAATAATGCACCTAGTGGTGGAGCTTCTTTCTTATTAGTCACTATCAGCTGAATGTACATAACTCCCAGCTGATACAACCCTATTTCCTTTGTTCTCAATTCAAGTTCGAATCACCTACACATCGAATCACCTACACCCTTACAACGATAGTCAATTGAAGAATTTCACAAAAGTTTCAATTATATATCGTCATTATTTCATAACTTTCGTTATAATCAATTTATAAGTTAGAATTTCATTTTTTCAAAATTGGATTTAACCCAAAAAAAAAATAAACTAATTTTCTTTGTTCTGTCAAATGACATTGACGTCAACACTGCATCAAAAATTTAAATGAAAACCACATGCGAACGACAAGCTAATGACGATGTAGTAACGGAAAATTTAAAAAAAAATTGTTTTTAACTAAAAAAAAAAAGAAGTAAATATTTTTGTTTTTAACAATTTTTATCTAATGTAGCGCAGTTATAGTTTTTATAGTTTCTATGCTGCGTATAAATTTAAAATCTTTTGTTTTGTTTTTATCACTTTCAATTTCTATTGCGTTGTGCACACAAAAAAAAACTAAAAACATTTATTGCATCACTTTTTGATACATGAAGTTTTTTTTAAACTTTTTCTTACCAAAAAAAAGAAGAAAATTTCAAGAGAGAACAGACAATATTTTTTATTTTTTTTGAAAAGAAAAAAAGAAATTCTATCCCTTGGAGAACGTTTCTAAGTCCACACGACGGTGCCAACTAAAATCACTAGAAACAATTTCCAAACGAACAAACTGAAATTAATTGCACTGAAATTTTGTGTTCTTGTTTTGTGTACCTTTTATTCCTCACACAGGTTTTGTGTTGTATGTATGTATTTCACATTTCTTTTTGAAGCAACACCAAATAAAAATAAAAAAATTAAAATTTGTAAAAAAAAATATTCTTCTCGTTATAGAGATGTTTTCTCTTCCAATGCACTATTGTATTTAAAATTTAAGTCTGTGGCACGATTAATATCACTTTTGTTATTTTTATTTTTCTAATTTACTTTGGGGATTTGTTTCTCCAATTTGTTGATTCTTTGAAATCGCAACGATGAATGTCAAGGGAGTACTGAATTTGAAAAGTTGATGAAATTTTTTCTGATCATCATCATCATCATCATCATCGTCGTTGTTGTTGTTGTTGTCGTCATGTTTTTGTCCGTTGTCTTTCAATTTCTCATTTTTCTATACAAATTCTGTTATTTTCTGTATCAAATGGGGGAGAAAAGAGAATACGAAAAAAAAATAGAAAAAAAAAACTGATCGTGGGGAAAAAAAAATTCCGATTAAAGCTTTTCCGTTTTTTTTTTTTTTTTTTGATTAGGCACGTTTCGCCAAAGATAATAAAAAAACAAAACAAACTTTTGCTATGTCATGACGAGGGATAGGCAAAGAGAGAGAGAGAAAAAGTAACGTGAGCTTTATTATTTTTTTCTAAATCGATTAGAAAGACGGGGGAGTAGAATTGATAAGTCATTGTTGCCAGTTTAGAACTTGTTACAGTATATTTGATCGATTTATCTTGGCTATAAGCCGGTTATAGGAGAGTTGGTCAATTTAAATCAGTTCATTACATAACACTCTTTTTTTTATAGAAAATATTTAGAAGTCAATTTTTATACATCAAATTTATGAATATAAATGAATTTTTATCCAACTTTAGGGTCCAACCATAGCCGAGGTAGGTATGCGCACTGTCAAAAATGAAAAGGGGTCCGTAAGCGAATTCTTTTTCAAAAATGTTCAGCAATGCAAATGGGAACAGATAGGTAACTTCCCCTCTTAAGTGCCCAAATAAATCACTGTAGCACTGTATTGCAATTTTTTAACTATCAAAACTAACCAAACTTTATACTAAATGGAACTGCTCCAGCCATCAGATATAAATGCGTAGAAATGACACAACAAATCAAAGAAAGTAAACGTAAGAAACGTGTACAAAATGAAGAACATCTGGCATGCGGCGACATTGTGGGGTGAAGATGATGCAATATTGGAAACAATTTCTTAAGATATACACACGGAAGAATTCATTTTATAAAATAAATAAGCTGGAGTGAAAAGAAGAGTGTGTTCAAACGATATAAGCTAATGCCCTTGAATTAATAAAAAAAAAGAATCATTTGCAAAAAGAAACGTTCTTTCGTCGCAGAGCTGAAAGAAAATGTTATCCTCAAAGCGAAGATCTGTTTATTTGAAGTCTGTCTTGCTTCCATTAGACCTCTACATAAAGGAAATAGTCGTGAAAAGTTCCCTGCGTTTAAAATTTCTAGAAATCTGACGATATGGGCCATCGAAAGATAGCAAATTGGGCAAAACTAAAAACAGACTTGGACTACCTCACACCATCTCCTGATTTCAGCTTGAACATTAGAACGATCATACCCTCAAGAGACGAGTGGGCCAGTGAAAAGGCTGGTCAAAGGAAAAAACCGAAGAAGGAGTGGGCTCTTGGATCTACTCACTAGAACTCAACATTACGCGGTCAATAAGGCGTCCGAACCACGGCAGTGTGTTCCAAGCGAAAGTCCTAGCCATTACTAGAACCCAACATAACGCGATCAATAAGATTTCCAAGCGGAAGTCCTAGCCATCGCCGAAGCAGCCCGAAAACTATCAATGGAACTAGTATTTAGAAAAGACATTGGCATGTACATATGTAAAGTCAAGCCCCTAAAGTCAAAAATTGTAAAACGTTGTCGTGACAAGCTTAAAACCCTCATCGCGAACCATAACATCCCGGGACACGAAGGTATCCAAGGCGAATGCTCCAACTTACACAGAACGAAAAAGACGGCCCTTGGGAGACCTGTCTAAGAAGCCACCAAAAACCATCCTTAAACTCACTACGAATTCACGATGGTTCAGGGAGGCCGAATGACCGTCATCACACTCACTCAGACCTTTCTCTTCTATTTGTCTTTCCAGAATGGACATTCAACATTAAAAGAATACAATGGATCAGTAGAGATCCGAGTGAAGGCTGCTTCACGCAATGCAGCCACCCCTTCAACCTACCTACCTCCCTTTGTTTAAGGTCTAGGATCGCCTGAAACTATCCGAACACCCTAAAACAGCTACATATGTACCCCATGCTAACAAAAAAATCAATCAAACCTGACAAACCTTCAAGCCGTCGTTCGGAGTCGGTAATATCAACTGTAGGTTCCTTTCACTTTCAACATGAAGAGAAGCTGGATCTTGGCTCTCTATAAGCTGTTGCGCTAGATATTTGTATTTGTATCCACTGTGTATGCATTTTAAGTCGTTTTGCAACACAATTGTAAGTTCCACTGTGGCTGCTGGAAAAGATCAAAGCATTTCAAGTCGAGACATTACCTTCTAATAGAGTTCGAAGCTGCATATGATAGCATGGCCTATACATTTCAAAAAAATTTCATACTTATAAACGGATCCCTACTGGATGGACATTTTCGTGCGTTTCCTGTAAACCATCGTCAACAACTGAAGAGAAACCAAGGTAAGTTGGTCTTTAAGTCAACGAGGACAAAATCAAATTTATTCGTTGTCCACTATCTAGCAAAAAAAGGAACTATAGACAGCTTTAGCTTGAAAGTAGTTAAGAAGCTAACCTTCTTCGGAGTAAATATGAATGAAGACTGACCCTATGAAACAGAGTTCCTTTGACTTGACGAAGCAACCCATAAGAAAAAAGTTGTAAATTATACCAGAGATTTACGAGCTAAAAAGAGCGAAGGGAAGAGACTTTATAAGCTTAAGTCTAGTAGGCTGAAACCCTTAATCATGTCTAATGTAGACAGAACTCATCGAGCAAGAGGACGATAATACACTTTACAGAGTCTTCGGATCCCAACCCTCAGATTCGAGACGACGAGGAAGAACGAAAATCGATTCAAAAGATCCAGCAATCGCGAATATCAGGAAGCTTGGCTTGGAGACTTCCATTTCTACGTGTCCGCGAACGACGAGAATGTAACCCTGCGATGTTTAAGGCAGACACTCTCGACAAGTGACAAGTCATGTTCTTTCTTAAAAGACTTCCACCAAATGTTGAGAAAGGAGAGGTAATACGTTAGCCTTGGAAACAAACAGTAGTGAGCTTCAAGTTCCATGGTCATGTGAAGTCCGCATTGTTCTAGTTGAGCTTACTAGATGGATACATGTACAGCTTGGATACGAAGGTTAATTTATGGAAGATATTGCGATATTTCTTGGAAAAGACTGGGCAAAAAGTCAAAAAACTTTCTGTGTAGGTCTAGGTTCTTGCATTCAAAAAGGAGATGGATATTTGAAGACAATTGTAGGGAAGGCCGAATTTGAGGAAGCTCTTCATGTTGGTGGCCACGAGGAGAGACACTCATACTCATGTTTCCCTTAAAGAATTGTTGATTTAATTGTAAGCATGTAAAGAGTGTATTCATTCTGTTCGCCCAAGAGGTGGAGGAAATAATCTCAAGTCCAAACAAATCTGTTCTATAACCACAACTCTCGTTATGTGCTAACTAACTGTGTGAACTTTCACAACTTTCTATAATTACACAAGTCTTGTTGTACTCTTCGTTTTTATGGCAAAGTTTATCTATTTACTTTTTTTCTTGTACTTAATTCTGCAATCAAACAGCAGGAGGGGAGGACGCATCAAAAGCACACAAATGGTGCAAATAGAGAACTTGCTTTGCCATACGCTTACAAAGTAAACAAACAGTAAAAAAAACACTTCAAGGCATTTAAAGTAAGACCCCTAACTGGCAAAAGTTTAACTAGTCTATCGTAAACTTATTTTTAACGATTTTCTCGTTTTCATTTCACCCCTCTGTCCGCCCATGTTGCATAAGGTAAAAATGCACCCTAAATACCCTTTAATTACTCATATTAGTACATTTCCATTATTGCCGCATTCTGTTACCTTGAACTACGGTGCACCATGCAATCACAGTTCGAAGTTCAATTCTAAATTGTCTCTCTATTGCCTCAGATAACACACACACACACACAATCATTGTGACAATTCATAAGCTTTCCGAACATCATTACCAAGGAACGTGATCATGCCACAAACTATGCCAAAAGTATGATCATGGGGCGCAAAAGTTAACGAACTAATCAAACGTGCCTTGCGCGTACTACATTTCAATCAAATACAGACAAAATGTCTGTGTATAGGGGTTGTTTAGTACGATTAATTGAACCAGTTTTGTTCTTATTTAAAATAGAGCCCCAGAAATTTGTATTTGCTTTTGTGTTTTCTTATTTTTTTTCCTTTCCTCTCCTTCCACCACCAAAAGAGGGGGAAAAAACAGGAAGAAACAATAAAAAGCCCAGACATAATAGCGTCTAGAGTTTGTAAATATATATTTAGCATTTGATAAAGTGTTGCCAGTTTATTTTGACAGTTCAATGACATTTTAACAAAGAGGTCGCTGTACGACAAGTACAATATTTATAACTGAAAACAATCTTTACTTAGGATTCTGTCAAGTTTCAGGATGGAACCATGTTTCCTTGTAGTGATCAGATTTACTGTTTTTTGTTAATTGAATCATGAAGGGCACTAATAAATTAAGAATTTACTTGTCTGTAGTACTGGCAGCACTTATTTGTTTAGCCTTGGCACCATTCTTGTTTGAAAAGAAAATATCATGTGTCACATCTCTTGTCCCTTAATATTGACGCCGTTTTGTGTATTTATATCTTCAGTGCAAGTGACAGCTACTACAATTGTCAATTTGGTCAGTCTGATATTCAGTCTGAACACAAACGGTACCATTACGGTTATTCGGGTCCTTTTTGTATTGAAACTGGAATAACGACAAACTTTCTCAGCGAATGAATTTTGTTTTTTCGTTTGCAAGAGTCGAGAGAGAGTTGAGGCCCAGGTTCACCCTGAACTGTAGCGCTACCTAAGTAAATAAGTAAGTAAGTAGAACAGCACGGGCATCTTGTGAAGAGTCTATCCTTTAACCTTAATCTACTTATTTACTTACTTACGATGGGGCTCAAGTTCGGGGTAAACCAGAGCCTCAACCATCATAAGTCTCAAGCTATCTTAATCGTTGTACACGTATCTTTTTGACCAAGTCAGTCAGTGTCGCTGTTCAGCTTGTATAGTTCGTGGTTGACTCTTTTCCTAAGAAGTTTATAGGCATCTAAGCGGTCTCAAAGAAAAAAGACTTACAAAACTTTGACTGTCATATAAAAAGAGTCTTGCAACGATCGAAGAAATTCGACCAATAATTTTGGATGAAACTAGAAACATATAAAGGCTTCATCTTTGGGCCCCGCAAAGCCGCAACTAAA
The DNA here is from genome assembly GCA_951813785.1 of Criorhina ranunculi. NCBI lineage: Eukaryota > Metazoa > Arthropoda > Insecta > Diptera > Syrphidae > Criorhina > Criorhina ranunculi. The sequence continues at coordinate 47,263,258 of OX638382.1, read as the reverse complement.
TTCTACATGCACAAGTGGTATAACGTGTCTAGCGATAAAGCAGATTTGGTCACGCCTGGATCTGAAACATTTCATTACTTTCAACAGATCGCATATCAGAACCTTTATAGGCATCATAACGTGACACTGTCTAATAGAGAAATATGCAACAAGGCTTGGCGTTCATTCAACCGAACGAAAGGAAAAGGAAAACATTCCCCTTTTTTTCTGTAGCTGCCCAGTTCTCTCCCGTAAAAGAAGGTTCCACCTAGGAGAATTCTACTGCAACGACTTAGGGTCTGATGTCAGAAACCTACTTTGCTTCATCAGAAGTTGCAATTGGTTTAATAAGTAGGTAAGGAGGTCTATCCAAATCCATGTGGTATAGCAATGGACATATCATTGGTTTAAGTATGCTAGCAACCACTTTAACCTAACCTAACCTAAAGTCGTCGTCACTAATTTGAGAGCAATTACATAACAAAACGGGGATTAACTCAAAGTACATAAGACGTCGTTAAGACTGATTTGATTTGAAGACAAACAATATTTCCTGACTGAACGAATGCCCTTATACACAACGCCCTGTTGTGTGACAAGAGATACCACCTAAGAGTCTACCCATCAGCTCTTGACTTTTCGTTTAGCAAAGCGTAGGGGGTTGACAAGTTTGATCTTCATTAGGTCATTATTACATTCCAGTGATCGACAAGCAGACTTATTTTAAAAAAGCCTTGTCATTCTCGTCTTCGGATCTTCTATTCAAATGTAAGCCAGTCTTCAGTTGTTTATTGTGAGATCAACCCCATCACAGTCGCCAAATACAATTTTCTTAGGTTTAGCAGTTACCTAGTTCCGCTCTAACTATTGATTGAGTCGGTCGTATCACCATAAACCGTCTCTGCTACTTCAAGTTTCAAGCTAAGACATCTATCAAGTGACGCAATGGGTATCATCCGTCAAAAAGGAGGCAATTTGTTAACTTAGGCTCTGCTACTACAAACTTCAAGCTAAGACATTAACAGCTGTGTAGCAGAAGAAATACACAAATGTGGAGTGCTGTACACTTCAAAGATGCCAAAGAATTATGTCAACGTTTTTGCTGAACAGTTTGGTGGTCTCAACGTAAATTTCGGAAAAGATGTTCGACATCGATTGCGTTAAAAACCAAAAGTAGAGGTGGCGATTCAACAAAACCTAAATAAGCACTAGGATGTGCCTTTTTGTTACCACGACTTGTGTGACCTGGTGGATGATGTAAAACAACCGGTAGTTAGATCCAGCTTCAGGAGTTTAGAAAGCGGATTAGATCTTGTATCCCTTAACCCGAGATGTCGTTGAGGTCGCCGAGAAGAATTGTTAGTTAAGTGCACGCAGTGTGGCTCTTGTTAGTGGCGGACATTTACAAAGGAGATAGGAGAGAGTTTCCTTCTCATTTTCGTTCCCGCAACTGTGGCAGTGGGGATTACACGGAATACCTAGTTTGGCCTCATGGTCTTCAATGGCCAATGCCCCGTGGTTATCGCCGTGATTCAAGAGATATCTGGACGAGTTCTGTTTAGTAGGTTGGCGCAGTTGGTAAACCCGCTCCATTGAAGGTTGGCCTTCTAGATGAAGTGTGAGTGGATTTGTCCTTTAGCTACTCCTATCGCAATGTAGATCCTTACAGCGAATGAGCCGTGTAGAGCTGAACCCTGCCTAGCCCATTCATCTGCAAATTTGTTTCCTTTTGTGTTACTGTGCCCTGGAACCCAGAGCAGTGTGACCCTGTACCAAAAGTAGATTCTTTTGTGATTGTGGGAACTACTTTTTTCGAAGGCGCTGACAGCAACGCAAGAACTACATATGTACGTATGTGATGATTCTTTCCCTTTTTCTCTAAAGCTAAACTATGTGCCCTAAAGAACAGAAGATATCACATAGCTACCTTTCCCCAACCATATAAAAGATCTATAAAATCGACTACGTTAATGGGTTTTCACGGGGTCTGTTTGTAATCTTATTTCTATCAACCGTAAGATTAATGTCTTGAGATTATTGCATTGTTATTCGAAAATTCATTAAGCTAAACAAAAAAAACAACCGACAAATTTAGAGATTACCCTCATCGTTCATTCCATTGAATCGCGCTTCACAAAACGACTGACATCACACAACTCTTTGCCTTTTCTGCTCCAGTTCTCGTAACAATAACAAGCCCGCAGCTCCTCTGAGGTCATTGCATCTTTGGACACGATAAAAAAAACGTTAATCTACCTAATTTTCTGTCACCATTATCGCCTACGTCAAATCATATACAAAATTTTCACTCCCCGTCCTTAAATAAATTTCCATTACCTCGTCCTACATAAGTGACTTGCGTTATTTCACCACGAAATATATAAATGTTTACAAACAAATGGCCAACCCAAACAACGTTTGTCGTAAGCAAAAGGTGGGATGACAGACGTCTCTCTAGATTCATACAAAACATTAGCGCTGTTTACCAAAAAAACCAAAAAAGAAAATAGCGCACGCGTATGCAAACCCATATGACTTCGCCTCACACACTTGAGACTTGATATACTGTATCTTATGGTTCCACCTTAACCCCCTCCCTTCATATTTGCTAAATTATTTATACATATGTTTACCAAATTTCTCTTCCGTTGAAGTTTTTTGTTCGTTTTGTTTGTAAACATATCTCTAGTCCAAAAAAAAATAAAAATAAAGACTTGCGTCATCACATGGCGCTTTTGGAACGACTTGAACTATCAAACAAAGAAAAGAAAAAGAGGAGAATGACCCCTTTTCCCCTCTTTGCCAGAGGCAATGAGGCAAACTTTGTTAGCCCTAGTCCGCCAAAAAAAAATTATATTTTTCTACGACCGTTTTGTGAAGTTGATCGACGGAGAGATATACGAAGACAAAACCAAAACAAACGAAAAGTATCTATGAATCAAAATGATTTGTTTATCTTTTCTTTGAAACAAGTGATATTTGATGGAAGTTTGTTGGCCGTAAACCGCCTTAAATAGGGAGTTTTCGAAACATTTTCGTTTTTTTTTTTTGCAGACAAAATCGATTGACGGATGTTTATGTTGGCAAGGGGAAATAATATATCAAACATGGGGTGTGGAGAGATTGTTTGACAGGAGGAGGATGACAGGTTTAAAGTATTTTGACATGAGATGAAGGGGAAAAAATTGTTGCATACTCTGGGGGAAGCGGAGTTGAAAGCGAAATTTATGGCTATGAAAGATCGATAGTCTTAAAGGTTTTGTTTGATTTATGGACGACAGTGCGGCCAAATAGGTCACAATGAATTGATGGTAAACTGTTGAACGTTCTGTTTGTGAAAGTCGATCAACATAGCAGAGAAGGCACAATAGATTTCATTAGAAACCCCAGTGCCAAGGGCTTGTGAACAACCCACCCGAACATAATAATAATAGCAGGGAAGATTCCATGACTGTCATGACAGTTGCTGGGAACGTAAAACGAAATGAAAAATTAGCGCAGTAAAGCTTGATATAAAGCAAACAGTTCGTTAAGTTGGAATTATGACAGTTGTGCTTGAAATTTGATTCAAATATGTTTGGCTCTTCGCTGGGTCCCTGGTCACAGCGGGCTACAGGCAATGAAGCAGCTGAAGAACTGGCCAGAGAGTTCTCAGCCTTAGACCGAGAGCAAGTGGATGGTACGATTAAACCTTCACTTTACATCTGACGAACTGGCCAGAAAGGAGTCAGTCCTAGACCGAGAGCAAGCGTATGGTATGGTTAAACCTCCACTTTGCACTTGACGGACTGACCAGAATTGGCTCAGTCCTAGACCGAGAGCAAGTGGACCTCCACTTTGCAGTCTTCGTGCCGAAATTAAACAAAAATCGTTCGTAGTAGAGTAATCCTATGCAAGCTAAACTACACTTGACAGCAAACTTGCATAGGATGACAGCTGTCAAAAGTACTGGCAAAGTCCCAACTTTTAGTTTGACCACTGAAACGGCTTAATAAACAGTAATTGGCTGCTTCTCTCTAAAACAGTATGGAAATTCTTTTATATTCACGAAGCTACCTATAGCCTACAGCTACGCACGCATTAGTGTGCATGGAATACGATTAAGTCAATCAAAAACAATGACTCACTGATTTTTTATTTAACTTTTCTTCTTTCCCTTTGTCATTCGCGAATTATTTGTCATCGAATATTTTAAATAAAACTTCAAAACAAAAGAGGAAACTACTCGTACTACTATCACATAACGGTGTATACTCACCCATCTCTTCGTCGTCATTAAAACCATCGTGCGCACATTGCACTTTTATAACCTGGAACCTGAAACTCTTTAAATGTCAGGTGGTTGGTGGTGTTTTGAATAATCAAAATATTAAGGTGAACAGACAAGACACACAACAGACAAGTTCTACAAAGTCTGGCAGAGACTAGGTATACACATGAAGGCGCGGTCTTGTGCGAACCGCCTTCATTCAATGTATTCCAAGGATGCGATTTGTTTTCTTAATTTTAAGCACACTTCGGATGACATTTACGTCTTTTTTTTTGCACAAGGTTCCATATGAATGAATGCCATTTGTGTCATTACTAGCGGTTTTTTTTTGACGACAGACAAACAAAACACAAAAACGATGGTGTAACTTTGATTTAAACGTCAAACTCATTTGTGCATATAAATTTGCATATGCGCGACAATTTTCTGACATTTAACCATAGAATCGTTCGCGCTAATAAATGTAATAATGTCAAATGGCTGTCATAAAGGGAACAACGAAGGTTAATGAAGTTAATTATAAGAAAACTATTAAGATAACGAATTATTAATATACATATGTACATTTCTTTTGTTTACTCACTTGTCTGAGGCGTTTTGCCCTTGAATTTATAGACAAAGATTTCATTGCACCTAATATGACGTTCTATCGATGAGAACAACGACTCGGCTACACAACGATTGATAAGAATAACTTATTCAAGTGCCTGTTTGATGAGGTCAGTTATATTTATATGGGATTTATATTTGTTTTCAATTTTTTATAGTAATTTATCTAATCAATATGCTAATACCTTTATTTTTTCCTGAAATGGAAGCATTCAGGGTGTGAGTGATTAATAAATTGTAAATGACAGGAATGACAACAGAAACGTCTCAAGTGACAGATGATGCAATGTAGTGGTGTAGTTAGTTAGTTTCATTCCCGAGGGATGACGCAGTAGAGGAGGACTACGACTCAGGTGGCGCATGCAAGTGGAAGGGGACCTCAATCAACTTAGCGTGCGAAACTGGAGGTAGCTAGCTAAAGATGGAGCTTGCTGGAAACGCTTGTTGATTGAGGGCTAGGTCCATCCCGGATTGTAGCGCCACCTTAAGTTAGTAAGAAAGTTGATTTGAAGTTATTCTCTAAAAAGAGGAATACTTAGACCAAAAGAAGGTACATTGTGATGCCAATGCCAGGGCCTAGTCTACATCTAAAACCATTAAGATTTATTAACGTAGCAGTTTAGATCGGCCGTGTTGGCGGTGTTCAGAGGGGCGGAGTACGTGCAGAGAAAGTGTTTAATAGATTCTTTCTCTTCCCCGTCTTTGCAGTATAATGGTTGCATACAATACCCATGCTTGTCTGGAAAGCGGTATCCTGTGAGGACGTTAGTTATTTTCGAGGGCTTTTAGTTGAATTAATGCCCTCGATCTCTTAGGATCTTAGGTAGAAGCCAGATTGGCCAAGAATGGTTGGAATAGTCAACATGTTCCCATCTAAAATTTGCTGTTGATGGTGTAAACAAACGACATAGGCGCTTTGACATACCATTAGAGCCTAGTCTGGTTAATTTGTCAGCAGTACGGTTCCTTGGAATTTCTCTGTGATCTGGAGCCCAACAAAGTGTGATGTTATACTGGTTAGCGATTTCGTTCAGAGACATGAGACACAAGATTTTGTTGAGTCGATATAAACCACAATATCTATGCGTGATACTAGGTAAAAATTCAACCCAGCGAGAGCCTGACTGATAGCCGTGACTGCGGCTTGCAAGACATTACAGTTATAAGGGAGACTGAAGGATTAGTGAATGTTGAGGTCTTCTGAAAAAACACCAGCACTGACTCCTTCGGCTTTCACTTTGAGCATTGGACTTTCTCTTCTCATTTTCGTCATATTTCGACAGGATGTAACAGCGCGGCCGTGGTAAAGAATCGTTCGCCCTTCCAAACCGAATTCGAGTGCACATTCGAAAGATTTCTAGCGATGATGGTGGCCCTTCCATGTCAAAATCCCAAGGTCCTGTTCACGACTGACAGAAGGAGCTATAAAGAGTTACTTATAAGATTGGTCAGGTTGAATCCACATTAAAAGGCCGAGCTTAGTGTCATAGCTAAGTTATCAATCTTCAACTTCAATTCAAGTGTTTGTTCCAACTCCCACCTTTGGTCATGAAATCTGTAAAGAAAAGGATTTCATCTTCTTACTGAAATTACTCGTAATGATCGAGGGAAAAACACCAGAATATGCGAGAGACTCAATATTTTTTTTTTTGGAATAGAATGAGCACCGCCTATTGCCGTGTTTGACAGCTCATGAAAAACCAGTATAAAATCTTCTCTAGTCAATCTATAATCAGCAATGGACGCCAAGTCGAAGAATTCCATCACTAAAAATAACCCTTCTCAGATTGACCATCTCACATATTCATTTGTATTATGATTAATGGCATCTTGTAGGTCGTATTTCTAAAAAGAAACAATTTCCTCATCTCGACCAAACAAACCATTTTCCAAGGCAAAAACATTCCCATTCTCCAATTTATTTGGCAACGAATTGGAATTTTTAATTTATTAAGTGTTTACGCGGTTTTCTTTTCTTTAAAAAAAAAAACAAAAACAATAAAAAAGAAAAAAACAAACGAAAAAAGAGGGAAATCTTTAAGAGGAAAAGGTGTACGACTGGGTCGCACGTAATAGTTCGTCTTTAGCTTCACAAAGTTCGTGGAAAGAAAAGTGTTTTCTATCAACGTTCAAGATTTGAAATGTCAAATATGACAGTTCAGATCTCAGGTTAGGTTGAAGTGACTGCCAGCTGTTGCCAGCACACTTAGACCAGTGATAGGTCCATTGTGATACCACATGAATCTAGAGATCTCCTTACCTTCTCATTGAACCAATTGGAGCTTCTGATGAAGCGAAGGAGGTTTCTGACAATCAGTTCAGATCAGAAGTTTTTTAAGAAAATGGATTGACGAGTAAAATGCCGTCATTTATGATGAGGAACGCCTTGGTTGAGCACAAAGATCGGCCAGTGAAGGACCAACAATCATCCCAAAAGTGGCTTTGTTCCATCTGACATCCATAGACATCTACAGCAATTAATGAACAGCCATACGCATCACAGAACTACACCAATAGCCTGCGTCCTGGACACTCCACCATTCTCAATGATTTAGAACTCTTACCGCAAAAAAACAGACTGTGCCTCTCCAGGCTGGACTGGAAGAATGATTTAAGCTACAACGAATGAGATCCATGCCCTTCTACACAAATGGCTCTAAAACCGAATCGGGAGTGAGTTGAGGAGTCTTATTCAAGGATGTGAACATAAACATCTTCTTCCTTTTGCCGGACCATTGCAGCGCCTCCTAAGCCGATATAATATATCGTGGGTGGGGATATGATCATTTTTACCAGTAGTCAAGCCGCGTCACATTTTTTGGGTGTTATGGCCGATGAATTTGCCAGACAAGGCACAACTCTATCGATTCTACTGAAAAAAGAGAATCAAAATATGACTCATGTCACTTGCAGGTGGCATCACCAACGGCAGGAGAACGGAGGCTTCCAACTCTCTCATTACCAAACAGATTTGGCCTAAAATGGATCACAAACGCTTCCATAGACTAATCAGACAAAAAAAAAAGCTGCTTCTCAATACCATAGCGAGTGGCCTATAGGCTAGGCCACCTCTATAAAGATTTTTGTACCAACTGTATGGACGACAAGGAGGAAGAAACGATTACCCATCTTCTCTGAAGGTGCCCAGCTCTTTCAGCTCGAAGAAGACCATACTTAGGAGCCAGTTTCACCAGAATAGGTAGCCTCCAGCGCTTCATAGCTGATTCTGCGGTTTTGTTTTCTAGAAAACTACCGATCCATGTAGTATCACAAAGGACCCAAGTTCCACTCAAACCTAACCTTACCTAAGATGAAGAGCTTGGTACGCCATCTTGTAGCTCGTAAATAGAAATTTCCAGTTAAAAACTGACAGATGACAGAAACTTATTTGAAAACTTTGTACAAAACCAATACAAAACCTTTATAATGAACGAGTTCAGTGAAATTACGTAACAAAGTCTGACGCATTATTTAGCGTTCTTTGGCTTTCTTGACAGCTGGTTTATAATAGATGATTTATGGCGTAAGCATACACCTACTCATTAAAACCAGTACAACTGACATATATATAGTTTTGTTAACCTTTCAACTAAACTGAAGGTTAACACAAAATTAAGATGTAACAAGTGGAAGTTGTGACACCAGCTAACCAGAGTTTTTAACTTGACGTTTTATCTAATTGTCAACCATTAATTGTTAATCTTGTTTTACATGACCATAGGACCATCGCATGAATACACACACATACATACTACCAGTAACCAGTTTCCTTACAATACTTTGATTCGTTGAGGTCAATAATAATAATTATAACTCAGGCTGAGGTTTATCGTGTGGTTAACGGTGTTAATGAAAAAAGTAATAATAATTAAAGTTGTAATTGTTTTGGGAATGCAAATGTCAACGAGAAATTTTAAAAATCACTTTGTCAAGTGCAAGGTGAATTGTGATGACAAAAGGTGGTGTGTAATAATTGCATGATTGATTGGACGTTTATCTAACGGGACGTGATGAAATGTCAACATTGATTTTTGTTTTCTTTTCAACACTTTTTATGATCATAAAACGCTTGATAGCCTTGTAAGTACTTTTGTCGAATCCATTAACCGAAATCAAAAGAATTATTATTTTTTGACAGATCATGTTGCTTGTAAAGAGATTTAAGATGTCAAATGTAGAGGAGGCTTAAGAGAATTTATTTTATTTTACTTCTGGCTGGAAACACATATAGAGGGATTATGTATAGTAAGCAGCTTAGAGGGAACCGGAAATAGTTGTCTTAATTCACTGCGAAGAAGGGAAATCTAAATCAAAGTTGAATGAGAATATACGTACCCCTAAGTGGCTGACATCGTGAGAGTGAATGGGAGAAGATTTATCATCGAACGTCTTTTTGACAATAAATTGACTAAATGACATTCAATGAAACGTCAGCAAATGAGAAATGTCACTTTTAACACAAGAAATTGTATTCGAGGAAAAAAATTGCAATGAAACAGTGAAAGGAAGAATGAGAGCTGAAACACTGTTGATGTAGAGCGACTAGGAATGGGACAAGTAGGAATCTTAAACATGTCACAGCGTCTATACTTTGAAATCCACAGGATGGATTTGAAAATTATGCTTTTAGCTTCATCTATCAACAACCAGGTCACGTGAGTTGTGTGACCTAACCAGACAACCACTTCCACCTTCCTACCTACCAAAGCACCTATGCCGGGCTTGATCCAAAAGCGTTGAGTTCCCTTAAAAGTGACCAGCTCAGGGTACTGCATCCTAGGGCAGGAATTACTTGCAACGATCTCAGCAGGAGCTGCAGGAATGAGAAAGAGGAGGAATCTGTCAGGCACTTCCTCTGCACATATTTCGCCCTTCTCAACATCAGAAAACCCGCCATGGGGGAAATCTATATGATTTCAGGAATAGATTGGGGTTCCCAACCCTAGGACTTACAGTGGTATCACAATGGGCCTACTTTGGCGCTAAGTTCACCTTTTTTTTAGAGCACGACTCCCAACTTGAGTTAATAAATTGACATAATATTCCCTTTCGAAAATCGTCTTAACCTTCTGCCATAATAAAAGGGGTTCCACAGAGTTCAGTGTTTGGTCCCCTTTTATGGAACGTAATGACGACTTCGATGGCTTCGAAGGTAGCAATGCCTTGAATTGATACTCACAGCAGCAGTGGAGAACAAATAGATACCATTATGATCACAGTAGACGGACAACAAATTGTGTCCTAAAATCCCTTAACGTTAAGATATGCAAGTATGACAGTTAAACACCCCGTTAACACCCTTTAAAAAAGTTCCTCAGAAAACAGAGTTAGAAATAGTTCAGTAAGCACACCTTATCATCGCTAGCTAGTTCATTTTATTTGGCTGCCAGGGCACAGCGACCGTGAAGGAAACGAAAGGGTGGACTTGCTAGCCACAACAGGAGCAGCATCAAGGCCTAGGCCATTCTGTGGTATAACTAGTGAGTACAGTAAAAAGCTATTTTGAAAAGCTATGCTAAAAAGTAAAGCGTATCATTACTGGATGGAAACTGAAGCAGACAAGCCAGCAGCTTCCTGCTAACCATCTCCCACAAAAGAATGAAACGACTCCTACAGTGCTGTACACAGATCGCCTCATTGCAATACAGATATGCATATTTCGATTTCGGTTGATGTTCGAGTTGCAAGCATAAGTGTTATTAAGCTACAGATTCGATTGCAACGAGTTGTAACGGCCATTATGGCCGACAACGCAAAATCCCGGCTTATGATGACAAAATATTGATCCGAAACGGTGTGATCTTCAAAGGGACTTGGCGTCGGCTAGTGTAAAGATGGATTTACCCACTCTCCAACAGCGTCTTCTTGAAGTGGGTGGTAAGGCAAGAAGACCATTAAAAAGGCTACTTCTGACGGAAGCTATGGAGAAAAAAATGACTACAGTGGGGTTGGAAACATACATTTTGGACTTCGTAAAATAGAACTCCCCAGAGTTATCTTCTGGATAAGGAGAATTCAAGAATGCCTCTCGCCACCTGCAAATTGCTACTTAATAGAAACGCGATCAATATCGCCAACCACAGATGGACAGTAGGTAGCCCCTGTCTGATCACCAAGCAGATTTGGCCAAAGCTGGATCTCAAACGTTCCCACTGCCTCATCAGACGGAAAAGATTGCTAATAAGCACCTTAGTGGATGTCATTACGGGACACTGCACAATCGGCAACGACTTCTGCAGAAGTTGCATGGACCTTCCCTGTATAAGCCCGGCACTTTCAGCTTGAAGAAAAGCATACTTAGGAACCCGCTTCTTCAACAACCTAAGTGAACTAGCTGACATCAACAAAGGCAGTCTCCAACGCTTCATAGTAAGCTCCGGCTGGTTCTGCGGGTAGACCTTATCTGGTCTAAGTGAGGTTGCACCTGCAGCCTGCCACTCCTACCTTACCTAACCTAATATAGAACACAAGTGGAGCCACTTCGAGGTCCAGGGATACCGAGTAAGTAAGTTTCAAAGAAGTGACTATTTGTTTTACATCTCTGAGGGTCCTGTAAGTTTGAAGTTTCACCTGTATATAATTTGAAGGAGACTGCCGACCAAAAATGCTATCTTCCAATAAAATCTGGCTCCAAGCACAGCAATTCTTCGTAGAAAATAACATTAATGTGCTGCATTGGCCTAACAACTCGCCTGTCCTGGAGCTATGGCGATGAAGAATGTCCAATGAAGACGAAGACACAACACACACATTGGTGGACGAAGGAACAGAAGAAGATCGAAATCTGTCAAACTGTCATCCAAGTGAAAGCCATTTACAAATTTAAATTCCAAAACGTCAAACATCCAATGATGTCCAAAACGGTGTCATCTCCAATTTACATTTAAGTGACATGAAAACAAATCTAAATGCGGAACTATAAACCAATTCCAGCCACTCGATTGGCTTCAAAGAACTATTTTAAGTAAACAAAACTCGAGACAAGTTCATCTGCAAAATGATACACAGATTCAAATATAAATTGTGTGCCTCCTCCTTCTGACTGGCCTAATGAGTGTTGAAGAAGGTTACTTGCCAACTTCCTCCAATTTCCAAAAAAAAAAAAACCAAAACCGGATACATTTTCGTATTTCTTTTTCCATCCGGGGGGAGACGTTATCTTCATCTCATCTAACACAGTTAATAAGATACAAGATCCACTCCCGTCATCGTCATTTATGACTTTATCTCCACGTGTCTAAACCAAAATCGATTTTTAGCACAAACCACCATCCATCGTTGTCGTCGTGATGGTGGTGAAAATCCCGGAACACTCTGTGTACTACATCATATGCCCTTGGAAAATCTTTCCAATGTCATTGTTATACATGGTGTAGCCGTATCCTTGATGCCGGCAAAAATATCTTTCTCTTCTTGTGGGTACACATCTGGCACAGAGGTCACCCCCGCATAGCTACACAGCTACTTTTTGCCATCAAAGGATGAATATCCTTTTTTTTCTTTTCTGAATTCCGTGTCCGTGGAATGGAAACTACATATTTTCGCGGGTGAAAATTAAGTTTGGTCGATTAAAACTGTTTCTTTTAGGTGATGGCAGTCTCAGTTAGACATGCTTCCATTAGCTGATATATGTATGTATATATGGTTTCGAACACGAACCAAACTTCGCGCGAAGGTAATCAAAGGAAGAAGTTCTACGACCGTGACGCAGACTAATTTGGGAATAACCAAGGAAAAGAAACCTTGTCAATGCTATTTGGGCGGGGTGTCCTTATTGTTTTGCTACATACATGTGTGAGTGTTTTTTTTTTATTTTGAAATATCAGGTTACGAGAATTTAACCTTGAATATTTCGAAATGCATTCGTGGAGTACTGGTGCTGGAATGTGTAATAGGGGCGATGTGAGTGAGCGAATAGGTGATGTTTATGTGTACAAAACAAAACCGAAAAAAAAAACAGTGGAATGAGGTCGTTTTGATTTTTTTTCTTTTTTTTTATGGGAACGCTTGATACTGCTTTCAACGAAAGCCAAACAAAAAAAATTTCGTTTCAAGTTTCAAAACAAACACAGCTGCGGTGGAGTTCTGTGAATCTTCTTTAATGGGATTTATCCTTGAAGGGAGAAAACTGCAGCTAACACTGTAAACCACAAACCGGCAAGAGTATATCTTTACCGGGACAGTAAAAGCAGAAGAACAGGCAACATCTGTAGCATTGTAGCAAGCCAGGTAGGATAACTTGGCCAAAAAACAAAATGACCCAAAGTCTGGAGAAAGAGAGCACCCGAGACTACAACTACCACCGCCTTATGCATGTTTCAGTCGGAGCAAGGCGGCTCCACAGATATCCACACGGTAGCTCATCCAGATGAAGACAATGACGCGAAACATGCAATGCTTCACTCTAGTCGCTTCGAAGATGGAAGAGTAAACCTGTCAATCCCAATCCCCTACAACCCGCACTGCCGCAGTTGCGGAAACGAAAATGAGAAGAGGGCCGCTGTGGTTTCTGGCTTATTCGCATAGACCTGAGACTTCAGAAAACCCCACAAGCAAAAATCTAAGGGGGTCAAATCGCACGATCTCGGTGGCCAGTTCACATAACCTCCACGTGAGATGACCATGCCCTTGAATCGCTCGTGTAGAATTTTCAATGTAGCGTGAGCTGTGTGGCACGTAGCGCCGTCCTGTTGAAACCATATGTCGTTGATGTCCATATCTTTCAATTCAGGCCAAAAGAAGTTGGTAATCATCGACCTATAGCGTTGACCAACGTCGTTCTCAAAGAAATATGGACCGATGACGCCACCAGCCCAAAATCCACACTTAACAGTGACTTTTCGTGATGCACTGGACGCTCTTGGATCTCATGTGGATTGGTATCGTCCCATTCATCTAGAAATGGGCCTCATCGCTGAAGATGATTTAGGGTCAGTTTCAAACTGCTTCAGAGCCCTTTCAGCAAACACAAGTCGTTGTCTATGGTCGTTTACCTCCAGCTCCTGGGTCAGTTGAATTTTTTACGGGCGCAGGCCCAAGTCACGATGCAAAATTCGCCAAGTTGTGGTCTGCGAAAGGCCGAGTTCTTGTGAGCGACTCGAAATTGACTGCCTCGGATTTTCTTGCACACTCTCACGAACAGCGGCGATGTTTTCGGCAGATCTTGCGTTTCGTCAACGTACGGGTGTTGGTTGATCGTTTACTGAACCAATGGACTCAAATTTATCCATCACACTGCGAATTGTCCTTTTGGAAGGACGATTATGGCGACCGTAAAATGGGCGAAACGCGCGGAACGTTGCTCGAACAGAACACCCATTTTGATAAAACAATTTTATTATTTGCACATGTTGTTGAACGCTATATCTGTCCATGGTGATTTGGCAAAACAGACTGAATAAATGACAGCCAATTTGACAGATGTAGCTTCAACAACATGGCCGCAATCAACTGTCAAAGTTCGGCAGTCCCTATATAAAAGTTATTTCTTGAAACACGAGTTTAAACTTTTGTACTTACGTAACAATTTTAATGTCTTGACTGGCTTACCTGTAAAATAAAAGAAAAAAAAAAGAAAGTTAGTTAAGGCTTTGAAAAATGTAAATAAAAATTTATATTTATAAGTTTGTATGCTGGATTGATACCAACGTGAGGAACATTGAAGCCAAAACCAAAGAAGTCCATGACTTTTACAACGTAAACAACGCGAGATTTTTGACAGATTTGCAATAGACACCAGACCATCCCTGACTTTGATGAATAAATTTTCAATTTTGACAGCAAACCTATTCAACTGTTAAAGGATGAGTCTATATTTTTGTGTCCCCGACCTCTGTAGCTGTCAAACTTTTTAAAGCAACGGGAATGATTTAGTATAGAGCTTACACCAAGACTTAACTGGAAAAATGATCAAGAGCTACAACGATAGGGATCCATATGGCTCTACGACAGAATGGGCAATAGGTGAAGGTGTCTTCTCCAGAGCTATAAACAGAAACATCTACTTCCGGTTGCGCCCAATCACTGTAGTGTCTTTCAAGCCTAGCTTATGGTAATGAAAGAAGCCCTATCGCCCTATATCTCCATTTTTACTGATAGACAAGTCGCGACCAAATCCCTGAAATCTGTCAGCTTCAACTGAAAAACTGCTCTAAGTTGCCGCTTGGCGGAAAGACTCCAAATACATCTTATTCCAGGCTGGTGAACTCGCCAATAAAGGCACAACTCTAACGATTCTACCGGAAAATAGGAAATCACAATATGCCTCTCGCTACTTGCAAATTGCTAGTCAAAAGAAATGCGATCGGCATCACCATCCGTAGGTGGACAGATGGAGTCACCTGCCTCTTCACCAAACACACATCTAACCTAAGACGGATCACAAAAGCTCCCCCTACTGCCACAGAAACGGCAATTAACAGACTTTGCAGAAGCTCATCATCATAATCAAGTTCCTTCAACCCCAGAGGGGGAATGGGACGGCAACAAATCTCTTTCATCGTTCCCAGTGGTCACGTTTATTTCTGGGGGTTGCGGAAGCTGCATGGACGAGAAGGAGAAAGAAACGATTTTCCACCTTCTCTCTGTACGTGTCCAGCTCTCTCAGCTCATAGAAGAGCTTATACTTAGGAACCAAATTCTTTCACAATGTCAACACCAGCACAGGCAGCCTCTTCAGTGCTTCATAACAAGCTCCCACTGGTTCCGCGGGTAGTTTTCTGAAAATAATTTTCAGATCCATGTGGTATCACGATTAGGATTTGTAGAGCTTCGGCGCTTCGACTTGGAGTCTTCAAATCAAATTTGGATATCGATTTGGAATTCCTGGCTTTTCACACACATACATATGGACCAAGCGAGTTGTTTACAAAGCCCTTGAGGCGCTCATACAATCTGGCAGACAAGATCTTAAAGCCGATTTTGAGGAAACTCTATAGTTGGCGAAGTTTGAGGATCAGACACACAATGCTGGGGTTGCATTCATAGGGGATTCCCTCCCTCGACCAAATTTTGTAGATGAGTTGGTGGATGTTCCATATCAAGTCTTCTGTCGCAGCTTTGTCGGACGTCATTTTTGATGTCCAGGTCGGGAGGACGGAATTGTTGGCTGACATTGTACATGTTGTTCTTGTCTTGTCTTCAATACTTGATGCTTGCAGCATAGGACTTCTTGACCGATTACGGGGCACTCGATCGGAGAAGGCTCTGGCCATCGATTAAAGCGATTTAACCCGTCTTACGTTGTCTTTGCGATGTTCGGGATTTCCTCATCCGTACTTCGGTTACAACAAGGTCACTAATCGTTCAACTACGTGGCCACAACCATATGATTTTTTTTTTTTTGTGTCGCTCTATCGCTCAGTGCGAGGTCTAAGCCTTAAAAGAAAGTTATTTGCGTCCCATTAGGCTCTTATGAGTATCTTTATACATAGATTCACTCAAATCGTCTAACAACCTTTAAATTAAACGTCAAAAAAACACAACGAGTTGCCATCGCAATGGAAAAATCAAACTCTAACCGGTTATACCGGACCTGCCTTCTTCGTTTCGAGTTTAAAACGGATAGACTTTGTTTATTTTTAAAAAGTCATTCTCAATTATTACAACGCAGCAAGACACAACCCTACGTATGTAATTCTTTAAGCTATGTCACCCCATTGCAACCAGATCAATGGATTTTCCAAAAAGAACGTGCCGTCCAGTTGGTTTGAAAACCTGAGTTCTTAGCACGGTCGATATAAACCCACCAATCAGTACGGGAATGGTGTTAAACCTTAAAAACTGTGGAAATCAATACAATTGACGTCAGAAAACAACACTCGGGGGGGGATGATGGTAATTAGCCTACAGTTCAAAGTG
This sequence comes from Criorhina ranunculi, assembly GCA_951813785.1. Taxonomy (NCBI): domain Eukaryota; kingdom Metazoa; phylum Arthropoda; class Insecta; order Diptera; family Syrphidae; genus Criorhina; species Criorhina ranunculi. Next base: position 47,246,541 of record OX638382.1, on the reverse strand, counting down.
CATTCCAAACTCGTTGTGTTCAACCCCACGTGAAGACATCTCATCCAATTTTTTTTCTGTTTAGATTTGTTTTAGAATTAATTACACACACACTCAAGCAACTGATGCAACAATAGACAAAGAATTTCAAGTGAGGAAAACATTAACCATCCCCCTTGGGTATCTCTGTCTGTATATGCCATAGTTAAACATTTGTCTTATACAGGTAGATGGGCTCTCCAGTACAAGGACAAAAGGATCGATTCACTCTCGAGGAACAGGGAGAAGAACAAAATGAAAACAAAAACAAAGAATGTTCCCGCTTAAGTGCATGAATATGAATTGCGTCAGAGCGTCAACTCTCACACAAGGGGTAAAACAGGGAAGAGAAAAACCCAAAAGAAAATAAATCAAAACCATACCCACTGCGCAGTGTCAATATTTTGTTGTGAAAATCCTTGGAAACATATTTTTGACTCTGTCTATCGCCTTCAAATGCACATAACTCGAAACTCTTCTTCTCCTTTGGTGGAATTGGCGCTCTGATGCCGTCACAGCACCCGATTCAGAACGTTACATCATACATATACATAACGCATTTTTTGTCCTAGCAAAGTTGTATCGTGTCATCAACCTATTACACGTTCTACAACTTTCCGCGCGCATTTTGCAGGATACACTTTATAAATAAAGAAAACTCCTTTCTCTTAGGTTGGAGGTTGGAGTTTTGGGGGGGTTGCCAATCTATGGCGCACTTCAAGGGAGAGTATCTGTACAAAGAAAAATCCCATTTGTGAGTTTCCTTTGTTCTTCACTCACTTGGCAATTGGAAGAAAGCTAAACGTTTGATTTGTGCGTTGTGATGTCATACGCTGGCATTTATAATAAACGCTACACAATGGCAATAACATAAAGGAAAGGATATGGATATTGTAGTTACCAGGGGTTCTACGACTCACATAGTAGCTGTTGCTGCCAAATTGGTCTACAAGTAGAAATTGCATTGGAAAAAAACAATCAATACAAGTCGTAGTAAGTCGACAAAGAGCTAAAAAGCAACACAAACTTTGAAGTTGTTGACACGCAACCATTGTTACAGGACAGCATGATTGGAAATTTAATTAAACATTAATGAACGATTTTATTTACTGTAATTGCTTTTAATTTCATTAATCTATACGCCTTCTAGGCAATTAGTTTACGTAAAGCTTGATAGAGTTATGTAAGATAACAAACTTGCAAGGTGTTGAACTTTCAACACTCACTGTCAACTTACAAGTGAATCTTTGCCAAAGGAATCTCTGCTTGAACATCCTTAAGAACGTAGTAAAAGATCTGACGCAAGAGCTAATGAATCTCAACTGATCTATGCAGCTTTGGAGCGACTTCAGCTTTCCGCAGTAAAGAGAGGAGGAGACATTTCAACTTATTTAATCTTGTGCTGAAGCAGATACAGTAATCCCCGGATATGTGCTCCCCCGCTTAGCTACGTAATCCGCATTGCTAACCAAACATTTCAGACTTCAAAAATAGTCAGCAATGTAAGCGCATACGGATAGGTAACTTCCCCTCTTATGTGCCCAAAACAAATCAGAAAAATCTCAAGGCAGCTATCCAGGGAGCACTGTAGTGCCAAAGGTCGGCGTAAACACAGAAGTCACTGTATTTACCAAATCTATTCAACTGCTGGGGACTGCAGACGAAATCGGCATCATTACCCGTTCCCAGCGTGCCCTTATTGAAACTTTTACGACGATTGAAGAATAAGCCTAACAAGTTGGTCTTATGATAAATGAGGACCTGTTGTGGCCCAAAAACCGATCCGTCGAACACCTTCTAGAACAGAATTTGACAATTGACAACTACCTCAGGGCAAATATAACCTCCACAAATGACAGTCTGGTGCAAATTCGACAAAGGATAACCTTAGGCAACCGCTGCTACTTCGGTTTGTCCAAACAGCTATGGTTCCAACTTCTAACTCGAAGGTCCAAAAACTTGTTCTACCAATCTCTGATCTTGCCAGTCTGGCTTTATGAAACTGAATGCTGGACGAAAAATCTTGGTATCCTTCGAAAGAAAACGTCGAGTAATTGGTAGCCTGTCTGCGAGGAGGGCGAATGGAAGAAAAGATATAACCTTAAACTCTACAAGCTGTATAAAGATGTGGATGTAATCCGAATGGACGAGAACACTCCAGCTAAGAGGGTCTTCGAATCTCAGATCAGCCAGTCGTGGTCGCTAAAAACCTTGGTCTAGTAAACTGGAAGCAGCGTGCTCGGGACCGTGAAGGATGGAAAGTGGCATTAGTTCAGGCTCAGGTGAAGTCTTCGTCAACTGCATATAGGATTCAAGGACTCCCCGGGCCGGAGCGTTGTCCTAGCCATCTCAAACGACGAATGCGCAGTTTTTGACCAGGTCGATGTCGCTGAACAGCTCGCATTATTCGCGGATGAATCTTCCCCTCCAAAGCCCGTCAACGCAACCAAAGACCGAATGTATTTTTCCCCACCTCTGAAACATTGGATCGGAGAGATTTGAAGACAACACAACTCAGTTGAGTTGTTTTGGGGTGAATTCATAAACGTCATACTAACAAAAAACAACAATATCCGTCCGCGTTCATAAAGACAGATTCTCAGTCGAACTTACCCAGCCGAACTGCAGTACCTCTTATTCCTAAACGTCAATGTACCGTCAGCGTCATGCAGTTAGGTTAGAAAAATTATTCTGCCTGCAGTTCTTCATCTTGATTGCACCTATTCTAGGAAGTGGTAGCGTTCAAAAATGCATAAGAAAAGAAATTCGATCGCAGATTTTTGACGTTTACGAATACACCCATACTTAACGGCGCCATAAGATTGACTCTTATTACCGTCAGTCACAACCGAAGCTACATACACATAGTCTTTGTTCATGGGACACTTTTCCTAGCCCCAAGCTACATCTACACGATTGTGTTTGGGCAGTAGTTCTTAACAATTTAATAGCGTGACATACTGATATGAAAACGAACCTTCATTCGTGTACTCAATGGATGACTGACAGCGAATGACAAGTTCAGAATCTCATTCATGACATTGACGTTTGGAAAGTTTTTTTTTTTTACAGAAAAATACCCGAATGAATACCGAATGAGAATGCCATTTACGTTATGAAACATAACCAACAGCAACTTTCGCTCTGACGTCTGAAACGTCACCTACATACAATTTGCCAATTCTGACAATTTTATGATTTTCTTTCGGATTTACCAAAATGTCTTCAACACAAATTGGTTTCTTGAAGCAAAAAAAAACAAATTGTATCTCATAAATTGGCAAAGAAAAAAAAATAATTTTCTGACATTTTCTCTGACATTTGATTGACAGAATGACAAAATGGAAGCAAACAACCCCAATTAAAATGAAGTTTTTGCCCCTTAATTTCCCCTTTTTTACACAATTCACCAACTTCCCGGGTCTCTTTAATACGGAAATCGTTTATTCTCCTTCCCCCCCGATCCTATAACATCCAAGTTTACATGTATCTATACTAAATTTAGAAAATGTTTACAATTTAATTCGCCAACACATCATCATGGTTCGCTCGGTGTGTATGCAATTTCAAAAGGAACATTCCAAGGTCATGGGAGCACAGGTGATGTAAAAATGTTGGTATAGAAAACCATATGTGAATGGGGACGTGTTCTATAAATATATCCTTTTGAGTCCTCTGAGTGGATGACCGCAATAAATTGACGCCAACGCTTAGAGAATTATTATTTTTTATTTTTTTTTGGAAATATTCCAACTATTTTTCGTTTATTTTTTGTTTTTACAGTAAAAATTTGTAATTTTCACATATTTACGGGGGAAAAAAACAAAACAAACAGAAGAAACAAACGAATTTCAAGTTCAAGAGACAAATTTAGCTTAGGTATACCTGACCTTGAGGAAGATTGAGTGAATGTTTGTCAATGTCGCCGGAAGGGGTAATGCTTTTCTTATTTTCAAGGACCATATCTCTTGACAGTTGAAATCACACGTGAAGGTACTCAATTGCAGGTGACCTGTGGCATACAATCAAAATGTCCTTGTTGAGGATTATATATTTTATGGAATTCTCTTTAATGACGGTATTTTCCTATCTACTTACCAGGTTTCTGGGAATTTTTTATACGAAGAAAGTAATAACAAGTTCGTAGAATTCAATGGAATATGGATGGACATTGGACACACAGAAGGATATTGAGTTGTTTTGACAGATTTTTGAAGAAAACGTTGCCACAAGGGATCATCCTGGTGGAAGGTGAGTTGATTTAGTAAAAACAAACCAGAGAAAGACAGGAGGAAACAGCGTGACGTCAGTGACACTTCGGCAAGTTTTGAGCGGTCAATGAGGGCAAGACCAAGTTTATAGACACCCAACTCCGATTTCTCGAACAGAACATCACCCTCCACAGATATAACTTTGAGATAGTTAAGGACTTTGTCTACCTAGGCTTCGCTATCAATTCAGACAACGACACCAGCGCTGAGATCAAACAAGAATTACTCTTACCAATCGCTGCTTCCTAAGGCTAAGAAGGCTACCAAAGTCCTCTTTCGAACATCAAAATTGGCCCGATATATAAGACCTTACTAATCCCAATCCTGCTCTATGGCGCATGGACTTTATCAAAAAAATGGATGAGGTTGCTCTTGGCTGCTTTGGGTGATCTTCGATAAGTAGAGGAGGAGATACAACGACGAATTATACGGGCCATACAGCGACATCGACTTAGCCAGAAGAGTGAAGGTCAGTCCAATGACTGAGGTGGGTGGGTCATGTAAAAACGGATCGACATCAATGCTCCCGTTCGAAAAATCTTCGAATCCACCCTTGAGGGACAGCGCAGTAAAGAAAGACTGCGACTCAGATGGCGCACTCAAGTGGAAGGGGACCTCAACTATCTTAGCTTTTGAAACTAGAGGCTGCTAGCTAAAGATCAAGCTGGCTGGAGACGCTTGTTGATTGAGGTCCACTCCGGACTATAGAGCCATCTTAAGTAAGTGGAAAGGCAGGAGGAAATGGAAGCAATGCATGTAGGAAGACATGGACTTTTATTCACTTTAGATGGCACTACAATCCGCACTGAGGAGTTTGCTATTGAACAAACTGAAGTAGTAGGGGTTGACTAACGTTAACACGTAACACGTAAGGGCGTAGAACCTGGACTTCGCTCCACCAGAGCATAATCCCTTGGTACCGATGCTTTGTGCCAGGGATATGTAATATCCGGCGTTGATGCCGCGATGTCTTCACGTTAATCCTTCGTCATTTGTGGATTTTATATGATGAAATCCTTCACTACCTCAAAATGAAAACTGTCGATTGTAACATTATGTCCTAGACAGCGTTGGACGGATAGGTTTTTTGTGTCGACAGCACTTCCTCCTCGCCTCACTCCGCCCTTGTTTGGCTCGTTCTCTCACCGTAAAAGTTTTCAATCATGGTGCGCTGGGAACGGCAGCTAGGCGGATTTCTTAAATAAAAGTCCTTTCTGTGCTTATGACGGCCTTTCGCTCTATGTGCTCCAGCAAAAGATTGAAGAAATCACACAACAGCGGTGCATGTTTGGAATACTCCAGAGGTTATGTTTCCAAGCTTCACAGTCGCAGCGAATTCTCTAGCGTGGCACGACACAACTGGCCATGACATAGCTCGCAGCGATAAATGCTGTCATATGCGGCTTTGAAGTCGAGCCACAGATGATGTTGAGTATCAACTTGGAACTCCAGTGTGAAAATGGAGTCTATCGTGGAGTTACCGGACCGTAGCCACACTAGCAGGTGCCGATGAGTGAAGTGGTAAACGGCTATACTTCCATAAAACTCAAAAAGTATCTAATCTTTCTAGATTTCTAAGGACATCACGACGGCATCAGACTTTGAAGCAGCGTGCAGGAAGGAGGGATATTAAGCCCCAGGAATATGAGGCTTACTCCGTAAATGGGCTTTACAATGTGTTTGGCTGTTTTTTTTTTTTTTCTATTTCCCCGACCCAGCAGCCTTGAGTAGTTTTGACCTCAACCGATTGAAACATATCTCATCGACTGCACAATCGAAAAAGGAAGGGAGGAAGGAAGAAAGTAAAAAGGAGAGAGTAACGAGAGAGTAACGAAAAATACATAAGAATCGGGGATCGATCGCTTCCGGATAGAGGGTTAGGAGTTAAGCCACATTTACGGTAGATGGTAAAGTGGGAGCATCTTGTCATCTCAGTCAAAAGCTTCCGTATACCAAGCTGAGATGTTGACACTGCTATACGCGCTAGACTACAAGGGATGGGTGTCGGGTACGAGGTAGGAATCTGACAATGGAATGGATTCAAAAACTCAAGACCTATGCAATTCAAAATGACTTGGTAGTCGCTTGGAATAGAGGACATGCAGGTGTTGAAGCAAATTAATAGGCGGTGAGTCTTTCAATTTCAGGGTCTTGAACCTCTCGTCGCTGCCCTAGTTATGAGAAAGGTGAAGAACGTGATCGATAAGTGGGCCACGAATCAGAGACGGGGAAGTCTGGCAAAATAGGAAGTAATCCTGTCTACAGGACACGAAAACTTCAGATACCATCTGAAGAAGATAAATCTTACTGCCTGCGGGCTATGTCTATGGGACAAGGAGATAGATGCACCTATTCTGTGTGAATCTCCGGCACTGACTAGCAAAAGAAACGATATTTTGGGCCGCCAATGGATTCAAACCCAGAGGTTCGGCCATCTTCTTCAAATATCTTAACAGGAGGAATCGCAGTCATGGAAAAACTGCGGAGAGATCCTGAGGGCATCTCTAACTGAGACGACTCGTGGAAAATAGACGAAAGGGACCTACTGAGTTGGTCTGTTTCGATTGTTTTCACTGAAAGTGCTCCGCGACTCAAAAAGATTCGAAACCGCTGCTCTGAAGCATTGACGTTGCATTTTCTTTGCCAGTTATTGTTATTCCATACTCATAAGCCCTTAACTTTCCAACGCGTAACACCTAGCATGACTAATCTGCTTCAATTGCATGTTTGGAAATACCGCTGAGTCATCTTGTAAAGGAAAACACATATAGCTTTGCTGCCAAAGTGTCTATCTCTCAGAATTGTTTCCCAAAGGGTAAATACATATGCCCACCTTATTCTACCCTCTCTAACCCCGTAATGCGCCCGCAAACTTTGACATGAAACACAATATCAACGAAACGTTTTCTTTTGAAAACCAATTCTCTCCATTGTTCCAGTTTAACAACGAACTAAACCGAAACCTAAATGAAAGGTATCCATCCAAACGAACCGAGAAAAAGGGAGCATTTCAAACATTTTGAGTTGGGTTAGTTATTGTGTCAATCTATGGCTTCCATTACAACCTTCTTATCGGGTCATATATCATTGACAACTATGAACTATCCGCGCAAACCTCAAGGTGGGGGTTAAACCAAAACCGGAAAAAAAATATCGCATTTGGTTGGTTTTAATCACCTTAACAACATGCAATCTATCATCTCTCAACTTCCAGACCATCCACCGCCAAACCCACGAATTGAGGTTCGAATTTGAACCAACAAACTGGAGAATGCATCTTCAGTACCTCCGTCTCGAATAGTTCTTTGAAATTTCGACTGACCTACCTAGAGTTATGGTTTTCTTAGATTGTTATAGATACATGGGCTCACCTGTATCATTAATACCTGTCGATCAGTACATACAGTCACTTGTAATGTGTGCGCAATGAAAACTAGGTGCGAATAAAAGTGGAACCACTTTAAACTTCAGAGAGATACCTACCTACGAAACGAATGTTTATGAAGTAAGAAACTCGTTGGAGCAGTTCTTTCTGTTTTTTTCTTTTTCTTTTGTGTGGGTTCTTTGTTTCTACATCTTGTGTCTCCATTTGGAGGAACACCCCAAGGCAGTAACTCCTCTGGTGTATGTAGCTTCTGTTCATGACGAGGTTAAGTAGTTTTTCCGCTTCTTTTGCTTAGTTTTTCTGCAGTTCAGGTGAAGTTTTCACTAGAAATACATGTCTTCGTTTCTGTGTTTGCCATTTGCAAGTTTTCTTCTAATTTTGTCTGACACTGTCTGTTGGGATTTGTCTTGCGATCGGGTCGTTCTCTGTTCCCTAGAATGACTAATGCCACAAAAGAGAAAACTTATATCTACCTACGGTACGGCCTGCTGCCATAAAAAAAACAAAAAAAAAACTACCTACAGTCATGCAAAAATTCAAACAAAGGCCACGGGATGGTTTGCCATTGTTTGAACCTCAAAATTGACATTGATTTTGAAACGGCCACAGCCAGAGAACACCATACGAGTTTTAATGGTGAATGAAATTTTTGCACAATGAAGGATCAGTCGATTCGAGGTGAAGGACTTTTGTTGTACCTACCTACCTACCTACCTACCTACCTACCTACCTGACTGACTGACGCCTGGTTGGGATGGTTGATGGTTTATTTGTTGTTTGGGTTTTCAGCAGGGGGGGTGGATTTTTAAGGGTATTAATCCGAAAAATGTGTGGACGTAGGATGATTTAGCTATACAGCTGGCTGACTGAGAGTGTATTCGCTTGTGATAAAAATGGGTTTTCCTTGAATATTTCATGCTCATTGATCCCTCAGTATAGAGTTTAGGTAGGCATAAGCGGATATATAAATGCAAAATTCAACTAAGTCGTCAACCGTGATGAATTGCGACCCTAGTTTCTAGAATTTTTGTTCATTTTCTTCAAAATTTATGGTCAAGGTTCCTGCAGCAGAAGAAGTTTATACAAACACAGAAAAAACCCAATAATCCAAGCATACCTTCCATTGGGATTAAGAATGAGAAGCTTAACCCTGACCTTCTATTGCCTGCACAGCTTGCTGAACGTATATTGGTGTTGTAAAGGTCATATCGCAACGTCCACACGCTGGTTTTTCCTTAAATGACGCTGACCTTTCTTCAGTGGTTCTCATCCATGCAGAAAAAAGGATAACATCACAAAGGACTGCTTCTATAAGAAGATCTACGCACATCAAAGGCGATGACATTCAAATCAAGTTCAAGGTCATTAGTGGAAGTGGAAGAGACCTCATGACATGCCACGAAAAAAATCGTTGAACCTGTGTCAGCTCGTTTAGCAGTCCAACATTCTAACCACTGAGCTATGTTGACCACAAAGCCTATATTGATCGGAACAAAGACTACATTTTATACGAACTTTTCCCAGCTTTAGGATGGTTAAGAGCGGACGCACTACAAGCTGAACTATGTAAACCCTTCAATTTTTTACAACTAAATTCGCAAGAGTGAACCTCACTTGTCTTATGGTCTAGGCAGGCGCATCCGAACAAAGAACTTGAGTAGCAAGACTTGATTGAGAAGAGGTTTTACAACGTGTTGCATAAGCAGTGGCTTTATAAACATTCTATGGAAGTCTAGGAGATGGCCGCCGTTGCTTAGTGGTTAATGTGTTGAACTACTAAGCGAGAGGACCCAGGTTCGATCCTCAAAATCCACCAAACGTTTTTCCACGGCATCACCTCTTTGTAGGCATGACAAACCTATAAGAGTTTATCTGTCATGAAAAAGCTTCTCAATCCGCCATTCAGAGTCGGCAATAAAACTGTAGGTCTCTTCCATTCGTGGAAGGTCTCTTCCTGGCTTTCTATGAGCTATCGCGTCAAAATACTTGGAAGCCTAAGAGTTTTTCAAGGAGACTCTTTACTTAGAATCCATAGGCGTACCAGGCATGACACAAGACGAAATCGGTCTAGTAACATGAACCGGATAGAGCATTCCACGACGCAGATTGTCATCAAAACAATCCCAGAGGTGGGACATGAAAATCGCGTCAATTAAAGTGGGTTTAGCAGTGACAAGCTATTAAAATCCATATCCCTTAAGATCACTTCAATAAATTTAAAGCCTTTGGACCCTAAAACCTTCTAAATAAAAGTACATGTCTTAGTGCTGCCAAGAAGCACAAATCTGATGTAAGAAAAGAGGAAACTAGTCCAATTAAAACAGAACTATTCGCCGATTGTGCAATACAATGGATCTAGGATGGATGAGGAGGAAGAACCTCTTCTCCATCAATCCATTAACAACGGAACATGGCGTTAGGGAAGTCGGAAAAAAAACCCCTGCGCGATTGCCTCTTGCCAAATGTCCATATGTACAATCTTGGAATGATTTGACTTTGGACGAACAAGAACAAAACCAAGAACATCGATCTTTCAGAGCAATTATGAACCAAATCATAAAATTTTGTAACGTGCTAGAACAACAAGGGTCCATTGTATCAACCACTTGGTTTATGTCAGGGACAGCTCCAAAGCTCCAAATCAGAGTTAGATTGAACCAGTCATCCTATCTAGCCTCGTACCAAGTATAATGAGATTTTTCATGTCCACTGTCCCTGATCTGTCAAGACAGCCACCTCACCTAATCTGGCCAAAAGTACAACCATTGCCTTCGTTTATGTAAAAACATCTCAAGCTGACCCCAAAAATTAAGGGAATTCAGTCAAAGTTATAACAAATTTTCTCATTAAGACTCGAGCTGACGAATACAAGAATCAACGTCAACTTTCCTTACAGTTGATAGAAGGAAGACATGACACAGTTTCTCTGTCACCGCTCTGGAAAAGCAAGGTTAAGACAGAAGATGGCCAACGACGCCAGATGTAACACACTCTACAACCAACCTACCAATGTCAAAGTTTAAAGGCTTTTCAAGTCTTTCAAAGGATTGAGACAAGAGGACGCAACATCGTTCTTGAAAGAATTGAACGAAACGCAACCGCCAACACTAGAAGTACAATCCTTCAAAAATAAGTGCAATTGCTTGCATATGTATGCCAACGATATTGACATTATCGGATGTACTGACGCATGTCGGTCGAGAGATTTAAAAGAATGACAGCCGTTCCGTGTCAACTCATTAAAACCTTGAAATGCTCCCCTGATCTACGAAACCTCCACTCTAAATAGGAACATATGAACTTACTTATCTACTGACAGACTTCAGTAACTCCTGGCATAGTGACAATAATCTGCATTCATAGTCCTCCTATCATTACATGACACTGCTATCTGTCCACTTGATTGACATTGCACTCAATGGCCACTTATCTCATATTTTGCTGATAAACCATCAACAAAAAAAAAAGTAACAAATGCACGGAAGCAACAAGAACATGAACTTTTCCACCTCACGTTCTACAAGCCTCCAATTTCAGCAATTCAAGCCGAAATTTTAGATACACAAAAAGTTGCATTTCCCCCGCCCTCCTCCCCCGTTAAGGTTCCGATAATTAAAATGGATATCATTCCCAAAATGGGCACAGGTGGCCTGCAGTAATGTACACAAAAGATAGAAACCATGTATCTACAGTATGTATACCGAAAAAAAACTATTAACTGGCTTTGCCATGGTAAATGGTGATAATAACACTACCCAGACCCAGAGTTACTGCTTCTGGGATGGGATTAGGTACCTACTCTCTACCTTTCAATGTTACTGCTTCTGCCTGCGCCTGGGTAAAGTAAACATTTTTACTGAATACATACGCGGCGGCTTCAGATAACACAGCGAGATGAAGAATTTCACAAAAAAAAAAATGAAAAAAACTGTATTCACATTCACACATACTTATAGGGACTCTCTGTTTGTATCTAGAACCCTAATTTCCACAGAAACACCACACATAAGCGACGAGGTGAGAAAAGGGGGGGGGGGGGGGGAAACTAAATGAAAAAAAAATCCCCCAACTCTCCCCGGAACTACACTTGTTTTCAAATAAAAATGTTTGAAAGGAAAAAAAAATAAAAATAAAAAGTGCAAACTCACCTTAAGTTATTTTGCTGGTTCGCTTAGATTTTGTATCCTTGTTGCACACACACTCACTTTAAAAAAGATTCCTTTTTGTTTTTTGTGAAAATCCTAGAAGAAACAAAGAGAAAACAACAACTATTAGGCAAGTGTTTCGTTTGAAAATTAAAAAAATGTTTGTATCAAGTGTTTTAAGACTTTTCTGTCACACGCTCATTTTCATTGCAAAGAATTATCGGAGAAAAAATATCCTTTTTTTGATTGATGTAGGTATCTATGGATGTTTGTATATTTTATTTCATACTAAAATTCTTTATTTTTTTTTTGTGGATATTTACTTTTTTTGTTTGTTTTTTGTCTTTAAATTCCTTTCTCCTGAAGGATATCGTTGGCTGTGTTTTTATTTCTTCTTTTTTCAAGTTTTGTTGTATTTTGAAAGAAAGAAAAAAAATTGTATGTACACTTTCTGTTTTGTATTTTGATGGTGTTCAACGAACTTGTTGTGGGACGCGTTCTCAGCTGACTAGTGTTTTGTACACAAAAAAAGTTGTAAGAAGGCTGGTGGCCAGCGTTGGATTTGGATGGTTTCAAAGTAGAGAATGAACAACGAGCAGCAACTCTACGAACATGCGAAGGGAGGGGTGAAGAGGAATGATGAAATGAATCGCGCGCACATAACAGCTGAGTTAACGATGGATTGGTGAATGGAGAGCGGATTTGTTTGGTGTTGGTGTAGAAGAAGATAGAACTGAAGGGAATGGGGAGAGACCAATGCAATGGAAAAAGGAAAGATAAGTGAGAAAAGGGAGTAAATAGTGTTGCCTTAATCACAAGAGAGTAGGTCAGGTACTTTTTTCTTTAAAAAATCTTCGAATCCGCCCTCGAGGGACAGCGCAGTAGAGGAAGACCGCGACTCAGGTAGCGCACGCAAGTTGAAGGGGACCTCAACCAACTTAGCGTGTGAAACTGGAGGCAGCTAGCTAAATATCGAGCTGAAGACGCTTGTTAGTTGGACTTGTACAATCCACCCTGACTGTAGCGCCACCCTAAGTTAGTAAGTAAGGATTGAAAACGAATCGGTTTTAAAGTCACCGTTTGTATTGAACTTGGAAGTTCATAACCTCTTTGACAAGCTCGTTCTGTTCGGTTTTATTCTACGCCAGATCCATCTATTCAGATTGGCTTCTTAAAGATGGAATTTAGACGTTGTCTTCCCATCTCCGTCGCGGGCTTCCTATCTTACTTACTTATGTTGAGAACTTCTCCAACAACTGCACTCAAACTATGCTTCACTTACTGTCAATAGACATTTGACCTACAGCAAGCCACTAACGCGGCTCTAACCGAAAATGAGTTCTCCGATGAGCTTGCAAGGCAAGGTTCAGAAGAGAACTTCTCCGGCCCTGTTAAGTTTGCCTGTATCTTCGGTTAGGACCTTCCTCGATGGTTGGGTTTTAAGCAAACACGACTGTAGGTGGTATGCTTCTTTAGGATGAAGGCAGACTAAACAGATTTTTGCCGACGTCTGGAAGAAGTTCTTTGCATTCTTGCTGTCTTTCAGCAGAAATGACTGCAGACAACTTATTGGCGTTATTTCGGGACACTTCGCCTTCGCTAAACATCTCACTTATGTGATGCTTGTTGTGTGGAGAGGGCGATGTAAGGACAATGGAGGACAATGTAATTGTCTTGCCTTTGCTCGTATCAGATGACAGATTTCTTAGGCTGTTGTGATAAGTGCTGGTAACCTTAGCTCCTTATCACTGAAGTTCTTACTCGACTTTCTTAGAAGAAAACGAAGACGAAGAGGAAGAAAACGCAGTAAAAGGGTTGTAGCTGCTTGTGGTACAATAGACCTTTTTTTGTGTCTGAGTTCTCCAGCGTGGCGTTTCAATACCCTGACAGAAGAAAAAAAAAAAGCGACCATAGACTGAGAGCAACTCACTAATGGTGTTATAAGGATGTGGGGCATGCCAAAATCCTAGTAAGTCACCGCAGTCATGCTAAATACTCTCACACACTGCCCACAAAAATGGCTATAAGCACAAAATACCGAACAGAAGAGCATGGAGTCAACGCGAAGTCCTCCTTTTTGAGTCTATCTCCATCTTTGCTGACGACTTTCAAACAGCCGAAGAAGTCGGTGCTAGTGTCTTTTCAGAAGATTGACATTTGGCACTTTTTAAGTCTCCCTTATCACTATAAGTCAGGTCATCACTTGGCTGAAGGATGTCCCAGTATGAAGCAGAGATATTTTGATTCACATCGACAGATCCCTTGTATTCAACACAACGAAATCCAAGGCAATGAAGGTATGCCGTATCGCTAACAAGCATAACGTCACACTCTGTTTAAACCCTGATCACGGTGGCATTCCGGAGAACTCTGCTTCTGACGAATTGGTCAGACATGGTCTTCAAAGTATAGACAGTTGGAAGCTCGACCATGTCAAAGCTCCTATATCGTCTGCTAAACCCCTGATTAACACTGATGATCTGTCGAAAGCAAATCAAGGATAGCAACATCTTGGCTATTGCAACAACGCTAGGCTTATCTGGCCTGCCCTAGTTTCGACTAAATAGGGAACAGCTCTGGCAACTAGCTAACGTTCTCACAGGGTACTGTATCCTAGGCAGAGATGCTCAACGTTTGGGCAATGTATGCAACGATTTCTGCAGAAGCTGCCTTTGTTGTACCTACCTTGGTTGGTCTAAAAATAACTCAACAAGACCTTCTTGCATTCAACCATCACAGCGGTCTGAATGATATGTATGACATTGTCGTGCTTAGCCGATCTTTTGTGCCTTAGATCGTAATAAATGGTGATTAACTGGTAAGTTTGGACGTCGTATGTAGGTTTCCGCCTGTGCCAATCCCTATGAAGAGCGTTAAGACAGATGCGACGTTTCCTTGTGCTGGGTTCCAGGACTCCAGGCTCTGAAAATTGAGAAGAGCCGCCTACGTCTCCAGAATCCATAAAATCTCGCCTCGATACTGAAGCTAGAAGAATGACTGATAACAGGAAGTTATTCCAGATCTACACTTGTCCTTCGTCGAGACAGATCTGCCCTATCCTGGATCTGAAAAAACGGAAAGACTTCCGTCCAAAAATAGGAAATGTGTAAGAACTATAGCAGGAGTTCTGACAAGGCATTGTTTGATATAGAGGCACGCCGCGAGAATGGGTTTCCGTTCCAACAATTTCTGCAGAAGTTAAAGAGACGAGGAGGTGGATGAAACAGTAACCTACATTCTATGCACCTGCCCTGCTCCATCAAGGCTGAGAAGGCAAACCCTAGGGGAGCATTCCTATGAAGACCTCAGCGAGTAAAAAAGATTTGTCTGTAATGGCTAAATGGTTCTGCACATAGTACGGAACAGGAAAAGGTCTGCACCGTCATAGCTACCCATAGTGACTTCCTTGACAAGAGCAAGAAAATTCATCATGGAAGGATCCTAGTTCTGGTAATCCAGTACTCTGCGTGGTATCACAATGAACCTGGTTTAAGTGCTTAAGCGGGGACTGCCGTCTAACCTACTAATTGTGAAAGAGGATATCAAAAGTAGATCTGGAGGCATTTTGTAAAGGGATTTGCACTGTTCAAGGCAAAGAATGGAAGTTGGTTAAAAGGTAAGGAATCTGACCGGATTAGGATATGTACACGTAGGGGAAGGACCCCTTTTTGTTTACGCAACCGTACTACAATGTTCCACACGTCAAACCCCACGGCAACACCAAAAATAAACTCCAAATGGATGTACTCATGTACCTTGCCCCTCAAACAGAAAGAAAAAAAAAGAAGAAGAAGAAAAGAAAAAATGCAATGAAAATGAATTTTATTTGTTTACAAATGAGCATGAGCAAAGAAATGAAAATGAATTCGTTTCATCTTGGGGAAAAGAATTCACCACAACATTGCAGAATTCATTTTGCATCACGCTTTTGTTTATTTTTCATCATTTTCCTTGGCAGCCATATTCGTATCAATTCCCCTTCATTTTGTTTTGTTATGTACATGAGAGTTTGATGAACGTATACAAATAAATAGGGATTAACCTTTATAAAACCAAAAAAAGGGGAAAAAAAAGGAGAATTGCTGATGATGCGAACAGCAAGAGTAGGTCAAAGTTAAGATTATGCGTGAAGGAGAATATGAAAGAGAGAAGTGAAATGGAAAAAGGTGCATTTGAAGTGGACTAAGGTTGCACTGTACTGCACATTGTTGACATATGGCAAATTGAATTATGAATTTGGTTGGGTTGTTTTTAAAATAGTTTTGGGTAGGGATGAGAAAACAAAGAGGTAGATACCTAAGAAGGTACAAATCGATATCGGAAAAGAAATTGCATATGTAAAACGGATCAGCAATTTCGCAAAAATATGTGAAAAATGCTGGCATTCATCTGAAACCGGTTCCTTAATTACTTTTAGACAATGCCTTTGTATTTGAGGTACATAACCGAAACAGATTTAGGAAAGAGTTTCGCTGTACATACATATGTACATTTATGTAATTCTAAGGGTTTGCCTGCTGTGTAATTGCAGCACATTCTTAATAGAAGAATCATCAAGGCCGCTTTTATGGTAACAGTTCAGATTCTTTCTATCTGAGCCAAAACTCTTTAATGGAATCTAGACCTCAATCCTGGCGAAGTTCCGTGGGTGGATATTGTCTTATATCCTCTAAACAAGCTGATTTTTTGGACAAACAGCTGTAGCCTAAAACAGAACTGGTCCGTTTCACTAAGAGAACCAACATTCCAATCACTCATCCACCCAAGCTGAACAGTTCACCTTTGAGATTTTCAGACAGAGCCAACCTCTATCTCGGATTTATTCTAGACGGGAAACTTATGTGGAGAAAAAATATTCTAGGTCCCATGATAATGTCAATCGTAGTCGCAAGACCGGCTACTCACTACTCTTTCAGTCACAATAATCACTGTAGGGTCTTTCAATCTGAAGTCACGGTTATCAGTCAGCTTAACCGAAGATAGATCCAGTATCACACACATATAGACAGCTCTCTTCTATTCAACACAACACAATCTTGAGCAATGAAGGACTGCCAGGATAACTTCACTCACTGTTGGGTCCCGTGTCACAACGAACTTCCAGAAAACTATGTTAGCTAAATAAACAAATCATAGATGGTAGTGAAGACCGGACGAACGTGTCTTGGAGAAGACGGCAGGGAATTTAGCATAATTGACTTAGACGGCCTCGAAGCCACAACCATCGACATTCTGAGCACACTGTCGTACAGCCCAAGCTTATGGACGTATAGCAACGACTGACTTGCTATCTGGCCCTAGTGGGTTTAGATGTAATTAGGTAAAGTGGACGCCGATATAAAAGATGTTGAGTCCTAGGCTTACCACAAGTGCAATGATGACATATTCCGCGCTATTTGTCAACAACCTTTTCAGATATGTGTGTGGTATTTGCTACCGACTCTGGTCCGATGTGTATTTGAACCTCACCGCCGCATCATAAGTGGTCAGATTCGAGGAAGAGTTCACCAATAAGCGTGATCGACTGCTGACATTCAAGAGGTGTTTCACTTGTCGCCAGGCACTGACCACCCAGATACAGTTCGACGTAAATATATGAAGCATAGTAAAGCTATGTTTCTGTCTTCTTTTCTAGTCGGAGCTGTAAGATACTGGATTTAGCCAACTATTGAAAAGTCGCACGATTTACGCTCGCAACGAACGAGATCAGGCGAAGAATTATTTTTGCCTAGCGGTGTACTAGTTTTAAAGGCATTTAAGTGGCAAGACCTTCTCAAGAACGATAAGGAGACTTTATTCAAAACTGTCTTTAGTTTGTATCGATAGAGTGACATTGATCTGGTAAATATGGTGTTAATCTAGCTCTTGAGATGGTTAAAACAGGTATACCATATAAAGAACTCTTGAATACATTAATGTGGTGGCTTATTACTCTCAAATATTTTCATAAACATCTTTAAATTCATTAAAAACAAAACACTTAGTAGAATCGCACCCCAAGACATTGGTTTTCCATCGACCTGGCATCATTGCCATTCGACCTGTCATAATTTCCTTTACTTGTTGACAATTGTGTCAACCACACGTGTTTATTTTTGCCACCGCAGAAATATTCTAAATATTTGAGTTTTTCGTTGATATTTCGTAAAAAATCATCCAAAATGGGTCGTACAAATCGTTCGCGTAAACGTCGTGATGAAATGAACAAAGTGAAAAAGGCTCGCAACGCAGCAAAAGAGCTGGTTCGTCTAAAGAGAACCCTTGGCCTTCTCGATGCTGATGGAAATGAAATCATGAAGGATGTTGAAGAGGTTGCCACCGTAAAAACATCAAGGGAAATCAAAATAGTAAGAATTTCAATTCTCTTCACATCCATGCCCTAAATAACATTCCATTTTCGTTAATTTTTAGGAAAAAATTCTGAAAGAGAAACAAGAAATCGAACATGAGTACGAAGAACAGCGTGACAAGGGTGAGAACATCACTGTAGTCAACGAAAAAACTGGCAAAAAGCACACATACAATACGAAAACAATGAGAGACGAACACGGTTCATACCCACCATGGTATAAACCAAAGAAAACTGCAAAGAGAGTCCGAAAGTTACAACATGCCCGAAAGCAACGCTTCCGACAGGCTTGGACAACGATCAATGTACCTCTGTAGGAGAACCACCAACCCATTGCGTAGTTTTAAGTATCCTAACTTTTAGAAGAACCTCTTTACAAAGAAATAAACTGGAGTACAACCATCTACTTCGTCTTAAATGTAAGAATAAATTTATTTTTCATTTTCTCTACCTTTGCACAATAAAATTTCACTAAAACAATTAAATTCCAACAAATCCTGTACGCCATACGTCCTAGTTGTGTGTGTGTAAAAATACTTTAAAATTCTCGAGGAGTATCTAAGTTGCAAAAAATGGCCACGCGGCTGTGGGCATGTGCTCGTAAAGCAGCGAGAGAAACTTTTTTTTTTTAGAAAGACAACAAGAAACAATCAAAGTGGAACCAACCATATTGGGCTCCCTTCACTGAACCGTACAGACACGCCACCGCCTTTTACTTCCAACGCCATCCTGCTGTCATTCGTTCTTTTTCTCCTCGATTTGACCGTTTGCGACATTTGTGTTTGTGTTGAGGACACTTCCACCTGTGAATCCAAGAATACCACAGCCCACTGCAGCCAGCCCTCCGGCTTTGATACCCGCCAAGAGGCCAATTGGTCCACCGACACATGTGCCTAGCAGCGCACCGACCACAGGATACATCGCTTTTTTATAGGTGAGCGCTTGTCGTAGGTGTGTTTCACCCATTTGCACTTGCTCGAGAGCTTCTTCTGCATTATCAGCTATGACTTGTACAGTTTCTGCTTGATCCTGCACCAGAACTCGTACATCTTGAAACATACTGTGCAGGTCTTGAACTTCTCTTTGTAAATTTTCAAATTCCTTTAGGCATGCTTGTCGCGCTATCAATTGATGCTCCTGCAGCTGGAATTCTGCTTGAATTTGTGGAAAACTATCGCTTTGGTGTAGTGAAGAATTCTCATCGTGTTCGTTGTCCTCGGATTTGATTGTGCTCGTTGGACTCTTTAGTTGTAGCTCTAGAATTTAAAGAGAGAGAATGAGTTTAAAGTTATGATTGGACAATGAAAATGTGGATATCGACGTGAAGATTTGGTCTATCTTGTCCCCTTGCATGCCGATTTGAAGAGCACTGTTGGTTGTGCATTTTTTCGGTAGATGTTGGGTGTAAAGAACCAACAGTAAGCCAAACTGGTGAGTCTTTCTCAACATTGTCACACTGATAGCAGCAAGAGTTCAGAAGCTCTTGTCAGCGAAAAGAATTTCATGGCTCTGTAAGGCGATTGTAAGACCATTGGCCTATGCGTCGGTTGTCCGGTGGAATAAGCTTTCACGCAGAAACGTGCTGAAGTCTGAAGACAGCACGCGTCTGTTTTTCAAGCAGAGATTTATGCAATATTTGACTGCGAATTACATTTGCAAACACTTTGCAGACCTTCACGGAGCAGGAACAGGAACTTCCTTTGGTCTTGAGCGTAGACATTACTAAGTGCAACGTCCTGCGCAAGGAGAAGATTTCAACAAACCTTGCAGTCCGAAAAAGCTGCATCGTCCTGATTAAGGGAAGCCGAGGTATAAAGTGGACAAATCTCTGTCCTATGCCACAACGATGTTTATTTGATGTTTCCCGCATCAAGGGGTCTACAATTTGGAACCAAAATGGTCTATTCAAACACCCGATGCCAATTGGAACAATCGGCATCGGCAGTGACTATTGATTTCAAGTTTGTGAAAGCAGAACATACCCCACCGAACCGACATCATCATCAATTATTCCAGAGAAACCAACAGTGTGCCAATAAACGACGCAACAAATCGATAAACTGCATGATGACTCGAAATTATAGCTCTCAGCTCTCACACTCTGACGCATCACCTGGCTGTCCAAAGTGACCCCTGCATCATAGCCATAAATAATTCCGTTCAAATCTTATCGCATTCGCAAGTTATCTACTCAAGACCAAACAACAATGCATAACGAAAAAATCTTACCCAAATATTCTCTCATGCCCTCCATGGCCTTGTTCTTCCCGATTGACATCATTTCATCAAACTTCTCCAGATCCTCATCGCATACTTTCTCCCTTAGGATGTCCATTTCCAGCATAAGGTTCTTCAGTTGTTTTATCACACGCATTGCATTGATTTCCTCTTTCTTTATCTTTGTCCAGTCGCCCAGTGCAAGACATTTTTCAATATTGGACTTGTGATTCTTTAGCAAACCAAGGTGATGTGGTATGGCAAGGTCATTAAATTTTCGCACTGAAACTTCGGCCCGTTTGAGGGGAATCTTTTCAATATTTTCAATTTGGTCACTCATCTTGTTTGCACCCGTATGGATAGTGGAAATGCAATATTTTTGTGGTCCAATGTGGATTATTTTGGAAAAAGAAAATCACTTCGAGACGGAATTTTGTTTTGACATTTCTCGCGGATGGGTTTTTACAACTGCGCGTAACGTTAGCAGACCCCAGACAAACAATAGAGTAAATTGCGAGCTGAGGAGTAGATGGAAAAAGTGAAATTTTAAATTGCACACGTTGGACTGGGACTAGGGTGGGATGTTGTTTTGTGTTTTATCTTGAAATTGGGCTAGTTCTTGCTTTGTTTTGTGTTTTTTTTCTTCTTTGCATTTCTTCTTTGTCCGAAGTCAATAACATTCGTGAAGTTGGTTGTGGTTTGTGACATTTGTAGGGTTTGACGTAGGGAATTTGTTGCCGGCCGAATGTGCACTGTAATGGATGAACACATAATGGATGTTTTCCTTATTGGAAAGGGAGACGGATTGCGAAAGATTGTTTGGAATGTAGGCCTATCCATCTGTTCAGCACTTCCTTTTTTAGTCAAAAGCTCTGACTAAAAAACTACCCATTACCTATTATGAAAATCAAAGGTAGCTCCATTTTTATACCACGAAATCTCGAGTTTCAACTCTAGCAGCCTGATGACCATTTGTTGTTAGAGGATCTAGAGATCGAGCTTAAAGTCAAAGGTGCTTACATAAAGCTAGGCCTGAGGATGGTATTAGTCCAGAAAATATGAAGAATCATAGCCCGTAGTTCAGGACTGAACTCAAAGGAAAATAAACAAAATGGACATTAAGACGGAGTGACCAGAAATCCACGTATGGTGACTTAAGAACTTCACATAAGCAACCCAGGTGATTAGGTGCTTATAGGCCCTAGAATGTTTAAACCCTTGCAATTGGACGTCTTAGGCAGGTCATAGGATGTTCAGGTGGTCGATCAAGAGAACAGAAACAGTGACAGTTTTTGGTTTTCCGAGGCAGGTATTGCTAAGAAGTCATGAGTTTTAATCATTTTGCTAGCATCAGACTTATATTTATCCACGTCCACTTACTAACTTACTTATCGGGCTCCTTCGATCCCGGGCACGCTGTTTCCAGTTCTTTAGAATAAGCTCTCTTTCATCAGCGACAGTTTAGTTCTTAAAATCGAGGTCTAGTCTTCCTTCTTGTCTCGAACCTTCAGTGATCCCTTTAGCTAGAGCATTACTGTCCGCATTACTGTTCGCTTGATATGTGCAAGCCAGTGTAGTCAACGTGCACAGCTTTTTTTCCAGCGTCACACGGAACAGCAGGATCAGTTTTGCTCAAGACAATGAATGCTATCAGTATGCGACTGTGAAGTCGATGAAAAGGTGGTTAGTCTCGACTTGAACTTCGTTGGTGTTTTCTTGAACTAAGCTTCGTGTGAAGATTTGGTCTTTCTTCGATCTTTCTCGCTAGAAGTCACTTTGATGCGTGCTGATTGGTGTGCTGTAAAATTTGCGTAAGACGTTCACCCAGTACATTAGATACGAGTAGGTATATGCCTCGATAGTCACTGATGGGACACATGAAGCTGACATTCTGGCATACTTTCGTCTACCTACGCATGTACCCTACCAAGGCATCACCACCTGAAAAGTTCTGTTGTTCTTCAGCTTTTTACTGGGAGTGGGGATGTCTTCTTTTTTGACTCGAGGTGGGCACTCTTCTTGTCCCATCACTCTCTCAACATGGAATGCTGGAAGTGCTGTTTTAACACATCTACAATCCCATGTGCATCGGTGAATTGGTTGCCTTCGGAGTCTGAGTTCCGGCCTTAAAGCCAGTTGCTTGGTTTTCCTTCGCCTTTGAAAGAAAAATCCTACGTCGAATAGTTGGTCCTATCTGCGAGAGCGAATGGAGGAGAAGATATAATCGCGAACTCTACGAGCTGTACAAAGATGTGGATGTAGTCCGGAAGGCAAAAATTCGTCGACTGCAATGGCTCGGCCACATCGATCAAATGGACGAGAATGCTCCAGCTAAGAGGATCTTCGAATACCAGCTACCTGGTTCACGAAGAAGAGGAAGATTGAACCTCCGGTTTAAAGATCAGGCAATCGCGGACGCCAGAAACCTTGGTCTAGTAAACTGGAAACAGCGTGCCCGGGACCGTAAAGGATGGAAAGCGGCATTAGTTCAGGCTCAGACCCTCCAAAGATCGCTGGCCTGATAAGTAAGTAAGTTTCCAACTTAGAAAGAGAATTCTCGGCAACGAAGTTGCCTTCCACTCGGAGAAGTTCCTTAACTTCCTGACATCCTCTGGGGTGAAACAATTCATCTCAGAGCACGAGGAAATAGGATTCGCTAGAAACCGATGTGCCAAGGGCTGTGTACAACCCTCCCGATAACATAATAATAAATAGGTGGCGTGTGAAAGTGGAAAGAGATTTCAACCAACTTGGCGTTCGAAACTGGAGATCAAACTGGCTAGAGACGCTTGTTGATTGAGGTCCGGGTCCACCACAGAACTGGCTGAAACTGGTAAGCCTGCCAGAGGCACAAGTAGCAAGAATGCGCTGTTTTGATACCACAACTCACGTGACCTGGGTGTTGATGAGCGTAGCTAAGAGTGTAGTTTTTCAGATCCATCCTGTGGAGTTGAGAAAATTGATAATGTTGCTGAATTTTATGTTAGAAATCTCAGAAAGTTCATTGAAAAAAGGTTTTCCGAGGGTGCGCTGTCTGGTTCTGACAAGTGCCGGGCAGTCACAGAGAAAGTGGAATAACGTTTCCTTTTCGTGTGAATTGTCGCTTCTACTACAGTGAGGGTTAAACGGAATGCCTAACTTGGCAGTGTGTTGACGAATTTGCCAGTGGCCCCTGCTAATTGCTGTGATTCTTGCTGTCTCGATGCGGTTCCTATTGATTAGGTCATTCGTTCTGTTTTTATCGTAGGTGGGCCAAATCTGCCTGGATATGGCACAGGTTGCTAAATTTTTCCACCTAGAGTTGGCAATAGAGAGAAAGTGTTGGGAAATTTTGCCCTTGATGAGTCCCACCGGGAAGCAGGCTAACTCCGCAAGGGAGGCATCCAGGGTAGAGCCGCATCTCGCTAACGCATCGGCTCTCTCGTTCCCCTCTATGTTACTATAGCCGGGAAACCAGAGGAGAGTGATGTTGAATCGAGCGTTTGCCTGCGTTATAGTTTCCTTACACTGTTTAACTAATTTAGAGGACGAAGGAAGTGAGTGGAGCTCTTTGATGGCAGCCTGACTGTCAATAAAGATTCTTATGTTGTTAGAGGTAGTAGGACTGAGGCTAAGTATCCTGCAGTCTTCTCTAATCGCTAGTACCTCCGCTTGAAAGACACTCGAAGAGTCTGGGAGGCGATAGTATTTGGATACGTTCAGTTCCGCTGAGAAAACACCTGCTCCAACGCCACTCTCCATCTTGGAGCCGTCGGTGAAGATACTTGGTAGTTTGATAGGGGTAGGTTATTGTTCCGTTCCGACCTGTCTGGAAGGCGAACCTGAATATTGTTATTGAATTTGAGTGTGGGGGTCGTGTAAATCCCTAGGCAGCAGGTCAAGAGCCATAGGGTTTAGGGGACCAAAGCCCAGATTCTCTGAGTCTGATAGCACTACACGTAACGACGTATTTGATGTGCAAGTCCAGCGGCAGGATATGGAGGAGCACGTTAAGAGCTTCTGACGGGCTCGATTGCCCTCATAAGTAAGTTGGAATAGTTCACACGTCCACTTAAACTTCGAAGAAAGAATGAAAACCCCTTAAAGTTTATTTCATTTACTTTATTCATCGTCGTTTGTCAACATTAACTTATTTTTTTATAAAACTTATTGCATTTTAATCTTTTCTTATAAACTTACTAAAACTATATACGAATAGGTACTCTTAAGTTAAATAATTAAAACTAAACTTGTTATCGTTAAACAAATGATTCTCAGTATAAAAAAAAACGAAAAACTACCTAAAATAATGAAAAGTAAACTGGGAATGGAGCTTGGGATTTACAAAGTCTCATCTTTCTCCTAATACACTTTCTTCTTCTTTATCTTTATCTTCTTTGTCTTCTCCCAAACGAAAAAAAAAAAAATGAAAAGAGAACTAGGCAAGGATTCATAATTTATATCACATACAAAAAAAAAAAAAAAAAAAATCAGGGATACAATACTACGTCGGGGGCTTGGACAAGGTTGTCAAATCTAAAATTGTCGTCTCTCTCTTATCTAGGGGCAGTAGGGTCCTGGTGCACTCCGACACTTGAACAGCATACTGATCATGTTCTCTAGCTTTCGCGTTCTAGACTCTGTCGCTATGAGGTTACTTTGTATGTGATTCATGTCCTGTTGTTGTTTTTCCTGGAAGCAAAATGAGGTTAGTAAGTGGGAGACTTGGAAAAAAAGATTTTGTTTACCAAAGTGGTTAGGCGGCTCTTTAAGGAATCAACGACATGGTAGGTGACTTCTAGGGACTTTTGCAGTTCATTTGTGGTGATCCTTTCGTTGGCGAGTGACTTTTCAATTTTATGCAAGCGTGAGGTCACTTCATTCGAATCAATCTCATTTTCAAGATCACGAGCTTCAAAGGCATCATCGTCATGGTTATCTAGAAGGAAACGTTAAGTTGAGTGATTGTGGGATACATTTTGTAAGGCGCCTACCAATCTTCTTACAACTCTGCTTATCCGATTGCAACACGAAACCGTCTCTGCATTGGCAGTAGAACGATCCCTCTGTATTGAAGCACAGCTGATCGCATGGTTTTTCGTCTTTGCACTCGTTGATGTCCTTCTCACAGTATTTACCACTGTAGCCCGAGAGGCAACTACACGTATCCGGACTGATGCAAGTTCCACCATTGCGGCAAGTCACACTGCAAACCGCTGGAAAAGGAAGAACAACAACAACAATGATTGGGAATGAAGAACACGCAACCAGTGAAAGTGACTTACGTTTCAGGCACGCATTCGACATCTTGGTGTTCCGGCTCCAACCGGGACAACAATCGTAGTACATTTGCTTAGTGGTCTTGTGACGAATGACATCACGATATGCCGGCTCATGGACCAGTTGAACGCGTGTACACATCTGATTCGATTGATTCGTCTGCGTCGGACATGGATGGCTGATGTGCTTCCACATGGGTCGAGTGTAGACTTCGACGGTCTTCACCGGCACCTGAAGAGTCCGCTGTTGCATGCAGATGCGGCGACTGGAATAAAAGAAATTACAAATCATGAAACAGATCTTGCCAGTGTCAAGTCGATGGAAGGAGAGTGGATTATTGAAAAAGGAAAAACGACCTGGACAGACTTACTGTCGGAAATTATTATTATTTCGAAGCGTGTAGAGAAATCGTGAGCTGAACACGCGCATACGCGAACAAGATACATTGGTATCCATTACGAACGTGCCTTCAAAACATTTAATTTAACATGGGAACGAGTGAAATTAAATTGTTGTAAGGCGTGCGAGGGGAACATCGTGGTGAACATGGACGACAACGTGTAGACGTGTTGTTGTCATCAGCAACTGTCTCGTCGTTGTCGTCCTCAGACGGAACGACGAGGACGCCTTTAGGCAGACCAATGGAGTAAGTGCAACCTAATTGCATGTTTCGATGAATTAAGGTCGGGTACGCGCTCTGGCACCACTGTCATGGATGGTGTTGGCAAAAACAATTTATGTCCAGGGGCGTGACAAGGTTTTAAAAAGTCGGAAGTCTGGCGGGAGTAGGAGAAGGTTATTGAAAGCGAAGTTGATTACAGTCAGAGAGTGAGTTATTTTAGGAAACCACAATTAGTGGGTATGGTGTCACTTGGCGGGTACGGGAAAGGGGGGACATCTGATGTGTTTTTACTCGTTTACTTTGTCTTTCGGTTGAAGGCGATTAGAGGAGAAATCGGTGAACGATGTCCACAACGTCAAAAGTCAGTTGCAGGACGCTGTAATCAAATATCAATGGAAAGCGCTTAACGATACGTCAAGTTACAACAAAGTCTGAATGGGTGCCTTGTGACGTTGGTCATTGCTTACATAGACCAAAAGTTGGATCCATTGTGCCTATTTTTAAAGAATGTTCCCCAGGACACTGTGAATCTAGGAAGACCTCTCAGCTTAATAAGACATAAGTCCTCTAGCTCCGTAAAGGAATATCTCCCAAGTGTCGTTGGTATCTTGTCCACCTACTCCTAAGACCACTTAAGAGTGCCGTCCATCTCTGGCAGAGACAGCTGAGCAACACGCAGGTACGGTTATCGCTTGCTGGAATCACTTACTCAACCTGGCATGGCACGACATTGCAAAGTATCTAGACAAATCCGGGCTGTGGTAGATCAAAAACACTCTAATGGGCCGCCTTGGGTCTCAATAAATAAGCGTTTCCAGCCAGCTGCCTTTAGTTTCGCACGCTAAGTTGATTGAGGACGCCTTCTACTTGCTCACTTCTTCTCAAAACAGCTAAGAGCAACCTCATTCATTTTCGACAAAGTCCGTGCCTAGAGCAGGATTGGTACAATTTCAAAGATCACGCAGCACTGTCTTATAGGTTTACATGCTTGAAGGCCGGACCTCGTTTTTAATGACTTCTACAGGGGCTGCAAGGATGAGGAGAAGGAAGAAACAATCGTCCATTTTCGATGTAAGTATACCTATCCATTCCAAAAGAAGACTGTTCCACCTCGGAGCTCCTTTTGTTGTCCTTCTTTATTAGAAGCTCTGATTAAGGCTCAATTAGCACGAAAGTAGGTACATAGATCAGAACCTCGTTTGGCTTAGTACAGACAGACAGACAGACAGGATGTTCGCACAACAGGAACCGGGTAGGTTCAAGTCTGGATTTTAGAATGGTCTTCGGTAGCATGATTGACAGTTGATCTGGGCCACTGAAGAAGTAAGCGTCTAGGGTTGCTTTTCTGGTTCTGCTGAGACTCAGAACCAGAAAACCTCTTTAGCATCTATGTCGCCACAGCTTCTGCAGAGGTCAGTCGTACTTAGTCGCCTTCTCTTCAGATTGGCCGCCAGTAGATTGTAGGCCTTCGGGTAGGGCTTAGAATATACCCGAGGTAGGCATGCCTGTCGTAAGAGGCGACTAAAATCCAATCTCCGTATACCGAGTATATAGTGTATACAAAAAATGCAATGAACAAAACGAAAAGATATAATACCCCAGGTGGCAGTCCAGCTTTACTGGAAAATCCACCCTCTTCGGAGGTCGGCTCTACGGATTCTGGGGAGAGCCACTTATTGCAATCCAATGACCCTTTTTCAAAAAGCTCAAGGGTATCTCGATCTCCTCCACCAAGATCGAATAACTCCGGGAAAAGAAGTCCGCCGGGAGCGCCAGCGCGCGAAAAACGGGACTCAGAGAATTATAAAAGCTTCGAGGAAGAAAATAAAGCACTCCGAAACAAGCTTAACGAAATGGATCTACTCTATCAAGATCTTAAGAAAGAGATAGACTTATTAAAAGAAGAAAATAAGTTCCTAAGGGAAACACATTTGCAGAAAGAACGCGAATGTACTCCAACACGCTTAGCTATTCCGGAATACCACACCGACGAAGAAGAGCTAGAACGCGAAACGAATCGGGTCCCAAAGAAAAGACCTAGTAAGAAACGAAGAGCCGGTTCTTCGCCCGAAGTCGAACCCCTTAGAGAAGATAATCATAAAGAACCGCAAGAAAAACAACTTCGAGCGCAATCTCGTCCACCGCCACCAATAAACGTCGTCGGGATAGCGGAATATAATATGTTGCACAGCCTCCTCAAAGAAACGTTAACGTCGAAATTTAGGGTTACATCTTTGAGGAATAATGCGTGGAAAATTAACGTCGATAACCACGACGACTACCGCAGAGTATCCCAAAAGCTTAATACCGAGAAGATCCAGTGGTATAGCTTCGAAATTAAGTCAGAAAGGCCACATCGTGTTGTAGCAAGGGGACTCCACCCCTCATGCACCAAAGAAGAAGTTATGAACGACCTTCAAGCCAAAGGCTTTAAAATTCTTGATGCCGTTAATATCATCAAGAAGGAGAAGCAACAATCGGAGATAGACAAGGACATCTTGATAAGACGTGGACTTCCGCTTTTTATGCTTACCTTCGATAAGTCTGATAATATCGACGATATCTACCGAATTAAAATTATACTAAATATCGTGGTCAAAATTGAGCCCATGCGTAGAAATATAAGAATAATTCCGCAGTGCAAACGTTGCCAAGGATTTAATCACACGCAAATGTATTGCAAAAAAGAACCGCGATGTGTTAAATGCGCCGGAAATCATCTCTCCCAAGACTGTGGAGTAAACAAACAAACCTCCGCAACCTGTGCGAATTGTAAGGGAAAGCATCCGGCAAATTATAGAGGCTGTGAAGTAGCTAAGGAGTTGCAAAAACGGAGAGATGCGCTCCTAAAGCCTCAGAATACAAAACCGCTAACTAAATCAAAGCGTAAGACCGCTCAGGAGAAAGTACTCAAACCAAAACCACCGGGTTCTGAGCGCAAAAAGGTGAGAGAAAGAGTGACAACAGAAAAGTCCTCGACACCTATTCCGAAAAGAAACGGTACTGGAAAGTTACCATTAGAAAAGCCATCGGGTAATGGTCCTCGGACAGCAGGAGTGCAGACTTACGCTCAGGCCGCGGCATCCGAAAAACCAAAAAACGCCGAAATTTCTACAGACCCTGTTTCTCACGTTTTCTCAGTTATTCTGTCCAAACTTGAAGAGCAAAGCAAAATAAATACAATTATTCTCGATAGGTTAGTTAAGCTCGAAAGTAATTCACGGAAAACGCGTACTTCAACTAGAATATGAATGAAAAACGAATGATAAAAATATGTACTTGGAATGCAAACGGACTTTTGCAAAAACTCGATGAATTGGAAATATTCATGCGTGAAAAAGATATTGACATTTGCTTGATTACTGAAACCCACGTGAAAAATGGATCGCATTTAAAAATCAAAGGCTATAATGATTTCCACGCTTGTCACCCCTCGGGGAAAGCGAGAGGCGGATCATCTTTGTATATTAAAGACTGCATCGAACAATTCGAAGACCTGAAGATAGAGCTTGAAACCCTGCAACTGTGCACAATTAGAGTTAAAAACAATCAGCGTACTCTTAAAATCGCATCTATCTACTGTCCTCCGCGTTACACGCTAGAAAAAAGTGATTTTACTAATGTGTTTAAATCGCTGAAACCTAATTTCATTATTGGCGGCGATTTTAATGCGAAACATACGTTCTGGGGTTCTAGATACATCTCGCAAAAAGGAAGAATACTCTATGGGGCAGGTATGGAGTTCAGCTGTGATTTCCACTCGACGGGCAAACCGACTTACTGGCCAGCTGATCCTTCGAAAATACCTGACCTGATCGACTTTTTCGTTGTGAAAGGAATATCTACAAATCACATAAAAGTTGAAGAGAGCTTTGATCTGTCGTCTGATCATTCCCCAGTTATTTTGACATTGAGCGAAAAACTAGCCTATAACCTAGAGCCAGCGAGACTTACTGGTAGAACAACAAACTGGGAAGGCTTTAAGAACGAAACTGAAGAGAATACTGTACTGAGCGTTCCACTCACGACACCCTATGAACTTGAGGTGGAAGTTGACCGCTTCGTTGAGATCATACAGCTTGCATCCTGGAATAATACGTCCAACCCAAGGAAAACGCCGGACAAATTCGGTTTACGATATCCTCCGGAAATAATTGATTTGGTCAGAGAAAAGAGGAAAGCGCGTAAAAAATGGCAACAGAGTCGTGCCCCGCAACAC
The DNA here is from genome assembly GCA_951813785.1 of Criorhina ranunculi. Lineage (NCBI taxonomy): Eukaryota > Metazoa > Arthropoda > Insecta > Diptera > Syrphidae > Criorhina > Criorhina ranunculi. The sequence continues at coordinate 47,216,056 of OX638382.1, read as the reverse complement.
AAAGCACATTTGAATCGATTGTCCAATTTGTTGAAGAAGACAATTGGGGATTTTAAGAACCGTGCGATAGGCTCTTACCTTGAAAGTCTTACAGCGAAAAAAGATTCCAATTACTCACTTTGGAAAGCTGTAAAAGGCACCAAAAGGCCCAAAATCCCCTCGCCGCCTTTAAAAATAAATCAAAATGAATGGGCAAGGGAAGATAAAGAAAAAGCGAACGTTTTTGCCACTCATCTGGAAGAAACCTTCAAACCGCACGATGGTCAAGTGGTTTACGACGACATTAACAGGCCGGAATTACCGTCTGACGATTTAATACTCAGAAGTGCAACGCTAACAGAACTTAAACAGGAGATCGTGAATTTAAAACCTAAGAAAGCTCCTGGTTATGATTTAATCACCGGAGAAATTCTCAAAGCTTTACCTAGGAAAGCACTAATCAAGCTTCTCCATATAATGAATGCCGCACTCAGATTAAAACACGTGCCGAGCCAATGGAAAGTTGCGGAAGTTATAATGGTTTTAAAACCAGGAAAACCGCCAAATGAGGTAAAATCGTACAGACCAATCTCGCTTCTTCCAATCATATCCAAAATTTTCGAGAGGCTATTACTAAGGCGCCTTCAACCGGTTATAGAAGGAAACAGTCTTATCCCTGACCACCAGTTTGGGTTCAGGAGTAAGCATTCGACGATTGACCAGGTGCATAGAATTACTGACGTAATCGAGAAAGCACTAGAAGAAAAAAAGATATGCTCAAGCGTATTTCTTGACGTCTCGCAAGCCTTTGATAAGGTGTGGCACGATGGCCTTAAATGCAAACTACGACAAGTTCTCCCTGTATGCCTATACGATATTCTAAAATCGTACCTCGGGAATAGACTCTTCCGTGTTAGACATGGAAACGAATACTCGGAGCTTAAAGAAATTTCGGCCGGCGTACCGCAAGGAAGCGTTCTTGGGCCGCTTCTCTATCTGTTATATACTCGTGATATACCGAAAGAAGATGGCACTACCCTTGCTACGTTTGCCGATGACACCGCTATCCTTGCAGTAGGTAAAACAGTCGAAGAAACGACTGCAAAACTGCAAAGCGCACTGAATAAAGTTAACGAATGGACGAGGGACTGGCGGATTGCCCTCAACGAAACTAAATCTGTCCACGTGAACTTCACATATAAAAAAACGAATGACTTGCCAATTTTTCTAAACTTGGCCCAAATACCCTTTGCTAACGAAGCCAAATATCTGGGAATGACACTAGACGCAAAACTGAAGTGGAATTCCCACGTGAAAATGAAACGCAAAGAACTCGAAATCAAATATAGAGAAATGTACTGGTTACTCGGAAAACATTCCCAGCTCAGTACCGAGAACAAACTGCTTCTATACAAGCAAGTGCTAAAGCCGGTATGGACCTACGGTATACAACTTTGGGGTTGTACCAAGAAAACGAATGCGAATATCATACAAACATTCCAAAATAAAGTGCTTAGAGAAATTGCCCAAGCACCGTGGTATTCCAGAAACGACGATATCCACAGAGATCTCGGAATTCCTGCAATCGAAGCGGAAACTAGAAGCTTCGCGCGAAAACATAGAAACCGAATAATGGGACATGTTAACAATACAGTCCTAGCTGTTTTGGATGATAGCAATTTATTTCGCCGACTACAAAGAACAAAACCTTGCGACTTGGCGAGATAAGGACTAACCGCGATTAAATTGCGGAACATGCAGGATCTTTCATTGGAAAGTAACCTGCCAAACGTTTTATTTCGTGATAAAAAAATTGCTTGATAAGTTTTAACTTAGTTGCAATATCGAACGAATTTAAATCGAAGGGAGGTGTTTTTAGTCAGTAGGAATCTGACACTACTATGAGACACTATCCTCATAGTGTCTATGTAAGATTTTCACCTACCCTCGGGGAAAAAAAAAAAAAAAAAAAAAAAAAAAAAGTAGATTGTAGGCTGTGAAGCTGCTAAGCTTACGTGACACTACCGCTTGCGCCATCTGTGGAAAAGGTGACGACATTGCGACGCATTACCGTTGCGAGTATTTCCTGCCTTTGCTCGTATGTGATGAGTGCTGACAGCTTGTTTTCATGGAAGTTGCAGAAAAATGGACGACACAGGGCTTGAGTTCCTGGTGGCACAATGGACTACGTGTCTCTGAGTGCTCTCTTCCAAAAAAAAAAAAAAAACACACACGTATGCTGAAAGTCTAAACTTCTATGGTGATGGAGCAAAAGACCGCCTTTTAACCTAGAAACGGTTTGATTGCTTTAAACAGAAAGTTCTTGAAAAACTTAGAAGGCATATTCCACTGTTAGTGTCACTTGAAGTTTACTTCGAAAATCCGCAGTCTTCGATGCCCACGTTTACGTATGAAGCACTCCCATAATTTCCCCCACAGTTCCTCGCAAGATGATTGCATCTACCCGGCCCGTACAAGGCAAATATACACGGGGTTTTCTTTGGCATTTAACAGAAACATTAACTTGGAAACGATAAGAATTCGGTCACACGACATCTATACATGAAATCCCGACAAAAAAAAAGTCTTGTAGTCGTACAAGTACCCCAAGTGAGATAAACCTCACGAGACATTCAGGTCCGCGACGAGCGACGCAACGCATGGAATAAAATGATGAATGGGCAATATGGGTCCACGAATGTCGGTCCGTCTGCGTATCTCCGATTCGATAAGATTTTAATTAATTATTTCTTCGACCGTAAAAAACAATCCAAACCTTGCCGATGACCGCACCGCTTAAGAAGGTGTATGACCCAAAATGGGGCGTTGGCCGTCCGCTTAGGCGACTTTTGACTTTTACAGCCTCTCCGCGATGCTATTTCGGTTGTTGCCAGTTGGCCACCATCGATTTTATTGCACACATTGCATAACCCTCCCCCCTCTGCGGGGGATGTCCCCATTCCTGAGCATTTGGACACATTTTATGTGCGGTATCTGTGATGTGTGTTTGTGTGGTTGCTGGTGACTCTCGATTTTGGACCTTGTTTGCCACGAGTGGGATATTAATTCTTTCGACTTTATCGTGATGTGATTCCGGGAATATCAATCTTGCGAATTATGTGGGTCTTCACAGCTTCCAACAACCTTTCCTTAAATCGCACACGAGGAGTGAGAGCAGTGAATTAATCACCGCACACTGGAAGCACTCTTTTAACATACCCTAGGGTCGCATTCAGCAAATAACTTCAACCTGTTTCGATCGGGACGTACATAAGCTACGTGCATGAGTGGTGTTCATAAATTATTCCAATTGCGCTCGCACATATGCAAAACGCGGTCGGCAATCATTTAATTAAAACACCGCGCTTGCTACCACCGATACCGATACTCCTGGACAAGCCGAATGACCACCAACACCATCGCCTGCGGGAACCAGTTTTATGCAATGATATCATAAACGAGTGCCACCAGGCCAACGGTATGTGGTACCGTATACGAAGGCATGAAGGCCATAAACAAATTACAAATCCTTACGCTGGGACTCGTCGTGCATTACCGGTATGTGCTGCTTGCCTGACGACCACAACAACGACGACGACAACGAAGGCGATGTTGGTCATACGATTATCATGTAGCGGTTGTTATGTCCTCGCCCGTGGCTTTAGACGCAGTCTAACTCGGCCTAATGAGCAGTTAGGCATTATCGTATAAATTATTAGGGAAACGATGGGAGTTGATTCTAATGACGGATGAGAATAAGCCTCATAAATGGTAAAACGAGGCGAGATGATATTGCGGTAATTGAATGTTGTAAGCCTGTAAGGATCCTTATCCAAGGGCTGTTATAAGGAATGTGAAAGTGAATTTAAAGCATTCCCGTAAAAGAAATGAAATTCTTTGTTCGGCGAAGATTAGTTAGCAAGAGTCATGATCATAGAATTCTTAGGAAATAAAATGTCAAGATTTGACAACAACAGCTTGGTCAGCCAAGAGCAAAACAAGACTTTTGCCAGCAATTGAAAGACTGACAACTTGCCTTATAAAATGTCGAAAGTGCAAGCTAGAAGGAACTTTGGAACAGAGGTCCAGGCCTCTATCAATGCAGAGTTAGACAAAAACCTGTCAAATAACATTTTGGGCCGCGTTAAACAGTACCGAACGCTCTTTGCTCCGTCAACATTAGAGATGACACAACTGAAACCTTCAATAGCACTCTAGAGTCTAGAGGTTTAAGAAAGTCCTCTGGCGGCCATTTACCTTCTTCAGGACGTCACTTAAAAACGCAGCCAAAACGTTCAGTCGAACAAAGCGAGCGCTGTTTGTCTGTCTTCGCAACTTCTTGACTTAGTTGGGATATCATCAGCGATGAAGACGAATCCGTGTATAAACGAGATGATCGCAGAGTTTATCCTGTCAACAAAGATCGCTTCAAACTTTTGACGTGTTGTCCAAAATGACATGCAACTTCGAGGTTGTCAAACAAAATAGAGCACAGGCTGTACAGTCAATTCTTCTAATGATGTCAGTGACAGATGATGACAGATCAAAAGAACTAGACAAAGTGGCTAGGCTTTGTCGTGATGTAGACATTTGCTTTCAAGTTCAGTCATAATCTTGGAGTCTGATCTTTCTTTGGCAAGATCGTTTTAAGGCGTACAAGTCCATAAGAACCGTGAAACATCGCAGAACGCACTTAGTATTTACGTCTTCGATAGCCTTTATTATGAATAGCATGCTGCTTTCCAATGATTTCTTTCCAGCATCTCTGGGAAGAACCTAAGTGTCTACAGATTATGGCTAGATATGAGCTTTTTGGCATCAACGTATGGTCAACCTTTACAGTCATCTTAAGCCTTGGTGAGCTGGGTTTTACCGACTATCTGTAGAAGCATTGCTCTATATTCCACTGTCCGAGCTGCAAGCGCCGCCGCATACATTCCGGATACGCTGGTCGCCTTGTCCGACTCCATGAATGTCCGAAATATGTACAAAGTAGAGGTGCTGCAGCATAGACGAAGCTCTCCGGTCGGCACTGTCGGTCAAGTTGGTGGAAAGGGCACTTTGCACAGTCTTCTCATATATGTTTCTCTGCGTTAACGTAGGCGCCGACTGACCGTTAGGGCTGACCGGGTCGCTTACTAGTGAGTGCGTTGGACTACTTAGGGAGTTAACATAGCTTCGAGCCTATAGGTCACAACCTACTGGAGGCCTATCTGATAAAAAGGATTCGACTAAATACGACCGACCTTTGCAGCGACATGGACGGGGAAGACGACATGACGCACTTCTTCTGCGACTTCCCAAGCATCAGCAGAACCAGGAAAACAACCCTAGACGCCTTATTTGTTAAGTGACTCGGCCCAATTGTCAACCACGCCACCAAAGGCCATTCTGAAATTCATATTGGACTCGGGGTGGTTTAGGGAGGCGACAAATAGATAACTTACACCTTCTCACGTTCAAAGAAGTAACACGCATGTACCCACGGCGCTTTTTATTCAACCTAGGTTCGAGCATCAACTCTCGATAGGCCATGACAAACCTCATGAAAAAGTTTCTCAATCCGCCGTCATTCGGAGTCGGCAATAAAAACTGTAGGACCCTTCCAATTCGTGCGAAAAAATGTAACAAGCACAACGTGAATCATTGCGATAAGCTAGGCCTTGACTCTCTATGGGCTATCGAGTCAAATATTTGTTTCGAGGTTAAATGCGGTATTGCCTCCGGGTCCTGGATCTGGCAACCGAACCGGAGTGGACGGGAGGGCACCTCTAATATTTGTTGGGTCTCAACTTTTCGGACTAAATGGGCGTCTTGATATCGCATAGTGAGTTCTTGATATGTGTCTTCTCGTCCGTCAATAGTCTCGGCTTCAGTTACCACTGCCTTTCGACTTCAGCAGTCCCTGCGCCTTGTCCTTCATTCTTGTCGATTCTAATCCTGAAGCACTTCTTTTCCAAGTAATCAGAGCAAGATGGTGTCATCATTCGTTACCAATCCCAAAGCGGGGATTGGATCTATTATCGATCCGACAGTTCGGAAGCCACCAGAAGACTACCAGAAGTAGGTCGCTTTGTGAGTATTATTACGGTGTCGGGAGGGTTGATCACAGACCTTGGCACTGCGGTTTCTAACGAATCCTATTGTGCCTCGCCTTCTGATACCAAAGGACCTACAGATACCCCGCCTCATTCATACAACCAAGACCAACTGATGCTCCTAATGAAGCTTTGGAATTTCCTGACGCTGTTGATGCAGCAATTCTGTTCCATCTTAGGTTCCGGTTTACATTTAGCTGAGAGGTTCCTTTGACTCTCTAGTTCCAACAAAATATTTGTTCACTTCGAGCAGATGGATCACTAAATCCTCCTGCACCATCGATCTGGTTTTCTCTTACCTTGCTCCCTTCCTCTTCCCCATGTCCCATAGCGTCACACTAATTCCAATCTCATTAAGAACACCGGGAACCCTCCTAAAAAGCCCATTTCCATCTTCATCTCCTCTGTAGAGCCATCAAATGGCTCTTCTAACCAAACCGCCAAACATTTTGAATTCTACGACGACCGCGACGTCCGTCTGTTTAACGATTTCGCTTTTTCGTCCACATACGAGCCGTACACCCACTGTCAGTGGTCACAACCGAATTGGTTCTCCGTAAAACATCGAACCGACTACATCGGCCAGCTTGTCGTGCATCTTGTAATTGGTCTTGCAACGGAAAATAATGAGTTCACTTTACAACCGAGCACAAGGCGGGACTCTTGTAGGAGAGCACCTACAATTTTCCCTGGAAATTGCTTATACACATTTCCCCCTCACAGGCATGGCGCACGCAGCCGGTCGCGCATGTCTCAAAGACTCCCGGCGTCCTATATGGCATTACCGGGTCTTGCGTCTTCATTTCAATTACATTCGTGTTAATTATTATCGCAGTCGGATGTGGTCGGTCGTCCATGGGGGCCCCCTTGATGAAGTTGTACAGAGCTGCGTTGCCTGTTTCTAAATTGAGCCGACATACCGAAAGGATGTTCGCATTAATCAGACCTCGTGATTCATGGCATGGATTCTGTGAGTTTTATTGCGCTCTTAATGACAGCTGGCAGTCTCGGTTCCGAAAGATGGCCTCATTCCGGACGAGTGAGTAAAAGCTGACCCAAACGGTAATCAAACTGACACCCTTTATTTTAAGGATGTCACTGCGCAACCAAAGATGAGTAATCAAAAGTAAGATGAGATTGGTCTTTGTGGACCTTTTTTCATTTATTCATTGTGACGGATGGTCGGAGTAAGGTGGATTGTTCACAGTTTAAAGGTTTGTTTGTGCCCTACCTGTCAGATTTATTCATTCGCGAGTGGGTTTACAAAATCTCGGAGGGAACTGCACGGGAACATTGCGGGTATGAATGTGGGACGTGCTCTGAGCACAGATAAATGCGAAATTAAGATGCTAATTGAATGTCAAAATGATAAATTGGAGCGAGGAGGCGGAAGGAATTTGTAGTTTGAAACGAGAAGGGAAGGAGGTAGACCTGCATAAAGCGCGTTCAAAGTTGTATGCGGTAATAATCATTCGGGGTGCATGTCGTTGAGTTTGCAAATAGTTTTGAGGTGAGGTTAGACGTACACTGTGAGGTTTAAGGTATTTTGTCTTGACTTAGTAAGCCGCCACATACATGTTGTGGAGACAAATGGTCTATTAGATTGCTAAGCGTGCTTCGAAACGTTATGGGACTGTCAGAAGGTTGGTGATCATGAACAAAATTAAAATGTTAAGCCCGTACTGATAGAACTTTCGTGATTTGAATACAAGGTGTCAGACAGACAGACTGTCAGCTAGACGTAGACACAATTGTTCATCAATAATCAGCCGTCTCTACGCGTTAAAACGTCTGTCCAACTGGATAGTGTTATCCCATCCCAGTTTAGAGAAGGGCTTGGCACAACCGACGTGTCTGATGACTTGGCAGTGGAGCTTTTTAAAAATGGAGATGATGTTTTACGTCTCCAAATAGATATCAAACAAATTATCTTGTTGGGTCCCTTTTTGTGGTACAACTTGCTTAGAACATCAATGTTCTTACCTTCGAGCCACGCCCATGTTTTGATAGGGTGCATGGACCAAGTATGGTTCAATGAAAGTGTGATCAATAACTGGACCAGGATCAGTCAGTTACATGCCTCATCTTCAAGAAAGACGATCCTATGTCTTGCAAAAACTACCAAGGCATACTCTCTGCTAAATGTCGTATGTAAAATCTTATCCAACGTACCTACTGTGTGAACGTTTTAAGCAAGAATGGGCCAGCAGATCGACCAGGAACAAAAAGTTCACATTGAGGCAAATCTTTGGAAAGACTGTCGAATTTCGTGTCAAGACTCAGCACCCCTTTATCGACTTGAAAACTACATAAGCATTTATCGTTTTGAGCTCTACACGATGATGGTGGAATTCGAGATTCCGACAAAACCGACACGCAAGATCCGCAATGCTCCACGCAGTTTAGAGACAGCTCATCTGAACTTTTCCAAACCAGTACCGGATTGAACTACCTAGGTCTGTGACAAGCCACTGCCAATGTTGCAGCAACGCAAAAGTCGACAGGTGAACAATCCACCTTAATAACGACTGGAGTGTCCCTACCCGTTGAGGGAGAAAATGATTCCGGAAGTTAGTGAGGTGAAGGTGGACACTGTTAGCGTGAAAAGCCATGGCTACTCACGTGAGAAGGATACGTCAACACCTCTACTCCCAATAAAATGTAGTCCAGCAAAATATAGGTTGGTCTCTCCGAATGTAGCAGGGCAGGTGGTCATGGCATTGGACTAGTCAACTCATGATCTACAATGGAAAAGGCCGACGACGACCCTAGACGGACATTACCGTCTTTGACTTAAGAAGCGTGATCCGGACCTAAAAATGCATTTAAATTCAAAGGGTCCACTAGACGTGAAGTACGTAGACGAAAGACTCAAGGAAAGTAGACGTAGAGGAGGGCAAACTAGGAGAAAGACACTGTTCAAGTCGAGAAGGGAAAGTTTTATGCCATGGACCTCTTCAGACTCTTGTGTTACCATTAGGAAGCTATAACCTATATTCGATAATGATATGAGCGATAGACTTATGCAAAAAGACAGAAAAAACATGGGTGCAACCTCCAATGACTTCTGTAGAAGCTGTCGATATGAGAAGATAAAAGGAACTTCAAGGTCTTCTACGTCCTATGAGAACACTTCTTCAAGATCAGCAGTATCGTTTCCAACTGAAATAGACAACTGAGGGAGGACCAAGTTATTTTTCGTATCACAATGGTCCTCACTTGGTCTAGGTATACCCGTGTTAAAACATAGGCAGCCATTGGTTCCTTACACAGATTTCAATTGGAAATATTCTTCTCACAGTCTCAATGTGGTACCTACTCTCAAGGCAACTGAGAAGGCTGAGCAGCATTTTTCCCACACAATTTTCGTCGACGTCAAAGGAATGACATATCATGAAGGTAAACTTTCAAAGCTTGATTGGTAGTTTTTCAATGTTCACCAAAAGAAATGCTTGTCAATAATCCTTAAAGCACACCAACGGGTGTACCAATAAAACCACCGGGTGTTTCGTTTTAATAGCTATAAACAAATAATCGCTATAGTATGCAGGGAGTTCCCTAGCCCACACGGAGACTGTAGTAGAAAAGTAATAAATAAATCAATTCCTTTCGAAGAATTTTAATGACACCCGTTTTATGTCAAATTCCAAAATCACATCTTGTCAGTTAAAACCGCCAACTCCTTTCCAATACAATAAATACAACCCAACGGCCATGTTTGACGTTTTTATAACCTTTATAATGTACTACGCAACAATTTCAATCTTTTTTATGACCCCTGTACGACTGCACTGTTACAGTTTTTACAGCATCCATATTATACCGTTGTAAAACATATGTTCAATGACAGTTCCCGTTCAACTGTCAATAAAAACCATTTCACACCAATCAAACGAAACTTTATCACCTTAAGTTTGCTTTTAATTAAAAATTAGATTTCTAAAATAACTCCGCTGACAAATAACAAGCATTAAAAATTCAAATTCAATTTTATTCGATCCCTACAACAACGATACTCACTGGATCTGTCAAATTAAATTCAATAAGGCCCCCGTCACATTTGCCTTTGTAATGGGGGAAACCAATTACCGATCGAAAAATGAGAAAAGAAAAGCAAAAAAGAAAAAGAGAAAATGTTTCTCATTAATTCGGAAATCACGTTTTTTTTTTCTTGTAACATTTTCTTCGACATGATAATCCGTTCATCTGACGACCATTTCGCTCGTTCAGATATTCAGCCGATTAAACATGGGTGACAGGGAGTTCAGTTTCAACTGAAACAATTCGAAAGGTTTTTTTTCGTTCGTTTTAAGCCATCTCATGCGAAAAAAATTCACCAAGTTCGGCTTGAAGAAAGTCCAAGTATTGAATTTCGTTGCATGCAATATGGTCCACACGAATATGTCAACAGAGACAGTGGGTTAGTAAAGTGAATTCCTTGTACGCAAAGTTGGTAACGATGACATAACGGAAGAGATCACGCACGAGATCATCTGCGATCAAATTACTCCTCCGGCATGTATGACAATTACATTGAATACACCCCTTTTGGGGGTGTATCTGACTGCTGTCAGATTCCATTACGAGTGCATTGCATTGTCATTCAAATGTCACTTCAAGCCGACGACGATATGTTTGCTTCAAACAAAAATGTTTATCTTTTGTTTATTTATGCTAATTCGATGTTAATTTGTTTGAAAAAAAAAATTCTTTTCCGAACGACTGCAACCCGGGCCGACATAATGTATCTGGTTTTGATGAAGTGGACCCCATTCGGTGGTGTCAAATTTGATTGACGACTTTTAGATGGTGGTTTTGAAAGGTTTGTGATGTCAGCGTTCAGGAAAAATGGTAATTAAGCGATTAGTCTTTTCTCTCGGTTTGGAAAAAAAAAAGTTCAAATGTCGTAATTGCGAGTGCATTGTGTCGGCTCTGGGTGCCTAACGGTCTACTGTGACCAGCTGGGTGATGAACTTATAACTTGTCAATAAACTTTCATGGTGGTTGCACAATCACTTTATTTAAAATTTAAAATTTTAAATTCTTTTGTTCACTTCATGGGAATAATTTAAAATTCGAGCATTGTGGGAACATTATTTTTTTTGTTTAAGCTTAGAAGATGGCTTAAAGGTTTTGTTTTATGCTTCGGACAGCAGGTTATAAAAAAAAAAAACTAGACTCACATATGATTTAAGTGGCTTTTGTTGTTACGGACTTGTCCATGATGCTGCCGCTGATAATGGTACAATGGATCTTTATTTTCTTGTAGAAATTTCAAATATTAACACTAATTTATTTTGATAGCTATTGACTTTTGAATGAATAAGTGATTAGTTTGGAATTTTAAACACAAGTTTTAGAATAATAAGACGGACTTATGTTGCGCAATAAAAAATGATGTTTTCATTTTTTTCTCACGAATGCAGCTTGAGGCTTTTATTTGACTTCCTGAACTTCAAGAAGAATGGTCCGCGAATTATGGTAAATTGTGACAGAAATGATTCTTGAAAGACTGAATGACTCATGTTTTTTTTACGTTTAGTGCCTTCGGAGGCTTTGCTCTATTTGAGCTGTTGCGCCAAATATTTGTACTTGGAGTACTCGCGGAAACACTTTTTCGACGGCAGAAGTTGGTGTCAATTTGAAGTCTACTGACAAGTATCTTGTAGGAAAAGCATCTTTTTGGTTCATAAAATTACATCTAGGGGACGTTGCAGACGGAGTTTTTAATAAGAATTTTTTGGTTACGGAAGTGCGTGGCTTGCAATTTGATTAGCGGATAATCTAGAGTAGAAAACCTTAGAACTGAACGTTTTGTCAAAACTTGTAATGACTTCACCGAGCCACTTGATGAGGTTTGAAGCTTCAAGTCGGTTTTAAAGAATGTGTACAAAATTGACCAGACAATATCAGAGTCAGATTAGACGCTGAACTTTAGCTACAGACAGCTGGGATGATTAGGAAAGGTACCTACAGCAAATGAACATCAGCACCTTTAACCGAATAGTCTTTGAAAGTTCACCGAAGAGACAATCGAGTAAAGAAAGATGTCAACTTAGAACTCAGAATGAAGTGGAAAAAGATTTCAATAAAAATTTAAGGCCCATTCCTGTTCTGAGAGAAGAAGAATATCCTGCGTACATAAGCAGTTTCCTAGCCCAAGAAAATCGATAATTCACGTGACAGGAACAACATTCGACAGTTTTTTAGGAAGATGGCCAAGCAACTGGCAGAAAGCTTTAAGGAAGGAATTCAGGGAAATAGTTGAGTTACCCTAGTTACCGATGAACAGGAAATTGTAGATATGTTCCAGCAGCACTTCCAACAGCTCCTGAATGAGCATCCTTTTGAGAGAGTCATGGGGCAAGAGGAGTGCACTTATCCAGTCAGCGAAGAAGTAATTTCCATTCCCAGTATAGAAGACGTTATCGCAGCTATCAAAAAGCTGAAGGACAACAAAGCTGCCGGCTATGATGGCATCAACCAAGTATGTATGAGTGAACGAGGGTCTACTCGATGACTAGACTATCAGCTCCATATGCCCCGACATTTTTTTCAGACTTACTGTATGAAAGTCTGAAGCCTTTCTGCTGTACACTAATCGGCACATACCAGTGTGGCTTTCGGTCAGCATTCATCGTCTGGAGTTCTACAGGACGATGTGTCGCGTGACGCTAGAAAAAAAAAACGTGCAATGTGCAATTTGGAAACAGCTTTCTTGAACTTGGGATTTTTTTCACTTTTGTGCTGGAAGGGTAGGTGTTTACATGGAAGATATAATCTTCAAAAGTTATGTACAGCTGCTGGGATACGCAGACACTATAGATATCACTAGTCCTGCTGGAACCATATGTTCTCCAAATTCAATTCGTCAATTTGCGGCAGCAAGAAGTCCTTGACCATGGTTCAAAGTGTTGGCAGTCACAGTAAAAGTGTTGTCGATGGGCCACACCAAACAGTGACTTTGAGATGAGTGCCCCAGAAGCGATCACTTTGCTTTCACATGTAATGACGGTCGATATTTAGGAAGGCTTGGCTGTAATTTACACTCGATTGGTGGTCTGCAGGCAATTGCTGATCTTCAAGACTTTTACTAAAATTCGCTGTAAAGACGGTTTAATGATGCTCAATTGCATGACCCGTCATCGGATCCTCTTGGCTGTCTTCTACCTGTCCCATTTTGAACCAGTCTCCTAGAGGTGATTGGCTAAACGCCACAGGGTTTGCATAGTTGGTGCCACACGACTCTTCTCGAGGGGGCATGCCATTCCGTTAGTACGTGTAGAAAGTCACTTCACTGTCAAGGTCTGCAGCTTGAATCTATTGTGTAGGTTCATGCGATGTAGGTGCTTGTTTAGGCGCCATGCATGCTTGCCCTGGTGTGTTGAGCCAGGCTTCTCTGGATTCTTGTATGCAAAGACACTTTGCATGTCTTGCTTAATCCACAAGAGGATTCGGGTCCAATGAATGTTGCAGACGCGCCATCTTTTGCCAGTGAGTCGGCTTTTTCATTGCCCGCAAATCTTCTACGTGCAGGAATCCAGTGAAAGATGTTCATGTTGTTCCTAGCTAGGCCCAAGTTCACACTGTGGGTTTCTAGGACTAGTTTGGATGTGCTGACAGGCGAGTCAAGCTATTTTAGGGCAGCTTGACTGTCTGAGAAGATAAATATGAAATTTCCTGGGGACTGATTAGGTGAGAGGACTGATTAGGTCTCACACACTTATTGATGGCAAAGACCTCGGTTTGGAATATGGACGAGAATTCGTCAAGGCGGAAGAAGAAGGCTGTTATCCTATAAGCTATAGGGCTTCGAAATGGATTGAGTCGTTGAGTGAAAAGTTTGGCTTTCATTCTTATGAAGTTTTGTAGTGGTGGTAAACCCAAGATAACATTGAGTGAAGCAGTTGGAGTTTTTTTTTACAACTCACCAGCGCTAAAGGGGTTATGAATACCCTTATGATGCTATTTACACAGCACAGTGTTAGTGTTGTGATTTTTGAAAATCAGGTGGTACTAGGTTTCAGTCTTTTAGCTCCGAGGGTGGTGTCCAGAATGACTGGGAAGAATTTTTTTTTGGTATTGTTGCCATCGCTTATAATTCACAGTATTTCTTTCGAACATCCCGATGTCATTAGTACGATTAACACTTTCAAGCCATATGACCACCTTACTGCCAGTGCTATGCATATGCAGTAAGTTAACGTCAGCTTTTTCCGCAGTTGATCGACTTTTTTTTTTGACATCGCGATTCGAACCTGGAACCTTCAGCGTGACAAGCGATGATGCAACCACTATATCATGACCACCTCTATACGAGAAATCCTGAATTGCAGATTTGGCTATATTCTATGGTATGAATTCTGCTTATGTTTACTTGACAAATGTCAAACTCGCGATGACATAAGACGGCATTTGCAAAAAATAGAGCATCTGTCATTAGGGTGATGACTTTTGCGTCACCTTGTAGAAACTACACGTTGCTATCATGAAAATAAGTCGGATTTTTTCGACATTCTTCTTTAAAAACCCAGCGGCACAACGAGGCTGAAGTCAATAAAACCTCTTATCTACGAACGCGCCCTAAGGATGAAGTGAAACTTCAACAAAACTTCTAAGCAAATTATATCTTTTTAAGTACAAAACATTCAAACATTTCCCCACTATCGATTTAATATTTCCCGTTTTGTTTTGAAGATTAAAAAACCACAAAATTTATATTAAATACCGTTGATATCGATCAAAATCACCACAGGGGTGTGTTCACCGGGTGGCTACATCTTTTCCATTAAGATAAACGATAAGTATTTTTTAAAATTTTTCTTTTTCCAGTTTTTTGTTGTTGTTGATTTTTACATATATATTCTCGCCTGCATTTTGGGGGCAATTTAAAAGTCTTTATAGAGAAAGAGTGTGTGCTATTATTTAAATTTAATTTTAATCTATTATCTGTGATAATACATTGATGACCGTAACCGCAACCCTTTTATGGAAATTTGTTAAAAAAAAAAAACGAAAAAAACTTTGAAAATAAAATCAAGAGCAATGGTTTATTAATAGAAGGTCATTAAATGCGGTAGCTGTTTAAAGTCCTTTCTTTTCTTTTTTTTTTTCTAAACACACATACAATAGCTTTAAGTCTTCCATGTGGGGTTCAACAGAGATGAGTGTAACTCAGTAATCCCTTGACAAAGGCATAACACCTTATTATTTACATAACAATTAACACACTTAACAAGGGCCGTTCCCCAAAAAAAAAAAAAACCCTTTTGAAATGTATCGTGCTACAATGTGATATATACAGTTACAATCCAATCCCATTAAATCAATCCATTCACACATTCTAGACAACATTAACCTCCAGAAATTTAAGTCTTTTCCTTATTGGCTTGACTGAAAGCCAGCTACTCTCAGTTACTGCGAGTGAAAAGATCTTTGAGGTGCCTTTAGATTTTAGATACATGGACGTAGGCTATTAGAATACCACACAATAAAAATAAAAAATAAAAAAAAAGTGGGTAATAATAATCTGATTCGAATTAGAAG
This sequence comes from Criorhina ranunculi, assembly GCA_951813785.1. Taxonomy (NCBI): domain Eukaryota; kingdom Metazoa; phylum Arthropoda; class Insecta; order Diptera; family Syrphidae; genus Criorhina; species Criorhina ranunculi. The sequence goes on along the minus strand of OX638382.1, from coordinate 47,200,433 downwards.
TAAGAGATACAAAAAAGAAGTTGATGTGCATCCGAGTTGGGTCGTTGGCCCGCATACTCTATAACTTGAAACATTTACTTAGATACTTAGAACCAACTATGTAACCAGCTAAAGAGAAGACGTGCCTTGTGAGTTTGTCTGCGTTTTGGTGTGGTGTGGCTGTGCCTAATGCGCGCTTCTTCATCGTCATGTGATCAGCCCCAGCATTAGTTAGGTCTTCATCTTGTGGTTTGTATTTGTTTTTTTTTTCTTTCGTTGCAATGGGCATCTTCATGCCACTAACCTCAGTTTTTCCGCATGCTTGCATTCATAATGATGGTGGCGGTTTTGTTTCTCTATTTTTAAATCGTAACACGAATTTTATTACCTATACGAACTGGTGGCAGGGTGTACGAACGGTGTTAGAACACAAATGTTGCAGAAAGATGTTTTAGGTTTTTTTTAAAATAAACACGCTTGTGCTCTTGGTGCGTTTTGTGTATAACAACTGCGAAAATAAATATTTGATGCAAATGTGACGACAGACGGCGACGGCTGTGTTCGTTAGATGTGTACAAAAAAAGAAATTACAAAAATTCAAATGACTTAAGAAAATTATCGTTCTCATACACAGTGAGGGACTTTTTATTAGGTTCACTGCAATTAAATTTAATGGGATACTTGGTTGCAATTTATGATCGCTTCCTTAATTATTGTTTGTGAGCTCAAGGACAGACTGAAATGCTTACATGCAGAAGGTACATTTGTCGGTTCTGCACAAATCGTTGTGCGAAGTGTTGAAAGAGGATGTAGCACAGTGAATTTGTCATCACGACTTAGCCGGAAATGACACTAATAGTTCCGATTTCATGTCTACATCTGGACCTGACTCATGCGTGCATTGGTACTGGATATTGTCTAGAAACACCCATTGGATGGCAGAAATACTGCGCAGTCGTAACGCTCGCCATTAAAAATTGCATTCACTCAACGAACTGGTCATGCATTAGGAGATCTGTGGCTAGAATGGATGCACCATATTACCTTACGACGATAGTCATGAACTACTTCATCAACAGGAAGTTGAAGTACTATTTATACCGAAGATAGCGAGAGTTCCACAAGAGTCGGTTATTAGACCTCTCTTGTGGAATATTATGTATGACCCAGGGTCAACGCTCGATAGCAGATTGAGCTTCGAAACGCATGTGGAGTACCTACTCCGGCAAAAAGGTGGCACAGATGCAAGCAGCACTTTCGAGGATGCTGCCAAATATGGGTGGGCCTGGATACGCCAGGAGGATTCTGCTATCCAGAGTGGTCAGCGCTGTTCCGAACGTGGCGGGGGTACTTATAACGAAGCAAAAAGGAAGTTGTTATCAGCATACAGGCTGTGCCCAATCAGAACAATAAGCGGTTTTCGAACAACTTCAGATGAAGCAGGGTGTGTTATAGCTGGCATTCTCATAAACGAGATGCAAACTGTTTACCTACATTTCGAGTGGGTAAAAGCAGAAAAAAGGGCAAATTCTGTAGCTATATGGCAAGCCAGGTGGATTAACTCGGCAAAAGGTAGCTAGACCCACAAAATGATTTTCACCACGGAGGGTCTGAACAAACAGAGTACGTGGGGACTGCAACTATTACCTTACGCAGTTTCTATCCGGGCACGGCAGCTATCGAAAATATCTTTACAGATTTGGACACAATAGCTCGCCCTTCTGAACAGAATGTCCAGATGAAGAGAAAGATGTGGAACACGCAATGAAAAGTGAACCTGTTGAGCTCGCAGTTTCTAATAAGCCATATGATGGGGTCCGGGGATGACTCTTAAGAAATTGAGTTGGAACATAAGTTCTTAACCAGCCTCGCAAACTAGTAATTAACAGCAGTCTAGTAGAGAGAATGGTAGAGGAGTGCATAAGTGTGGTTCAGTAAGTAAGCTCGACACTGGTAGGTGCCCGCGAATCGTGCATGCCAGCTAGTACGGACTACTGAAGATTGCACATCCATTTTCGACCAAAAAAAACTGCAGAGCCGAGGTTAGAAACAGCGGCTATTTGATCTCTCTGCTTCTCTCAAATCCGGAGGCCTAAATTTTAGGGTTACATACCTTGAATGGTACATTGTTGTCCATTTGTTGAAAGTTTTCAAGTCAGAAGACCCCTTTTTTTATTTCTTCTCTTCGCTCGAATTTGCCCAGTATCTGCTCTAATCTTCTCAGTTCTGTTAATACATGCTTGTAGCATAGAGACTCTTAATCTGTTGAAAGGTCCGCGCTTTCTAGAAGATATTCCTCTGACATTCTATGTCTAGCACTAGCAAACAAAAAACCAGAAGTTGGGAATTAACTTTGAATGTGATGCTTCATGGCAGCGTGACAAAAAGAAGCCCAACTCCTTGAGGAAAGAACAAAGCTATCAAATATAAAGGGAGTAGAGTACAAATTCGTCTGAATCATAGACAAGCTGTTGGCTAGTTAGTTAATAGACCATCCAACCAGGGCGTGGATGCTTTATTCCGAGCGATTTACATCCGGACACCGAAGCCTTGCTTGAGCTAAAGTTTTGGGAATACTTATTGACCGCCTTTGTAGTATCTTAGTTAAGGATGGTCATGAGAATGCGAGGCTAATATAAATTCTTCTGACTTCAAGCAAACAATAGTATCAGGTTCTGAACTTGAACCAATACCCGTCTAGGGCTTCCATCAAGAGATTGTATTCTTACAAGCACAACTGCATACGGCATATGATTTTTTTCAATACAAGCCAATCTCTCCAGAGAATCAGCTGAAGCTTGCTATGAAGCGCTGAAGAGTGCTCATGCTGGTATCAGACAGTTTGTTTAGACTATGGGCGTAGCTGGCTCCTAGGAAGATTCTTCTTCAAGCTGAGAGGGTTGGACACGTACAGAGAAGGTGTCTTCCTTCTTCTTGTTTAAAAAGCTTCTATAGAAGTCATTACAGAGGAGGCCTAGTCTCTTGGCGTTTCAATAGTCGACTATCCAACGAAGTGGAGAAGGTACAGCCATTGATTCAATGTCTCCAGGGAATCCACGTCAATCTCACTATTTCAGTCCAGAAAAAAACTACATATTGACGTTTGGTTTTAAACACGAATCCAACTTCCATTCTCAGTGAAGCTATCCTTTGAACTCACCGGACTTTGGTGTTTTTAAGAGGACACCAAGGCCCCCAAGAGAATCCAATGAACACTGAGAACTCAAATGAAAAAAGCCCCAACGACTTTGTACGACAGAACTAGGCCTTGCTAGAACCTTTTCCCGACACAAACTTCTATCGACGTGGACGCCTTGATCAATGGTTTAAAGCTTTGCTTTTTATTTTAGTAAAACAACCTTTTCAACGTTTAACTCTTTATTCTATTTCCTTTATATGATAATCTGATACTTAATCTCCTTTCACTTGCTTGTACGTCTACTCTGTCCGAGCTCTCAAAGGGAAGTGTTTTCTCCTTTCAAACAGGATCGATCGTCTGCCAATCGTCGAGCTAAGGTTTCGTCGCAGTTTGTATTGTTGCCATTTGCCATCGTTACAATGGTTTGCTTCAAATTGTCATTGAATATCTTTTCTCATAAAACACGATGGTTTTAGCTTAGTACACTTCAGTTCCCTGCGTCTTATTAGTACGTATTCTACCTAAATAGCTTGATTTTTACAGATCATAACAAGCAATCCAGTTTTAGTCCAAACTGTCATAATAAAAATTGCACTTGTCACCTGTCAAATGTCCTTCAAATTATTTCAAACTTAAACCAAAGTGAGCTTATAAAAATGTCGCTGACTTTGAATGCATTCATTCGTGGCTACGCAGCGACAGCAATAAATTATTCGCGCTACGATCTGTCCAATTCCAAGCTCATCATGAACATTCCTGTGCTCCTCTTTCGGTCTACGTCTACGTTGCGATTGAATAATATTTGTGCAAAATGTTTCCCTTTCCTTTTTTTTTTCGTTTTTCCTGGGATATTATTGGAGACACATTCCATGGACTTTTCCTCATTTGTGTGTGGTCTTCAGCTATGAGGATGAAGATGAGGACATTTTTTAATATCCACTTCCTAAAACTTTAAAACAAATTCCTTAACAATCCTCATGACCGGATCAAATTTAAAAAAAAAAAAATTGAATTTCTTAGAACGTGACTTGCAACAAACCGTGTCCGTGTCCGTCGTTGTCGTTTGATTTAGGTAATCCTTTGGATACCATAAACACAAAACACAAACGTCAAATATCTTTGAATTAAGCGATTCATGAAATGACGGCTTTAAAAGAATTATTACGTCATTTAGTAGAGGATTTCAGCCATAGATACAACTTCACAGATTAGACAAACAATAAATGCGGTTTCGAAAATATCATATTTCACTTTGGAGATTTGATTTTATCACCGGCTTTGGTTTGACTTTTGGACTTTTTGACTTTTGGTCGATGAAACCGTTCGAAATACAAATAAATAAAGATTTTCTGAATGCAGTTGCAATTAGAATGGGCGCGCATTGTTGCATTGAATTCAAATAAAAGATTTATAGAGGGCGCGGCATAACTGTCATGCTACTGATGACTTGACACTGTTATGCCTCACCTATGTGTCTGAAGTTACACATTTAGAACTAAATTAGAGGAAAAATCTCCACCCAGCTTAGACAAGACGGAAATGAAAGTCAATAAAATCGAAAGACGCTCCAACCAGCATGGTGTATTGAATTTCAAAACCACAAAATTAATCAATTTCGGTCATGTGTTGACAGTTTTGACAAGTGGTTTATCGATTTATTTATTTTTTTTTTCGAAATGTCAATTTTTCGATATCGATGAGTTGATCACTGCTAACTTGATTGGTCATTTGTCATTTAGTGGAGAGTATGAGAAAGTGGAATGGATGTCAATGTCAGTGGAAGAGATTGACAGATGGAAATGTTTGCAACGTTTTAATCGGTCTTTGACATTTATTCGAACAGTTTGTGAAAGATTATCGATTGTTGTGTGTCTTTGAAGTGAGCGAAGCTTATGAGTTGTAGTTTGCTTTGAATTTGAAGCGACCAAAAGCAGTAGCTATTTGACTTGGCACTTTTTATGTCATTTTTCCGGGAGCTGAAGGTGGATTTGGGCTTAAAACTAACTAATTTCGTGTGGTTGCCATGGTTCAGGGGTTAGAGCATTGGTCTTCTCAGGGTCTGTTTCAGTATCCCTCTTAATACGTACAACTTCGAACCTAAATGAAACGGACATGTTCCTTAGCGGAGAAGTTCGAATCGAGGCTTAAATCGCAAGCGACACTCTGTGACAAATTTCAAATCAGCTACCTTAGAGAAGGACAACTAGTGTGGATTGCTGTTATAAGGCAGAATTCGAACAAAGCCTAGAAATATCATTCCTCGCAGATCAAAAAAGCCAAATAGGTGGACTGAACAGAACTGAACTCCGAATATTTCTGTAAGTTTGGCTTTTACTCGAATAGAGGCCTCTTTAGGAATACAATGAACGACGTTCTGAAGCGAAAGTCTAGAGGGACCTTGGACAGAATGTAATGGAAACTAGCCTTACGTTTGAGGAAATCAGAAAAGGTCCAATTGTGGCCACAATGATAGGGCGATCAGTTTTTATCTCAACAATTAGTCTTGCTCCATCCAGCAAAGTCGAGTTTTTAAAGTCTACTTTGCTGAAGCACTGCGATTTAAGATAAGGGCTGCCGTGACTTAGTCTGTAATAACGTTAGGGACCGCATTGTCTATGATTTGCGTTGCGTCCATTGTCCTAGTTGTCTAGGACAAAAAAAAAGTGACAACTTAAAACGTTTAGTATCATAGTGATCTCACTGGCAAGATTCGGGCTTATTACTGCAAAAGTCCTAATAAGAGCCTTGTTGAAGGGACTTTTGTCAAAATATGTGAATGCCTGTTGCGTCAAACATCAAAGAACGACCTTTTTCCGCTACATGAGAGCTGACCCGAGTACGTCCGGCTCTGCTCTAGATATACTGTTAAACTTATGTACATATTTTCTCTTGAAACCCATATCAGGGGCTAGACCATCGAAGCAATCTAACGTCTTCGACGTGGTGGCTTCTGGTTTTATCCACACTGGATTTTTGATGACCTTGTGCGATATATTCGACAACTCTGTCGCTACGACACCAACACTTCGGTGTAAGTCGGCTTTTCTTGCATTCAGGACTTGCTTTGCACAGAGGCGATATCTTAACCAATGAGGTCCTATCGAGGTGTATATATTGCTATTCTTGGCTGGCTTCGATCAGAATCTAAGCCAGGATCTGGTCTGGTTCTGGTCCCTTCATAGTACACGACAACACCAGGCTTTACTATTCATTAAGCAAATATACATACGTCTTCCAAGCGGAGACTTATCAGCACCAGCCATCACCATGAGTTATATTGTAAGGAACAGGTGTCAGAGGGTTAAGGAACCCTTTAATCGGGTTTCGGTATGCAAGAACTCTCTGAATTCGGTCTCAAGCTTAAATTTTAGTTTCTCACATTATACTGGGATCTAGAGAAATAAAATCTCCATGAGATTGCTAGACAAGTCTCCGTGGAAGACTTCTCAAGACCGGAACCAGCTTTGGATCTTCCTGTATCCTTTGTTAGGATTTCCATTGACGATTGGGACAAAGAGAATTATATGCGCCATGTTTCTTCAGGATACAGGTGAACTAAAAGGATGCTCCCAATTTATCTTAACGAGACCCTTCGCTTTGTCCAAGCATCGCAATGTACTAGGCTTAAGTGTCAAGTCAGTGAAGCTTGTAAGGAAGACAGACGACACTGAGAAGCATTTCCTTTGCGAGTGTCTTATCACATGATAGGCGGATCTTGAATGCTGATACTGTAACCACCTCATCGGAAAGCTTGCCTGGTAGTACCATGAACCAGTTGCGTCTGAGTGCTCTAGTGATGAGTTTAAAAAAAAAATTCCACTGCCCGGCACACACCAAAGTGTTTTCAAATCTGCAGATCGAATACAGACGAGCTTAACAGCGGCACTTGGTCTGCAAAAAAAAAAAAAAACGTCTACAACGAAAAAGATCATCATTCATGTTCAGCGGATCAACAGCAACGCTCCAGCCCTAAGAATCTTCGACTTCACCGCTGAAAGACTGCGCAGAAGAAGACGACCTCATCTCTAATGGCGTGCGCAAGTGGAGAGTGACTTCAACCAACTCGGAGTACGCAGCTGAAGGCAGTTGGCTAAGGATCGTGCTGCCCGAAAAGGGTTGTTGGTTGAGGCCCTCGTTCACCCCGAACAGTAGCAGCGTCATGAGTTAGTAGGCAAGATCAACTACAGATCAAAGCCTAAGATTCTATCGCTCTGTAAACGTGTCCATGAATTTTGTAAAAACCAGCAAAGTTGAACTTCATTAGTTCCCCGTGCCTTATGTGAAATTTACTAAAAGCTGGACACTTGCGCATGAGGTATTCGTCTTCTTTTGGACGGTACTTCTGAGACCAAGCGAGTTCTATGATACCCTGATCTTGTTTTGACTAACCAGTCACTGTAGGAAGAGGCAGGCAAAGTAAATGGCTGCGGTATCGGCGAAGGATGAGTTGGAGCTCTAGAGAAGAAAGAGGCAAAACTGCAAGAAATACCGGGACTCGGATTAAGAGACCAATTTTTCGTGAATGCTTGGCGAGTTTTGGCGGACGATGTCATTCAAAACCAAGACGTGACACAAATTTTTGGTTGTTCAGTTGGCAAATCTATCTGGAAACACATACTTGTTCAGCTGAGGCAGACGATACTTTAAGTGAGTCTGGGAAGAGAGTTTCATGCCTCAAAGGTGTTGTAAAACCTTTCGAAAGTTGTTTGTCAGCAACGACCACTTGTGTCAACTGTTTCGAGTCAACATTCTTCGATCATTTCTAGTTGCAGCTCTTTTCCTAATTACGAAAACTCGAAGAAAATTCTCTCCACATCCGCTTCGAATTCCGAGTATAAAGCCAAGTCTCCTATTTGTCAACTATTTCCACAAATTGGAACGACAATTTCACCATAAGTGTGTACTTCGTTGAAAATTCCCATCGCTACACCAATCCAATTATCTATACCAGCACTACACGCTTAATTGCTCGGTTAATCCACTTTCCATCCAACAAGCAACGACCAAGGTCAACATCGACCTACCTACTAAGTCAGGATCAACATACCCAACCACAAAAGCCGCAACAGCAGCTGTACCTACTCCACTTTTCCCACGAACTTAATTAAAAGACCATTCATCAGCGGTAGCCAGCCAACCAGTACACAGTCTGCTTCGTTTCGAAATGTTTTTCTTTTGAATTAATAGCTTCAAGTGGTTGGTAAGGGGCGGACGGGAGCGCGGATTGAAGACATTTCAATTTACCAAGCCTCGTTTGAGAAGAACACCAGTGCTGCCATATTAATTTACACGAATCGATGTGTCAAATTCATGTCATCGACGCGCACAAATCAATCGACACTGGATTCGGAAACGGCTTCTAGTTAGACCGGCTAAGGCGGATCGTGATGATGGGCGATTAATTGACTGCCGGCGTTTAGCGTGCAACCCATCCGACACGATCTAATGATCAATGAAAGTAGCCAACGAGTTGAGAGCTGAGAAGATTATTATTATCATTACCGTGCTGCTGATCTTCGCACGTTTATGTCTGCCTACCTGTCTGACGGCCTACCTAGCGCGATCATCATCAGTGATCGATTGATCACTTCGTCGATCATTCATCATTTGAATAACGAAAATTATTTAAATTTTGCAGCTGGAGAGGATTTTTCCAGCGCCGTCGCGTTAGTCTACACCCGTCTTCTACCCGTCTACGATCACAGATGATTGCATAATCGGCTTTGTGCATGATCATGCTGAGGCAGCTCTCGTTGTAGCCTCGCCATTTCGCAACTTGTAACTGCCACAGTGCGTGTGTGTGTTTATTGTTTCTGCAAAAAGATTAAAGGAAAAATGTTTTCTTCTGCCTTTTACGGAGCCCGATCAAGTGATCCTCGAGTTGGCCACAAGTGAATTGGGTCATTTCTGGCCGCGAAATAGACTTGAAGTGGCCGGTCTAGGTGTTTGTTTAATGTTAATTTGATCTAGAGTAAATTGCAGCTGGGCGTGGAGGTATAACAACATTTTTCTTTGTTTTTTCAAGATCACACGACGAGATCATGTTAAGTCGCACGATTTGTTGGTCACAAATTGCCTGTCATCGATTCAAGGATATAATTACTCGAGCATTAAACCTCCTTTCTGTAAGCGATCCCTGCACTTATCGGAGTTAAGTGATCGCTCTTGCCGCCCCATTAGAGTCTGCAGAACCACAAGAATGTGCCTTAGGAAGGAACCCAATCGGGACAAGGTATCCATGACTGCATTGACAAGAACCTTTTTGTTACGTTCCCATGAGTAATCTGAGACTTTGGCACGAACGTAATTTAAATGGATGCAGACAGACGATGACGACGCGATGGTGGGTTAGAGTTATGTAAGCAACGACGGGCTTATTGTGTTGGCTCTACGCACAAGGGCAAACCGCAACAGAGGGTTCGTCGTTCGATTGTTTTGTTTCCGGGATGACTTTATGGTTAAGACTGTTTTGGACGTATCAAGATTCAATGGGAATGGGAAGTTGGATGATTCTTGGTGTGGTTCCAGTGGATCGTTGATTGAGTTGGAATGGCATTAGATGATTTGAATTTGTTTTGCGATGAAGAACGAGGAAGGAATCGGATGCTTTGGGGAATGTTGTGTTCCTTGTAAGGAAATTGTTGGTACTTGAGTGGCGGGTGGGTGGCACCAACAAGTCGTTTTGGATAGAATGGTTATTGTTTGTGGATGAAGGCACTCTTTTGAACTGAGATTAACAAAAGGTACAAAGAAAACATTTATTTTTGGCAGTTGTGGTGGGCGAAAGAAGACAGTTGACTGTCAGAGGAAAGAACGCAGAAGATTCAGAACGAAGTCCCACAAGGCTGTCCATGGTCATCACTACTTTTTTCGTCGACGATTAATGACGTTTTCAGCACGTCCTTGTCTGTGGTAAGCAGTGTTGACCAGACACTGCCTTTAAAGAACTTTTAAATCTTCTATGGAAACTGTCAATGAGAATAAAAACACGTGTGACGTCGGTTTCAGAGGAGGACTTGCATCTGCTGCATCTTAGTGCTCTATCAACAGTTTATATACTGAACGTGACTCGGTGAGGGTTTGAGGATCAACTTAAGTTAAACCGATACAACGTGCTACATCAAACGCACAAAATCAGCCTTATTCAAGTTCCTGCTGAGCTATTCGGTGAAGAGCATGAAATCTTCTCAGAGATATAGCTGATTGAGCTGATTAGGACAACGGACAACGGACCTTTGGTGAGAACATACAGCCTGTACGGTGCCACATTCGAAAATAGACTAGACCTACTTGAAAGATGGCTTTCGCATGGAAGAAATTCGATGCTGAAGAGGAGGATTCATCAAGCATTACACTGTGAGTCCACCCTCTGTTTTGGACCAATGAATGTTCTTTAGCCAATCGCCAGCAAAGTATTCGAAGTTCAGGTCTTGTGTTACATTTTCCTAGACCAGGCCTCTGGATGGAAGTCTACACAGCGTCTTTGCAGAAACTGACTGAGGCTTCTGGTCGAGCCTACAAAAAATTTGCAGAAGGACAGATAGGAGCTACTTGAGATTGAAAACGAAGTCTGCAACCAAAGATTCGGCTAACCAATCCGGAACCTGTTGAAATATCGAAGGAAACAAAGCCGGCGTTAAAAGTCTTGAGGGGGCATGATCTGAAGCCTCTGCTTTCCACTGGAAAAGTAAGGTCTATCTTTGTGTCTCGCAAAGAAGCAGCTTGTTCTTCGAAAGTTGTTCAATTTCGTTAGACTTTTCACCTTTTTGACAACAAGCTTGAGGCCTAGAGGTTACAACAGCAACTTTCGTCTTCAGAAATCTTTTGATTCGACTATTTGTCAGCCGGAAGCCATGCCATCAAGTAACATTAGAACTGCGATATCGGGCTTCCAAAGCCAAGGTCTATTATTCTGTCTTATTGCCTGAGAAAGTCTTGAAAAGGCCCAACACATCTAAGTTCAGAGCTCCAAAATTCAATTTGTGGTCGTTGGCCAACGTGACGAGGAAAGAAACGTGCAGAAAGTGGAACCTTCCTAAGTTTTAACCTCCCAGTCTTGCCTCTAGTTCGTCAAGGGATTTCTTACGTTTAATCAAGCTCAAAGTCTAGATTGTTGTACCGGCGTTTCAAAAGAGCAGTCTTATATTGAATGAAACTTCTCTAGAGAAGAATTCTTCAATAGATCAGCGGCCCTTCGTTGACACAACATGCTAGGTTGACAGTAAAAGATGCTGTAAAAGACTGACAAACAAACCGTGACTCATGGCTACTCACGTTCATCTAACACAAGATCCAAAGCCTTGACTTTTTCAATTCTAACCCCCAAATGGCGTCAGGAACCATGACTGAACCCACTTTACAATGAATATTCATCCAAATTTACCTTTCTAAAGTTTTCGGATCCATTCGTCCGTCGAAACCGCCTTTGCGACCGCCTAATCCCGTCCCGTAGGGGCCCTCTGTTGTCGTACTTGTTGTCGTTGTCGTTGATGTTGTAGTTGACGGTGGTGACGGTAATGTTACCAATTCTGGTTCTTCCCTAGGCATCCAGTCATTGTTCAGGTCATCTCCATTAATATGCTCCACGTCACGCATTATCCCATCCTTCCCGAGTGTTGTGGCCGCTGTCACTGCATAACCATGTCCTCCGTTGCCTATAAAACTCCTCACATTGTTGTTGTTGTTGTATCGCGATTGCCAATCCGTATTAGATGGCGATAGTGAAGCGCCACTGCCACCTCCTCGACTTCTTGACTCAAAGTTTCTCCCCGTCCGGTGGTAGTTCCTGCGGTGAATGTGCGCCTGTTGATGCTGTCTACTGTCGTCATAACTCAATCGTCTCAGTCTCAATGGTCGGCCACCAGTTGAGCCACCTCCACCGCCATCATCTATTGTCTGTAAACTATTACCACTATCGGCTGTTGTCGTGGTGTTCCTACTGTGCACCGTCACCTGTGATTTGCGATTATGATGGCTTGGATGCTGTTGCAGCTGATAATGATTGCTGCTGCTGTTCCGAGATCGTGGAGCATCCGATCGTGCGTCAAGGTGACTTGTCGATGCAATCACGATGCACATCGATAGTGTGACTATGGCTAATAACTTATTCATATCGTTGGAGAGGTGTCCTGCTTCTGGATGAAATGTAAAAAAAAGTTCTAACTTGCTGCTTGGATCACGCGCACTTCAGCATTATACTGGGTTACGATGGTCTTGGTCTGCTGTATCTGCTGTGGCATGCACTTGTATTTCAATTGATCGTGTGTACTCTGGAAAGACAAGAGAAAAGCAAAACCGTAATGAATATTTATTTTCCGTTTAATTTTTCGTAGGACGTTCCCTCTTTCGATCGACCTTCGTTCGACGAGGGCGTCCACAAATCAAAAACAATTCGCCACGCGAACAGAGGAGAGATCGAGAGCAATGCCAACACTGATCTTTAGGAAGATCGTCCGCGAAAGCTTGAGATTTTCGTAGTTTTATTGTTCTTTTGTGCGGCTCTTCCAGGAATTGTATGTTTTGGTTTCCTGACTTGATCGGGGTTGCTGCAGAAGCGTTAACCAAATGATTTATAAGAATTGCTTTTGGATGGGTCGCAAGCTTTACCTTGAACTTGTGGTTAATAAATTGTGACGATCTGCGGTGGTGTTATAATTTGTTTTATGTGTCTTTTGGGCGGTCTTTGTTGAGTGCTAAGGTCAGCTACAAGGTTAGATTGTTTGTTTGACTTAAGACAAACAGCTGGAGAAGTGAACAAAGACTGATGGTTACTGATTGTAAGACATTCCATTAACTAAGTGAGGGTAATGTGATGTATTCTTAGATTCGGATGGAAGCAGAATACTAAGAAGTTTGACTAAGTGAAAACAATTCTTGGAAGCTGTGAATCTGATGGTTATGAAGACTTTTAATTGCATGGTTAAGTGACCTTTTAATTCTATGACTTGGACGTCCAAAGAAGGAGTTAACTTGAAGTTGGCTTTGGCTTCTTCAGCTGTGTTCTCAAAAGTTCTTCAACTATTTCCTGGTTCAAAGTCTTCATGCGATTTCAGCTTACTAAGCTGACTCTTGGATTGTAAACCCTTTTTGACAGAAATACTGCTTCGATTCTGGGCATTTTTGGGATCAAAGGTTTCATAGACGAGAGAAGATATTCAATCGTCAAAAACTTGGTAGACAAGCAACATCTTGGCAGTGTGACCAAATGTTCTCCACGACTCTGGTTGGACACTGGTGCTCTTTTGATGCAATTTTCGATGACGTTTGCGCTAACATGCACCATAATGTCATAAATCAGCCGTGGATTGTCCATCCTACGCTTGAGAATTCATTGTGATTTGACTAAGGTTTCACAAAACCTCAGAACAAGAAGTCACACGGTCTCAAGTCGCGCAGTCTTCTTGACTAATTGGTGTCGGTTCTTTGTGAGATGACACGGTTATTGCCGCAACAAATCAATTGTTTCTCTCGCTGTGTGACACGTCGAGCCCTACAGCTGGAATCGCATGCCGTCAATGTCCATATAGATCAGTTGAGGCTATCAGAACCTGGTTATTATGGTGTGGTAACGAATGCCATTCATGGCTACTGTCGTAGTAGTAGTTCAAAAAGGACGACCCAATCACACCGACTGTTGAACAACAGTGACTCGACGAGGATGTATCAATCAACTCTATGTCAACTTCGTTTCCTCCAGTTTAAAGTGGGTTATTGGCAAAATCATCGTTCTTTGCCGGATTCAGGACACAACTGAGGAACTATTGGCGCTTAGAACGGTTTGCTGGCTTGATGCAGACCATTTGTGAGATTTCTCTACAGAAAACTACTAGAAACGATGTCGAGTTGATGATTCTGGACTCTAAACGATCTTAAGAGGCGTTATTCACCATTGACTGGATGGAATGAAGATGCCCTCGAGTTCCTAGGTCCTACTTCGAAAAAACCTTTTTGGTGGGATACTCTCGACGCGATGATTGAAGCAAGAGATATCATTGATACACAGAGAAGGCTAAACCAAGCTATGAGACGGGTGTATGCTTGGATGCAAGACCATGGTCTTAGCCTGGCGGCAGAGAAGACAGAGGTCGTCCTATTGACTAGCAAACAGATCCCAGTGGTTGAAGAGTTTCAAGTACGCTCGGGGGTAGTAACCAGCAAAAATGCTATGAAGTACCTGCGATAGGCCTTTGACTCTAAACTCACATTTTTGCAGCAGATAAAGGGTTCATATGAGCTGGCTGTAAAGATCACTACATAACTCAGCAGATTCATAGACAATGTAGGTGGCCGAACTGCAAGCAGACGAAGACTTCTTTTGTCGGTTGTGAGATCTGGGCTGATGCACTTAAGCAAGAGAAATACATGAAACAGATGGCAGCAGTACAGAGACGTAAAGTCTTCCGAGCAGCACAAGCTCTTATCATAGTCGCAGCAGTGACTCTCATCGTTCCCCTAGCGGCAGAGAGGAGATGTATCTACAAGGATGCAGTTGAAATTTGAGTGGAAGTCGCAGTGGCAGACGCAGAGGCAAAGGAGCTCACCAAGCAACAGTGTCAAGGGCGATGGAGTTCTGAAACTAGAAGAAGGTGAGACTGATAAGGGACATTGCTGAATGGAAACCTAGAGAAATAAACTATCACATACCAATTCTAACCGGACATTGAAACTTCAGTGTGAACCTCTATAAGGTGGGAAAAGTAGTGACTCTAGCTTGCCGATAGGGCGGCTCTCCGGTAGTAGGCGCAAACCACACTTTTTTTTATCAATAGCAGGATGGACAGCAGGAAGAACCAGGCTGGAATTGCAGATAGGAAATATCAGTCGAGGAAATGTCATGGGAATGACTATCTCGAGTAACAACAGATTGAACCAAATAAGCTCCTTTAACGAGTCAGTGCTGTTAAGGAAAAAGAGAGGGAAAGACGAAAACACACCTTCAGTCGGTGGCAAGACCCCCTTAAACCAATTCATAAGCTTATTTTGAGAGTAGATGTTCCAGGCCACAACATGGACCTGATGTGCTCGAAGGGAGTAAGTGATCTATATGACTTCTTTTTATGACGCATAACATAGTAATGTATTCAAAAATTCAATACAATACGCGTGTCATATAGATAGACGCTTGCTTCGCAACTTTGTTGTTCTCACTGAACGTTTGACAAGTGAACTTTAATGTTCTCACAGTGGCATGTGTCTCTGTCTATCTGATCTCTAGGACGACACTTCGTTTCGACTTTGATGCGATTTGAGGAGTTGAGTTGCATTTTAATACTAGAAGGTTCAAGGATCCTATAGATAGACAATAAGTTTAGCTAGAGTGGACTTGAAAGAATATCGCGTTGCACACAGTCAGTGCTGTGTTGCTTCTGCAAGTCAGCTCAATAGCTTGATCATTCTGGCCCATCGCTTACAAAAAAGTGCTCTAACCAGAATGGGAAGAGGTATAAATGTTGGCTTGACACTTATGCCATTTAATTTGTGTCAAGACTTTTCTTGGACAGGACGTAAAACGCAACGCATTTTCAGTGCCTACTTACCGGATTAGAGTATTTTCAAAAGATCTTCCGTCATATTTCGAATTCCACGAGGATGAAATTGAGGGCAAAATCCTCAAAAGTCTCAAAATTGTCATTTGAATGCAAAATTGCACCGAAATGACAGCGTTCTAAGCCTACAAAAACGTACTAGATCACATGATGTCATAGCTGGAGAGTCGACAAAAAAAGAAATTCAACACTTCTAATGGAGCTCCGACGTTGATAAGACAGCTGGCAAACAAAACTCCATCACGTCCTAAATCCTCAACAATTCATCCAAAAAACATCAAAGTACCTACACATTTCCTCTAAATCATCAATGCAAATTGACCATTGTCTGTATATTTTCAATAAAAAAAATTCGATTCCTTTCGCTGCCCATTAATGGGGAAAATGAATTACTCTCTCACTCGTTCCCGGAAAACATTCATTTATCCTTTCAATTGATTGCAAAACAATTAAATTGGAAAAAAGTGGCAACAAAAAACCGAAACGTAAAGAAAATATACACCCGTATGCAGCTGGGAAATATCCCATCGTCGGACATTACTCATTCCGCGTGCATGAGAGTATTTTAATGATTTTTCCTCAGCGCCAACATAACCGCCCTCCCGTGGCTAATTGCACACGAGATCTACACAACAAATTCGATCGTAAAAACATTAAAAATTCATAAATTATCAGGAAAACTGCATGCAGGCGTACGCAGTCATGTCGTATTCCTAATTATTTCATTTAAAATAAACATTTGTCGAGCATTGGACGCCTTCATTTAGTTACAATACAGTGCCCGACACCGTTATGCATTCCTATATTTCACCATTTGCTCCATATTGGTGAACAACTGAACAAGTTCGTGTTGAATTTTCTGTTCGTTCTTAACGTTTCTGGCTAGAGTTGTGCATTTGCTGACACTCTGATTGTAGTAGATACATGTCAACTTGTCATTTAGTACGATAATTTGTAATTAAATGAATGAAGTGTGACAGATTCCGGCACGATTTTTTCACAAAAGCGTGAACTATTCGATTGTGTTTACTGCTTAATGCACTCGAGTGCGCCTTAACCTTAATGCTCTGTTCGTCTGTGTCTGTCCGGCTTGTGGAAGTGAGTTGTTGACTAAGCTGTTGAGGCTTTCTATTTTAAAAAATTCCATGACTCTGTCTCCATTGATTGTGCGAGATAAATTGATTGGAATTGAAATTGCATTTTGTAGTGCTTGGTCCTTAATCTAATGTCTTGTGAAGGCATGGCCAACAAGTTGGAGTTCAATTGGATTGGTCATAGCTTTGAATTGATTTCGACATCAATGATTACTCTCGATTAAATTGATGTGATAATTGCTTGAGTTTTATTTTTCCATCAGATGAGGCGAATTAAGGAAGTGCATTGAACGATTCGAGGCTGAAGGCAGAGAGGTCCATGGAGAAACTAGTCATTTGAGGAGTAGGACCATACAAAATGTTTTATAAGTTTTCTTAGAGCTTAAGGAGTTTTGAGCTTGAAGATGATTTCTACAAAACAAAGAAAACTTGACTCTTGTACTGAGAACTGTCAACAGTGTGACGGCGGCTGTCAAATAATCAGACATCGTGCGACCACGTACTTTACGGCACATGAACGACAGTCGAAAGGTCCAAAGATTGTGAAAACAATTGACAAAATGCTTCAACTGTCCAAAGCTCGTTCTAATGCTGGTCTTGCCATGTCTTTCGATCCCAATTTGCCTTAAATTGACTTTAAATACACGTCCACCAAGTCAGAATGTACTAAATGGAGTCCACAACTTTGTAAAATCACAACCTTCGTGGTGTTATTTAGCGAATTCACCCACACGCACACACACATTAGGTAGCATATTCCAAGGAGCCGAATCCTCCACCGTTCTTATTGAGGAGAGACACGCGTCTAATATTTTGAATATGCGTGCATTTAGCGGCTTTAAGTCTCTTTTCAAGTTTGGCAACCCTGCCACACTCCTCCATCTGGCGGAGAATCCTCTCTGCTCCATCAGGGTCGGATGTCAAAAAAGGATTTAGACAAAGTGACGTGTTGTTATGCGACTTCTTCAACACCGTAGTTGAATTGTGCTAAACTCTCAAGGCAGCATCAGAGGCACCATCTTTCAAAAGTTTGTGCAACTACAGGCATTCGCTGACGATAGTGATATAATCGGCAAAAACAAGCGAACTGTCATCGGTGCATTCGCGAGTATTCTGACAGAAGTGGCCAAAATGGGTTTAGCTGTCAACAAGAAAGAGCACAGCAAGATCGAATAGAATGTCACAGTGGACAGTTTGAGCTTGGTAGTGTTTACGGATTTTATCTACCTTGGCCCTGCCATCGCTTTTGACAAATCAAATGAAGAATAACTCTTGCTAAGTCTTCTTTGGGCTGCGAAGGCAATCAAGTAGTAAGGTCCTATATCAAAGGAGACTCTTTAAAAGACCTTAAACATCCCAGTTCTACTCTATGGCGCTGAACCATGAACTTTATCGAAGGTGGTTGGTAACGGGCTTTGGAGGGGGAAATTCAACGACGAACTTTACAAGTTGTACAGCGACATCAACCTAGTCGAAGGACAACGCATTGGTCGTATGAGAAAGCTAAGACATGGACACCAACCTCTGGCTCGGAGCTCGTCTTCAAATCTAACCCAAAGGAACAACGCAAAAGAGGAAAACCTTGCCTAAGGTGGCACGCACAAGTAGAAGGGGGACCTCGACCAATTTGGAGTGCATAACTGGAGGCTAACTTTAACTACTTTAAGCTGCCGGCTAAGCAAGTGAGGGAAGGGTATCATGCTACATAGAAGACTAGAAGAACAAAAAACTCGTCTTAGAAAAGAGAGAGCCTAAATGTGGCGTATCATCTCAAGGACTGACGTTCTATTAGAAAGTCAAACACATGACAGCTGGCTCTGTCTTTGAAAGGCAGACCTTTGAAAATTTTGATCGGTGATACTCGAGAAAGGTTCAAAGGTGTCTTTAAACCGAAGTTTGTCAGTATACTTTTGAGTAAGGCTACTTGTGTCCCTGATAGGTGAGTTATAGGAAGACGCTTCTGCCTTTAGCTTGCTTTTACATATTGTTACACTCGTGATCCCTAAAATTTCGTTCGACCACTCGTTCTATTTTATTCTTCATTCGACCTCAATTCAAGACCAGTTCGGTAGTTATAAGTATAAGCTTTAGTCCCCTTCCAATACTCACTTACTTACCAGGCCAGCGTACCTTGGAAGATCAGAGCCTGAACATACGCCGCTGTCCATCCTTCGCGCTACTTCCACTTTACAAGACCGAGGTTTTTTAGCGTCCGTCTGAATCAGAGGTTTGGTCTCGACGGATTTTTGCTTTCAAGACTACATCCACATCTTTATACGGCTCGAAGAGTTCGCGTAAAATTCGACGTAAGATTTGTCTGTCGAAGGATCCCAAGATCTACTCCGCTGTCTAACTTATCGTCCAGCATTCAGCTCCATGAAGCAAGATTCGAGTTTTGTAGATCATGATTTTAGACCTTCAACTTAGGAGTTTAGACCCTAGCGTCTTCCAGGCGGAACTACTGGCAATCCGAGAGGCTTGCACGCAACTTGGGCATAACACAACGTACAAACAAAACATTGCTATCCTAATAGCTAAGGACCGAGTTGGCTGAAGGGGCATGTTGACCGAAGCCATGATCCACTCCGGACAGTATGCGTGTTGTGTTGAAGAAAAAGGAGAGGTGCGTGTGGAAAGGGGTAGGTAGCCAGACAAAGAGGATAGCCTTATAGATAGCCAAGTCGATATCAAAGCTATTGACTCGGCTACCATATCCTCCAAACTGGTTTAGAAGGGCCGGTACGAGCTTGCCCGGCGATAACCACGGGGCATTGGCAAATTGGACTAGGTATTCCATACAATCCCCACTGAAACGAAAATGAGAAGGAAGCTCTCTCCCATTTCCTCTGCAAATGTCCGGTACTAGCAAGAGTCAGACTCCGTGTACTAAACCAACCATTCTTCGACGACCTCAACGACATCTCGGGTAAAGGAATACGAGATTTAATTCGTTTTCTAAACTCCACAGGCTGGACCTAGGCACCGACTGTCTCACACCTTCAACCACACACATCATCAAATAGGTCACACGAGTCGTCGTAACAAAAAGACACATCCTAGTGCTACTTGGGTTCTGTTGAACCTACCTACCTAGCTGTTCAGAGAAACCGAAATAGCAACGGTTGCCTAAGGTTATCCTTCATCGAATCTCCACTTTACCAATAGACACACGCAAGTCTGTTTGATGCTGATTCATCTTAACTTTCTGTATGAGGCAAGGCTTCATCTTCCTAAGGACACTGTCTACCCTTACGACTCATTGTAAGTTTCAAGCTTAAATTGGGTTAAGGTTGTTCAACTTATCCAGTATCTTCAGTATCTACTACCTTGCTTGCGACTTACTGGGGGAAAAATGGTTAACCGTCTTACAAGTCGAAGTCTACCGATTGTCTTTGTGACTTTTACACTTTCTCTTGTGACCTTCATAAGCCTGTTTAACATAATGAATTTGATCACAGTTCATTAAATATGAATCTTTAAACCGAAAAACACGGTAAATTTACACAAAACTTTGAAATACCTAGACTACTGGTTTTGAGGTTTGTTCCACTGGCCTGCTCTCTCAAATCAAGGGCATCTTCGCTTCAAAAGAAGAAGCTGAAAATTCATTTTGTTTCCAAACAATGAAACGATTTTCCATCGCCGCGTCGTGTAGGTGGCTTAACACTTCTTTTAGATTGAACATTAGCTACCGACATGAGGCCCAAATGATGGGCTCATCAGTCGTGGGTGGATAATACCTGAAGATATGTCTATCGTTGGCATCTCTTTAGCTGGAATAATGTGTTTATTTTTCTGTTTGAAGCATCCCGTGCCGAGGGAACAAATGAATTAACATTTTCATCTCAACTGTGTGGTGTGTTGAAATTTTTGGTGTTTGGATAACTCACCACCTGATTGCACTTTCACCACAGGCACCACCCATGCCCTTATTTGTTTTTCAAGTGTTCATTGACACAAACCCGATAAATTATTCCCAAAGAAAAACAAATGTCGATAACAATTGGAAAATGACATACGATGTTTGGGTTCAATCGTCATCGAAATTTATGACATAGTTTGGTTTCTCAAAATAAATCATACGTTACGTTACATAAAATATAAAAAAAAAATTAATTTTGTTTCCGCTATTAGACGGGCGATGCCATGCCCCATGATCATCTTGATGATGATCTCGACTCATAAATTATAAAAGAAAAATATTTGTGAACCAATTTAACGAATGATGTCACGTTTGTTATAAATTAGTATTCCAGACCGATTGGTATCCGTATCTTTAAGTCACCAATAGACAGTGGGAAATTATTGTAATTCCTTAGAAATGAAGGCGCAAAAAACTACACATTTGACATGTGATTCACGCGCCTAGACAATCGTTACGATCCCGATCAAGATCACCCAACCCATGTGCAAATAATTGTGGAAAGTTTTATTTGAACTTGGGAAATCTATCGAAAGTTCCTAGAAAAAATGAGCAGTCCAACCCGGAGCAGGGTAATAAATAACGATGGCGCTAAGACGAGAGATAAATGAATAATGGATACAAGTACGAATATGTATACCTCTTGGCAAATATTTACAATTTAATCGGGCGCTGTACGAGTTCACTGACTGCGACCGAGAAATTGTACAAGAAGCTTAAACCATTTGTCAAACAAAAATATTTGTCCTCTGACAGATGGGTAAGTGACGTTTATTGATAGTCTTTACATCTGGAGATCGGAAGGGAATTATAAATTATTCATAAAAAAAATGTGGGAATCTGAATCGAGCTTGAGATCGTATTTCCAAAGCGCCGCGGGACAAGTTTCACACTTTTTTGTTTGGATGGGAATGTCATAGATTTGACACACCAAAAATGGATCAGACAAATGTCAAAGTGTGACATTCTTAAGTGACAACACAACTTGAAGGTGAGCGATAGAAGAGAAAGCGAATGCTTTACATGCAGCTGTCCAAAGAATGAAAATGTTAATGAACTCGATCTTATCGAGTCGGTTGTTGTATACCATTTGTCAAGTTTTGACACAAATGTGAGGTCGGTTCTTGTTATATTTGTTGATTCAAGTTTTGTGGAAGAAGGGATACTTTGGAGGGGAATGCGGTTCAGTAATCGTGGTTTTTTTTCGGTCTACAATTAGGAGAGTCCGTTTTAAGTCACAGATGGTTCAAAATATTCCAAGCTCTTTTTGTGAAGCTTGCAGCGGTCACCGTGGCTTAGTAGTTAGTGCGTTGCTAAGCGAAAGGACACAAGTTCAATCCTCAAAACCACTGAACAAACTCTTCGTAGGCATGACAAATCTGCAAGAGTAATGAAAAAGCTTCTCAATCCGCCGTTTGGAGTCGGCAATAAAACCGTAGGTCCCTTTCATTCGTGCGAAGAATACAAGCTAGGTTATGAGAAGCTAGGCCTTGGCTCTCTATGAGCTGTCGCGCTGAATATTAGTTAGTTTCTGTGCAGCTAGCTTTCCCAACTGACAAGTGAATTGAAACGGACTCTACTTGTCAAGTGTGTATAAAGACATAACTACCACTTGCTTGCTTTCGTTAATATTCCAACTCGATTTGTAAAAGCCTCAGTTACCTTTCTTTAATTCACTAGTGCTCAACGGGTTATGAACACCCTTATGATGCCATTCACACAGCGCTAGTGTGGTTTAGGTTGTTTCAGGTTTTAGTCTCTGCTCCGAGGGTTGTGTCCAGAATGACTGTCAAACTGAATAAATGCCTGAAATCTCTCGCCAATAAGCTAATCGGTCCCAATCAGTGTAGTTTAAGGCCAGGAAATTCCACTAAGGACAGGTCTTGGCAGATCGCAAATCGATACCAACCTCTTTATAGACTCTAAGGCCGCCTATGACAACATTAATAGAGACAAGGTATACAGAGTCATGTCTAGTTTTGATGACGATGAAGAATGCTCACTGATCCATCAAGGTCGGTGACGGAATGACTTCACCGGTACCTTTGATGTTGAAAAAGGTTTTAAACAAGGCGATGCGCTGTCATGTGATATCCTTGAACCAACTCACAGAAGGCACAATCTTTCAAGAGTCGGTGAAACTACTTGCTAACGCCGACGATTTTGACATCATTGACAGAACTTGGCGAGCTGTTACCATTGCGTTCAGGAGGATTGGGCAAAGCCAAGTAATTACTGTCACCAAGGCCCTCGGTGAATACTATTTCAGCGACCAGGACGACTTGTCTAAGAAGCCTCTAAAAACCATTCTAAAATTCACTACGAATTCAGATTGGTTCAGGGAGACCTTTCTTTTCTTTTTGTTTTTTCAGATTGGACATTCCACGTTAGAGGAACAGAATGGATCCCTAGAGATCCGAGTGAACCTCTTCAATCTACCTACCTACGTACTGTCACCAAAAAAAGGACACCCAATACCGGCGAATCGGACGGAATGTCACAGTGGACAGCTTTAACTTTGAGGAAGTAAGGGTGACTTTATGACTCAGACCTTCTTTTTTTTGTCTTTTCAAACTGGACATCCGTAGAGATCCGAGTGAACCTATTCAACAACCTAAGGGACTTTGTCTGTGGCTCTGCTATCACTTCTGACAACGACATTTTATCAGAAATTAAACGAAGAAGAACTTTGCCAATCCCTCCTTCTTTGTGATGAGAAGCCGATTATGGAGAAAGGTCTTATCCCAAAGAACTAAGAAGACTCTGTACAGGACCCTAATAATCACAGTCCTACTCTATGTCGCTGAAGCATGGTCTCTATCGAAAGTAGATGAAGATATCCTTGTCGTTTCCAGTGAAAAATTCTTCGTAAGAGATTCGGTCCAGTTTGCCTTTGGAGGAGGAGATTCAACGACAATCTGTACAAGGTGCCACGTCGACCTGGTCAAAAAGTTGCGAGTGAAGCGATTGGGATGGCTGGGACACTCAGAAGGGGTAGACAAAAGCCTATTGAGTGTTTGAATCCATGAACGCAGCAGAGAAAGGCCTTACCTTAGAACCTTGGATGGCGTGTAAAACTGGAGAGTGACCTCAATCAAATCGGAGGCAGATAGCTAAAGACCGAGTTGGTATGAGGGGCATTTTGGTTGAGGCCATGGTCCAGTCTGGACTTTATACGGGTTGTGTTGAAGAAAAAGTAGAGATGTGTGTGGAAAGGGGTCGGTAGCCTGACAAAGAGGCTCATAAGTGGATAGCCAAACCGAAATCGAACCAGGCGACCGTGACAAGTCGGATAAGAAACTTTACAATGCTTCGATTGTCGAAAGTCTTCCTATTTGTCTATCTTTTCAAGCTGCCTTTCAAGGTTTCAAAGGCGAAACGGAACGAAACTGTCAGCTATGTGAGACCCTTAGGTACACGTTTTGATCGAGTCATGACCATTCGAAGACCATTTCGAGTTGCATTCGAGCCACTGCGGGCTGATAAGAGAGCCTTTAAAGGATCTTTACCTTTGCCTCATAAAACTTCTTCAATCTTTTCGTTCAGTTCCAAAAGATCTCAATCCACCGATCAATTTTAAGAACTCATTTGCCTCCAATTTATAAGGTAGTACACCCCTGCATTTTGCATCGAGCTAAAGTATCTAATTTAACGTATTTTATTGTCTAATGTCAAAAGACGTCATTTATTCTCATAAAGCCAAACCTGTACCCCAAACAGTGACATTAACCATCGCATTAAACCGTAAATTTTACGTGAATAGCATTCAACAGTGATAGTCCGTCTCAAAAAAAGACTAAAACTCTACGTGACCAGATTGTTAGACAAAATTTGACTTCAGTTCAACGATATTTTGAAGATCTTTACATTCAACGGATGCAAATTGTTTGTAAAAATTCATTCGGCCTTAACCTCAGAGATATATTTTGGGAATAAAATTTCGGTGATTTTTAACAAAAAGATAAGAGTTAACCTTGTCCTTTGTTGACACATTTATCCGTTCTGAGAGCTTCCTCAAGAAACAGTAAGTAGAAGACGGGAAGACTATCTTAATGTCAATTTATAAATAAAATCATTTGTCATGATCAGTCTTTTCGCTGGTCAAGTTAGAGATGAATAATGTTTCTAAATATTTCAGACGCCATATTGTTGGGGAATTTTTGGAATAGAAGTGGTGTTCCGGAACGGACATGACTTGGTTGTGTTTTCAATGTCAATTCCTGAGAATTATAACTTAGGAGACGTCATCTAATGGTTGTTCTTTCGTTCATCATAAATGTATTTTTATCCAATTTTTAGAGCTTGTACAAAGTTAGACGTTCCTAAATGTCAGACGGGGCAAGCGGATAGGAAATCATGAACCTATAGCTGAAGATGTGTAGAGAGAGATCTACTTAGTCAACAAAAATGAGAAGGAATAACCTTTGCCGATAGATCAAGAGCGTTAGACTAAGAGTTACATTCTTCCCTGGAGCAAGCTAAGCAACGAACCAGGGTAGGTAGAGGTGGTGGTTCAACAGAAGCCAAGTAGCACTAGGATGGGCCTTTTTGCGACCACGACTCGTGTGACCGTGCTGATGATATGTGTTGTTGAATGTGTGAGACAGTCGGTGCCTAGGTCCAGCGTGTGGAGTTTAGAAAGCGGATTAGATCTCGTATCCCTTTACCCGAGATGTCGTTGAGGTCGTCGAAGAATGGCTGGTTTAGTGCACGCAGTCTGGCTCTTGCTAGTGCCGGACATTTACAGAGAAAATGGGAGAGAGTTTCCTTCTCAGTTTCGTCCCCGCAGCTGCGGAAGGGGGGGTTGTATGGAATGCCTAGTTTGGCTGCAAGGTCTCCAATTGGTCAATGCATCGTGGTTATTGCCGTTATTCTGGCGATATCTGGGCGGGTTCTGTGTAGTAGGCCTTTTATTCGAGTCTCATTGTAGGTTGGCCATATCTTCCTTGATATGACTTAGTTGGTTAACCCTCTTCATTGGAGGTTGGCCATCTGTAGGGAGTGTAAGTGGATTTGGTCTTTTGACCGTGTAGAGCTGAGCCTTGCCTGGCCAGTTTATCTGCACGCTCGTGTCGTTTCATATCACTGTGCCCTGGAACCTAAAGCAATGTGACCGTGAAGTGTTCGCTCAAACGCGTTAGCTCGTACCGGTACTCCTACGTCAGTTTGACAGATAATTCGAAGTGTACAATTACGAAATTGACATCATTAACAGAACTCAACGAGCTGTCACCGATGCGTTCGTAAGTATTAAGACAGAACCGGCTAAAATGGATTTAGCTGTCAACCATAAGGGATACGGATACCGAACATTGACGAATCAAACAGAACATCACAGTGAACAGCTAGAAGTTTACGATAGTAAGGGACGTTGCCTTGGCTCTGCTATTCCTTCTGACAACGACATCTCATCATCTTTGGGCTGAGATGGCAACTGGGTAAAAAGACTCTAACGCGAGCTTCTCAGGAAAATGTGTAGAAGACTGTAATCCTCCCAGTCTTACGTCATGGCACTGAAACATGGGATCTATCAAAGGCGGATGAAGATAGTCTTCTACATTTGAAGCGAAAAATTCTTCGTAAGGCAAGCTTTGGAGAAGGAGGCTGTTTGGCAAAAGTCCTACCAAAAACACAAATAGCGCTGGTGTACCTTTTTCATACCACAACTCACGTTGATTGGTGTGACTAGGAGGGGAAGTTTTCAAATCCATTCTGTGGAGTTGAAAAAGTTGATGTCAGAGATCTCTCTAGCTTCTAGCCAGTGCCAGGCAGTCACAGAAACTAACTAACTTGCCAGCGTGTGAGCCAATCGACCCGTGGCCTGTGCTAATTATTACAATTTTTGCTGGCCCGGTGCGGTTTCTGTTGATTAGGTCGCGCATCCTATTTTCATTGTAGGTAGGTCTGTCCGGATATGGCACAGTTTGCTAGGCTGTTTCACTTGGAATTGGCATTTGAGAGAAAGTTCTGGGGATTTCAACCAACTAGAGGCAAATATCTATGAGCGAGAGTGTACCAAGTCAGAATAAGTAAGGGCATTCACAATGGACCTCATTTCGGAGGACCACGTCGAACTTACTCAGGACGGTCAGACGCCACCTCTGGCGCCTTGAGCGGTCGCCCAACCGCGCCCTACCCTAACGCCGCTACTGCTGAAGCGGAATAACTCACCTAAGTGAGTAAGTAAACCATTACAGAATTTGTATTGGCGTGTCGCACGCTTCACGCAAGTTATGTATGCAAATATCGTACGTGATTATGATGGAATACATGGACCGTGGGAGCAGACGTCACGTGAGTGTTTCTTTGAACTTGATCCCATGTATGCATGCAAGCCCATCATGATTAGATGCGAACGATGTTAAAAGTCAGAACTCAACCAGCACGGAGCATTTCCTAACACGTGTTGCTCTTAAAATCCAACGAAAAGCACTAAAACGCATGAAAAGTGGAGTGCAGCTTTACTATTCGTGGACAATGGCAAATGACTGCTGACTTTTGCCTACGCGAAGCTTGTCTACTTGATTTTGCATAGATCTTCTTGTTCTTCTTCTTCAGAACCAGAACCAGAACCAGAACTTCAGAAACAAAGTACCTTAGTTCTTTGTTGTCTTGATCTGTTATCTGCTTATGGAAATACATTCGATCTCATGCCATAGTAATCCCCTCAATCCACAGAAGGAAAAGCAGGTGACACAGGTGTAGCATTTGTAAACAGTGATAAGCCGTGTAATGACTTGACACTTGGTCTACGAGAATCTTAGATAAACGGCGTTTAGCCTTCACTTCAATTTTTCTTCTTTGCTCTTGTTAAAGGTTGCTGTAAGCTTGTTAGGCCCCAAACCAAGACAATGTGTAGTTTTGGTGTCATTCCGGATAGGGATTCGGAAACATTTTGGAGTAACTGACGGGCTTTCGATTTGAAATCTGAAATGATATCTTGTTAGACCCATACTCACATACAGAGGACTGATATGACCAAAATACGGAGAGTAGTACCAACAGCGAAAATGGAAGCAATTCTTAACGTTCTGCCTCAAGATCTCGACATTCAACAGGCTGCAGCGAAGATAATTCTAAGAATCACCAGTCAAAGCACTGTAGACCGAATCCGTATGGAGATGTCAAGATACTAAGCAACTTTCTTGGCACTAATGTCAACTTGGACTACACTGTCGCGTACTTGAACTTCGAGAGACCCTTCTGGTGGGTCTTGTAAGCCAAGATAATTCTAAGAATCACCAGTCAAAGCACTGTAGACCGAATCCGTATGGAGATGTCAAGATACTAAGCAACTTTCTTGGCACTAATGTCAACTTGGACTACACTGTCGCGTACTTGAACTTCGAGAGACCCTTCTGGTGGGTCTTTGCAATTACAGAACTTACAAATTGACATAGGTATGGGAGAGGGCAGCTCCATAAGACTTCCAGATCACAGCACCGTTTTTAAGGCGAAGGTGACAAGAGCCGCTAACAATATCACGGAAGGGATATCACGATTTACATGGACAGCTTTTACACAGACAACATCGAAACTTGTAAAGTGTAGTCCCGAAGAGTTAAGGGTTCTTGGCACGTAGGACACTGTACAACTCTGCTGAGTCCCTGGTCACAGCGGTGTACCATGTAATGAAGCAGCTGATGTAGTAGTCAGAGCAAGCTGCAGTCTTAGGACCTAAATTGCAAGAAAAAATTCTTAATGGAAGCAAATAACAGTTTCAAAAAGGTTTTGGCCAAAATATGACAAACCAAGGACCAGCTAGCTTCTACAAAAGTACAGGAAATTCCTGCCAATGCTGGTATGGATATCACACATAGTGTATAGGGTACACGGTAATAAGGAGGTTCATGAGCACGCAGTCCATTTTCTCCATCATTGTCCTTCTGTCAAATGGAACCCTAGGCAAATTCTTCTTCGATCACAACGACGAACTGTCCGATGGATCACCATGAGAACTATTCAAATTTGCAAGGGCGTCCGAATGGTTAACTAAAACCACGATGGGGAAACCCACCATGGGTATCACAATGGATCTTCACGGACCTAAGTTCAAACCTAAACCTTACACAATGGATAGAACCGTCCTTCCATTGTCGTGAAATCACCACCAGCACAAGTGTCATCAATCCGCTGGCCTTCACGTTGAACGCGTTCTTCATTATTTCATACACCATTGAAATTCCTTTAACAGAACACAACCAACCAGACCAGAGGATCTCCAAAAAACCCCTTCGGCAAAGATAACCACTTTAACCGATCATATGTTCTTCATTTCACTCTCATCCTCTTGAATAGATACACTTGTACTCATATACCTACTCAAAAGTAATCACATCATAAATAAAAATCTCCGCGATAAAAAAAAAGCAACGAAACCACACGCACTTTACAAGCCTATAATACCCCTCGAGCCATAGAAGATCACAGCAATAATCCATTCATAACCTCATTTCCCAAGTGGTGTGTGTGTCTGCCTGGACGATTTCACGCCTGCACAAGGTGATCTTCCCTCAAATCGCACCACAAAAAAAAAAAAAAAAACCAAAAATAGTCAGAGGATAACCCGCCCGCAATCAATTTCTTCAAAATAAACAAAACACTGATCGTGTCCTCTTTGTTTACAAAGATCTTCGTTGTACAACAACCCGAAACAAAACAGAAAAAACAAAAAAAAAAAATCTCATAACTCACATCAATTCATTAAAATAAAACTGCAATATCCGCCTAATTGATCGCACCGATGATAATCCACAAAATTACTCCAATAGATCGTTTTGGTTAATTCCCCCGCGCGATCGTTTAAATAAATTAGATTGGCCCACACGGATCTTGTTGAGAAGAAAAAAAAAACTTCAAAAAGAAAGATTGGAAAACTATTTCAAAATGCAATCGATTCACTTTTCTTTTTCTACGAAAATGTATCTTTTTTTTGTCGAAAGATCGCTATTTTGGTTTAAAGATTTATAAAAAACTGCGCGCACCGACGACAACCGCTTACACGCTTTGTCCCGAATCAACTGAATCGATTGACTGAAACTGAAAGTCAATTAACCAAACGGAGAATACTGAAACAGAACTGCAACCAACTGATTGTTTGGTTCATCGTGAGATACATCGAGATACACAGCTACACAGATACATTTTGTTTTTTCTTTTTGTTGCAACAAGATTCAGAGACAAAGTGATCAAGACTCTTCGTCTTGGTTTTTTGGTCTGTTTTACCGGTTTTGCTATGGAACAGGTTGGATTGCATTCATCGAACTCTTCTCTACACATCTTTTGGTCCATGAAAGAGTGCCATTTTCTCTCTTAAAATTCGAAGATCTTTTGGTAACATTTTCGAAGATGTAATGCACTCAAAAGTTTCAAGATGATGACAGATACAGTGTTGCTTTCAGTATCACTGACGACAGTCAATGGCCTTTAATTTAATGAAAGACTCAAGTTGCAGCAACTGATACACAGTTGAGTGAGTTTCATGTGAGTGACATTTGTTACATATTTTGAGACACAAAAACGCGGCGTGGATTTCGTGATTATGAGTGATTAATGGATTTTTTGTTGCGGTTGAGAGGTTCAGTGATTATCTTTGTTGTCGCGTCTCTATGTATAGTTTACGACATTCGGACAGACAAAGGTAACAAAGATTCTTAGAAATGCCATAGGCCAGGTGGATTGTGTCTAGAGACAAGATACATGTTGGAGCGTTAGGATATGCGGCTTTGTGTTGAGCAAAATAGGCGCCAATTGAGTCACAGTGATTATTCTGTACAATGAATGTTTTAGGTTGGGTTGCGGGATTTATTCCAATCTTCGTCATTACCACCTTTCTGGTCTGGAGAATCTTCGAATCTCTCCCGGAGGCACAACGCAGTAGAGGAAAACCGCGACCACAACCAACTTGGCGGGCCGAACTGGAGGCAGCTAGCTAACGATCAGGGTGTTGGTAGAGGTCCAAATCCACTCTGTCACAAGAAGAAAGAGCCCTCCTATCAGCAGAAAAGATGTAAGACGTGACTTGTGGGCTACTTTTGGTGAGATAAAGACAAAGAAACAAACAGGGGTGGCTCAGATTCACCTTGTCACTTAGTCACAAGTAGACAAACCCCTTCTCTCTGCAGTTCAGATGTAAGACGTGACTTGGGGGCTATTTTTGGTGAGATAAAGACAAAGAAACAAACAGGGGTGGCTCAGATTCACCTTCACAAGTAGACAAACCCCTTCTATCTGCAATTAAGATGTAAGGCGTGACTTGGGGGCTATTTTTGGTGAAATAAAGGCAAACAGGCAAAATACAATAGCAGTCTTGAAGTTACCTCAACCTGAAACCAAACTTTCAACGAATCACGTAGGAAAAGAGCCGATGATAGGAAACACTTGAAAGTAAACAAAGCCTCTTGGATAAAACTGATGGTTTGTGATGACCCAGCCAGAAACTCAACTAGCGCTTGAAAGCTGTTTCGTAAACAAAGCCAATTATCTTATCTGCGACACGTTCTTCGAGACCTTTTAAGGGAATAGGCCAAGTACAAGTAGCCACCGCAAGCCCAAACTTTCCATTGAATGTTGACAGGAGAAGCTTTCCAATCCGAGTTAGGAAAGTAAGTGGCCGCTGCCTTCTGAGGTTTGCCTTTGAGATTTTTATTTGAGAGTGACCAAGCTAGTTAGGAGTGATCCTCTGAGAAGAGGTATATTTAGACCAAAAGAAGGTCCACTGTGATACCACTGCAAGTGCCAGGGTTGTACCCCGGTCTATCCCTGAAATCAATTGGATATTCAAACGCAGCAGTTAAGGCGGTCTCTTAGCTGGTAGTGTTCGGACCATTTAGATCTTCTAAGATGACTTTCCTGGTGTTTGCAAGGGCGGGATACGTGCAGAGGCAGTGCACAATAGATTCACTCGTCTCTGCAGCTCTAGCCAAAATGTTTGCATGCGATAACCTGCTGAGCACGCCTGCGTAAGATGCAGTACCCTGTTAGGACGCTTTTTATTCGAATTAATGGACAGGCCGGATTGGCCTTCGACAGAACATCGTTGTGAATCAGGTGTTAAACAAACGACATAGGCACTTTGACTGGTCGAGCTTCCTACTCACTGTACCTTGAGAGCCTTGTCTGGCTTATTCGTAAGCCGCACACTTCCCTGGAATGTCGCTCTAACCTGGAACCCAACAGAAAGTGAAATTATGCTGGCTACCGATCTTGTTCAGAGACACGCGGCAGTCCTTTCTTGCATCGCTGCTTACCTGCCTGTACGTGATACCGGTTAAATTTGCAGAAAAACGGCGATTTGTGACTGGTTCTTGGGGTTATTTAAGGGAAGAGGCCAAGTACAAGCTGCTTTTTCTCAAATAAGTCATCGTTAGCCCAAATTTTCTCTTAAATTTTGACAATAGAAGCCTACTCACCCCAGTCAGAGTAGTTGCAGGCCGCTGTTTCTGAGACTCATCTTCAAGATTCCCTACAAACTGAACCTTTCCTTACATTCAAACACCAAACCCAGCTGTTTCTAGACCTTTTTTCAATGTCATCGTGCTAAACACATCCTATTCGAGCACTCAGACCCGAAGACTTGTCTATTGTTCCACCAGAAAGATTGCACCGTTTTTCGTAAAAGTGATGAAGGCTTAGGTTGTCAGCACCAAAGATCCGTCAGCTGTTTTGGGCAAAGGCAGGACAATCACACACTTTATAGGCTTCGCATAATAGAGTAATCCCATCTCCTTACTAAAGACCCAATTGTCAATGGAAGCCCTAACGCTGGCAAATCCAATAAGGACTCTGGTTTTTGGATTCTCGAACTGTGGATGATGACTTCACATGCAGATAGCTCTCTCCTTCCACCATTTCATTAGACTAACTTGACAAGTTTACCTCTTATCTCTTCACTGTCACCTTTTGGACATTGGAACTGCAATTTTCAACACCTGTGCACACATTTTTGAATTCTGCACTT
This sequence comes from Criorhina ranunculi, assembly GCA_951813785.1. NCBI lineage: Eukaryota > Metazoa > Arthropoda > Insecta > Diptera > Syrphidae > Criorhina > Criorhina ranunculi. The sequence goes on along the minus strand of OX638382.1, from coordinate 47,167,795 downwards.
TTTGACAGCCACTCCACAGCACCAGATCTCACAAGAACGGACTCTTGAAAGGCCTGCGTCAAGGGTAAGTGCAATTGTATAAATAATTACTCTCGTCCAAAGCTATATCATCCAATTGTCTATCTTGTACATCCACCTAGACAATGACAAACTTCTTCAACTCCTCTGGTGCTGGTTCCACTTCTTTTTTTTTTTATCAGTACAAGTTCAACCCACGTTGAAAGCGAACTTGATAAAAGTCGGGAGACGAAGAACTTGAACTGTACCCAGAGACCAGCAATATTTAAAGACGTGCATACGCATAAATAAATACCCAAGCTAAGACGCAGCAATTCCATTCTGCCTACGAGTGTGCACCTGAAGTAGGTGCCACACAAAGGGTAAACCACTGTGAAAGGATGATAGAAACAAACTACAACTACGACCTGACTTGGCTTGGCCATGCAACAAGTGGACAGATATAGACGAGTTAAGCCGGCGTACGTGCCTCCGCATAATAGAAGAAAAAAAAAATCTAAATCCTCAACGACAAAGATCTTCAGCGCGAGGAGAATGAATATAGCAATCCTGTTGATGTTACGTACACACATGCGTTGATGCTGACGATGACGCCGATGATCTGAGAAGGAGTACCAGCACACACAACACCATGTGTGATGATCGAACAAAGTCAAGATTATTTGTTGTGTGCATTTGTTTTGTAGATAAATATAGAGATATACTTGTTGCTGCTGCTCCTGCTGGAGGTGGTGCTGGACGGAGAGTTCATCTTGCGCGATGTGGAAGCAAAACTGTCGCTTTTACGCAGAAGCCGACTTGGGATTCCATACCAAATGAAACCAGTTTCACTTGACGGTATATGGACGAACACCTTCAACGTGGTGGTGGTGCTGGGGATTTAAGTAGGCCTAACTGTCAAAGTTGAACGTTTTTCTTGTGCGGAAAATAAGGTAGCTCAAGGGCCGTTGAAAAAGTATGAAGCCGATGACAATAGAAATGTGGAATCTGTCTGTAAATGGAATGGTTGATGGGAGGCTATGAGCGAATTAGTTTAGGCAATTTGTTTGGACCGAGTTGGACACAGTTTTGAAAAAAAGAATTGGACATGTCGCAGCCTTGATGGAGACAAGAGGCAGATGGACAACAATTTTAAATAGAGGTGAGTCGCCTTTAGAAGTGAGCTGTGATGACCTAGGATTGGAATGAAAACTGTCTTATTAGCTGCCGGAGTCGAAAGTTGGATTGTTTCCCCTCTTGTCTTGGTAGCTGAGCTAAGCAGTGAGGTAATCATCTGGGGAATCAAGGGGTTGATTTGATATCTATTATCACATCCATCAGCGCCCAATGAAACATGGTCCGAACATGGTCCTCAAGGCTATTGGATCGATTGTCTGAGCACGAGTGATCGACAGTTATTGGTCCTTTGAGTCCTTGAGTCCTTAGGTTGTTTCACAATTCCAGTCGTGAAATTATGGTTCACTATCGATGAGGGGGAAGATCAAAATCTTTGAAGGAACACCCTGTGCCTTAAGACTTATCCAAGGGGAAGAGAGGGAAATCTAAAAAAATCCTTCAAGTTCGAGTGGATTTTAGTCATATTTCCTTAGCTTCTCTCAAGCAGCTGGGGCTTACTCCATTGGAATTCCCACATCAAGTATGTTACTGAACGCACAACTGAAGCTATGCCGACCTACGGCTTCTGGTTTGAAAGAACTTGCGGTCTCAGTCTTTATTTCTAGGTTTAAACGACTGACCTTCAGGGACACCTGGAGATAAGTTCTTATTGAACTAACACTGTCCAGGACTCAATGACAAAACAGTTTGCTTGGCAGAATGTTTCGTATTCAGATTACAGATCATACCATCCTGGCAGATAAGGGCATGTTTAGGGATCACATGAGCCGAAGCTAGTGTGTCGACTGATCAAAGAGAGACATGCAAACTGATGCTAGTCGAGTAGAACCATCTAAAAGGTTTCAACGTACACTTCGACTGGTTTCTGTCTTAAAACACGGGACCATTTCATTTTGGCAATGTATCTCAAGGCACAGGCAGGTATACCCTACCTAAAAGACAAGAATTGCGATGATAGGTGCATCGATTCCAGCAAACAATTCCATTGGAGTCTCTATCACGTTGCATACTGAGACAGATGTTACACAAGGCAGGTGTTAACGCGCAAGGCACTTCTTCAACAAATCTGTATAGCTGCTAGAATATGCAGGCAACATCAACATCATCGGTTGGTCGAAGCTAGCCGTCATAGAAGCCCTTACGGCAATCGAAGATTCGTGGAAATTTGTCGGCCTTGAAGTAAATGATGGCAAAACCAAGGCGAGCCTTGAAATCACCTACAATACGATCCAAGGTGGTAAGCCAATGTTAAATGATATCCTTGACAGATGCGACGTTTGTCTAAGCTGGGTTCCAGGACACAGGAACATTTTTGGAAACTGCAGAGGGGGCGAGCTAGCAAAGGAAGGGGAAGATCAGAGTCTTACTAAAAATAGAAAGGAACCCTCTGTTTCTTGTTTCTTGATACTGAAGCCAGAAGGCTTGTCTTGTTCGCTTGTTGATTGAGGCCCAAGTCCACTCCGAATTGTAGCGCAATCTAAGGAAGCTGTTTTTAGTTTCACACGCTAAGTTGGTTGACGTCCCTTTTCACTTGGGTGCGCCATCTAAATCGCGGTCTTCCTCTACTGCGTCGTCCCTCTAGGGTGGATTGCAAGATTTTGCGGGCCAGTACATTGGCGTCTATTTGCTCAGCCCCCTCAGTCGTTGGACCTTTACCCTTCTGTCTAAGTCGATGTCGCTGACGGGACACCAAAAACTCTAGCTTAACCAACAAGTCCCTCTACCTTCTCATCGTACTCCAAGTTGGAGATCAGATTTCCTGTAAACAGTTCACACAAGTAGTCTCTACAATTTTAACACCGCCTTTGCTTTCCGACAATGGTGTTCAAGGCTTGTTCCTTGAAGACTGTGGTTTAGGTAGCGAAATCTTGTGTTACCGTCTTTACTTTTCTACAGAAATTTTGGAACACTTTCCTGCTGTTGAAGCTGGGATTTATGTATCTTCCTGGCGTTATGTTGCTCATGCTCATGCTACCTTGTTCTACCTCCATTTTTCGCTTATAGAGCTGCTCGTCAGCAAAGTTGGTCTTTGTCAGTGTTTGCCCTTACCATGTATACACCAAACCTGGAGCTTCGGTCAGGTAGTGAAGTGAAACCTACCAACAACAGTTGTGGCGTCCTGTTCTCGCTATTGCTGTCTGTCATAGGATTCCTCAAGAGCTCTAGACATTGAACTTCCTTTCAAATCAAAAAAGCTATCGTTTCTGATCTCCTTAGTGGATGTTGCAGATTCTTGTCCTACATATGCCCAATCAAGTCCGTTACCTTTCTAACATTGACGTTACAAGCGCGACAGCTTTCTTGAAATCGATCTTCGTTAGTTCGCCTGCTGCACATGCTCTACTTCCTGAGAAGAGAACTCAGATGAATCAGTCACACGGACCCCCACTTTGTCCTTTCTTTGGTTGTTCCTTGAATACAGGCCTGGTATCTCTTGCCCTATAATCTGGATTCACTTTCTTACTTACTTTTCGGTGTGAACCTGGTCCATAAACGACAATCTCCTCCGGTAAGCGCAGCCCTTAGTTAATCGTATCTAGTAACGCACTCCAGTTTGGTTGAAATCCTCTTCTTCTCATGCATGCCACGTTAGGCCAAATCATTCTTTTCAGCTTTGTCCCTTCGGATAAGATTCGCAGGCTCTCCTCTCTAACCATCTGGCGACAACAAATCTGGGCTATTGCCGGTTAAGATATTGATAGATGCATACACGTTCGAGGTTCTTTCTATCTGCTGCACCTTCCACTTCAAGTCATTGACACTTAAACTGATCTATTCATGGTCAAAGCCGGGGTCATTCACCTTGAAATGACAGCCAACTTCATAAATCTTCATTACACTGACTCTCAAGACATTAAAATGAACGGTCTCCTGCGTTCATCAAAACCAACTTCAAAGCAAACAAAATCTTTTCTTCGAGACAATTTACACACTGCCCTTCCAAGCCTTAGTCAAACAATATTTTCCACTTAAACTTCCCATTTAGCTTCAAAACCCTATCAGACTGCAATCAATCAACAAATTCAACAAGCAGATAACTGTAATCATAAAACATAAGCGTGAGTCTAAAACTGACCGGTATTCGGCTTTCTTCACAATGCAACCTCATCTGCAGCAGCGGCAGCAACAGCATGCCATCACGCACGCGGAGCTACATCACCTCCATCAAGCCAAGCCAGCAATCTCTGTACAATTAGTCAGAGGGAGGTTCATCAACGAAAATTGGAAACAAATCGCTTTCCAGGGGAAGGAACCGCGCTCTCCACAACACAACTCGACCCTCGAGGCTAGAGGTTCCATCGCTTGCACCACGAAGCACGTCTATTTATCTTCCGCGATTATTAATAGAGTAATAGGTGTAGAACGCGACCGGGAGAGATTGATTAGTCTAGATACGGATCGAAGGTTCAGTGTGGGTGCATGTGCCGGAAAGGATAGCCCCGTTTTGCATTAAGCATGTGTGTGTGCTTCCAGGAATCGAGTGAAGGCGAGTGGACTTGAAGGAGATAACACGATCACGACCTACAGAGTAGCATGCCTGTCAGATACTTCAGTTATTCCTCCATGGATGCATGTTAAGTATGTACGGCTTCTTATAGCGTTGCGTTTTGACTTCCTTTCGGGTGATTAACGTTGTCCACGATTTGTTGCAGGCGCAGGCGTTACGTTACACCATCACCAACGGTATGTGGTGTTCTTTGGTGAATCATTTGTAAACATTCGACAGCTATACTCGTACCGCCTGTGGGTAGAACGTTGAACTGTTCGTGGAACTGTTCGCATTCCTACTGCCACTGACCTTAGGTGGTCGGGTTTATCTTATCCATAGCTACTGTGTTGACATTTCTTTTTTACAACATGTACACATCCATGTTTGAACAATAAGTGCACGGGTGTGGACAGTTGATTTAACAGAAGGAACAAACTGAAACACCCTGTAGACGATAACAAATGACATACCTCATCGAATCGGAAGAGAAAATTTGAATGATGATCGTGTGATAAAGTTCCACTGCCCACAACAAGTTCCATTGTGACAACTAACGCCTTGGTTATAGGAAATGTCAACTTGCACACACACACACACACACAGGTAAAGATAGACTTAATGATGATTTATACTGATTCAGTGGAACGGCTATCAAACGTTATCAGATCGTTAATGTGTTAATGAGCGGACATTCAAAGGCGGTCTTCAAGACGGATGGACGACAGATAGTTATGTGCATTTGCATTGCATCGATGGGTTTGCTGGTGAGATTTTGGGTCACGCAATCGCGCCTACGAGCTATATACGTTCATGTTCTTCGTTTCGATAAAGTGAAACACACACACACACTTACACAATTGACGCACATTTCTTGGTAATCAGCAGGAATCAACGGATCGAAGGTAATTTCTCAAAATCATCGCGCTTTTGGATTGAATTATTGCGCCGATTAGGGGAATCTTTAACGATAAGCGGCTGTTTAATATGTTTTTGACGGAGTTCTATGCGAGATGGATGTAGGTAGGCCGCATTTGAAGCTTCACGTATCGATAATGTGCACATTTTCTCGCTTTAAATAGACTCTACAACATCAAAAAGCTCAATAGGCTTCAAGGTTTAGGAGGGATTTGCACATGTAACACACTGCTGCTATGTTTGACCGAAGGTCTTAATGTGCCTTTAAACAGTCAGGCTAAGACAAAGATTAGGTTAGGTAAGAGTCACAGGCTGCTTTGATGTAACCACGGATCTATAGTTCATTTCAGAGAAAGTAGCCGCCGAACTAGCCAGAGCTTACTATGAAGCGTTAATCGAGTCAAACGGCTATCGAAAGCCTGACACAAGCAGCCTTTAGTGCTTCATAGTAAGCTCTGGCTGTAATCGTTGAGACTGTAGAAGAAGCTGGCTCCTAAGTTGGCGCTTCTTCGAGCTGAAAGAGTTGGACGCATACAAAGAAGGTGGGGAATCGTCTCTTCCTCCTCCACGTCCATACAGCTTCTATAAAACTCTTTATAGAGAAGATCCATTCTTTTGGCGTTTCTGTCGATGATGCAGCGTTCCATTATAACACCACACTCTATAAAAAGAAGAGACATGCCAGCGTCCACGACAGATTACACCACAACCATTCCAAATTTGAAGAAAGACTTCACTGTAACCGCCCTAATAAGGATGGAATGGTGGACGTCGATGGTTCAAAGAGGGGTCGGTGTGGGAATCTTGTCAGAATTTCAGAATCTTTACGGGAGCAGTGTCGCACTGCACTGTAGGCCCTAATAAAACACACCTTCATTCAGTGATGGTCAAGCCGCTGTAGAAGCTCTAGATTCGATAACCTTATCCTCCAAGTCTATGAAACAGCTTTGGGAGGGGTTTGCCTGGTTGGAATTCTCTTAGTTTGTGGTCAAAGTAGCATAGAAGCGAATGAAAAGGCTAGTCTAGCGAGGGCCAATCTTGTAGAGAAAGGTAGGGGAAAGGGGTGACTGTATCCCATATGATGCAGCCTTTAGTCGGATTTCTACGGATCCATTGTGCACTACAAACGTGAGATGTTCAATCTGAAAGGGAAGGCAAAGAAAAAGGGTGTATGTTAGTTGGCTGGTGGCCGATCGACCTCCACTTTCATAGACAGGTCGCCGAAGTTGTTGAAATAGTATTCACCAACGGACTTCTTCCTACATCCGCAAAGGTCGGGGCACTCGTATTGGAAGTGGACTGTGCTCTCTTCTGTGCCAATCTGGCCAGAGCTTCTGCATAAATCGTTTGTACATAAACTCATTATTCGAAGGTTGGCTGCCAATGGCTTTTGGCTTGGCTGTAACATATACTTCTGTGGTTCGACGAAATTGGCTATTTTTCATTAGATTAGTAAAACCTGGCTGGAAACGCTTGTTGGTTGAGGCCCAAGTCCACCCCGGACAGTGGTGCCACCTTAAGCTAGCAAAAACTGGCTCTAAAATGTCGCAAAACATGCTGAATTCTAAAATAAAAACAGTTTTTAGGGTTAAATCTATATATCGACGGTGTCGCCATCTAGTGGGTAAATGGTTAAGTTTTCATAAAAGGAGAAGAGTTGTATTCATGTTTTGTGATGATGAGCGTTTAAACAGGCGACTTACTCAGACCTACCTTGTGGTTTCAAGTCATGCTGCTCTACAGCTCGATGCTCATGCACTGGACAGAGATAGAGTCGAATCTATTGAGTTTGGACAAGACAATTCTTAGGAGTAACAGTACCGGAGATGTGTATTCTATTCATCTTAATGGAAGTAGAAGTAGAAGCAGAAGTAGAAGTTGAAGTAGAAGTAGACCACTGAAATCGTTGAAGAGAATACGGAGTCTTTTGGTGTGTCCGTCTATCGTTTTCTGAGCTCCGTCTGAAACTGCCTTTATTTTGGCTTCAACTTGACATGAATTTCATGGGAGGAGGTGGTTTCTCGCTATTCTACCAGGTAAACGTCGAAATCGGCTAAAGGTTGCAAGTTTATCTGCTAGTAGTTGCCTGCTACAACACTAGGGTAAAGAATAGGTCCAAAATCGAATTTAGAGATTCAAGCCAGGTTGACAGTTTCAAAGGCTTTCATCGCAGTCCGTCTTTCTCGGTGTAGAAGCTCATTTGACAGCTATCAGCGCATAAGAACTGCTTCTACACTTGAACACATGCACTCCTTAAGTCTGCATCATTTTCCAAAGCTGCATTCCATCTTAAGTTTCACATGTCTACCCCACGCCCTTTCCCTTTAATTACTCCCTATCCCGAAGACTCTCCTTTAACATTTTTACAACGATCCAACGCGCAAGGTTGGTTGCCTCAACTTTATTACTTCGCGACAATTTGTCATGAATTCATACACTTTTACAGCTTCGTCATTGTATCCAATTCAATCCAAAATGCAAGTTATTTCCGTTCCAAAGCGCCACATGTTTACACCTCCGCACAACTGGTGGTAGTGGCCCAACCATTTGCCAAGTACCCGACAATTTATTACCAAAAACAGACACAAAAAAAAGTCCACGTCTCAGTGGCACACTATTCGACCTTATTACGACAAATGGGCTTGGCGGTCGGCAAGCTTCGAAACTCAATTCCAGAACACAAGTCTCACAAAGTGCCACACAGTGACATTCCAAGTGAGAACTCCAATCTTGTATAAATTGACAGAAAAAAACGTCGATATTGGGCCCCAACAACAACAACAAAAAAACCCCGGGAAAGGGGCCAGGCCAGGCCAGAGCCAGAGTCAGAGTCAGACCACATCGATTTGGGTTACATGACTTTTGGTTATGTAATGCATGTGTGCTCTGGTGCTCGAGAGCATTTTGGGAAGTGTGGCACCTTCGCTCTTCGAAGGTGTATGGATGCATTGCATGACAAAGTCAAGTTGGAGATATGAATCGAGAGTGGAACAGCAGCACAACCAGAAGGATGCAGGTTTTCTGGTGGTGCAGCGTGGTTTCTGTCAGAATCTATGTAAAGTTGGGCGGATCATTGTGAGCCATGGAAGTGTTCCTTCATTTTTTTTTTGAGATTCAAGATAAGCTTGGAGAGGTTTTGTTCTTTTTAGGTCACTTCATGGTGCAATGATATGTGGTGTAAGGTAAGCAGCAACCACTCTGCGTGCTCTGGAGACTGTCCCAAGTGGTGTCACTGAGATAAAATAAATTAGTTTTTTGGGATTTCGATGAATTGCAGTAGTTTTGGGTTAAAATTCTGGAGAATTCCATTTAATTGGACTGGGAGTGTAGTATGGTGTAGAGAAACTTGTTGGAGAAATGAAGGTAATGGTCAACGATGCTGTTCGAGAGCTATTCCAACAAGAAACAGAAAATCAGGACGGAAGTCTTAGAGGATTGCTATGAAATCAACGCTTTTCTCTAGGATTCGATGGGATTATTGTGGTATCGTGAAAGACCAAGTGGTCGCCGTAGCTTAGTGGTGAGTGCGTTGGACTGCTAAGCGAGAAGCCACAGGTTCTAGTCTCAAAACCACCAAACGATTTCTGGCGGCCCCACATCTTCACAGGCATGACAAACCTGCAAGAGTATAATTTGTCATGAAAAAGATTCTCAATCGTTTCTATTCTTCCAAGCGACCGTTGCGCCAATTTTATGTGAGAAAAAGAACGATAAGAATGCGTTTGGAGTCGCCAATAAAACTGTAGGTCCCTTCCATTCAAGTGAGAAGTGCAACACGGACAACATAAGAGAAGCTAGGTCCCGGCTCTCTATAAACACGCTCAATATTTCTGCTCGGATTTTTTTGAAAGACCAAGCATTGCATTGCGTCAGGAAATCGTATTCCTGAAGTCTACCCTTTTCCTGTTTTTTTTTTCAAAGTCTAAGGGCACCTATCAGTGAACCTATCATTGGTCTAAGTGTGCTGGCTTTAGCTGGTAGCCACTTCAATCTAAAGGCACCCAAACCTCGTTGAAACTTTGCTGCCAGCTTTTCTGACTAGTTCATAGACAAGTTCACTGCTAAGTTGTGACCCGAGACCTAAGCCAAGTCTGATACAACTTTGCTTCATAATGCCTTCAGCCTCGTCTGGAAATTCTTGATTGTCAAAACTTATTCGATTCAAAGGCCCCAATCGGGGCGAAATACATTGACCATTTGGTACGCCTTATACTTTAAGAAGTTCGACAAATTATTGGACTACTCAAAGTCTTAGAAGCAAGGTCTTCATTTCTCCTGAGCCTAAGTAGGTGATTAAAGAAATAAGCAAGCCAACTGACTTATCTTTTCTAGGAGTACCTAGTTTTTCTTCTACTTCTTCTTCTTCTTCTACTTCTACAACTTCTTCTTCTGCTTCTTCTTCTTCTCCTCCTAAGTTTCAGAATGAAGCCTATAAGAATCGATCTTTTGTCGAACAGCCCTGTTGACATGACATACAAACAAACTCCTAGGCTTTCCAATCAAATCCGCTGGGAAATTTTCTTTAAATTTATGTCTTAGGACGAACTCTATGGTTCAGGGTGAACCAGAAACTTAACCAATAAGACTCTCCAGTTGGCTCAGTTCTTAGCTTATTGCCACCAGTTGTGCACTTAAGCTTGGTTAACGTCAACTTCTACTTGCATCTGTCACTCTACTGCGTTGTCGCTCCGAGTTCGATTCGAAGACTCTGCGGACCGCAGCGCTCTACATGCCATAGCCACCTACTTAAATGCGCAGCATGCAGTTCTTTGAATACGTTCATGTCGCTGTATAGATCGCCCGTGAAGCTTTTCCTTCAAAGCCTGTCTACAGAAACGGGACCGAACATTTTACGAAGAATGAGTGTTTTGGTTGAAACGGCTTTCGAGTAGGAAAGGCAGTCCTTATTCGTTCGGGATAGGACCTTACTCACCATGTGCCAACTGGGGCCAACAGAAACACTCATTTGCATTAGTTATTCTTCGTTTGATTTATGATGAGATGTCGTAAGGGTAGACAAAGTCCCTTACAACTTCGAAGTTATAGCTGTCCACTATGACGTTCTGTCCAATTCGTCGGTGTTGAATGTCACTTCTTCACAACTAAACCCATTTTGGCCGCTTCTGTCTCAATACTCTCGAACGCATCCACGATAAGTAGCTGAGTTCTCTCAATGATGGAAAACCTGTCGGAGTAGACAGGTTGTTTTACAGACTTTTAGGAAGCTTATGCCTCTGGTTTGTGTGTAAAGGGAGGGTGGATATGGATTTGAATAACTTAGGGTTTTCCCGGATCTTTTCTTAGCTTACATACTGAAAGAGATCAATCAGACTGTGGACACAAAACTTTAAGGTACAGTTGACAGGGTTTCCTTATGAATCGGACAACCAAGGCTTTCATCTGTCTGACAAAATCGAAATGAGCTGGTGTATGATTGCTACCAAGACATCTCCAGCTGTTTTGAATAGCTCTGCACGTTAACTGTCAGGTCCGGGTGTAACCCCGTCCATTAGTTGCGCCGGTTGTAGGCAAAATTGCCTTTCATCTTCGACACTCAGATGGTTGTGGGTGGCATAGTACTTCTTAAGAGATTTCTCTTGAGATTGCAGCTTTCATAAGACGGTTATATCTCCTCACAGTAAATCCTATTTGTTTGCTCGCTTTCGTGAAGCAGCCTACATACTATCAACTTGGTTGTCAACAAGACCGTGTTGGTGTCGAAGTTGGTCGTCTGTAGATAAGTTGACAACTTCCCGTGTTGATGATCAAACGGTTGAAGTAAAAAATCAGCTATTCGTGTTGGCAAATTGGTCCGTACATCGCTTTATATATCCCCTATTCCGTTTAATGCAATCTTAAATCGTCATTTCTTGAGACGTAAGGCTAGGTTAGCCTGCTAAAATGACGATTTGACATTATTTGTCATCTTCTAGAGCTGTGCGGCATACCTACAGGAAAAATTGCGGTCGTTTGAGAAGATGGCCGCACAGCAGTCAATTAACGCAAAGGAAATACCACAGCAGGAGTAGTGCAGTGCCAAGTCACAAAAAGTGCAGATGACAGTTCCCAAAGGATGCTGGGAGAAGAAGAAGAGTTTAAACTATGCTTACGTGTTAATAAATTTTATTTGGGCCGATCCCGGCGGTACTGCAATACCGGGCCAACCCGCGACAGAGGTGGAGCAAGCTCCTAGCACTCCGTCTAATTCCAAAAATCAGTTTAACATTTGTTGTCCCCCGATGGGGGATCTATCAGATGTTAAGCTGATAAGAACAGATACTACACTTTGATCTTAGCCATAAGGCCGAGAAGCGATAACTTTTCTATAAAAATTAACCTTACTTGTGGAATTTTCAACACCAAGTAACTGTGAATTATAAGAATGATTAAAAAAAAAAAATTGATGATTCATGATTTCATGAGACGAGTCGCCTTTGAGAACGCACACACAGAAGAAGCTAGGTATTCAACAACTAAACGTAAATTCGTCAGCAGAGGGATGTTTTCTTTCCATTATTTTGGTTGATGGTCCCAATCCTGAGCAAACTGTGAATGCAAGTGGAGACAGGTAAATATAGTCGCGAACGCGAGTGATGACATGGTGATTCTTGAAGCGGGAATGTTTCCCTCAGTGTTAAGTGAAATGGTGAAGCTATGGAGGGTGCACTGAATGACTGAAAGGTGTGAACTTCGTCATGGAACTGCGCGAAGATAGACTGAGACTGGCAATTTAGTTAGTGTTTTCCAAGTGGAACCGCTATCAATCCTTCAAGCCTGACCTCAATTACGTACGATCCAAAAATACAAATATTTGTTGAGAACCAAGGAATAGTCCCTTGCAACTTCTCATGTAAGCCTTTTCTGGGTTCCTGGAAACAGTGGGTCCTGAACCCTCATTGGTTTTATCCGTATCTTCGATTAGGACTTCCATCGATAATTGGGTTTCCAGCAAGCACAACTGTAGATGGTACGACTCTCCAGGATGCAGGCAGACTAAGCAAAATCTGTAAGAAGTCCGCTGTAGGTTTGAGGTGGCTGTGTCATGTAGAGCGAATGGACACCAATGCTCTTCGAATCCGCCCTCGAGGGACAGAGCAGTAGAGGAAGACCGCGACTCAGGTGGCGGATGCAAGTTGAAGGGGATCTGAACCAACTTAGCGTGCGAAACTGGAGGCAGCTAGCTAAAGATCGAGCTGGCTGGAGACGCTTGTTGTCGATTTACTTGAGCTGATGTGATCAGTGCTGGTAACCTAAGCTCACTAAGACTGGGCCTCTTACACAACTTTCCTAGAAAAACGATCCGAAAGCACAGTAAAAGGGTTGTACAATAGATTTGGATCTATTTTTGTGTCTCGAGTGCTTCAAAGTAGGGTGTTCCAACACCTCGGACCTCCGGCTACCAAAGCTGACAGTCTTATTGCCCAGCTCTATTCAAAACTTAGCGAGATGGATAAATACGAGAAATACACCAAGAGTTCATCAGTCTTTTCGACATATTGTATTGGAATTGGTCCTCTTGGGTAACATTTAGGTTTGTAAAGGTAGATAGATTCAGCTGCAGGCTTTGAAAAATAAAAGGAACTAGCTTTACTTTTGGTGTTCTGCAACTAATAGAAAACGACCTTAAGCTGGTTCGAGTTAGGACTCCATTAGACTTTAGCTCCATCTATGTGGAAAATTTCTAAGGAAACCTTTTGAAAGTCTTAGATAATTTCATGTGCTCTAGGACTGTGACACCTATAAGATCTTTTGTGCCAAAGTCGAAGATACATCCAGTCAAACGTTTCTTATGTCTCCAGGTGCCAGAATAACCTTGGAAAAAAAGCGCATTTTCTTGCAGCAGAGAGCCACACACTCAGACAAAGTCGATATTCAGTTTCTTGCTTTTACAGGCCAACGACCCTTGGTGAGTCTGGACCCTGAATCAATGCCACTTTCCGTCCTTCACGGTCCCATCCACGCTACTTCCAATTCACTAGAACAAGATCTCTGAACCGGAGGTTCGGTCTCCCCTTTCTTCGTGAACCTGGTGGTTGGAATTCGAAGACCCTCTTAGCTGAAGCCTTCAAGGCGGCTGTATCCCGAAGGGATACCCGGTATCAAGCGATTTGTGTTTAAGGATGTTCTTTGTGGTTTTCCTTACGGATTGGATGAACCTCTTAACCCATCTAAGACATTAAGTGCTGTCAAATCGTAATTTTTCTTTCAAACTCTTCAACAACTCCTTCGTGTCACCCTGTAAATATTTTTGTTGGTATTTTCTTTAAAATTATTATCCAATCAAACTTCCACAGAAACTTTTTTCTATAACTACACTCGTTCCCGGTCTGCTTTGCCATAGCTTCTCCTGCTCAAGGAAATCGATGTCGCTAACCTCCGTACGCCACCCTCTCCCTTAAAAGCTTCACACTCTCGCAAACACGTAAAAAAAAAAAAGGTCATAACATGGGGACTACATGAAAACTTCTTAATCGTCGTCAACCGTTACCCATGTGTACGTGTCTTTGTGTGTGTTTTAGGTCAGTGCCTGACATTGACCCATTTTCCTACCATTTCCTCGTCGCAATCAGTTTCAATCGTCGTCGTCCGTGTGACTATGCCAGGGATTCGTCGCCTCTAAAAGCACAATCGCAACTAATTTCCACCACACAAATGGCTCACAAACCAAACGGTAAATTATATTAATGCGAACGAATATTTATTTATTTTTGTCTCGTTTTTGTTGAACAAATTAAGGACGAGGAACTACCCCTGTATGTGGTGACCATGAGGCGAGTCCAACCAAAATGGTCATGCAAAAGGGAACAGAACAATCTTCTTCGGCTTTTGTTGTGTGCGTGTGTGTGGTGGAGTGGAAGCTTATCACTTCTGCTTCTCTAAATGGAAACATAATAAATCGCTAGGATTTGTGTGTGACGTCATAATGGTGCGGATTAATTCAGGGGCGGCCATTCCGGATATCGATTAAAGATTTATCGTGTATATTTGTGTGTGTGTGTGTTTTTTTTGCAGTGGCAGCGTTTCTTGATTTGATCACGTAGTAGACATTGAGGGACCATTTGGTAAATATTGATAATTTCGCAGTAATTTGCGGGGAAAATCAAGGGACAGGGAGGAGAGATAACTGGATGAGAGGACGAAATCGATTAATCCCGAATGACTTAATGGGTAAAGGAGGAAATCTATGTGTGTATCCATTTGTTGGATGGGGTAGGTAAGTAATTTCTTTGAGTTTGACTGAGTTAATTTGTAGTCTTTTTGGAGATCGTATAGAGAGTTGGACATGTGGAGGAGGAGAAGGACGAAATGGAGCTATGTTGGATGAATGAAAAAAATTAACTTCCAATGATTTGAAGAAGGATTGTGTATAAAATTGTGTGTCCCTTCTTATGATTTCTGCAGAAACTGTAGTGAAAAGGTGGTGCGCTAGAGTCCGGGGTGGACCTTGCGATGACTAACCTGCTTTTTTGCTCCTGACCTACCCTATCAAGGCTAAGGAGGCAATCGCTTGGAGAGTATTTCTATGAAGACCTCAGCGAAAGAGCTGAGCTGAGCTGAGCTGAGATTTGTCTGTGGATCTAAATTTGTCTGTGGAACAAACACATACTGTGGTAGGTACAGGCAGAGTTCAGCATTGATATGGCCATCATGCAAGGTTTCTGGTGCTGGTAATCCGGTACTCTACGTGGTATTACAATGGACCTTCATTTTGGTCTAAGTGGGCTCATGCTTAAGCTGGGGCAGCTACCTAACCTAAAGAAAATCGTTCACAACAGGAAAGAGCTCATGAAGGACATGCTTATAAAATTCAGTTGAGCCGTTGGATAAGGTTAAATTGTCTGGATAGGTGTCCCGAGGGAGTATAGAATTTCTTTGAAGGAGACTTCTACCCTAGAACCATTTAGAGTTATTGTTGGCTTGGGTCACTGTTTCATCAAAGTGATAGTAACCTAGAAGTGGCAGAGGAGGTGATCTATAGCTTCCTCTTTTTCCTCATCCCTACAGCTTCTGCAAAAGTCATTGAAGAGAGCCTTCAGTTTCCTGGCGTGTTTTCTTATAAGGCAGTGGCCAGTGTTTTTGTTTTTTGCTATGGGAATGCTTCATTTACCGTCAGAGGTGACCAAGTTCCCCCAGTGAGTCGGACTCTTACTAACTGAACCCTCTCTCATTTAAGGCGAAACACCGACGGAACTGCTTCTTACATTTCTTCAGGGTGGTGCCCTTTTCCTATCCTCTACTCTTCTCTGGTTTTGACGGATTTATGGGCTGTTCTCTTCTCTTTACCTTCAGCACTTCCCCGATGTAGGAGCACACTCTGTCCCAGTTTGTCTCACTTCTTTTCTATTCCGTGTCTCTCCGTAAGCCATCTGGTGCATTGAAAGAATCTGTGTTTGGCGTTGTCCAGAGTCGAGTTGTCATACTGAAATGTTTGTTGAAACCACCGTGGCCGGTAAGGCAAGGTACTTCGCCCCGTCCAATCTGCGATGTTTTCGATGAGTCTTGCGGCGGTCCATGTAACCCTGGTTTCTCTACTCCAGTATCGTGATCTTCTTGGCTTCTACTTTCCTCTCGTACATATATTTTCTCTCGGCTGCTGAGATGTCAATAGGTGTTACTCCCACGTGTACGAGAATGGTTCATTCCAAGACGATTCGATAGGAACTCACCACCCGAAGAGCTCCGCTTCGCTGTACTGCTGCCATTTGGGGGGCTTCCAGCATAACTTCCTGTCATTAGAGGGAGTTAGTCTTGTGCCATTGAGTTTTGAAGGGGTAGTTGCAGGGATTTTAAAGCGGCATTAGTTCAGGCTCAGACCCTCCAAGGGTCACTGGCCTGATAAGTATGTAAGTAAGGTTTCAGGGATTTTATATTTCCTTGAGAAGAGACCTAGCTCTGCTTTGTATGGGTTTACTTTGAGCTCAGATTTATCGGTCCATCTAGTAAGAACAGAAATGGCATTGCTCGTCAGTTTGTTGAGTACTTGAGGGTGCATTCCTGACACAGCAATCGCAACGTCATTCGGGCATGCCAGCACAGTGTAGCCATTTATTTCCAGGTTCTAGAGGAAAGATGAAAGGACGCCCCCTAGAGAAGTCCCTCTTCTGACAGATCTTTGAACAGTGGTGTCATCCATCTTAGCATTGACGACTCTTTCACAGAGAAGTTGTGTAATCACTTACTCCAAGGCGTGTCAGTTTCCCAGTGATTGCATTCAGTGTAACGTTGTTGAAGGTTAGGTTAGGTTGAAGGGATGGCTGCACCTTATGTATGCTTCGTTCGGAACTTTAAAGATCCGGTGTCGAATACCTGAAATAATGGAACACGGATAATTATTGTTGATTGACCTCCCTGATGTGACCCGAGTTCCGAAGGACTTTTAGGATGGTTTTCGGTGGCTTGTTTGACAAGGGCTGACTTTCTAATCCCAATAAAGCTTGGGCATTCACATAGGAGGTGGAATGTGTCATCCTCGCCACATCCTCTGTAGAGGTCCGTTGTACTCAAATGCATTCTCTTTAGGTGGGCTGCCAGCAGGTTGTTACCTGTTACGATGCCTATAAGAGGTGGTAGGTGACTTCTTGGTGACAATTTGGCGAGCTTATCCGCAATCTCATGCCCTAATGTCGCGGCACCCAAAAGAGTGTAACGTTATCGTTAGCACTAAGGAACTTGAGCTCGTCGTGGCAATTTTCGATCTGATTATCGTGAATATGATGGCTTTGATGGCTGCTTGGTTATGTAGACGTCGATGTAGCTTCTTGGGAGTGTCTGCTGGGATAGTTTTCGTAAGGCTTCGGCAATTACTAGAACTTCCGCTTCGAACACGCTGCTGTGATTCAGAAGTCTTATCGATCGTGCGATGCCTGGTTATGATGCCTAGATTCCAGAGCCTATACCCATTTTTATTCCGTAACCTATCTGTTAGAATAGTTGGGGATGTCTCCTCTCTGATTTCGAGGTTTAGACTGAGTTTAGGGATTGATGTTAAGTAGTCAGTTTTGGCTTCAATGGTCGCTTGGTGAAAGCTTCCTCGATTTCAAAGGCAGCTAAGCTACGATGTATTGTTTGTTTTCAATGGACCAAGTCGATTTATCTTTATTATAAGCGTGCTGTACGTTTGAGATCAGATTAGGTTAGGTTAGGTACGTGGGCAAAGAAGAGTTTCTCTGTAACTACTTACTGCGTCTGTGATACAAACCATCTCGTGGATTTAATAAAGTTGTTTAGGTCGTTCACCGGTTTGCCAGATAGTTCCTAGAGATCCCGGAAGAAGTGTCCCCCGAGGAAATTGTATCTTTGATGTTAAAGGCTGGGGCAGTGACAGAGGAAGTGGGTTGAATCCTCATGGACTTCTTCGTCTCTGCAACCTCTAAGTAGGTCTTCTTCCGTAACATGGAGCTTCCTCATATGGTACCGCATAACTTCATTGTGATGACATAAGTGTCTAGTGAGGACCATCTGTTGTTTGCCTCTCTTAGAACTTGTTAGATGGGGGGAGAACAGTCGCTCCACCAAATCATTCTAAGCGTCAGTTGGATTCTGAAGAACCAGTCTTCATCTTGAAGGCTCACTTTCAACTGGAGTGCTTTACTCAACGCCCACCTACACTCTTCTAAGCGCCATTTCCCGCTCATGTACGTAATTACGTGAAATGGTTCAATAAAATTCCACTACCCATGTTCTCCTACGAACATCCCTAACAATTTGTGTGTCCAATTAAAGTATTCTTTTACGACTTCCTCCAAAACAGCAGCCTGACAGACAGACCTCCATCGTAGTTGGACTATACATTCCGTTCTATCTCACATCGATACATTGGCCGGCCTGTTAAAAAGTCATAAAAAGTGAAATTCAGATAAAACATCTCTCGTGGTTCTTCCCCTTTGTCATGGATCATAAACGCTTCACCCATTCCAGTGACGGTCACTTGATAGGGGGACGGGACGAAACTTAAAACGTTCGTCGGGGAGGCGTCCATGAATCATCACAACACTGTTCGAACGCCACAGGTGGCGTTGGGGTATCTCTCTCCACTCTCCACTCTTTATTACACCACACAGCGCCTATGATATCCATTAATTAAACAAATTGCTATAATTGCCTTTGCTGGGCTCAATTGACAAGGATGGCCCGCTCGTGGACTGACGTTCGACACCTGGCGGCTCTGTGTGTGTGGCTATAAATCATGAGGCGACTTGATCCCGCGTGACATTGTAATTGCACGTTTAGAATAATTTCACGCCTAAATGTGAATTCCAATCTCCAATCGCTTCCTGGAACTTGTTCGCTTTGACATTTTAGTGTACGGAGTAGTGGTCGTTGCCATTCTGGGGAACAATGTCATCCGATGACACTCGTTTGTACACTTGAACTTGACTGGAAATGGAATTTTATCTCGAAACAATGTAGAATTAGCTAATTAACTCGCGACGGATGGATGGGGTGAGGGGAATATTGTTCCGCGATTGGGGTACCATTTACGATACTGACACGCAAAGCAGTTTAACTTCGGGACACATTTTTGGAAAACGGAAGATGTGAAGGTAAAACGGAAGGCAGTGATTGCTTACGAAAGGGGAATTGGTGCCCATTTTACTGCAGCCAATTAATTCAAAGGTAATCCGTTGAGAAACCGTTGAAAGGTCGTTACCGTAGCGTGACTAGGAAACAGTCGGAGTTTGGAGTTAACAACTTTAGTTGGAAATTATTTGCAAAAAAATTTGTTGCGGTGATGACCTATTAACCGAGATATACTCTTGGAAATTGACTCGGGGGGGAGTTTTTAGAGCAGAGAATGGATAGTTTCATTCTACATTAGTTGAAACTTGAAACTTGAAAGAGGGCAACTCAGGAACCCTCTTACTGAGTAGGTTGGACACCAGATTTCACCTACTTTTGGAGGGAAGTGCCACTGCGAGTGGGTCCCATTTTCAGATGATTTTTCCGTCTTTAGTGGAGAATCGCTTCGGTGTCCCCTTCATGGTCGAACCTTTGAAGCCTCTTGAAGGCATTTTCAAGATAGGTGTGACCCGCACAGACCTATATTAGGCCGATAGAACGCTGGTCACCAATTTGAAGACTTTCCTGGTGAAAGGCACTGAACAACTCTGTAGATCACCAACGAATCGTTTGATATGTTTGCATTCTGAGAGAGAGGTCTAGTGTAGATGGAATTCCTTAAAGAAATTCCTAACATAACCTGTTGAAGCTGTTTTCTTAATTCCTATTGCAACCATGAATCAAGACTCAACCTTCTGACCGAATTCGGTAAAGACTTGCAGTCTGAAGCTATTTGAAGGTGATTAGGTCGAACTATGATTTTCCTCACCACGTATGGTATGTGTTCAGGAGGGTTGTTCAAAGACCTTGGCCTCTGCGATTTCTCGTCAGAATCACACTGTGGCTTCTCTTATGTTTTTTCAGATGAGTTGTTTCACTCCAGGAGATTGCAGGAAGTTTAGGCACTTCTCTGGGTGAATGGCAGCAAGATGTTCCAACTTCGTCGGAAAGAATTCACTTTCTTAGTTGAAAGAGGGGGAGTCTACAGCTTGAATCTCATTCGAGGTAGATGTTAGTTCAGGTCTCCATACCCTGACTTGAACGTTAACTTTCAGTTGGGATCATTAATTCCGACAATGGATGAGCCGGAGTCAACTGAGAAGAACTCACCAATGCCTGATCAATTAAACTTCTCCAAATACAAACTTTAGCGATGGCTAAAGCCTCAAGAGAACTGTCCTCATCGATAGCCAAGACGTCATCAAAGCCATTTCATAAAGAATCGCCGAGATGGGCTCCTAAGCTCAAAGCACAAAGTCTCACTTTTGTGTCCCGCGGCATAAGTGGGGTGAAAGCCCTAGTGTCGAACCCTATTACTTACTTACTTAAGGTGGCGCTACAATACGGTGTGGACCTGGACCTCAATTAAAAAGTGTCTCCAGGCAGCAATGCCTCTAGTTTGGCACCCTAAGTTGGTTGAGGTGCAAGGGTCCCTTTTCTTTTGTGAGGACTACCTGAGTTGCGATCTTCCTCTACTGCACTGTCTCTCGGTGGTGTATTCGAAGATTTTTCAGGATGTCCAGCCCCACCTAGTCATTGGACCTTTGGTCGACCCCAATAGAGACGTTCAATGCAAATGCTAATGAACTGGCAAAAGTAGGGCCGAAAAACGGTCGATCTGACTCTATAGATGTACTAAACCTAGGTTTACAAGACTTGTGGAAACTTGTCAATGAGAGGTGAAACACACTCCTATCGTGTCGTAAAGGGTGGCGATGGTGCAGTAGACGCTTGTAACCCGATCTGTGCAGGTTCGAGCCCGGTCGAGGAACAGCAACAGTCACCGAAAATAAAAATGGAAACGAACGAAATCTGAGTTTCTCAAACAACTGCACCAAAAACGGGTTTCTGCCTAGGAGTACAATGGACCGAAACGAGTTTGAGTGCTCCTAGGATTTGGAAGAAAAAACGTCGTAAAGAACATGTAGCCTCTTCACACTCCACAGTCCGCATCTTAACGAGCCACAACCTATTGGCGGCCCTTATAAAAAGAATCCGACAACGAAGAGAACACGACGCATTTCTTCTGCCACTGCTCAAGCCTCAGCAGCACCAGGGAAACAGCACTAGGTGCATATTTTAGCGACAAGAGCCCTTCCCCTAGGCTCTCACATGTCTCCGAATTGCCAGCACGTAAAGGAAAGACCTCGACTAAAGTGGAACATAAGGAAAAGTGTCTTCGGTTCGAATTTGTTCGAATGTTTTCTCTTACCCTAACCCTACTTTTGCTTTCGAACGCCTGTCAAATCCAATATATTTCCAGAGTCCTCTCGTAAATACTGAAATCTCTTGCGGATAAATCAAGCTCCTTCCTGTTCGAAACACACACATGCCCAACCAAAGGATTATGACTGCGTCAAGCAAATATTTTACAAATGAAACAACAAAATTAAAAGATGTGCCCAGCACTTGCTTTCGTTTAATGTTTAAAACACATTTAAGAATCGGAAGAACCCCCTTATCATTGTTAAAAGCAACATATTTCCGATCTTACACGAGGCTAGGTTTCATGCGAACTGTTTTGCAAGAAGCAGAGTGCCAGCAATGGTTGCGTCCGGTTCATGTTATTCAACAACAACAATCTAAAAATCGTCAGATAAAAACAAAACAAATTAACTTATATCATTTTGAGGTTACTCACATGGACCGCAGCAACAAGAGCCGCAGGGACCACAAGGTGGATCGGAGCATACTACAAAACGATAGCCGTGAGAAAAAAAGACAAGGCCAGGCATCTTCTAAAGGTTTTCTAAAAATAAAAACAAAAAACCGTTGTTAGTCGTCTGTTCGGATGGTGGAGGACTTTTGAAAAAATTTACCAAGTTTTTTCAAAAATTAAAATTATTTTTTCCAAAATTGGAATGCTCTCACGAAGCCGATTCGAATTTTATGAGCCTGAAAAATCGAAACGAATTTAAACTATTTTTCTTTGAAATCGGATCGATTGCTGTGTTTTGTGTTACACTCTCAAGGCACAGTGTTTTTTTGTTTACTGTTAGGACAGTAAATAGGACAGGGAGAATATTCCAGATTGTTCTTATCGAGATCCACAATGAAACTAGATTTTCTTTGTTTTGGTATCAGGATTAGCAGCTTGTCTGGATGTGTTAAGCCAGGCTTCTCTGGATTTTTGCAAGCACGTCTTATGAAAAGTGATTTGCTTACCCCACAGAAGGGTTCGGGTCCTCATAACGTGGTTCATACAGCCTTATTCCATTAGTCGAGTCACTTCTTTCGAAGCAAAAAATGAGCAGCGTTGAAGCATTTTATAGTTCCGATGAAGATGATTTTGAATCCTTGCGCAGATGGATTCGAGGCAAATCAAATCCACTGGAATGGCCTACAATGGTATAAGTCCAATTTGAAAAACTGACTTTCCAGCAGTATTCCCGGCTTTCAAAGGAAACCTTTATATTCGTACTACAAAATGTAAAAAGCAAAATGCCAAAGAACCTTTTCTGGCAAGTTGGTCTGCATTTTCATTGCCTTCAATGCCTCTGTGTCCTGATACCCATCAGAGCTTGACTTTATTCCGCTTTGAGAGGTCTTGGAGAGTATTGAAGCAGCCTGAAATGGCCTTTGAGTTACAATAATGGGAACTGAGTCCTTTAAGCGCTGCTTGACTATAGGTGAATATATTGATGGTTACCTCCTCTATACCGCAGTCGAGACTACTGTTGGCGCAGGTATCAATGGCATGTTGTTCTGCCTGAAAGACACTAGGGCACATTCCAAGTGCCGTTGAGACTTTGTGACTAGGGCCATAGATGCCGGCACCAACTCCGGAGTCCATCTTTCATCTATTTGTATACCACACTTGTCTTTTTATGTTAATCAACGGATCGCCAGTTACGGTTCGGGATCTCAATCTCGAACTTCCTGTCAAAACAGAGTAATTTGGGCATAAAGTCGGATACCTTGCTGATCATTTCAAGGTCGAGAAAGTCGGAGAGGATAGCCATGTGACCCATTGGTCTGGGTGGATTGGAGATTAACTGCACTGCGTACTGCCACTTTCTTAACAAAGATGTGCAATGGAGTAAGTTCAATAAGTGCCTTAAGGGCTGCCGTAGGGCAGGTTCACATAGCCCCGATGATACGAAGTCGTTGTAACTTTATGATGGTGGATTTTTCCTTGACTTTGGTCGACCAAACTACGGAGGCGTAGGTGAGGATAGGTCTTACTACAATGGTGTGTTCTAATAAAGGGGTTTTCAATAGGGACATAACAATTTCGTATTTTTATACAAACGCATCCTTAAACTATTTTTATGATCTGTCAATGTCAAAACGTCGTTTAAGGTTTACATTTTTATCATGGTAAAGTTCATGGACGACCAACGTTCAGAAATTACTAAAAACTACCACCGAAAGCCTGGGTCGGTCGTCGCAATTTTAAGAATGCTTACTCGACTTTTTAGTCATAATAATCGTCTCACCAGGCAGCCTGTGCGTGCTATAGTGGATAAATTCGAGTCAAAATATTCATAATTGAATGTTCCTGCGCCAGTGGGACAACGCACCAGTCGAAGTACCTAAAATATCGCAGCCTAAAATGCTTCAGTTCAAAATGAACCAACAAAATCGATTCCAACAGGAATAGGCAATCTCTCAGTCAACATTGTGGCGAATTCTGCATAAAGATCTTGGCCTTCAGCCTTACAAGATAGAATTGAATTCAAGAACTGAAGCCTTCATGATTTGAAGCGCCGTCTTTTTCTTCTTCATCTTCAGCGATGAAGCCCGCTTTTGGTTTAATGGCTTTGTCAACAAGAAAATGATGCGTTATTGGACAGCAACAAACCCACATGTGCTTCAAGAGATCCCATTCCATCCATGCCGGAGATGTGATTGGACCGTTTTTTTTAGTCAATGGAGTTCGTACCTATCGTGCTATGTTGGAAGACTATTTTTGGTCAAAATAGGATAGACTTTACATCAGTGATGTGTGGTTCCAACAAGATGGTGCTACATGCCACACAGCTGGTCAAACAATTGAAGAGGAAGTACGGTCATCGTGTAATTTCGAGAATCGGTCCGGTCGAATGGCCATCTCGCTCATGCGATTTATTTCTTTTTAATGGGTAACGTTAAGTCATTGATTTATACCAACAAGTTAGCAACGTAAGAGGAGCTCAGGAACAATATCGAATGCGAGATTGCCAACGTTCCGTCCGATATATGTGGAAAAGTGATGGAAAATTGGCTCCAAAGAATCGATCGCTGCAAACGTACTTACAGTGGTTCAATGAACGAGATCGAACTTCAGATTGAAATTTAACATGTGTACTATATCTGGAATAAATTTCAGCCCGATATCTCAACTATTCTTTGTTCAATTTAAATACAAAAATGTGATGTCCTTATTGAAAGGGCACACTTTATTCAAAGTATTTCATATACCCACACCAATATGAGTCTAGACTACTGGAGTTCCATACGAAGAAGTCGTGGCATGAGCCTAGATGCTTGCAATCAACGTAGTTTACCTACATTTTATGGTCACATACCTGACCGAGTGTTGGCCCTATAAGTGCTAGAGACTTAGCATTATGAACTGCGTCATGAGGACAAGAACCCTTCTGTGGGGTAAGCAAATCGCTGCCTACAAAAATCCAGACACCCGGACAAGCTAGCATCAAGTTCCATTGCGAATCTTGCAACAGATTCATGCTGTAGACCTTATCTTCAAAGTGAAAAACACTGTGCCTTGAGAGTGAAGAAACACTCTAGCAGAATACATCACAGCAACCGATCCTATTTTTTAGAAAAATAGTTTCGATTCGTTTCGATTTTTTAAGCTCAGAAAATTCTAATCGGCTTCGAGAGAGCATTCCAATTTAGGAAATAAAAATTTCAATTTTCGAAAAAACTTGTAAATTTTTTCAAAAATCCTTCCCCATCCGAACAGACGACTAACAACGATTTTTTGTTTTTTTATTTTTTTAGAAATTCTTTAGAAGATGTGTGGCCCTTGCTATTCTTATTGCGGCTATCCTTGTGGATCTTGCTGCTCACCATGCTATGGTTGCGGACCATGTGGACCATGTGGACCATGCGGACCCTGTGGTCCCTGCGGCTCGTATTGCTGCGGTCGATGTGAGTAACCTCAAATGCTGTTAATTAAATTGTTTTGTTTTTATCTGGAGATTATTTTTATTAGATTGCTGCTAGCCCACATAAAACGGACTCCACCATACCGGCATTCTGCTGCTTGCAAAGTAAACTTCAATGAAAGACCGGAAAGTTGTTTAACATGCTTTTAGCGGTGGTAAGGTGATAATTCCAAATGAAAATGTGTTTTCAACATTAAACGAAAGCAAGTGCTGGACACATCTTCTAAATTTGTTGTTTCATTTCTAAATTATTTGTTCGTCGTAGTCGTCATATCCTTTGGTTGGGGGATATGTGTGTGTTTGGATCAGGAAGGATCTTGAAATTTTAGTATCAACGAGGCAAAACAGAGGAAAAAGCAAGCAGGCGTTCGAAAGCAAAAGTAGGGTTAGGCAAGAGAAAATATTCGAACAAATTGGAGCAAATTCGAAACGAAGACATTTCCCCCCCTCCAATGCGTTCCACTTCAGTCGAGATCTTTCATTTACGTGCTGGAAATTCGGAGACATATGTGAGGGCCCACCGTGACACCTTTTTACAAGTTTAGATTTCCGCATTGTGGATGAGACGACGGCTTTGATGGAGACTTGGCTATCGATTTCGAGTACTACCCATATTTGTGACGCTGCGTGTGGTGTCATTCATTGTGCGTTGATTTAAGGGATGAAAGCCAAAAATGGACAACCGAGATGGCGATGGATTTGATTTCGGCAACAGACGAGTGGGAAAAGCAGTTGGACTGTCTGCCGAGCGCATTCAACTTGGCGATCATTTTCCGATGCTGCTGGGTCCAAATTGTGCCCTTCTTCGAGCTGAGAGGACCAGACATATACAAAGAAGGCGGAGAATTGTCTCCTCTTCGTCCGTGTAGCTTCTGTAGAAGTCGTTGTAAAGGAGGCCCTGCCTATTGGCGCTTATGATCTTATGGCTAAGGTGTTTAGGATCAGTCTTTTCTGTCCAATGAGACAGAAGCCAAATCTGCTTGGTGATAGGGCAAGTGTTTTACCCTCTGTCCATCTGTGACTGGCGATGTTGATTGCGTTTCTTTTAAGTAGCAATTCGCAGGTGATGAGAGGAATGCTTAAATGACCCCTCTCCGCCCTCTGGCGGGTTCATCAGCCATGTAGTTGCCTGGAATGTCCCTTTGTCCCGGCACCCATATAAAGTGAATTTTGAAGCGGCAATTTAAGGCTGTTCCTGAGTTTAAGGTGACAGATTTAAGGGATTTGATCGCGGCCTGACTGTCAGTAGTGACATCAGCTACGATAAGGGTTCCTTAATTGCCATTATCTCGACTTGGAAGACACTGTAATGGTCAGGCAAATGGGAAGAGATGTACGCCCACTCCCGATTCTGTTAAAGAGTCATCCGTGTAGAAGCAGACGGAGCCCCTTTGTTGTAGCTCAAAATTATTCTTCCAGTCAAGTCTGGAAGGGATAGTGGCAACGAAGTTTTTATCGAATAGGAGTCGTTGAAGCGTGTAATCGGTGTTTTGCGGAAGGAATTCTATATCGTTCAGAATGATGGAGTGACCAACCCGCAGCTTGAATGCGTATGGCTGCGCTGGCTGCCACTTGTAAATGATGGAACAGATCTCGAGCTGCCCGCCGTTTGGGTGGTTCTGAGTGTCGCACTGATATAGGCCGATCTTTCCGCTTTGCCCAGATGGTTACGATTGATGCAGGGCTTTCCACCAGACAATCAAGCCGTGTGTCAAATGCTTTAAAACTGTAAAAATAGACTCTTGCCTTGAGGAACAGTACTGCGCTTGTTCTGCATTTTTAAATGTGGCCAAAGCCAGTGAGTTATATGTGGTTATAGGCTCCATCTACTTCCTATTGCTTTCTTGCAGCAGTGCAGAGCTGTGGTGGCTTTCTTTACTCGCTCGAGGATGTTTGGCTTCCAACTGTGCCCTAGAATAAGGCCCAGATATTTGGCTTTGTCTGAAAGTACAAGGGTTGTACCGCACAGTTCAGGAGGGTCGAACGGGAAATTTTATATTTCCTAGTGAAGAGGACTAATGCAGAAAGTTTGTTTCTCCCAGCTTTGGCTCATAAATATTATCATTTCTGGCAGATAAATCAAGGCCCTTCCTGTTCGAAAGGACATTTTCCTAACCAAAAATAAATAATTTAAAAATGAAACAACAAATTTAGAAGATGTGTCCAGCGCATGCTTTGGTTTAATGTTTATAAAACACATTTTCATTCGGAATTACCAACCTTACCATCGCATGTTAAACATCTTTCTGATACGCAAAGCTTGGTTTCATTGCAAACTGCTTTGCAAGGAGCAGAGTACCGGCATGGTGAAATCCGTTTAATGCAGGCTAGCAATCTAATAATCTCCAGTTAAAAACAAAACTGTTCAACTTACATCATTTGAGTTTACTCACATGGATAGTAGCAATATGGACCACAAGGTCCACATGATCCACCTGGTCCACAAGGTGGTCCACAACAAGGTCCGCAAGGTCCACAAGGTCCACAAGGTCCGCAAGGTCCACAACAGGGTCCACAAGGTCCGCAAGGTCCACAAGGTGGTCCGTAACATGATGGTCCGCAGCAGGGTCCACAAGGGCCGCAACAAGGAGAGCAAGGCCCGCACATCTTCTAAAGATTTTCTAAAAATAAAAACAAAAAACCGTTGTAAGTCTGTTCGGATGGCGGGTGACTTTTGAACAATTTACCAAATTTATTCGAAAATTAGAATTATTTTTTCCAAAATTGGAATGCTCTCACGAAGCCGATTCGAATTTTCTGAGCCTGAAAAATCGAAACGAATTTGAATTAATTTTCTATGAAATATTATCGATTGCTGTTGTTACAGGGCGTTAGGGTGTTTCTTCACTCTAAAGACGGAGTCTACAGCTTGAAGCTGTTGAATTGGCTTAGGTCACTGTTGTCATTGAAATCTTCTTCTGCTGTGGGAGAGCGCTGGACAATGTCAGAGGAGATGAGTTGAACTTTCCTCCTGCTCCTCATCCCTACAGCTTCTGCAAAAGTCATTGAAGTTAGCCACTAATTTCCAGGCGTGCTGTCCGAGTAGGCAGTGGTCTGTGATGACACAAGTAATGGTGCGAATTTGTATTCTGTTGGGGGTGATGATATCTCTTATGGTCGTCAATTCAGGCCATATAAGTCTGGTGGAGTGACACTTATGGCCACTTTTCCACTGTTCTGTAAGGAATACCCAAACCTTTGGCATGAGAAGGCATCTTTAGGGTTGTACTAGATCCGGCAAGTTTGTCGGCTTTGCAGTTATCAGGGATGTCACTATGTCCAGGCATCTAACAAAGTTGAATATTGAACTGCTCAATCATCTCGCTAAGAAACGCTAGGCAATCGAGGACCGTCAAAGACTTGTTAGTGACATTTGATAGGGACTTCAAAGCTGCTTGGCTCTCGCTGAAGATATAGATATAATGTTCCACTTCAGCCATGATAAAGCTTCCTTTATCGCCATGATTTCCGCTTGGAGTCCAGAGGTGTGAGATTCAAGATTGTCTCTAGCTCATGGACTGAGGGTTGATCTTAGAGCCCTTCAGTGATGAAGAGACAAGCCGTTCTTTCTTTAATCGAGTGCAGTCTAAAGCTCCATAAAGAAGTATGGGTCTGACTATGGACGTATGAAGCCAATAGGTAGCTTTGGGCGTGTAACCCGGCTTTCGACCAGTGGTTCTCTTACAAGTGGCAAGGGCTACCAACGATTTTTTTTCTCGGTCTGTGATACTGGGTTTCCAGCATAACTCCCAATCGAAAATTACTCCAAGGAATTTGGCCTAATTGGAGAAAGTTAGCCTTGGGCCGTTGAGTTTTGTCAACGCATAACATAGAGAACGGATTATATGTGTCGAGTCAATGAAACTCTGATTGGATGGAGCTAGAGTTAAATATGGATCTAACCTGGTAAGCCTATTTAAACAGGCGTCTAGTTGATTGATTGATACAGCGCCATCTACATCAACAATAATCGCATCCATTTAACTTATAATTTCACCCTAAGAACCGCTCTAGACAAACACCCAGAAATACACAAAAATGTTGCTAATACCCATAGCTCTGCTTCTTTTACCTTAAATACGGTCCAGGGCACCAAGTCATGCTCTTACAATAGTGGTCCAAAGAGGACTTAGAAAAGTCACTAGGCTGTGTTCTGGATGTTTATCAAGAGAGCGGTTTGAAGCTCTCAAGTATCGCTGAATGCCCTTTCAAACGCAAGAAAGCCACACACGATCCTGGATGGTTCACCTTCCAACTAACCTTGGAATTTAGAATTTTCTTAACCAATCTTGCTGCCGTTAAAAAATTACAGCTCAACCCCTATGATATTTTGAAGTTTTACAGAGAAAAGCGTGATTCTCCGAGAAGAAATATTGACATACACATCGATAGCCAGGTCGCCATCAAAGCCGTCTTATCCATAATAATAAAATCAAAACTTGTAAAAAGGTGCCACGAGGGGCCCTCAGATATGTCTTCGAATTGCCAGCACGTCAATAAAAGATCTTGACTCAAGTGGAACGCATTTGAGGCGAAAGTGCCTTCGGTTCGAATTTGTTTGAATCTTTTCCCTTGCTTTACCCTTCTTTTGCTTTCGAACGCCTGTGGTTTGTCTCGTGAATACTAAAATTTCGAGGTCCTTCCTGATCCAAACACACACATCCCTCAACCAAAGGATATGACTGCGACAAAAAATTAATTTAAAAATGAAACAACAAATTAAGAGATGTGCCCAGCGCTGGCTTTCGTCGTTTAATGTTTAAAAAACATTTACCTTACCATTGCTAAAAGCATGTTAAACATCTTTCCCGTTTAACCCATGGCTACGTTTCGTAGTAAACTGCTTTGCAAGGAGCAGAGTACCAGCATGGTGGAGTTCGTTTACTGCTGCATTCTAGCAGCATGAATAGCAGCAACACGAGCCGCAGGGACCACAGGATCCACAAGATCCGCTTTCGGCGCAAACAACAAAAGAATAACCGTGAGAAACGAAGATAAGGCCGGGCATTTTCTAAAAAATTTCTAAAAATAAAGCAAAAAGCCGTTGTTAGTCTGTTCAAGAGTTTCAGGACATTTCAAAAAATTTACCAAAAATTATTCGAAAATTAAACGTTTATTTCTCCGAAATTGGAATGCTCTCACGAAGGCGATCAGAATTTCATGAGCCTGAATTATTTTTCTATGAAATAAGTTCGATTGCTGTGTTATGTGTTACACTCTCAAGACAGTGTTTCTTGACTCTCAAGACAGAGTCTTTAGCTTGAATCAGGCAGAAGTGTCCGCTGAGAATTTCAGTTTGTTTCTATCGAGATTCACAATGAAACTAGGATTTCTTTGTGCTGGTATCGGACAGCCTTAAGCATGCAGAATAGGAGATTGCTGTTGAGACTAAACGCCTTGTACAGACGGTTTACTAACAGATAAAACTTGAGGACTAAGCAACTCAAGTTGTTGATCAAAAACGTCCAATAAACTTGCACAGGAACAACAAAATTCGGGCTGTAAAATCCATTAACGACTTGCCATGTCTTCAGATCCCCCGAACGACTAACAATGAACAAGTCCTGATCACAGCAGGCATAGATCCAGGGAACGTAGTCGATGATGACAACTTCTTTGTGATCGAAGATCCGCTGGAGAAGATGGAAGCCATAGGAGGGACTTTTCAGGAAAACATTGGAAAATAGCGGTGGTACATGCAATTCCCAAAAGGGATGGAGATAGCTCTCCGAGGAATCTCCGGTCGATAAGTGTCCTGCAAACATGAGCAAGGTATTCGAAAAAGTGATCCATAAAGCCCTGGAGAGGGTTGAGGACGATGAAATTGTTTCCGGATAACGAATTCAATTTCAAGGCGTTCCATGATACAATAAATGCCGCGTCTAAACTGGTATCGGATATCCAATGGAACAAACGCAACAACCAATGCACGGGTGCCTGCCCGGTTGACCTGGAGAGGGCCTTCGATGCAGGGGCTCTTTTACAAGTTGAGAGATTAGGCATAAGCAAAGCACTGCTGTACATGCTATGTAACATGCTGACCAGTAGACAGTTCATTGTGAAAAATAGCGATGTGACTTCTGCTGGTACATTTGAAGTTAGAAATGGTCTGCAACAGGGTGCAATTCGCCGATCCTGTTCAACATTGCGTATGCAGACGACTTGGTTGGTCCAAAGATCGAGATCATTGTAACTCTCTTGCAGCGTGACTTTGATAAGATTCAACGATATTGCGACGACTGGAAGTTGAAGATCAATTTTCGGAAGTCGGAAACCATTCTGTTTAGGACGCTGTTGTCTGGGGCCTCTAGGGATACCAGAAATAGTTGGCGAAAGTTGGCAATCGTGGGACAAAACGGCGAGTGAAGTGAAGTCAGATACCTTGGAATCTGGCTTGATCATCTTTATTTTAACAAACATATAGATGCTGCTCTGGCCAGTGTCAGAGTTGCTTTAACCCTTGGCCAAGATACTCTTTTACAACAGCCAACTCGGTGCAAGGGTGAAGGTAATCTGCTCTATCAATACTCACATATGGTTCAACGTGCGGGCAAGCTTGACGGAAAGGATTCGGGTCTTTGATAGGCCTTGCCTTCTTTTAAACAGAACACCAGAGTCTGAGTACAGAAAATTCTATTCCAATGAGGTTCTGTACAACAAGGTGGACCTAATCAGGGTGGACAATTTCCTAGTGAAGCTTTACTTAAGGGCACACTAACCAGCTGCACTTTATTGCTCCGAAACGTCCGGGTTTCATGCACATTAAAACGAATTTGTACAACAAAGGTCGCTCACGATAAGCGGGATATATGACGACGTTATGGACCGAAATGCTCTGCCGTTGACTAGCACGGAAAACCCTTAATACACACGCACACGGGCGGTTCCTACTGACTTATTTCTTATTGCTATGAGCATCGTTCATCACAATGGACCTATCACTGGTCTAAGAGTACTGGCTATAGCTGGCAGCCACTTCAATCGTTCACCACCTTCATTTCTGCGATTTGCCTTTCGCCACTCTCGACCAAACTGCACGCTGAGAGATAATGAAGGGCCTCGAACCAATGCACGATGGTTAAACGCTGCACTTGCCCGCAATTGGAAACACTTCTGTAGTTGCTCTAGCCTTTTGTTTCTGACCAAACTGCTCGTTGGGTGTATTTGCACTACCACTGTCAATTCCCTTAGACAGTCTTTCAATAGGCTCACTGTTCGGCTCTGAAGGACCTTGTGTAATTCTTGGTATCAGCTGCCTACTGATAGGCACGCTAAAGTTGGTTGAGGTCCCTTTTCTCTTGCAAGCACTACCTTAAAGAATGCGACTACGTACTACCGACCTGTCCGAGAGCAAATGAGGACACGACACACCTCTTCTGCGACAGGGAAACAGCCAGCGGTAGGTGCATACTTTAGGGGAAAGTGTCTTCGGTTCCAATTTGTTCGAATGTTTTCTCTTGTCTAACCCTACTTTAACTCTCACCCTGCTTTCGAACGCCTGTCAAGTCCAATGTATTCCCAGATTGCAGAGAGAGCATGCTTTTCCTCTGTTTTGTCTCGTGAATACTAAAATGTCAAGCTCCTTCCTCTTCGAAAGGACACATCCCTAAACAAAGTTTACGAGACAATGAACCCATAAAAAAAAAAGAATTTAGAAATGAAACAAGAACTTATAAGATGGGCTTAGCGCTGGCCGTCGTTTAATGTTTAAATAACATTTAGATCCGGAACTACCATCTTACCATCGCTAAAAGTTTGTTAAACATTTCTTTTATGCGGTCTTTTATTGAAGTTTGATTTGCAGCAAGTTTTGGAGCAGAATGCCAGCATGGTGGAGTCCGTTTAGCAGATATCTAAAAAAATCTCCAGATAAAAACAAAACAATTGAACTTAGTTCATTCGAGTTTACTCACATTCAGTGCACCAATAGGAAGCGGGACCACAAAGTCCAAATGGTCTGTATGGTGAACAACATCCGCCAAAGCCGTAGCATGGTGTGTGTAATGCATAAGGATAACCGTCAGAATAAAAGACACGGCCGCGCGCCATCTTGAGATTTTCTAAAAATAAAAAACAAAAAGCCGTCGTTAGTCTGTTCGGATGGGAGGGGGGACTTTGAAAAAATTTACCAAGTTTATTGGAAAATAAAAATGATTTTCTCCAAAACTGGAATGCTCTCAACAAGCCGATTGGAATTTTCTGTGCCTGAAAAATCAAAACGAATTTGAAGTATTTTTCTATGACAAAAGATCGATTGCTGTGTTGTGTCTCAAGCCACAGTGTTTCGTCACTGTTAAGTCAGAGTCTACAGCTTGAATCAGGCAGCAGTGTCCACTGAGAATTCCAGATTGTTCCAATCGACATTCACAATGAAACTAGAATTTCTTTGTGTTGGCATCGGAATAGCAACTTTGGGCATGCTTGTCCTAGCCTGGCCAGGCTTCTCTAATTTTTTGAAGGATTCGGGTCCTCATAACGTAGTACATCACCATTAGCATAGCATAAGTCTCCGGCACTTACAGGAATCAGTTCTCTTCGTGTCCCTAAATATGTCAGCTCAACCCCTATTATCTAGCGATAACCCAGACCTCAAGAGAACTATACTCA
The DNA here is from genome assembly GCA_951813785.1 of Criorhina ranunculi. NCBI lineage: Eukaryota > Metazoa > Arthropoda > Insecta > Diptera > Syrphidae > Criorhina > Criorhina ranunculi. The sequence goes on along the minus strand of OX638382.1, from coordinate 47,133,973 downwards.
GTAATAACTCCGAGAAAAAACATTGGCAGCCAAGTCACCATCAAAGCCGTCTCATCCATAATACTGAAATCGAAACTTGTAAAGAGGTATGTTTAACGATGGGCTCCTAAGCTCAAAGCACACTCTGTTTGAGTCCCGCAGCATAAGAAGCATCGATGGTAATGAATAAGGCCGATGAGCTGGCAAAAGTAGGGTTCAATCTAATCCAAGTAATTGGTGGACCCTCTGACTCTACCAACCAGCAAGAGTCTCCATCTAGCTCAATTCCTGCCTCCAGCTTCACACGCATTATTTTGGCCGTAAAAGTTACAAACGTATTGTAAACATTGATGCTGTTCTAATATTTATTGTCGGTGAGAACCGGGAAGACTGAACCCACTGGAAAGAGTCCGCAGTTGTAAAAACAATTGTTGGGTGACATTTTGCGGGAAGTGGAGTCAGACATGAAGCCAACATTTATTCCACTGACATCCAAACTTGCAGCAACACTCCATTTTTCGGCTGAAGGATGATGCTACCAAAGATTAGTGGGGAAAGATCTTGTCAATGGCCTTGGTAGATCTACAGTGAGCAAAGTTCTCGTGGAGACGTTAAACGTTCTGCAAGAGAAGTTATGTCCAAAGTGGATTAAGCTGCAAGATATAAAGGGTCTTCCAATAGGGACTTCCGAACTTCAACAGTTGATTGCAGCCATATTGTTGAAGTTACATCTGTCAGATTGACTGTCATTTATTCAGTCTGTTTTGCCAAATAACCATGAACGGAAATAGCGTTCAACAACATGTGCAAATAATAAAATTGTTTTATCAAAATGGGTGTTCTGTACGGGCAACGTTCCGCGCGCTTCGCCCATTTTACGGTCGCCATAATCGTCCTTCCGAGAGGACTATTCGCAGAGTTACTGGTTCAATAAACAATCAACCAACACCCGTACGTCGACGAAACGCAAGATCTGCCGAAAACATAACCGCTGTCCGTGAGAGTGTGCAGGAGAATCCGAGGCAGACGATTTTGCGTTGCTCACAAGAACTCGGTCTTTCGCAGACCACAACTTGGCGAATTTTGCGTCGTGACTTGGGCCTGCACCGGTACAAAATTCAACTGACCCAGGAGCTGAAGGTTCGCTGAATGGGCTCTGGAGCAGTTGGAAACTGACCCTAATTTTTAATCGAAAAATCATCTTCAGCGGTGAGGCCCATTTCTAAATTAATGGGTGCGTCAACAAACAAAATTTTCGAATTTGGGACGATACCAATCCACATGAGATCCAAGGGCGTCCAATGCATCCCGAAAAAGTCACTGTTTGGGGTGGATTTTGGGCTGGCGGCGTCATCGGTCCATATTTCTTTGGTAACGACGTTGGCCAGGCCTATAGGTCGATGATTACCAACTTTTTTTGCCCTGAATTGGATGATATACACACCAACGACATGTGGTTTCAACAGGACGGCGCTACGTGCCACACAGCTCACACCACATTGGAAAATCTACACGAGCGATTCGAGGGGATGGTCATCTCACGTGGAGGTGATGTGAACTGGCCACCGAGATCGTGCGATTTGACTCCGTTAGACTTTTTCTTGTGGAGTTTTCTGAAGTCGCAGGTCTATGCGAATAAGCCACAATCCACAGCGGCCCTCAAAGCCAACATAACCCATGCCATCGGTCAAATGCAGCCTAATTTATGCGTAAGAGTCATGGAAAATTTGATATTTCGGATGCGCACCACCCAAAGAAGCCGCGGTGGATATTTGAACGATGTCATATTCCATACATAATGGCATCGATAGGCCTTTCAAACGAATAAAAAATGTCGATGATATCTCACACTCACTTTGTTTTATTTAAATTTGAAGATAGGAAGCGCTTAATGAAAGATCGGGTGAGTTTATAAACGTCAGACTTTCAAAGAACTGCGTTAGTTGCGTTCAAAAAGTCAGATTTTCAGTCGAACGAACCTAGTCAAACTATAGTACCTCTCGTTCATAAACGTCAATATACCGTCAGCGTCGTGCAGATAGGGTAGAAAAATTATTCTGACTGCAGAAAAATTCGTTCTGCATCTTGACTGCACATATTCTGGGAAGTGGTAGCGTTCAAAAACACATGAGAAAATAAATTCGATTGTACTTGCGCAGATTTTTGATGTTTATGAACTCACCCACCCTTTACTATTCGTACTTAACCACACGTCTACAATCTTTTACCACTCTCCCCGCGGGGCTGGTTAGCAACTTACGCTATGAGTACACCGACATGCAAAAGTAACATTTTAATGTGAGCGTGACGTCAGATAAAATGACAAATAAATGTTCAAATTTATTGTGCACATGGCAAATGTGAAAATCAAAAAATAGCAAGTATACGACATAGGGAACTTCACATTTTTTCATTTTGACTTCAAATTTAAAAAAAAAGTACTTTCATTCGCATTTTGTTTTCTAATCCAATTTAGTGCTCTAAGGTTGCTCCTCCTTTCGAGGTTCACAATGAAACTTATGATCCAGCCGTCCGTAGTCATGGGAACTTCGGTGGACTAATAGGAGAAAAACTGAAACTGTCCAATTCCATATAAAGGTGCTGAACCGAGATATACGGCAAGACTTCTGGAAACTTGCCAAGAGGCAAAGGAGTAAAGAACATGTGGCCACAAAAAAGAAACGCTCCATAGACTGCATCTTAACAGGCCACAACTGCGGGGATAGAAGAGGATACGATGCATCTCTTCTCAACTGCCCAAGCCTCAGCAGCACCAGGGAAACAGCATTAGGTTCATACTTCAGCGGCAGCAGCCCTTCCATATGTCTCCGAATTGCCAGTGTGTAAATGAAAGATCTCGACTCAAGTGGAACGCATTTAAGGGGAAAGTGTCCTCGGTTCCAATTTGTTGCAATCTTTTCTCTTGCTCAACCCTACTTTTGCTTTCGAACAACTGTCAAGTCCAATGCATTCTCAAATTGAAGAGAGAGCATGCTTATTTCATCTGCTTTCCCTCGTTGATACGAAAATTTCCAGCCCCCAACACACAAGGAAATGACTGCGTCAACAAAATAATTTAAAAATGAAACAACAAATTATAAGATGTGCTCAGCACTGGCATTCGTTTTATATGTTTAAGACACATTTAGATTTGGAATTACCACCTTACCATCGCTAAAAGTATGTTAAACATCTTTCCGGCATGGTTTCATAGCAAACTTCTTTGCAAGGAACATTATACCGGCATGGTGGAATCCGTTTAATTCAGGCTAGCAGGGAACTAATAAATGCCAGTTAAAAACCAAAACAATTTAACTTATATCATTTGAGTTCACTCACATGGGTAGCAGTAACAAGAGGGAGTACATGATCCCCATGGTCCACAGCATGGTACTGTATAACGTCCGCAACCGGGAACTGAAAAAGGATAGCCGCCAGAAAAATAGTCAGCGCAGCGCACCATCTTAAGATTTTCTAAAAAATAAAAACAAAAAACCGTTGTTTAGTCTGTTCGAGTTGGAGACTTTTGAAAAAATTTACCAAATTTATTCGAAAATTAAAATTATGCTCTCACGAAGCCGATTCGAATTTTATGAGCCTGAAAAATCGAAATGAATTTGAAGTATTTTTCTATGAAAAAGGATCGATTGCTGTGTTTTTTTCTTGTATGGAATGTGGACAGTATTGAAATACTGAGTGTAGGACTTTAACTGAAACTTAAACTACTTTTGCGTCCAGCCCCTGCTTCCCAATGGTACCGCCATCCTGGCATTTCAGTCGTAGCTGCCTCCTGTCGACAGGTTTTGTGTGAGTCAGTACCAAAGGTCATTTGTAGCCTCTGCTACTTCTCTCTATAAGACTGCGTGTCCGTTCGTATATCTGTCTGTCTGTGCGTTTCTGTAAGGCTGTGCATTTCTGTAAGTCTGCTGTCTGCTCGCATTTACTGCGCTACTTCTTGCGTTTTCTTCGCTCTCTTTTCTTTCCCGCTCTAGTCGTCTCAACCATTGGCACACATTTTTGACGTATCTGTGCTCAACTTATTTCCCGAATCTAGCATGGTGCTGCACAATGTTCTCAGGAGCTGGTGTTTCTTCCAATACTATTCGTAGTGCTTCTCTTTGTGGCTGGAATCTTGGGTAGTGGAAGAATACATGCTCCACGTCTTTGACAGTGTCACTGTAAGATGGACAAGTGGGGGAGTTGTCATTTTGAAACCGGTTAAGATGTGACCGGAAACAGCCATGTTCCGGTAGCAGTTTGCGGTTTATCCAAGTCCCGATGTCCGGAATAAGTTGGTTAACTCATCGATCCTTTGATGAAAAGTTCGCTCTTGTTTTCTTTTCTGTTGTGTCCGCATCACTGAATAATAACCACCGCTTCTGTTGGTTTAGGTTCAGGAACTTTCTCTTTAGTTCTTCTGCCAGTACGAGTACATCGATACTAAAATCAAAGCCAGTGGCAAAGCTGCGCAAGTGAGTTAAAAATATTCCCTGCGCAGCTTTCTCAAGCGACAAGTGATTTTAAACGGACTTTTCTAGCTTTAATTTTAGTATTGTGGAGGTTCCCAATTGAGTTTAGAATCTTAAACTCCAAGCACAAAGTCCCTGGACACAGAGGCATCGATGGCAATGAAAAGGCCGATGAACTGGAAAGAATAGGACCAAAACTGAACCAAACTATGGTCGTTCACTCGGTTCGGACCTTTATAGAGGTCATATGGCTAGACACTTCTGGAAACTTGCCAATGAGAGATGGAGCACATTCTCAGTAAAATGTAGATAAAATAAATTCTAACGCTAACATGCTGATCACTGGAAGCATACTGACTGGCCACAACCTACTGGCGGCCCGTCTAAAGAGAATGCGACTAAGTACGACCGATCTCTACAGAGGCTGTGACAAAATGGACGCGGAAGAGGATACAACGCACTTTCTCTGTGACTGTCCAAGGCTCAGGAGAACGCGGAAAACAACTCTAGGCGCTTACTTCTGTAGCGATCCCGCACAACTGTCAACCTTGTCAACGAAGGCTATTCTAAAATTCAGTGGTTTCGGGAGGCGACCCAATTGACAAAACTAACCCCTTCTATCTTCCAAACAGGTACACGAATGTAGGTTCAGAGGCGGCGCCTTACATCCAGCAGTCAGGGGTAACTGCCTAACCTAACCTAACTCTTGTCAAACTTGAAAAGCTTACGCTACGGAATAACAGCATAATCAAGTCAAATGACTTTTGTAGTGTCGTCCTGTCAATTGTAACCCTCATAAGATAGGCTATCTCCGTACAGCCCCATCGGTCCAGCCTAAAAATTGAAACCCTTAAACTTCACGGTTTTGTTTCTTTGTATACAATTCACTTGACAACTTTTACATTCCCCCCATAGTAAGTAATCACAAAGCAGGAACGTTCCCAATTCGTCATTGTTGTCAGTACAGCAACGCAATCTACTTTGCCAAACCAGAGTGCTCTTCAAATCAGAAATACAAAAATTTTAATAAAACAATTTCCTGTCATTTTGGAATCAAAATCGGTTCAGTTTGGAACAAATTTCTGTTTTTTATTTTTTAATCACGCCCCTTTGGCCATATTTTTTTGGAACCATGCTAACAAGTGGGATCTTGGAGTACCTTCGACTCTTTCGGAAAGCAGAAAAGCCAACTTATGACAAGGAATTCTTTCGCATCGCGAATGATGTTTTCAAAAAGTACGTGTGTTAATGTTTTAAAAAATTTTCCAAATTTTTTTTTTTCAGAGCGTTGTCAGGCGCAAGCTGGTTTTTATATGTCACAGCAGTACTCCTGATTGCATCCTGTCTGTATTATTATTATTTTGAACGAAAAGATAGACGGGCACACACTCAACGTGTACGTGAAATACAAACCCTCATAGAAAGGTATACTTTAAATCCATTGATTGGATCCTGTTTTGGTGGATACAATTTTTTTTTTTTAATTTTAATTAGAGCACCGCCAAAACGACGTCCTGGCGCTGTCACCCGAGAGCGTGAAATTTTCCGGAATGTTATGAGAACAGCTCATTCGTATATTTATCCGAAAAATGAGAAAAAGTCTTATGTGGTTCGTCAGACAAGAAGTGGTACCATATATGGTCAATTCCTGGAGGATGGGGCATCCAAGTAAACAAGGACACAGCATGAAACAGATTTAAAATGACCCCACACCCCATAGTTTAGTTGTTAAGCGACAAGCATCTGGCCCATAAAATACTATTGTTTATTTTTTACGTTTTTTTTTTTCCCCTAAAATATACAATAGACAAAAACAACAACAAATACGAGCGTTATTTGGATTTGAGCAAGTCGACAGTTCCTTAACTAATGGACGGTTCGTGAGATGGCTAAATAAGTAAAATTTCATGTGTGAACCAACTAGGACCGAAGAAATAAGACTGTTGCGTCTTTTGGTACCTTCAAATTGTTGGGCGGTGGATTGTAGCTTAGTCTCCCTATACCCCTGACAAGACGATAATAATGAAGACTTGGTCCTTTGCCAGAGCCTTTACCCTTTTAGATGTTGTGATAGCTCGCAACCAAAAGCTCAATGGACATCATAAAGTGCGATGAGGGAAGACGCAAAACATTAGTGGTTACCCTAAATGACAGGGAACCAGGGTCAGGCCACGGAGACATCTTCGGTGTATGCGAGGGGCTAAACGGCTAATTTCGTCGGACGGGGGAAGTTCTTGTCTCCTCTCACTCATACAACGAAGGTGCCTCCATGGCCTGACCCTGGCTCATAACAGACTTTATGCATTCAATCCCTGGAAGAAGGTCTTACGAGTATCGCCTAGCCACAAAGAGGTACCTGGTAACGAGACAGCTGCTGAGCTGACAAGGGAAGGATCTTCTTTAGACCCCGACCAATCTTATTTCACCACTAAAATTCCACCCTGTAACTTCAAACAGGAGATTGGGAGCAAAATCTTGCAAATGGATACAAAAATCCCTATCTTCCCTAATAGCTATCATCACCGGACATAATATGCTTAACTACCATGCAAGAAAACAGAGGCTGTGGCGACGAAGAAGTAGATGAGGACACCCCACACTTTCTTTGCCACTGTCCAGCGCTCTGTCATAAAAGATTCAAAACCCTAGGAAGACATTTCTTTCAGGATCTAGAAGAACTGTCCGACAAGTCTGTGGTCGACATACACAGATTTATCCGCGCCTCTAAATGGCTCGACAAAGCATAGGCTAATGGTTCCTAGTAAGGGGGCTGAAACCCCTAGGGTACCACAATGGGTCTACATTGACCTAAGTATGACGGAGAAGGGACCTCCTTTCCCGTCAACCCTATTATCTAACCTAACCTTACCTACGAATATCGCTAGATGGTCGAAGCTGCAAGCAAAAACTGTTTACATAACGCCATACTCTGTTGTTCGGAAAGCCCTTTCACAGCCCCTCACAGTCTTTAACACTGCGGTTGCTCTTTAAAATCCTATTGTACCTTCCCCTATGTTTTTCTAGATGAGTTGTTTCACTTCAGAAGATGTCAGGAAGTTATGGAACTTCTCTGGGTGGATGGCACTAAGATGTTCCATTGGGACAACTTCGTCGAAAAGAACTCTCTTTCTCAGTTGAAAGAGGGGAGTCTACAGTTTGAATCTACTGCAAGGCTCATGCAAGTAAGATGTTTGTTCAGGAAAAACTTTCAAACACTCTTTTAATCGAGAGTAAGTTGGAATGGGTCATTAAACCCGACAATACATCAATCTGGAGTCAACTTAGAAGAACTCACCAATGCCTGATCAATAAAACTTCTCAAAATAGGAACATAAGCGATGGCCGAAGCCTCAAGAGAGCTATCCTCAACGATAGCCAAGCTGCCATCAAAAACCGTCTCATCCACAATTCCAAAATCGAAACTTGTAAAGAGGTGTCATGATGGGCTCCTAAGCTCAAAGTGTCACCCTAGCTTGGGTTCCGTGGCATAAGAGGCATCGATAGTAATGAATAAGACCGATAAGCGGGCAAGAGAAGGGTTCAAACTAAACCAAACAATTGGTCGACTCTTTGACTCTACAGTCTGGTGTGGACCTGGACAATGAAAATGCAGATGTAGGGCCCCTGACAAAACTGAAACAAACAAGGGTCTATCACTCGTTCATCCTACCTACAGAGGTATTAAACGAAGATATTAGGTAAGTTTTCGGCAAACTTTCCAATGAGAGGTGGAACACACTCCTATTATGTCGTGAAGAACATGCGCTACAGACCGCATCTTTGCAGGTCACAGCCTATTGGGAGCCCTTCTAAAATGAATGCGGCTACGTACTACAGACCTGCACGGGGGCAAAAGAGGACACGACACACTTCTGCGACTGCCCAAACTTCAGCAGCACTACGAAAACAGCACTAGGTTCATCTTTCAGCGGCACGAGCCCTAGGCCTTCCATATGTCACCGAACAGGCAGCGTGGAAATAGAAGATTTCGACACAAGTGGAACGCACTTTAGGGGAAAGTGTCTTCGGTTTCAATTTGTTCGAAAGTTTTCTCTTGTCTAACCCTACTTTAGCTTTCGGACACCTGCATGCTTTTTCCTCTGTTTTGCCTCGTAAATACTGAAATTTCTGGCGGATAAATCAAGCTCCTTCTTGTTCGAAAGGACACCAAACGATATGACTGTCTTAAAAAAAAATAATTTACAAATGAAACAACAAATTTAGAAGACATGTCCAGCGCTTGCTTTCGTTTAATGTTTATAAAACACATTTTTATTCGGAATTACCACCTTACCATCGCTGAAACCATGTTAAACATCTCTCCAGTTCCACACCAGGCTAGGTTTCATTGGAGTTTGGTTTCCAAGGAGCGTAGTGCCGGCATGGTGGAGTCCATTTAATGCAGGCTAGCAATCTAATAATCTCCAGTTAAAAACGAAACAGTTTACCTTTTATCATTTGAGTTTACTTACATGGAAAGTAGATATACGAGAAGGGACCAATAGCTCCACATGGTCCAGCAGGTCCGCAACCGTAGCGATTAGTTGGAAAACCGCAAAAAGAATAGCAAGGGTTGCACATCTTCTAAAGATTTTCTAAAAATAAAAACGAAAAACCGTTGTTAGTCTGTTCGGATGGCGGAGAACTTTTGAAAAAATTTACAAGTTTTTTCGAAAATTGAAATTTTTATTTCCAAAATTGGAATGCTCTCACGAAGCCGATTAGAATTTTCTGAGCTTGAACTATTTTTCTATGAAATAGGATCGATTGTTGTGTAGTGCGTTACACTCTCAAGACAGTGTTTCTTCACTCTCAAGACAGAGTCTACAGCTTGAATCTGTTGCAAGATTCACAATGAACCTAGATTTTCTCTGTCTGGTTAAGCCAGGCTTCTCTGACAAGCTCTCTGATCGATAAAAATGCTTGACAGAAAGCCATCAGATCTGCTGGTTTAGTCGATAGCTGTTTTAATGATGCTAGACGCCTCGAAATCAGCTTGCATCATCTATCCGGAGTAGGCAATGATAGCTTTTGGTCCCTCCGTTGGTATTCTGCGAATTGCGATTTTGTGACCCGCTGTAGTATCCTGACAACTGCCGGTGACGTTACGAAAGAGCCGCTTTCACCATTGCTACGACGACAACTGCATGAATTGTTCTTGGGCTTGCTTCGCGATCTTATATGGCATTGCCTGCCATTGCTCTCGATCGGTGATGCTCGTAAAGAAAATAAAAAGAAAGCACTCGGCTTAACACTCCTTTCAGCTTGACTAAGGACCTACCTAGCTCGATGCGAATGCGAATGCACTTTTGGACTGAACACTGCCTTCCAGCTCGGCAAATGCTGCATCCAGCGAACGTGCACTCGGCTAAACATTGCCTTACAGCTTGGCAAGTGATCTACCTAGCTTAATGCATGCCTAAACTATATCAAACCCGTGCAGTGTGCCGGTATGTGTTTCTTCCTTTTGGTGTCGATTAACGACACAAAGCTACCTGTTGGTGTTGCGAGAACTGCTACGAACTCATTTCGAATGTCTTTCCACCTATTAGCCACTTCTTTAAACAAAACTTCAGTTCTATTCAAGGTTGGACTGCTAAGCGAGAGGACACAGGTTCGATTCTCAAAGCAATCAAAGGTTTTATCGAAACACCACCTCTTCGCAGATATGACAAACCTGCAAGAGTATAATCTGTCAAGAAAAAGCTTCTCAATCCGCCGTTCGGAGTCGGCAATAAAACTGAAGGTCCCTTCCATTCGTGCGAAGAATATAACAACATGAATGGTTGTGAGAAGCTAGGATTTGGGCCTCTATGAGCTGTCGCACCTAATATTTTTGTTGTTGTCAGCTGTCAGGCAGCGCTCTTACTGTAAACACTGACCAGCTGCACTTTATTGCTCCGAAAAGTTTGGGTTTTATGCACACATTAGAACGAATTTGTACAACAAAGGACGCTCACGATAAGCGGGATGTATGACGACGTTATATACCGAAGGGCTCTGGCATAATACGCGTGCGCGTGCACACGGTCGGTTCCTACTGACTTATTTCTGATTGCTATGAGCATCGTTCATCACAATGGACCTATGACTGGTCTAAGTGTGCTGGCTATAGCTGGCAGTCACTTCAACCTATGAGTATCGTTCACCACCTTCATTTCTGCGATTTGCCTTTCGCTACTCTCGACGAAACTGCACGCTGAGAGATAATGAAGGGCCTCGAACCAATGCACGATGGTTGACCGCTGGACTTGTCCGCAATTGGAAACACTTCTGTAGTTGCTCTAGCCTTTTGTTTCCGACCAAACTGCTCGTTGATGTCCCCGAATAGGCAGCGTGGAAATAGAAGAACTCGACTCAAGTGGAACGCATTTGACGGCGTTAGTGTCTTCGGTTCGAATTCGTTCCAATTTGTTCGAATTTGTTCTCTTGTCTAACCCTACTTCTGCTTTCGAACGCCTGTCAAGTCCAATGTATTCCCAGATGCAGAGAATGCTTTTTACTCTGTTTTGGCTCGAAAATACTAAAATGTCAAGCTCCTTCCTGTTCGAAACACACACATCTCCAACCAAAGCTTACAAAAAGAATATGAGTGCGTCAAAAAAAAATAATTAAAAAATGAAACAACAAAATATAAGATGTTTGCAGCGCTTGCTTTCGTTTAATGTTCAAACACACATTTAGATTAAAAATTACCACCGTACCATCGCTAAGAGCTTGTAAAACATATTTCCGGTCTTAAGCAAGGCTAGGTTTCCTTGAAGTCTGCTTTGCTTAAGAAGCAGAATACCGACATGGTGGATTCGTCCGTTTAGTGTGCGTTAATAGCAATCTAAAAAATGTCCAGATAAAAACAAAACAATTTAACTTTTATCATTTGAGTTTACTCACATGGATAACCGCAATACGAGTAGGGAGTATAAGGTCCACATGGTCCACATGAGCCACACAGCCCGATCATGTGGGCGTTACCGTAGCAAGGAAGCGGAAAGCTATTATAAGTAACGCAAGGGTTGCACATCTTCTAAAAATAAAAAAACAATAAGCCGTCGTTAGTTTGCTCGGTTGGTGAGGGGTTGGACTTTTGTAAAAAATTTACCAAAAATTATTTGAAAATTTAGATTGTTTTGCCGAAAATTGGAATGCTCTCAGGAAGCCGATTAGAATTTTATGAGCCTGAAAAATCGAAATGAATTCAAACTATTTTTCTATGAAAACGGATCGATTGCTGTGTTGTGTGTTACATTCTCAAGATACAGTGTTTTTTTTTTTTTTACTGTTAAGACAGAGTCTACAGCTTGAATCAGGCAGAAGTGTCCGCTGAGAATTCCAAATTGTTCCTATCAAGATTCACAGTGAGACTTGATTTTCTTTGTGTTGGCATCGGGAATAGCAGGTTTCTTTGTGGTTATGCCAAGCTTCTCTGGATTTTTGCGGGCATGCCTTTTGAAAAGAAAAGCCAAAGCTAAACTGTTGCAAAGTATTTCAAAAATGTTTAAGGAAAATGTAGAGAAAGCTGTGTTTTTTAAAGTGTGGATCGCGACCTCCAGGGGTAACTGCGACGATGATGTTGAATTTTTAAGTTCTAAGCTTTTTCGAAACCGAATCAACCGACACCGTACAGAATATGGAATGTAAAGTATTCAGTTGCGACGAAAGGTTACAAGAGCCTGTTATAACCACAATATGCAAGAGGAAGATCATATTTTGCAGGATATCTAGCTCATAAAATTGTATCAAAGCATACTTGTCCTAGCCATCGCCGAAGCAGCCCGTGAATTATCAATGAAGCTAGTCTCTAGGAAAGCCATTTCATCCACAGTAGTTAAATCAAAAATCGTAAAACGCTGTTACGAAGAGCTCAAAACACTCACCACGAATCAAAACGTAACACTCTAGTCGATTCCGGGACACACAAAGGTATCCACGGGAATGAATTAGCCAAGAAGGACTCGGAGAACAGGACCTATCAACGGTCGACCAGTCAGTTCTACCCCCCCTAGCTCTTGTCGAATCTAGCATTGCACTTGACTTCCATATATAAACGATGGAAACTACAACTGATTGCCGCGAGCTCGGATATGCGCCCTTTCCGAACGAATGCTCGATTAGAACTGAACTAACTCACTATAAGTTCCGCATACCTGAGCTGCGAGTTGCAGTAAACCTACCCTACACAGAAGGGATTTCTCTGTATTTCTATCTACTCAATTGTGGTCACTTGAGTCGGTTAACACAAAGCCAAGCTGATGAGAGATGGAGCGCACTCTCATTATGCCGCATCTCCAGGAAACTCTGGACAAATATCAACAAGATAGAAACGAGGCACATTCTTGCGGTTAACACATCAAACTTAGCTCTCTTCACAGGGATCATCACAGGCCACAACCTAATGGCGGTCCACCTTAGAAGAATGCGTTTAAGTACAGACGAGTTATGCAGAGGCTGCGGTAAAACAGACGCGGAAGGATGTCCCAATCTATTCAGAACAAGGAAGATGGCCCTCGGTGAACACTATTTCAACGACCTTCGCGATCTGTCAAACAAGCCACCAAAAGCCATTCTAAAATTCACTACGAATTCGGGATGGTTCAGGGAGGTCGAACAATCGTAACTCCACTCACTCAGACCTTCCTCCTTTTTTTTTCCAATTTTTTCACAGTTAAACCGGTAGGTGTACGTGTAAGTCAAAATTGAGGGGACAAAGTCAAGAAAGTTCAGCCGTTTCGTAAATGATATTTTCCAGGCAGCAAAATAGAGCACAATTTTCGTTGCTCTCTCTGTGCAGCTTTCCATGGGATTTTGTCCAGAGCTATTTTGAAAATAGGAATTGATTGGGGTCCCGAAGAAACAAATAACTTAGAAATGAAACAACAAACTAAAAGGTGTGTCCAGCGCTGGCTTTCGTTTAATATTATTAAAATACATTTAACTTTGGAATTACCACCATAAACATATATCCGATCTTCTGCAAACTGCTGTGCAAGGAGCAGAATACCGGCATGGTGGAGTCCGTTTAATGCGTTCTAGCAATCTAATAATTTCCAATTAAAAACAAAACAATTTTACTTATATCATTCGAGTTTACTCACATGGATAGCAACAATACGAGCCGCAGGGACCACAAGGTCCACACGGTCCACACGGTCCACACGGTACACACGGTACACACGGTCCACATGGTCCACATGGTGCACAAGGTCTGCAATCGTAGCCTGCGTTAGAACATCCATAAGGATAGCCGTTGGAAAAAAAAACAGCGCCGCGCCCCATTTTAAGATTTTCTGAAAATAAAAACAAAAAAAAAAACCGTTGTTAGTGTGTTCGAATGGGAGACTTTTGAAAAAATTTACCAAATTTACCCGAAAATTCAATTTTTTTTTTTTTCCAAAATTGGATTGGAATGCTCTTCCTTACGAAGCCGATAGCGAGTAGAATTTTATGAGCCTGAAAAATTGAAACGAATTTAAACGATTTTTCTATGAAATACGATCGATTAATCTGTTACAATTCGTTAGGGTGTTTCTTCACTCTCAAGACAGAGTCTACATCTTGAATCAGGCAGCTGTGCCCGCTGAGAATTCCAGATAGTTGCAATCGAGATTCACAGTGAAACTAGATTTTCTTTGTGCTGGCATCGGGAATAGCAGGCTTCTCTGGATTTTTGCAGGCATGTCTTTTGAAAAGTACTTTGCTTAACCCCACAGAAGGGTTCGGGTCCTCACAATGTAGTTCATAACCATTAGTTTGGCATGAGTCTCCGGCACTTATTGAATCCATTCCCTTCGTTGCATCGACGTACGCAACTACGTAACTACATAAATCATCCCCAACAAAAGCTTACAGAAGAATATGGGTTGGCGACAAAATACATTTTTTTAAAAGTGGATTCTCAAGAGAAGGCGCGGGTCTTACAAACAAATTTCCTGAAACAAGAAAAAACAAGGACGTAGGTAGTTCTTGACATGACACTGACTCAAATAGCAAATTTTCCTTTTCGACTTTCTCGTAGATGGGTTGACCGATTTGCATGAAATTTTGAAAACAGACAGATCTAGCTAACGTTCAGGTCGTGATGGAGCCCGAATTTTGAAATTCGATCTACACGAGGTCAAAACTTTTATCCATCTTCTGTAGAAGAATTAACAATAGTTGTTAAAACACTTGCATCTAAACAAACTGATGTGCGCATGCGCATTAAAAAGCAAATGGCTAAGATTCACTCTGCCAATATTTGTGCACATCGTTTGGTCTGTGTCCTAGCTGCGAACAGCTTCATTTAGTATTTATAACACTCCTTCAAATGTTAAAGAGAACATGGTACCACCAGCGAAGTTAACTCATCAGAGAGAGCAAACAGCATGGCGAAATGGCAGCAGCGATGGAACGTATCGAGCAAAGGCCGATGGACCTATCGTCTTATACCACTTATTAAGATATGGACAAGCCGTAAGCATGGCGAAGTGGACTTTTACATAACACAGCTACTAAGTGGACATGGATGTTGCCGCGCGTATCTATACAGATTTGAGCACGACAACTCCCCCTACTATCCGTATTGCATTGAAGCTCAGAAGGACTTGGAGCATGTGTTCTTTCACTGTCCACTATTTGAAGGCGAGAGGTACTAGCCCCCGAAAATATAGACCCAATCGCAGAAGCCATGGAACGCTGTGAGCGATTGTGCAAAAGAGATTACGACACAACGAAGACACCTCGAACGCGAAGGACAAAAATGTGAAGAAGTCCCAATGAGATTGTGAACAAGTGGTGCTGCGTTAAGGCGTTTCAACTAACACCGCTGCGATTTAGTAGAATCTTTTGTACAATCTAGTACTTTTTTGTTTCCATGGCGGCAGTCAACTTGCCAAGAACACAATTGGAAAAAGTTTTGTTTTTGAAAGCTGCACTGCACTACCGACCTGTCCGGGGGCATAAGATGACACGATTCACTTCTTTGACGACTGCCCAAGCCTCAGCAGCACCAGGTAAAGAGTGGTAGGTGGATACTTTAGCGATAGCAGCCCTTCCATATGTCTCCGAATTGCCAGCGCACAAATGAAAGATCTCGACTCAAATGGAACGCACTTAAGGAGAAAGTGTCTTCAGTTCCAATTTGTTCGAATTTTTTCCCTGAATGTCAAATTTATTTCATCAGATTTCAGAGAATGCAATGACAGATCTGACAGATTCACCAGGAACGATGGAACTGAAATTTTGAAAAAAATAAAATAAATGGAACTGTCAGCCCACCACAGTTTCACAAGCGAAATCTGAAAATCCCTTTTCTCGCCACGAAAGGATTCTGAAAAAGGAATTTTGTCCAGAAGTACAATGATTGGGGTCCCGAAGAATTATGACTGCGTCAAAACAAATATTTTAGAAATGAAACAACAAATTAGAAGGATGTGTCCAGCGCTGGATTTTCGTTTAATTTTACTAAAATACATTTGAATTTGGAATTACCACAAGAAACATACTTCCGGTCTTCCACAAACTGCATTGCAATGGGCAGAGTACCGGCAGCAGAAGTCCGTTTAAAACATTCTAGCTAATAATCTCCTAAGTCAACAAACAAAACAATTTAATTTATATCATTTGAGTATACTCACACCGACTCCAGTAATTCGAGCCGAGGGAACCACAAGGTCCGCGTGGTCTAGATTGTTCAAAACTGGTGGTTGAGTAGTGTAAGGCATAAGGATAGCCGTTAGAGAAAAAAACAGCGCCGCGTGACATCTTAAGATTTTCTGAAAATAAAAACAAACAAAAAAAACCGTTGTTAATCTGTTTGAATCGAGGACTTTTGAAAAAATTTACCAAATATGTATATACGAAATTTTAAATTTTTATTTCCAAAATTGGAATGCTCTCACGAAGCTGATCAGAATTTTATGAGCCTAAAAAATCGAAACGAATTTGAGCTTTTTTTTAAGAAAAAAGAATCGATTACTGTGTTACAATTTGTTAGAGTGTTTCTTCACTCTCAAGTCAGGGTCTACAGATTGAATAGGGCAGCAGTGTCCACTACGAATTGCAGATTGTTCCTATCGTTGGCATCGGGAATAGCAGGCTTCTCTGGAATTTTGCAGGCGTGTCTTTTGAAGAGTGATTTGCTTACTCCACAGAAGGCTTTGGGTCCTCTCCGGCACTTATAGGGCCAAGTAGGTAGATAGGTAGAGGTGGCGGTTCAACATGAACCCAAGTAGCACTCGAACGTGCCTATTTCTTACCACGACTTGTGTGACCTAGTTGGTGATGTGTGTTGTTGAGGATGTGGGACAGTCGGTGCCTAGATCGAGCTTGTGGAGTTAAGAAAGCGGATTAAGTCTCTTATCCCTTTAACCGAGATGTCATTTAGGTCGTCGAAGAATGGTTGGTTTAGTGGACGCAAGGCTAGTGCCGGCCATTTGCAGAGGAAATGGGAGACAGTTTCCTTCTCTTTTTCGATCCCGCAACTACGACAATGGTACCTAGTTTGGCCGCATGGTCTCGAATTGGCCAATGCCCCTCGATTGTCGCCTTGATTCTGACGATATCCGGGCGGGTTCTGTTTATAAGGTCTTTTGTTCTATTCCTATCGTAGGTAGGCCATATCTTCCTTGATATGGCGCAGCTGGTTGGCCCTTAACAGTCACCAATCTAACCAATTTTGTACCAAGAACTCTGTACACTTTGGAGGATGGCGATGAAGTCGATGTTGTTCCTACAGATTTAAGTAAGGCTTTTGACAAAATCCCCCACCAAATTATCTTTTTCAAACTTAGGTTTTCACCCGCGGTTCATTTCATGGATCAAATCCAACCTTGTTCAGTGCCAGTTTAAGGTCAGATTTAGATCTTCATTATCCGACCCTATTTCAGCCACCTCGGGAGTCCCTCAAGGCAGTCATCTCGGACCGGTAATCTTTATTCTTTCTATTGACGATGCCGAGACTGTTATAAAGGACACTGATCTTTCAGTCTACTCTACGCGAACGACATGAAGATCTTTAAACGCATATCATCCGCGGTCGACTCGCATCTTCTGCAGGAAGACTTGAATAGGTTCTTCGTCTGGTGCCAACTCAGTACTAGGCTTTGTCAAATGGTGATCAAAAGAATTTTCGGATACATAAGGTACAACTGCTCTCTACTACGTCCGCTAGGCCTCTCTTTGAGTATGCTAGCCAAGTTTGGTCACCCCATCCCATCAAATTGTCCACTCCATTCCTTCGTTTTGCTTTACGCGGTTTACCTTAGACTGATACCCACAATTTACCTCAGTACGTTGATCTGTTTCGACAGAAGACAAGTGTTGATATTATTCCACCCTCTTCACCATCAAGGTGAGACTTTATTGATTCTAGAGAGGCAAGCGGTTCCCCTCCATTTTCAGAGAGGATCCGACTCGCGCCTTCCTTTACTAGTTTTTCCGCTCTGCAGTTGCCCGGAAAGTCCCTGTGTCCTCCAACCCAGCATAGGGAGACATCGCATCTGTCAGCGACTCGCTCAGAGATTTTCGGCATTGCTTTACCAGTTTGGATCTTACTCTCGGTGATTCCAAGGCTTTAATCGCTGCTTGACTACCTATATATCGCGTTAATCGAAAGCCAAGCCGCAGCTTCTCGGACCGCTGTAATTTCCGCCTGAAATACACTACAGTGATACTTAAGTCAGGTGCAATGGAGAAGACTCCTGTCCCCGTGCCATACGCTGTTTTAGATTCATCTGTGTATATCTCTCTCGTAGATTCATCTAAGACCCCACCAGATTCCGAAGCACTTCTGCTAGGAATTCTTGTCTTTAATTTGACGTTGAAGTCTATATAAGAGACAATATAGTCCGTACTGCTGCGATTGGTTATGTTGCTGTGAAGGAACCCCCCGTGGCCCGTATTATCACTAGCCAACTGGGAAGACTCCATCAGCCTTAAAGCTGCTCTAGCTGCCATTTGCTTCCCATAGATATCAACAGGAAGTAAGTGGAGCATTGTCTGCAGCGCAGCAGTAGGTGTTATTTTTAGAGCACTCGTTATAATAGATGCATGCCTCGCAACGTACAAATTATGGTTTCAACGAACCTATGGCAAGGATGCTGCGCAAGGCAAATAACGTCGTATTCATTTTTGACTTCAATACCAGTAAAAATGCACTCCGCACTGCCCTACCACTTGTTCCTTTTGAATTTGTCACTGACTATCCTCAAACTCCTTCAAATACAAACATTCCTATCCGTCAGTCTATTTCAAGCCAAAGTTCTAGCGATAAACGAGGCTTCAAGACAACTATCCTAAGTAATAACTCCCACAAGAAACATCCACATGTCTCATCCACAATACTAAAATCAAAGCTAGCAGAGTCCTTTTCAAATCACTTGTCAGTTGGGAAAGCTGCGCAAGTGACTTAAAAGTTATTCCAAACTCTCTCAGGGTGAGCAAAAATGCGCATGAGTTGAACATCATTGCAAAGTATGCACGGCTTTTACACTGCCGCTGCTTTGTTGCCGAACGCCCTGAGCAACCGAGTTTTGACATTTTTTAACGACTGTGTTGCGAACGACTCCGTTTATGACGACTAACCGTCTTTAGCGGCGACGTAGACACAACAACATGTAAGGTTCGTCATCGTCCGGTTAGAACGACTTAATGTCGCCGGTCCCTTGATCGTCGCAATATCCGGATTCTACTGTTCATTTCATTCATTTCCGACCCCAGAATATTTATTTTGCAACTGAAAATGTCTGCAAAAATGAACTTTTGACTTGAACTTTACTACAAAACTTGAATTGGGCTATGCGTCAGCGATAAAAGCTTTCGCCTGGACTTTCCATATGTCATCGAATTTCCAGCGCGTAAATGAAAGATTTCGGCTCAAGTGGAATGAATTTGAGGCGGAAGTGTCTTCAGTTTGAATTTGTTCCAATTTGTTCGAAAGATTCGTCTTGCCCAACCCTACTTTTGCTTTCGAACGCCTGTCAATTCCAATGAATTCCCAGATTACAGAGCCTGCTCTTCCGACGTATAAATCTTCCCAACCAAAGCTTCAAAATAATAATTTAAAAATGAAACAACAAAATTAAAAGATGTGTGCCCAGCACTTGCTTTCGTTTAATGTTTAAAAAAACACATTTAAGGTTCGGAAGCACCCCCTTTCCATCGATAAAAGCATAATTAACATATTTCCGGTCTTACACAAGGCTAGGTTTCATAGCGAACTCTTTTGCAATAAGCAGAGTGCCAGCACAGGTTATGTCCGTTTAATATGGCTTAACAACAATCTAAAAATCGCCAGATAAAAACAAAACAATTTAACTTATCATCATTTGAGAGTACTCACATCCACCGCAACAAATCGAGCCGCAGGGATCACAACAGTAGCCTGGTGTGTGTACTGCATAAGGATAGCAGTGAGAAAAAAAGACAGCACCGCGCCCCATCTTAAAATTTTTTTCTAAAAATAAAAACAAAAAACCGTTGTTAGTCTGTTCGAATGGGGGACTTTTGAAAAAATTTACCAAATTTGTTCGAAAGTAAAAAATTTAGTTTTTCCAAAATTGGAATGTTCTCACGAAGCCGGATCAGAATTTTATGAGCCTGAAAAATCGAAACGAATTTAAAGCATTTTTCAATGAAAAAGGATCGACTGCTGTGTTACAATTCGTTAGGGTGTTTCTTCACTCTTAAGTCAGAGTGTACAGCTTGAATCTGTTGCAGGATTAACAATGAAACTAGATTTTCTTTGTGTTGGCATCGGGAATAGCAGCTTTGAGCGTGCTTGGCTTGGTGTGTTAGGCCAGGCTTTCTCTGAATTTTTGCAGGTTTGCAGCATTAGTCTATGACACATAAAGGGTCAACGCATAGAATCCACGCAATTGACAGCTCGCTTACTAATCTTAAGAGGCCCATGGGCAACTATTAACTTTTTTCTCCAATGGGTCCGTTGCAAACACTCTCAACAAAGGAATTTTAAGCATCAATTCATTTCTTGTGGGGATAATTGAATTTTCTGTGCGGCAACGACGTGATCATTGGGTCTAGTCTCTCTGTCGCATACGTTATGCGTTAACGTGCATACCTCGACGTGATAAAGAGAAGAAAAGGGATTCATGTGTCGGGCCATTAAAACTCTGATTGGATGGAGCAAGAGTTTAACATGGGTCTTATCCACAAAACCTGTCTAAACCGGCGGCGTTAAGTTGGTTGATTGAGGACAAGATTCAAATCGTCATCTACATCAACAAAAGTCGAATCCATTTTACCTACCTGCTTTACCTACCTACCTACATAGCTCTGTGTTTCCTCATCACTACAACTCGAAAGCATTTAATGCCAACGTGCATCGGTACCTCCTTTGTCTCTCCTCTAATTTCCCTAATGCCCGTGCTCTAGTTTAATTATAAAAAAAAAAAACTTTGGAAGCTTTAGTAGCAAGAAGGAGACTACTGATTTAGAACCGCTCACACAAAGACTTGAACCTCTGGAGACAAAATTGTTGGCTGCCATGTGTCATGTATCACTGACCTCCCGTACATTACGTCGCCGTGTTTCAATGGTCAGAACATTAGACTGCTGAGGAAGCTGGCTTAGGTTTGAGTTATAGAAAGAAACAACTTCTTTTCTCATCCCCACCATGGAAATAAGAGACCAAAAGCGAAGCCCACAGATGTGTTCCGATTTTTCTGGTTACGTACATAACATAACCCGTGCGTTCCTACACTTTTTTTAATTTTTCCCGCAGTCTGAATATTGGTTGTGATATTGGCTAAACACACAAAAATGTTGTTGATAGCCACTGCCTTGCTTCTGGGAGCATAAGTACGGTCCAGGGCACCAAGTCATGATCATAAAATAGTGGTCCAAAGAGAAACGACTAAAAGTCACTAGGCTGTGGGTGAAACGTCATACTAACAAAGAACTGCGTTACCTGCGTTCAATAATGCAGAACTGCCGCAGACAAAATGTATTACCTCGTGTTCATAAACGTCAAAATATCATCGTTGTCGCGCAGAGTAGTGAAAAAAAGTGGCTGCAGCGATGACGTTCAGTAAATGCGTTCAGAAACGCAATAATAAAGTTCTGCGATTGTACTTAAGTAGAACGACTGACGTTTTTGAACTCACCCTGTGTTCTGGATCTTTATCAAGAGCGGGTCGAAGCTCTCAAATACCGCTGAATGTCCTTTGAAATTAAAGAAAAACTACAAATGTTTTGTTAATGCGATCCTCGACGGTTCTCCTTTGAACTACCCTTGGAATTTACAAGGTCCTTTAGCGATCTTTCTGTCCTCAAAAGTGTCAGCTCAACCCCTGACGTGCTATGATTTGAGCATGAATTCTCGTATCAATTGCCCGGTTCGGAAAACTTTCAATTCCCGTCAGTCTTTTTCAAGCAGAAGTTCTAGCGATAACCGGGGCCACAAGAGAACTTTCCTCCAATAGCTAAGTCGCTATCAAAGCCGTCGCATCCATTTGGGAGTCCCAACTGACAAGTGGTTTGAAATGCACTCTAAAGAGGTTCCCAAATGAGTTTTGAAATCTTTAGCTCAAAGCACAAAGTGCCGGGACAAAGAGGCATAGAAGAATAGGATTAAGCTGAACCAAAAATGGTCGATCACTCTGTCTTCTTCCCTATAGAGGAACTAAACCAAGATATACGGCAAGACTTCTGGAACACCCTCCGGTCATGACGTGAAGACGTGGCTACAAAAGAGATACGCTCCATAGACCACATCTTAACAAGCCACAACCTATCGGGGGTTTTATAAAAATAATTCAACTACCGACCTCTACGGAGGCAGAAGAGAAAACGACGCATTTCTTCCATGAGTGCCCAAATCTCAGCAGCACCAGGGAAACATCACATCAGTGACAAGAGCCCTTCCTCTACACCTTCCACGTCACCGAACAGGCAGTGTGAACATAGAAGGCTTCAACTCAAGTGGAACGCACTTAAGAGGAAAGTGTCTTCGGTTCGAATTAATTCCAATTTGTTCGAAAGTTTTCTCTTGTCTAACCCTACTTTAGCTTTCGAACGTTTGCGTGCTTTTTCCTCTGTTTTGCCTCGTAAATACTGATATTTCTGGCGGATAAATTAAGCTTCTTCCTGTTCGAAAGGACACATCCCTAACCAAAGGATATGAATGCGTCAAAATAATAATATTCAAAAATGAAACAACAAAATTTAGAAGATGTTTCCAGCGCTTGCTTTCGTCGTTTAATGTTCAAAATACATTTAGATTTGGAAGTTACCACCTTACCATCGCTAAAAGCATGTTAAACATCTTTCCGGTTTTATGCAAGGCCAGGTTTCAAAGAAGTCTGCTTTACAAGGAGAGCAGAATACCGGCTTGGTGGAGTTCTTTTAATGCGGGCTAGCAGCAATCTAATAAAAATAACTTCGCGATAAGAACAAAATTCAATTTAATATCATTTGAGTTTACTCACATCGATTGCCGCAATACGAGCCGCAGGGACCACATGATCCACAAGGTCCATAAGCACAGCATGGTGCGACTCCTGAGCAAGGATAGCCGCAATAGGAATAGCAAGGGTTGCACATCTTCTAATGATTTTCTAAAAATATAAACAAAAAGTTGTTGTAATAAGACTGTTCAAGGACTTTCAGGACTTTTGAAAAAATTTACCAAAGTTATTTGAAAATTGAAATTTTTATTTCCAAAATTGGAATGCTCTCTCGAAGCCGATCAGAATTTTGTGAGCTTGAAAAATTGAAATAAATTCTAGGAAATTTTCTTCGAAATAAATAGGTTACTGTGGTTTGAGGAAAGTGTACGAGTACAGTTGTTTTTTGTACAGTAGATCTTTGTAAGGCGAGGACCTTTAAGTTGGCATACAGGAGCTTGTAAGTGTGGTAGGTGTATGCAGAAGCATCAGTGGTCAAAGGTCAACAGTTGTCAGTTGTCTCCAGTCGACTTTTTCCAAAAACTGTCTATTGACGGTTAGTGGAGGAGAAGATACAACGACGAAATATATGGACTGTACAGGGACATCAACCTTGTTAGAAGAGTCCAAATACAACGACTAAGATAGCTGGGACATGTAGAGTGGATGAACACCAACCGAAGTCAATAGAAGACTCCGACTTAGGTGGCCCACATAATTGGAAAGGGGCGTCAACCAACTGGAGGCAGATAGCTAACAATTGAGCTGGCTATAGACGCTTGTTGGTTGAGGCTTAGGTCCACCCCAGACTGTAAGATAGATAGAGGCAGCTGCCTGGTAAGTCCTACCGGAGCCACAAGTAGCGCTGGTCCGGCGTTTTGATACCACAACTTACGTGACCTGGATGGGGTGTGACTAAGAGGGGAAGATTTCAAAGCTGAGAAAGTTGATGATGTCTTCGATAATTCCTTGAAAAAGGCTTTGCCAAGTGTGAGCTGCCTCTTGTTCAAGCCGGTGTGAGGCAGCCAGTTTCCATTTCTTGTGTATTTTTGTAGGAAATGCCTAACTTATCAGCGTGCGACCAGACCAGTGGCCTATGGGAGTTCTATTGATTAGGTCGTTCGTCCTATTTTTATTGTAGGTGCGTCATTAAGTCTGCCCTCCAACGCAAGATGTCTTAAAGATCCTATGAACCAAGATGATATCAAAGCAAGAACTGTGGATAGCTTCTATCTAAAGCTGGTAGATGGCACAGATTTGGCCACGCACAAAGGGAATCAAATGACAAAATCGTAAAGCAGTCCTTGGAGTATTAAGGGTGAACTAGTTGCTTAACACATTTGGAGATACTTAGGGCTTGACAGATGGAGGTCTATCGCGTCGGGTTTGTCGTTCTAGAGTGAATCTTTACTTTTTGGGTTCAAGCATGAGTGATGGAGCGGATTTGGTTGACCTTAGCTTGGATAAGGCTGCTACAATCTAGAATGGATCTCCGTCTCTATCGGTAGCCTTAGCTGCCGAGTTAATTTCAGTTGCCCTCGTGGACTTTATCGACTGTATCGTCCTTTGAGAACCAGGAATGCTGGGGTGCATTCCCTCTGAATGTCCCAGCTATCCAAGTCGATTAATTTGGACTCCTCCGACGAGGTTAATGTGACTGAACAGCTCACATAGTTTGTTGTTGTATCTCCTCCTTCACTCACAACTAAAGATCACCGGAAGGATTTTTTCTGAAAACAACCGAAGACGGCATTAGATTCCTGACAAAGTTTATGCTTCTGTTCCATAGAGCAAGACTGGGATGATCAGGGTCTTTAGTTTTCCTAAAGAGGACTTTGTTACAAAATAGCCTTCGTAGCCCAAAGAAGCAATGGGGGTTTCATTAAAGAGACTTTGTTTTTCCAGACCTTGTGCTAGAAGAGAATCCCTACATTGAAGACCTTTATGT
Organism: Criorhina ranunculi; assembly: GCA_951813785.1. Classification (NCBI taxonomy): domain Eukaryota; kingdom Metazoa; phylum Arthropoda; class Insecta; order Diptera; family Syrphidae; genus Criorhina; species Criorhina ranunculi. The sequence goes on along the minus strand of OX638382.1, from coordinate 47,109,197 downwards.
TCTAGGTCTTACGGAGCTTCATCTTCATTAAGCGTTACTTAGGATGTTGCTAAAACATTTTAGATTTCGATGTTATCAACCGCCTTCGTTGGCGGATGAAGCCATCGACATTAGGGACATTTAGAGTGTCCTAAACGTGATGGTGAACCCTTACTTCTTGATCTTTTCAAAGCCTTCCACTTAAAGTTGGGACTACATTTAGACTTTTTTTTATTTGTTAAACAAATTTATTCGACTGAACACATTATTAACAATTGTTGTCACCAATCCTTGGTTCCTTACCAGCTGGAGAGACCATGAGCACCATGAGCCAATGGGGTAGCATAAGCTGAAGCCAATGGAGCAGTTGCGTAGGCAGCACGAGCCAAAGGAGCAGTGTAAAGGTTCTGACTGGCATATGAGTTGGCATAACCACCTGAGTAGCCATTGGTGTAGACTCCACCGGAAACCAAAGGAGCGTTGTACGAACGTGTCAATGGGGCGGAAATGTATTGTTGAGCAATTGGAGCTGTGTAGCTACGAATAGCTGGAGCAGCGGCATAGGTAGATGCCAATGGAGCTGAAGCCAAAAGGGAGCCAGAGTAACCGATTGGTGAACCATAGCTACGGGCATATGGAGTTGAAGCAATCAATGAAGCTGCTGGTGCCGCATAGCCGGATGAAATGATGGGGGCACCATATCCAGATGAGATGATTGACGAAGCTGGAGCAGCATATCCAGATGAGATGATTGACGCAGCTGGAGCAGCATATCCTGATGAGATGATCGATGTAGCTGGTGCAGCATAGGCAGCTCCTTGCAAAAGGCCAGCCATAGCAGACTGGGAGCAAGCTAGAACAGCAATAAGGGCAGAAGCCTAGAAAAGAGAAAAATTCGTTACAATCCTGTCAATTGAGCCCCAGTTTTGCTCAAAATCCTTACGAAACTGAACATGGTTGATGTGTTTGTTGATTGGTTGACCTGTTGACTACAAGAAGTATCTCAGATGAATATGCTTCAATGGAACACCGATCGTCGGTTTTATACAAAAAAAAAATCGAATTGGCCCGACAGGGTACTTTCAAAATTATTTTTGGTCAATCAATTGCGACAGTTGCATATCAGTTGCGTCACATTCACACACACCATCGTGTGCACACCGTTCATTGCGCTCACGTAGGGCAATTAATGCGAGTGATCTTGATCTGTTTAAGGTCGACACATCTTGGCCAAATTTCGAAAGTGATTACACTTGGGATTGTTCCGGTTTCTGTTTTTTTTTTTTTTTGCTTTTTGCGTGCGTTAAGCCTCCTGCCAGGTGGGTTGGTTCTTGGCTACACTCAAACAGCTTTTCGATTTAAGTTTACGCAGTTGAAGGTCTTGGGTAGAATTAATTGCATTTCTGGATTCTAACCACAAGATTCCGGTTTTTTTTTTCGCCATAAAACTAGAAGGCAGTGTAGGTCAGGAATATTTCGTCATGAAATTCATTTTCAGTGATTAGGTGGAAAAGTTTGGTGAAAGGCAAGAGGAACGGCGACAATAGACATCCGGTTTGTCGTGGAAGTGGTTAGAAATGGAACTTGAGCTGTTGATAGAAGTCGAGTTTAGATTGTTCTCGGAAAGTCCTCTGATATAAGATACGCTTTGCACAAGTGGCATACCACAAGGATGTAGACTGTCACCACTGCTATAAATGGATGTGAAAAGCGAGTCATTTGCGCAGTATTGGTTGGGGAAAATCGTGGATTTTCCACCCTATTCCGTGGATCTTTTCTTCTCGAAGCAAATCTCGGGCGAGTAGCTTTATAGATGAACGGTGTTGTTGGTGCCTATAGATGTTTCAATAGAGCGAAGGAACTGACACGTCAAATCTGACAGATGAGAGGGTAAAACTAATCAAAAATGGTATGGATAGGAGGTGAAAAGACTTGAAAAGGGTTGCAGAAGTCTAAGAAAGATGACTCGCAGGCGTTGTTGACGCCCTTTGCCCAATAAAGACTGAAAATGTCTAAAAAGTAAGCCTTTTGAGCCAGACCAAGCCCCCAGACCAAGCACTCTAGCATTCGCAATAGCTTGCATAAACAGAGGTTCGGTCTTCTCGAAGCTAGAGGCAGTGAGTCGAAGTTTTTCTTGACTGCAACATTCTGATGTGTTTTGGTTTTTTGAACTCCACCCTCATCTTGATGCAGCTCCTAGAGTTGGCTGTTGTATGTTCGTTCTTCCCGCATTCGGGACCAAATGTTCAATATGTGCTCTGCTTTCCTGCTTAACATCCAGAACTCGGTACCGTATAGCAAAATTGGCTGGATCAGTGTAAAACTAGCCGAAGTAGCAGCGGTTTCCTAGGGTTGATGTTGACTTTGAGGTAGGTAAACTCCTTAACTTTTTCGAAGTTACTGTTGTCTAGGTGATAGATTGATGCCTCTTTGTTTGTTGACAACTTGACGACCTGGCTGTGTCCTCATTAACTTCTAGGCGGACCCGTTTCATTCGTTTCCAATTGCCGTGAAGACCTCTATAAAGGCACTTTCGAAGCGATGTCGTCTCCATATCCCACTAGCTAGGCGAGATTTGTTGAAGACAATGCCTTCCGTGTTAACTCCTGTCCTACACTCTTTCTGCTCCAGCATGAGCCTGAAGAAGTCACATGGCATTGTATCTTCTTGCCGAAATCCAGTTCCAAACATTTGGATTAGTTTTGCCGGGAACCAGATTCAACCATCTTCTGTAGAACAGCTGACAATGAATGCTATCATATGCGGCTTTGAAGTCGATGTAAAGGTGGTTAGTTTCGATATGAAATTCGCTGAACTTTTCAGTGTGAAGGTTCGATCTATTATGGATCTGCTGAGCCAGAAGCCGCACTGGTACCTGCAAGACATAAAATCGCCTTTCTTGCAGATGGGCTATATGAAGTTGATGTTCCAGTCATAGGGCGTACTTTCGTCCACCCATAGTTGGCTGAAGGACTTTACTAAAACATCACCTTCGTAGTACTGCTGGACCCCGCTGTCATCAAAGTCTATACCGATCAATTAAGACCACAAGAAGTCGCCTTCCGCAAAAACCGCATCAAACATTGGATCGTCGAAGATTCATCAACCTCTCAAAGGGCACTTGGGAATTTTGTTTGTTCACGTAGTCTTCCACTGATCGTTATCCTCCTCTTGGGGCTCCAAAATCCAACTGAAGAACTGTCTTGTCCGCTCCCAGAGTGGTCTACTGGCTTGGAGTTGCATGTTGAATTTTCGTTCTAGGAGTTTGGTTTAATTTTACGACGGGCTACCACCACGTCAAGGCAGTCGACCCGAGGAGCAAATGACAGGAAAAGTTATGGAGATGACCACAGCACGTCGCAGGCCCGGCAGACCCTTCCGCTCTTGGACAACCCTAGTCAATAATGACATGAGGAGAGCGCAAGTTGATGACAGGACAACCCAGGATCGTAGCACCTGGCGATTTCGCACTAGGAGTGCTGACCCAAATAACATGTGACAAGGGTAGGATAAAAAAGAAGAAAAAGGAGTTGCTCGTTGAATTCACTGCAGGGTACTTCGCGGACTTTCAGTCACTTTGGCGATGTTCTCCATTGTCCTGTCGTTACACGAGTTCCTCGGTCCATAACCGACGCTGTTTCTTCGAATTTTTATCAAAAATGTCGTCTACTTTCAAGGATTCCAAAGCTAGAATTGCAGCATCTTTTAGAAACATCATTCCACTGGCTAATTCGATGGTTCCTTTCAACAGCACCTACGTGATTAAATCACCGACTTGCTCCAAGTTGACGACATCTACGACTGTACCAAAAATTGTCTACAACCCCCCGACCCTATTTCATAACGAAAACCAAACTCCAAACAAAGACTTTCTCGTTCCCTTACCCCACAACAAAAATTGAATTTTTCCAATACGCCCTCAAAATCTAAATGAAAACTGAAAATGCCTTTCAAATTACATTTCTCTGTTCCACGGAAAGCCTTTCAGTATGAGTTTAAACTTCAAGAACACATGTGACGTTAATTCTAAGAAAAAACCCTACCTCCATCCTCAGTCATACATTTCTGTACACTCTTCTTAGAACAGCAACACCTCAGCAGCACCCCAAGTGAAGTCCTTTCGAAAAAAAAAACCTCTCTGCTAGCATCAACATCAACATCAAGCATCACTCTGTCATCCTGCAGTAGCAGCAGTAGCTGACCCCATTACCTTGACGGCACCCAAGCAACCACAACCACAACCTATACACACTCAACAACACACAAAGAAACATGTAACCAACGGAATATTGCAAATGTGTCACACAGAAGTTCCACAAAAGTGAACGACGTAGCAAGAGAGTAATTACGTCACTCGCTACGCTAGTGTCCCATTTTCTTTCACATCTAGTCCAAGGAGTATAGACTTCCATTACTGTGGTGACAGGCTGTCACACTGTCACAGCCTCTCATGCTTCATTTTCCAAGCGTTATTGCTTCCAATAATCCTGTCACCACTGTGTCAGGACACTAATCAGATTCTACAGACAAAAAGACCAAGAAACGGAGTTATCAATTGGTGTTGGAAAATCTATGAAGGTCCTTTGGCCTTGTCCACTTATCCACAACCCCCCTCTGATTTCGGCCTAAAAATAGGCAACGAAATTTCATTATTTTTGTCATAACTGTCTCTGTCAGTGTCACCATTCGGTCCAAAATCGAACCGGATGACCCAATTTTAAACCCCATCGGCTCTGGCTCTGTGCTAACCAATTGACTTCACTTTGTGTGTCCTTTTTCCTTGGATGGAGGATGAGTGTATAAATTATTTCTCCTACTCCACACGAAATCAGAGTTGAAGGTCTCTTTTAGGCACACCAATGGATGGGGCTGTTTTGTTGCGCAATAACCTAAAAAAAAATAAGGACAAGGTGTGCTATCTATGACACTTTTATTCCTCACTCACCACCCTCTCCTCGGGTGACTATTAATTACAACGATGGTCACACCACAGGTGTGGGTAAATCAAGAGCGTCGGACTTCTTCCATCCCCCTTCTCTCTCAAAAAGTGAAAAAAAAGGATTCCCATCCTGGTTCCTATGAAATGAAATCGTTAAATTTACGATGGCACTCGGATGAAAGGGTTGAGAGGCATCGACACCGAGTGTGCTGAATGAATCGTTACGGAGAATCCCTTCGGCTACAAATTATAATAATAATTCAGAAAATTCAGGGTCGCAAATCCTAATTGGATTTATATAAGGATACACACCCCTATCCATCACCCTTTGGTGTAGCAGTTGATGTTCTACTAAAAAATATAACACTTGCATTTGTTTGACGGGCTACGACGACGGTCTTTAAATCAGCGAAAGGAGAACTTAAATGAGTTTGCTTATCTGGGAATTTTGAACTTTCTTATATTTTTATACATGTCACTCGACATTTCATAGGGTAATGTGGATTTAAGTTGTCATTTTGTGTCACTAAGAAGGGAGAGGACAGCCATCCAAATGAAATGAGAATCTTCGTAGACAGGCTATCTTGTCACCTAACGTGCTCGTTGGTTATAGTATAGAGAGATCCCGTGGAACTATAGAGCTGACAAACTTGCCAGGCATGGAGCAAGCTTATCGGTTACAGAATAAGGTTGAACCGGACAAACTAGAGATCTTGTGGGTGCCATAATGGACCTACATTTGGTCCAATTAAGCCGAAAACCATTGCAGACGGCTATCTAAACCTAGCCTAGTCTAACCACTAATGAGTTACATCTTCATCTTCATCACCCAAGGGTACCACAATGGGTCTTCATTGACCTAAGTGTACCCTACTACCCTATTACCTAACTTAACCTATATCTTCAATAGTCAAGATGACTAAGGTTCGAGTCTTAAAAAGAATCAACGAGTTTTTTGCGGTGCCACTGTGACGGGAAGAAGAAAAAAGGACCCAACGAGGAGTACTGTTTCGATCTCCCTTAAGGTCAGGTTGAGTGGGCGTACCCACTTAGGCCAGAATAAAGGCCCATTGTGATACCGCGTGTAGAAACCGGAAACCAGCCTCCGAAACCTCACATGTGGAAATTCCCTATGGAATAAAAGGAGTATAAGCTTTGGGTAACCGTATCGGTGTAAGCCCTATACTGTGCCGTACAAAGTGTAGAACCAATTAGACCCACATACAAAATTCTTAATCCTAAAGATGTCGAGTCTGGCTAGGTCGTTAAGGTCATTGAAAAAGTACTCTCCTAGTGTTTTCCTCCTCAACCTTGATAGAGTAGGGCACGTTCCTCCTCGTCTCTACAGCTTCTACAGAAATCGTTAGAAGGTACACCCATTCTGACGGCATGCCTGCATATTAGACAATGCCCCGTAAGGGCCCTGGTTTCCTGTTCACGGACATAAGTTTTCCTGTTCTCTTCAGATCCAGGTTAGGCTAGATCTGTTTCGACAGAAGTATTATTCCACCTGCTGTTAGCTATTCTTCTAGCTCCACTATCGAGGTAAGACTTTATCGATTCTAGAGAGGAAAGCGGTTCTTCTCCATTTTCAGAGAGGATCCGACCGATCCGATCTCTTTTTAGACACGGTCAGTCTATATTTAGGTTCCCCCACACCATACTGGAGAACACAATGAATCCTTTGAGATCCGAGTGAGGTTATATATAAGTGCAACCACCCCCCATATAACCTAACCTAACCTATGTAGGTAAGCCCATGAGTCATTTAAGTCAGAGATGCCTTCCAGTTCATCTCTAGATTCCCTTCCAATTCCTCTCTAGCCTCAGTTCCTATAGTTTCAGTATTAGGTAAGGTTAGGTTAGGTTGAAGAGGTACCGGCCTACACACTCAGACTAGTAGTAGGTCCAGGTTCAAGAAGGAACTCCTCCACCTATTCATTGAACCAATAGGAGCGTTTGATAAAGCAACCTGAGTTTTTGACATCTTGTTGTGTTAGGTTCCGGTCTTGTAAGGGAGAGCGCTGGACAACTCATTTCTTGAAGCCTGTTTCGTTTTTCGTTTTTTTACGAACCGAAATCCATTGGATCAACAGCACTTGCCCACACTTGATGATGATCACCTACCGCCAGTCGATGGTTCTTGCCCGCCTTTGATTCTCGAAAAGGAACAGGACAAAGGAGATCCTTCATTTCTTCCTAAAAATGCTAATAAAAATTAATTTACATTCGGTTAGGGTATCCATGCATGGTTCTGCGTAACTTTGGTTTCGTTTTCTAACCCACTACAGATGCTCCTTTCATGTTTAACCCAATTGCTGTAGTTCCTATGGAATATGCACGGAATCTTTATGAGTTTTCCTTCGTGCTTCCGTGGAAATTTGTTTTTCCTTTTTCTGTTCACTGGAGCGTGCTTTAGATGAAATTTTGATGGGGCAGTCAACCAGGTGGAAATTTCGCGATAAGTTTTCCCTTTTTTTTTCTCTTTTTTTTAGGTCTCCTCTGTTCCAATGAAAACTGCTTTTGCTTGAAGTGTGTCCTTGGCGTTAGAGACATTGGAAATCCCAATGATGACGCTCTTTGTTGGATGAGCTATGGCAAACAAAAAGGCTTCTCGCATTTGGTAATGAGAGTTCGGAAAGATGTTTTCCATTTGAAATCATTAGAGGTTATGAGATGGATCAATAGGTGATGGGTGTGGAGATTTTGCAATAAGAGAACGAGCTAAGTGGTTTTAGAGTGTAAGTACACATCCAAAATGTTCTACTGGTAGATGTCTTTGGAGCCTTCTGCGGCAGACCCTCTTTTCGTTTGAAAACCGAGTTCAAGCATCTTGCTGTCCATGAATCTAATATCAAGTAGAAAGACCCTTCTTTAAACGTTGACTCTGCCCGTTGGCATTGAGTGTTGTTTAGTCCACAAAATGTCCCATCTCCTTTCTTCTGCGTTTCTGACTTCTTTGGGGCAGGGATTTTCTTTAGGAACTATACGGCAGCACTCACTCACAGATATATTGCCCCGCAGTCGCCCCAAATTTTAAACAGAGTCTGCACACTATCTCACTAGATAATTTGAATCTTTAAACATGACATCTCAAGCCGCAGGTGTCCCGAGAGGAAGCTCATAAGCCCCCGCATATCCTTCTGTTTGAATTCAAAGAGTTTTCTGTAGCAGGAGTATGGCTTGATTAATCTTTTAGACTGCCTGGGGACCGAAGCATTTTTCCAGTAAGATGGGTGCACGAAAACCTCCTGGCGGTTGTCCGCAATCACATTTTACGATTCCATCCACTAAAATTCGATTTTTTCAGAGACAACGACTAGGAGGTGACCAAAGTTTCTTGCCTTGAAAGGACCATCTATGATGATCCCAAAAAACTCTGCATTGCCAAGATCAATAGCTTCATCAAAAGAAGCTCCTAAGCCCTGCTCCATAGTAGCACTGAACTCTTGCAAACTCTTGAAAAGTAGGACCATTGGTAAACGCCAAGACAGACCAAGTGTCTTGACGATCTTTATAGAGCTCGGCACAGGATTTGATCTTCTACTCGAGCATTTAAGCGTCATTTGCCTTAGACACAAGGGTCTTTGCTAGATGCACTTGGAGGAATATGAAACAGCCGAGCACGTTATGCGTGATGCGGAACTGAAGGACTTCAACCTCGCTTACCCTTTTACGTTCAACTATAACGAGATGGCTGAACAATTCAAAATTCACTTTATCTCTTTATTTGGGCCGATGGACTTGTCAGGCAAGATACGTATAACTTCGATTCTACCCAAACAATGGAATCTAGACACTCTAATGGAATCTCTAGCCACTTGCAGGTTGCTACTCAAAAGAAACGCTGGATTATGAATGCTCCCACTGTCTAATCAGCAAGAAAAGACTGCATTATAGTAGGAGCTTTAACGAGGGTAGGCACGCCAATACTTTGGACCTCCTCTATAATGATTTTTGTAGAAGCTGACGAGGAAGGAAGGAAGAAACGATTATCCATTTTCTCTGTACGTGCCAAGCTCTCTCATCTCGAAGAAGAGCCTACTTACGAGCCAACTTCTTCCACAATCTCAACGATCTGGCTGACACCAGCATAGGCGTTCTCCAGCACTTCATAACACGCTTGAGCTAGTTCTACGAGTGGTTCTCTGGAGGAAACTACAGATCCATGTGGTATCACAAAGGACCTTCTCTAGTCTCAGTGTGACTGCATCAAACACAGCCTGAGACTCTAACCTAACCTCTAAGGAAATCGGCAGATTCTAACAAATAGGTCTACGGATTGGTTATCCGTCAGGTTAACCAACTAAACCATACTAATCAAATGTAAAAGACGGGTTCACAGTTCCTAACCCTTTCCTTAGGCTTTTCTTTTCGTTTGAGAAGTCCAACATAATGAATTCCTTGCTCTTGAAAGACTTTTTGAAGTCGAGTTCGAGCGATTTCTCAAGCACAGTACCTACTACAAAGCAGGGTTGTGATCGATAAACAAGCTTACATGTGGGAGAGGGAGTGTCTATTAGCAGATTTAAAGGCGCTTCTTCGGATTCTGCCCACAGTTTATCCGAAATCCTTGGATCACTTGACATTAATTATGCTTTCGAAAGGATTTTGAACAGTCAGCATCTCCGTACTTTCGGACCTTCTTTTCGAAAGCTGTTATGCTTGTGGAGTTTAATTTTTATATTTTAACCCCCAATGGCATCACTTTTCCTTCCAATTGTATCATTAGACTCCCGCCACCTCATTCTTGACTTGTTGATACAACTCCCTTAGGCAACACTAACCGCACAACCAATCCGGCTGAGAGCTTTTACAAATTTTCAACGAAACCTCTCCTCCAAAGTCTCAACCCAACGAAAGTGTCAAATCAATTCTCATTGATAAATAACACAACACAACAATTTTCCATGTGCGAAAATTCCCACCACCAACATATTTTGTTGTCAGTTTTTCCATTCCACAATCTCGCACACACACACAACCAGACAAAGAGAGGCTGAAAACCCATTGCGCAGTCATTTCAGAGAGCCACTAGTTCACGGGGTGTTTTCACTGTTGCTATAGTTTTCATCGTTATACTCTACCATACACCTCCCTCATCTGGGAGAGAAAGAGCAAAAGCTTTACACTTTTTGTTTTCCACTAGATTTTCCTTTCAAAAAAAAAAAAAAAATAAAAATCGACAACAACCCCAAAAAATGAAAATTCCCACCAAACCGAACGATCAACCTCTCAGTTGATGTCGAGATTTTAAACGGAACTGTTGCAAAAGAAAACTTGAAAATACCCGAAACGGATGTGTCGACATTTTGCTTTTTCTACAAAACAAGGACATTTTCCACAAAATTTCTAAAAGAAAAATCTCCAAGAAAAGTGCAAAAATTCAGAAAAAATTGTAAATTTTTACGAAAATGTAAAAGAAATCGAAAATATCTAACGGAAAACGGAAAAAGTTGCAAAAAGAAAAAAAAAAAGTTGAAAACCTCCAAAAGAGAGAGAAAAGTAAAAAAAAAAAATCCCTCGTCCTTATTTTGTGTGTGTATATCTTTAGTTTATCAGTTTCTTCGTTGTGGTTGAATTCTCCTTTTAAAAAAAAAAAATTTTTTTTTTGTTCTCCTTCTTACATCTTTGGCCTACACACACTCAGGCGCCAACAAGGAATCAGAAAAAAACGAAAAGTAAGGTGGACACAAGAAATTTATTTTTAAAAAAAATTTTATTTTTTATTTTTAAATGTCAATCGATTGTGATAGGGTGGGGGGTAAGTGGTAAACAAAATCAAATTTTGACAGGAATTTCAAATTTCAGTCGATATATCCTTGCTAGGGGGAATGGGGTTGAAAGAAAATTTGCTCTCTCAACAAGAATTATACATTCTCTCAAAAGTTTTTGCTATTACCATCGCATCCCGGATTTCGTTTTTTTTTTATGGAGGGGTTTTTCTAAATGAAAACATTAGAGCAACAACAATTGTGAAAAAGGATATACCTCCTTGTAAGAAGAAATGTACCTATTCCTTCAACATTTAGGCAAGGGGGGAAAAAAAACAAGGATATTTTAATTTCTCTTCTTTTACTCTGTGTAGTGTCTCATTCCTTTTTTATATTCATTTAGATTCAATTAGCAAGGATTTTATTCATCGAAATAAGGGAACAAATACAGTTACAGTACTGGGGCCCTCTGTAATTGAAATCCTTTTATTGTCAAAACGTGACGTAGAGACGCTTTTTAGCTTCTGGTCGAATGTGTGTATTTTTTTTTTATGTATTTATCCATTTTGACATGTTGTTTATGGTCTGCAGTTTTTTTTTCTTTTCTCAGATTTCATTCGTCCTTAGGAAAAAATTTTATGGAACAACCACTGAAGGGTGGTTGGAAGGAAAATTGAATAAAATTAAGATACCTAAATTTAGGTTCTCTTTCCAGTACTTCAGGTGCTCAGCAGGACTATAATTACTAGTACAACACTACACTGTGTTTGTTTTGTAATAGTACGAGTATGACTGTGTGATCGATTCAAGGATATACCTTCAAAACTTAAATATAAAACATGAATTTTATGACTCCAAGTTACATATGAGGGTTTTTCCGTTTAATTTTTTTCAAATTATGGTTTTAGGATGTGTTCACAACGACAATGGAAGGAAAATCAATTTTTTTTTAATGTGAAATTTTAGCAGGACCCTTTTGTAAAAAAATTTATAAAATGTGTCAAGTTAGTTTGAAAATACATATTTTTTTTTTTAAATTTTCTGTGGACGTAAACATTAACATAAAAAAAATTTATAAATAGAATTGGAATTGTATTTTTGATTAAATTCCACTGAGAGTTCTTTTCGATTTGAATTTTTTAAGAAATAAATTGTTTGTTCTCACACTTATCGTATATTTAAAACAAATATATGTGTGTGGATGGGACAAATACCGGAAATGTATTATATTCATAAATATGTGTATAAAGTTGTCATTTTGTATGTAAGGGACGAAAAATATTGTTAATTATTGAAACGCAACGAGTGTAGTTTTCTTGACACTGACTCAAACTTTCATTCCGCTTTTCTCGGAGATGGATTGACCGATTTGCATGAAATTTTGAACTAATCTAGCTAATCTTCAGGTCGTGAAGAAGCCCTTGAATTTGATATACACGAGATCAAAAGTTTAGCATTACAGTTGTTGAAAACACTTCTAATCAAACAAGCTTCATTAAGCCAACGAATAACATCCGAACTGTCGAAAATGTCAACTGTGTTGAAGCGAATGGCTTCCATTAGCGCATTCCATCTATCATTTGCAGTCTTTCGAATTGGTAGCAAAATTCAAAGGACTGCAAATCATTGTTGTAAGCCAGGGTAGAGCCACGGAGGCAACTTCCGTGTAGATGAGGAAGACGGCGGCACACTTGTCGTTGCTCGGCACAGCTCGTCGGACGGGGGTAGTTCTTGCCGACCCCACCTTACACCACCTGCTCAGCACACAAAATGTCGTGCCTTTCATACTAGCTAGAAGAAGAAGAGGTTCCCTAATACCTGAAATCAGACTGCAAACGGACAGAGAAGACAAGAAGAGAAAGAAGGATCATTTGTTCAAGGACCTATGCCCATACCCGAGAGAAAGACAGGAAAAGAAACTCGCGACCTACCCTAACTAGCCTTAACTAACCTAAACGCTTTATCTTTTCCGGTATCTCTCCCGGATAAGGTTCGTCATGAACCGAGACATTCCAGATGTTGTTGACAAAGGATGGCCAGCCCACCCTACGTGTCTTGAGACACAACCTGCGCTATTTCCCATGGCTGATATTGCAGGAGATAGCCCCTTAAAGAGCTTCCAGTAACGACCCTACTCGTCACGTAGTGGAGAGTTCGTTTGTCGTCATGTTCTAGTCAGTACGTTTCGTCCTGTATGCTCACAGAAGGACGGCCTTCCCGGAGATCTCACACCCTCAATCAAAAAGCCTCTCCAGTTAGCCTGGTTCTTCATCACAATGCGCCTATCATTGGTCTAAGTTTGCTGGCAGCCACTTCAACTTCAATCTAGCCCGGTTCTTTGCTAACTGCCTTCAATTACGTATTCCTAGTTGGTTAAGGTCACCTTCTACTGTGAAAGTTTCCTCTTCTATATTGTCCCTTTTAGGTTAGATTCGAAGACCTTTTCCGTTGGACCGTTGGTGTTTATTTGCTCTATGCACATGTCCTAGTCGTTTCAAACGTTCAATGGGCAATTTTTGACTAGATTGCCGTCACTTTGCAGTTCGTCTAGGGTCACTCGAAGCGAAGAAGAATGTCTTCATCCGCCTTCAATAGGAGCTGGATACGGCTTCACTACACAGTTTCCTTCTTAGTCTAAGGAAGCAGTGATTGACAAGACGTTGACGTCTGTTAGCTAGCTGCTTCTAGTTTCGCACGCCAAGTTGGTTAAAGTCCCTTTCCACTTGCGTACACCACCTAAGTTGCGGTCTTCCTCTACTGCGTTGTCCCTCCAGATTATATTCGAAGAACCTCCGAGCCGTAGCGTTGGTTCCCCTTCGCTCTACATATCCTTGCCATCCCAAACAACCAACGCACAGGTTTTTGTCTTAGACTATGTCGCTGTACGCCTCGCATAGTTTGTCGTTGAAACTCCTCCTCCAAAGTCCAACAGCGCAAACGGGACCGAATATCATACGAAGATTTGTTCGTCTTCATTTGATCTTGTATAGAGTCTCCTTAGATATTCGGGATATGGCCTTACTACTCAAGTGCCTTCAACAGTCATCGGAAAAAGTAATTCTTCGCTTGATTTCTGATGAGATGTTGTTTTCAGAAGTTATAGCAGAGCCTAGATAGACGAAGTCCGTCACTACTTCGAGGTTATAGCTGTCGACAGTGATTTTCTGTCCGATTCCTCTATGTTGGATGTCCCATCTTGTTGACAGCAAATCCCCTCCTTTCCCCAAAACCATTTTAGGCCGTTCGTGTCTCAATACTCGCGGTAATAGTTCGTTGAGCTCTCCCAGTGAGGTAAATATCTTCGGAACCTGCAAGAAGTGGACAGGCTCTTACAAAATGTTGTCTCTAGTATTGGCTTGTACGTTTTCCACAATCTGTTCTAGATGTTGTAGAAATCACATGACAGCACGTCAACTTGTCTAAGTCCTTTCTTGAGATCAAATGTCTTGGTGAGGTCGTCAACAGTGAGCACTCTCCGTCGAACAAGTTTGATGGGGATGTCAGAACTAGACTTGGTTTTTTTATATCCACATTCAGGTCGTCTCTACAAATGTTGTCTCAACTTATACGCTTACTGTCTAAGTATACCTTGAACTCTCTATACATCGGCGACTATTTGAAGCTAGTATTTCAGCCTAAAGGTTGGTTCCTTGGGAGGGATTTTGTGTTAGGTATGGTTGTACCTTTTTTTTCTCGATTGCAAGAGCTTTGTACAAAGGAAGTCTTTTTACAATGGTCTCTCTTTTCGACTTGCTGCACTAGTTGAAGACATGTATGACTTGTGTGAAAGTAGTCAACCTCTTAAGCTAAGTCTGGTGGCTTCTCCCTCTCTCCTGTTGCATTTCAAATAGTTTTCCAGTCGTTTCATAACAATAATTTACTTGAACATCAAAGTAATCGTAAAGAATCCGCAACGCTTATATGACTAATCACTACAAAACGGTCCTCTTATGACGATACTTTTCCCTTTAATGGTCGGACATAAAAGCTTTAGGAATACAATAACATCCCTAAAAAAAAACACATAAAAATGGAGATTCTCTAACCACTATCTTTCTCCTATTTAAGTCGTGCAATAAAAGAATTTTGTTAAAAATTATTACAGACGTGTGGAGTATAAAATGGGAGACTTCCAACTATTTGTGGAGAGTTGATTTTATGCAGTGAAAACGACAAGTCTTGTAGTCTTGTGAGCGGAAAAGTGAAACCTTTTTGTAAAGTGACAGAAGAAATTTGTGACTTGAAATCGTGCGTTACAATACACCAGTGTAAGCTGTAAGTAGTTTACTGTTAAAGGTCTCCTTGCTTAAGTAAAGTTTACCGCTTTCCGTCCTAAAATTTCAGGCATCCGCCATCGATTGGACTTCAAAATTATGTTTCAGCTTCACTTGTCATGCTGAATTTGAAGGTTGAGATTTGGCTAAAGCAGTTCAGTTTCTTCAGTGGTTTGATCCCTATTTTTTGATCTACATGTGCAGCTCTACAGGCTTAAGCAAAGCGACTATTCCCTGTACCTTCACAAAGAAAATCAAACTTCATTGTGAACCTCGATAGGAGTAACCTTAGAATACTAATTGGATTTTTCAGCGGTCACTGCCGTCTGAACAAGCACCTACATCGCATGAACCTTGTAACAGATTCAGTGTGTAGACTCTGCCTTGAAAGTGAAGAGACCTCTTTACACATGCCCAGCTCTCTTTCAACTCAGAAAGAGAATCTTCGGCGGCGAAGTTATCCCAACGGAACAGCTTACCAAGAGAAGTTCTTTAACTTCCTGACATCTTTTGGATTGAAACAATTCATCTAGAAAACACTAGGGAAGGCACAATAGGATTTGTTAGAAAATGCAGTGCCAAGGGCTGTGAACAACCCTCCCGAATACCATAATACAGTCTTGAGAGTTCCAATTTTTGAATCCTCTTGTTTTATCGGACTGAATTGTTCTTTTCTAGGGTTTGCTCCAGTCTATGCTGGGTTAGGTTAGGTTTGTGTTTACTATCCCCTTCGTCAGACTAAGGTGTGATGTCTTTGGTTTACATTCCCTACTACGAAGTTAAGTTTCTTGGTCACAAATATCCGGTCGCCCTTACAAAATTCAGTTGATTTGCCAAGTGTCCCGTTTCTTACTTGGCAGGGGTTTGTACAGTTGCAGACGAAATGAGTTGTGTCCTCATGTATCTCTTCGTCATCACATCCCCTGCATATGTCATCATTATTTGGATTTAGTTTCTTAGTGTGATGTCTTAGCTCGTTGTGACCAGGAAGTAGCCTTCCAAAGGCTTGTTGGTTTTTGCTTTGTCATATTTAGGGCAACGCTTGCTATTTATTGTTTGCTATCGTTAAGGACGTTTGCATGAATTAGGTCCTACCGCAGCCCATCCCATCCTTGCCCTTCGTTAACTACTTCATTGCCTGACACAACCTTTTGACCAGAGATCCAGCAGAGTTTCACGTTGAACTGTGTGCCAAGAATTTTGTGATGTGATTTGTGGAGCTTGTCTTGTCATTGGTAGAATCTATATGCCTGGCGAATGCTGCTGTGATCGTAGAGTCTTATTGAGCTGCTTCGTCGTAGTTCCTCAGAGAAGAGAACTGTTCCATCAGTGAAAGTGGACTTGAACTCATAAAAGACTTCGCCACTCTCTCATTGTTCTCTTTTGGGAAGGTCTTCCGAAATCCAAGTACGGAACAGTGTAGTCGGAGTAATATTTGGTGGTGACCATACCAGTTCTCCAGTTTTTCGACAGCTAAAAGCACTTTTTGTTGCAGATCGATGCATGTGTTGGTCTGAGCATAAGTCCCACTGATATGTGCCGACCCTGCTTGAAAGATCTAGAGCACATTTTGAACGAAGTCTCGCCATAGCTCGAAGCAGGCAAAAAATGCTTCGACAGGGGATTCATCTTAGCAAACACGATCCTGAAGTTCCTCCAAGACCTCGATCATGCTAGCGATCACAATCTCCAGTATAAATTTGAATTTGATTGGCACAAACAAAATTGTAAGTCGTGGTGCTTTTCTGATCCCTACTCGGTAAGCATGAGGCCCCTTAGAGCCTAGTTTCGGACCAGTCCGTGAAGATAGGAATTCTATTATTAACAACGCCTTTTCCCTGGTCATGTCGTAGAGCTAGTCAGAGCAAAGTTTGATGGAAATTTTTGTGATTTAGCACAAATTAATCTATTTGAGGTTACGTTAGGTTAGAGTGGCTGTCTGCACCTAGACACAGACCCACTTAGACCAGAAGTTAGGCATCTATTTTCCAAAAAAAAACTGCACGCAGAACCTGTTGGAGATTTGTATAAAGCTTTGAAGGCACCCGAAATCCACATTTGCAGGAGGTGAGCTTCCAAGTGAAATTTTCTTCTAATAGAGCGCGCTGGACAAGCACAGAGAAGATGAAAAGTTGACTCTTCCTTCTCCTCGTTCCTAGAACTCCTACAGAAATCATTAGACAAAACTTCAAGGCTTTCGACAAGCCTTTCGATGAGTTATTAGACCTATTGTGGTGTTAAATGGGCGATCCAGGGCGAACCAGGCCTACTAGAAGTTTCTGATTCAGCTCGGTCCATATCTTCCTAGTAGATAGACAAGTTGTGCCACTTGCTTGGTTGGTTAGTTTTGCTAATCGCAACTAGCTAAAGCCGAGACTCTCCTTCTTAATCTTTAAATTGATGGCATGCATGGCGGAAGGTAAATGTTGAACTCGTCAATCATCTCGTCGGGAGAAAAGCAGCAGTCTTAGGGTCGAAAGAAAACGATTCCAGGGACTTAATTACAGCTTTGCTGTCTTCGAGAGTTACACTTCAGTAACGATAGGGCCTCATTGATCGCCAAAATCTCCGCTTTGAAGATTCTACAATGATCCGGGAGGTAAAGTTAGTTTGAAGTGTGTTCTGAGAAAAGGTACACGTAGACCAAAGGAATCTGGGACGCGAAAAAAAAATTGATGTTAAAATCCTCGAAGAAGCCTTCACCGACCATCCCGTCTTCGGATTTTGAGCCATCCGTTCTTAATGGTTAGTGGGTTGGACTGCTAAGCGAGTTGACACACGTTTCGAGTCAGCAAAACACCCAACAGTTTATCGCGGCATAACCTCTCAACAGGCAATGATCTATCTCTCTATCATGCCTCTAATCTGTCATGAAAAAGCTCCTCAATCCGCCCGTTCAGAATCGGCAATAAAAGTGTAGATCCCTTCCACACCACGCATGGTTGCAAAGAACCTATAAACCTTGGCCCTCTACAATTCTTTTGTTGTGTAGAAATTAATTTAATGTAATACGATTGCAAAACGCATATTTTATCAAGTGTTAGGACGTATTTAAAAACAAAATTACCGCTAGAGATACCTTGTTATGCCCAATAAATTTTCATAAGATCTGAATTGCATAACTTCATCTTTTCCCGTTTGTTTTTAAACGTCAAACGTTGACATACACGAGTAGAAGTTAACAAATTTCGTGCTGTCAATTAAAATTAACAATTTGTCATGAATTTCTATGCATTTTTAGTGCAATTTTAGTGCACTTAAGGGAAAACTGTAATTAAAATGTCAAATTAAGCACTGTCACGACACACAGTTACAGTTGCGGCTTTTAAAATAAACTCATTATTTGATTCGTTGAATCTAAATTGGAGGCCGATCCATAATTTCAAACTAAAGACACTCAAGTCTCAACAACTGCGTCGTCGTGCAATGACCTTAGAGGGAAGGAAAACCTCTCTCATTATGCTTCACATTTATCGATTACTTTTGGACTTTTCTTCCTTAAAATAGGAAGTGTAAATAATAACAATAATCACCGAATCGATATCAATTACCTACTTATGGATAGGTACCCTACCCACCCTGAAGGCGGGGGATGTCAAATGTCATCGTCTCCTGCGTAACAAAATTTGCAATTTGCAATGAAATTAAGTATTTGACTACAACTGTCAATAACGGTATTTGTAAATAGAAGATGAGTAACGAGTAACTGTGAACTTTTTTGTGAAATAAAATACGCTACGAGTGCAGACAATGACAAATCAATAAATCACATGTACAATCAATTCTGCCAATAAACGCGGTCACCCAACAGTTGCCAGAGTCCATACTCACCCTGCCGTTGTTCACCCGCACCTACCCCAATTGGAAAAAAAAAAAGTAATAGGCATCCACCCCAGTGAGGAATTTTCCCCGCAAAAAGGACAACAAGACCTACACTCGCAGGAAGTTACGGTGACGACACGGTGAAAGTGTACAGCAAACGTATTGCAGAAGAGGACAAAAGCTCTCGAGCAAAGCTCATTATTTGCTCTGCTTACCTATATTTTGGACGAAATTTTTTATTTTTTTTTTTGCTTTTGCTTTGTCATTGTGATTCGAAGGAGGATTCTCGGGAGTCGGGACAGAGTTGTGTGGCGTTGTTTTCATTTTCTTCCTGTTTGTGTCTATTTTTTGCCGTTTTGTTTTGTTTTTTTGTTTCCAAATTCGGGTTGCGCACAGCGTCAGCCATCCCTGTGTGTGAGTTTAACTCTCCGCCGCCGCGCCGTTGGATGCTGGAGAGAGTATTGATCCTTGTTTTTTTTTTTTTGTTGGTTGGGTGGTCTTTATCCTTGGTACGGTAGCACACCATCAGCCTAGCGTCTGCATGGTTACGTGTTCACATCTGCGTGGATAACGAAATGCCAATTCGGTTTTTTTTTCTCGTATTTTACTGTGCTCTGCCTGGTCCTTTTTTCGTCCTTGTTTCTGGTGGCTGCTTTGTGTATATTTTCTGTTTTCAATTTTGGTGTGTGTGTGTGTTTTTTTTTTTCACGATTTTTTCTCATTTATGCCCTAAAGGCGAGAGACTTTTAGGCGACATCCATATCCTTTGGGGAGTCTTTACTCGTTTAGTCGAGTGACGATTGGGTGGGTGGGGGTTAGGGTGTATAGTGTGTGGAGTGTGTGTATCCTTGTGTAAATGGAAATGAATTTAAAGTTGTTTTGCGCTGTTCAACGTCGCCGTATACATACATACGATTGGCGATAACTGTATTTTATTAATTTTGTTCGTGTCCCTGTTTCTGACACAAACCGACACGCCGGGAATGGTACGTTATGGTAGTTTTTGTGGGTTGGTCAACGTGTGTGACGTTGTCCTGTGTGTGAAGTGTAGATCGAAAAGGTTTGTTTATGAAATCTGTGTAGGAGGCGGGTGCGGAACGGCCTTAATTGAGGGATTGTTGTGAAAGATATTTTTATGACATCTTCTTCAGTTGATTAAAGGGATTCATAATTTTTGAGTGTCCAGTGTGATTTAGGTGGATCTACCCATAAATCATTTAAAGTTTTTCTCTTTTCATTTGTTCGGGAGAAGGATGAAATGGAGAAAGTTTTTACGATAGAGTTTAAGATACTTTTGCATTTTTATTGCCAACAAATGTCTTGGAAATAGTAGTACCTAACAGAATGGTCATAACATGTTTATGACTTTTGTAGAACGTTTATGAGCTAAAAAGCTCTTGTGGAAGGAAAATGTGGCACCACTTTGTCTAAACATAGATTTATAGGAAAAAGAGCCACCTTACATGTACTACAACTGAGTTCAGAAGGGTAAGGTAGAGGTTTATTGGTAAGGCTGGTCAATTTTGTCAAACTTTTTTAGGAAATGGCAGCCCTTGTGAAGCTTGAAGGGTCTCCATACCACTGTGACAATAATAAAGTGCAAAACTAGAACTGCATTTACATGCGCGTCGTCTATTCCCTGTGCTTCCCTGTCTGTGCTATCCTTTGATATCTTTTATAGCTGATAAGCCTCAAAGGCGAAGAAGTAGTCTGTAAATGACATTTTCCTTGAAAGGGCTTCTATGAACTGATTTAAGAATGCTTCTTCATTACCCATCGTCACGAATTCATGCTCCAATAAGTTAATGGAACTTGGAAGGACCTTGGAGCATCTGTTTAAAGCCACTTTAACAAGTTCAATATCCAGATTTCCTCGCTTGTATTAAGCTTGGCTAGAACAAAGGACCAAAGAACCAGACCTTACACCGGTTTGACAAATCGAAAAAATGGGGTATTCAACGACAATGTTTCTACTAAAGCTTGTCCCATTTTACTTACTTACCGACTTAGGTGGCGCTACAGTTTAGGGTAAACCTGGGTAAACCTCTCAAGTTAACTCGCTCTTTAAGTAAATGCGTTCAGTTTTTGACTGCAAAGTGGTTGAGGTTCCCTTCTACTTGTGCGAGCCTTCTAGAGCAAGGTTTTCCTCCACTGCGTTGTCTATTCAGATTCGAAGACTTTGCGGGCGAAAACGTTGAAGTCCTTTCGCTGTTCATGTCCTTTTTCTTTGCTGGGAAAGCTGCATGCACCGTCAGGGTTGACCAAGTTCCCTCAATGTGTCGGATTCTCATCGAATAAACCTTCACCATTCCCAGGCGAAACAGCCTCAGAACTGTTTCTTGCATTTCTTCAGGGACTTTTGAGACTTTTCCTAGCTTTTGTGGGCTCTAATCTCCTTCTCTGGTCTTGTTCTTGTTCTTGTCTTGTTTAGCACTTCCTCGATGTAGGAGCACACTCGGTTCCAATTTTCCTAACTCATGCCGAAAGGATGTTGTCCGCCTATCTAAGTTTCAAGTCTTCATCTCTCTGCAAGCCATTTGGTGCATCCTAAGAATGTGTGTTCAGCGTTGTCTTAAGTTGAGTCGCTATACTGACATGATGGGCTGGTTGTTTAGACCAGTTCTTCGCCTCGTCTAGACCACGATGTGTTCAATCAGTCTTGCAGTCGTTCTTCTCCTGCTTCCTCTGCTCCAACGTTGTTCTAGCCATTTCAAAGGTCCAATTCGACTAGGTTGGAACTAAGTCGCTATCGTTGAATCTTCTCCTTCAGACAGTGTCAATGCAAATCGAACCGAATATTCGCTTTTGGCAGAATCCATGCTTCAGCGCCATAGAAAGGGTCTTATATAGAATTTCCTTAGTTGTACGAGCTAGAGCCTTACTGAACCCAAAGAACTGCTTTTGGCATGAGTTATTCTTCGTTTGACTTCTGATAAGATGTCATTGATGTCCACTGTGACATTCTGTTTGATTGGTCGATGTCGGGTGTCGAAATGCCAGACTTCTAATTGATTTCTCTATCGTCCTCGCATGTGTACATATGTTTGCCCTTTTACACTGAAAGTTGGTATGAAGTTACTTTTCGTGACTTGTTTTGGTTCTAAGAAAAGTTATTTCGATACTCGTATCCCTAACCTTTTCTTTTTCTTTTTAACAAAGTTTCGTCCTTATAACTTGGATCCTTACATAGGTAAAAAGTCACCTTCGACTGAGTATGTGGCATACCTTGGGGGTTTGACTTCCAGAGTTACTCACTGGTTACACCATAGAAGTCGGTTGAAAGGTGGAATAAAATTAAAGAAAAAACAATTGTCATGCACTAGTTTGTCTGGCATCACAGTACCTTTGAGCACTTATACCACGGTAGTCCTAGAGGCAATGCGTAGTACAGTCAGAATCCAAAATTCTGTTGAAATTAAGTCATGAATTACATTTTGCTCTTTTGTAATCAGCGCGTGCCAAATGGTTTATGATTATCCTTCAACTGGAGCACGGACATTAGAAAAATAAGAGGAGAGACGAAGGAGATACCGATGCACGTTGGTTTTAAATGCTTTCGAGGGGTAGTGATGACTCCGGCCTGGCAGAAGGTTTGTGGTTAAGATCCCACAGCTGTCATAACTCTAAAGGAATCGTGTGGTATCCGAATGGCTCCAAAATTAATTTTGGAGACGTTGTTGGCCTTGGAACCACTCGAAAAAGGTCCCATTGTGTTCCAGGCTGAACTTGCCTCTATAATAACCTGAAATTAGGCATCTTAGGTGTGCTATCCATATTCGCATGGACAGTCAAGTCGTGAATTCAAAATCTAAAGAGTGCTCTTTGAATGTCCTTCAGGATTTGGTTTGCTACAGCAAAGCCTTCTTTTAGTGGGTACTGTGGTATGAAGACAACGAAATCGCTGATTAGCTAGTCAGAAAGGGTTCTTCGAAAACATAAGAGTTGGGAGTGTAACATGTGCTTATCCTCTTGGGAAAACATTCAAGGACTCGAACAAGCTAAAGGAATTATCATTCGCTTCCATCGGAATACCCTCAAAATTTGCTGAATTGATATTAGAAGACTGACTCTGTTTAGAGGAGGATGAAACTGCTGAGTACATACTTCTACTTCATGATTGTGTCGCTTTGTATAAAAGTAGAAAACGAAATCCTTACTTCGCAAGTTTCAAAAATTGTGGATGCACATTATCTTTCTTAGGAAGATTGCCTGCTGGATGAATCTGGCTTGTACATACATGCGGGACAATAGACCTGCTTTGCCAGGTCGCCTTTCCATTGGACGTAGTCACTTTGGATGCCGACTCAGAAGCTAGGACTTATAGCACTTGTTCATGTTACCCAAGTCTCTTTTAGAGTTTCTTTTTGGTTGTCCAAAGAAGGACAAATGTCCAATTATATTTGCATGTCCTTATGGTATATGGCATGTCTTTAGCTGATGACATGTCTATGTAAAGACAGTTGTGACCCATTCTTCAAATAGGAACGCGTTTCACTTGACACATACATAACAAATCACAACTCCCACTTTGGAGGTCTTCTTTTTCCCAAAGGATCATACCTGAAAGTAACGTTTTGATTAAATTCTTTAGAATTTTATGGCTGGCAACCAGTGTTACAGAATCACTGTCCAGGGATATACCTACAAACTTGTGTAGTTGTCGCGTCTGAACATGTGCTGATTTAATTTACTTGCTCTACTGACACAGTGGCTTGGTTCGTGAGTTACCGACAAAGTTTATCAAAATCAGATGACAATTTGACGAAGTTTCATCGGTTGTGTATCAAGGAACTCATCCTGTGTAGCTTCATCCTGTCCGGAAGTAGTGATGTGTCAAAAAAGTACCAATGAAGACAATTTGACGAAGCTTGGTCGGTTATGTATCAAGGAACTCATGTGCGGGTTCGTCCTATCCGAACGCAATGATGTTTCAAAAAATGTCTCAATGAGAGTCGAGGACATCAATTGTTTAGTTGACGCAGAACATTAAGCTAACTAACCATACTCAGAGCCGATAGTTCGTCCCCTGGGTTCTGAAAAAGAACAGGAAAAGGAGCACGATTTTGAGAAGAAATAATCATCTTAAGTGATAAGACGCACTTTTGACTGTATGGCACCGAAACAGAATCCTCGAGTGATCCATGAGAAGATCGATATTTCCTCGATGAGTCATTGCCTGGTAAAATGAGCACGCGGAGTGATTGGGCCGAACTTTTTCAAAGATGAAGTCAGAAATGCACCATGACAACTGAGTTCTGTCGGACCACTACAGATGGGTATGGACATTCATGAGATTTGGTTCGAATAGCACCTCAAACAAGTTGCAACAAAAGCTTCTAGGTGGTGTCATTTGATCTTAACTTGGAAACTGACCACCAATGTCGCCAAAAAAAAGCTGTCAACTTCTATTGATCGTTGTCTAAGGAACGCAGTAAAATTAAGGCCTTATGGCGCTTTTTGAAAGCGGCTTACTTCTGTATCACATGGCCTTAAGTCACGTTGTCAATTTGATAACACTTTGTGAAAAGTTTGTACTTACTGTACACAAGGATGGTTCTTCTTAAAATGTCAAATCGCTAGCACTTGTGGTTTGGACTGTACATTGATGCATCAGTCAGTGAAGACACTTATTCATGTTTATGGTAATAGTAGGGACTTGAACCATTAGTCAATTATTTAACTGCTGAACATGTTAATGTCACACTTCGTTCACCTAGCTGTACATGGCTTCTTACTTACTCACTTAAGGTGGCGCTACAGTCCGTGGTGGACCTGAGAATCAACCAACAAGCGTCTCTAGCCAGCTCCATCTTTATAGCTACGTCTAGTTTCGCACGCTAAGTTGGTTGTGGTCCCCTTCAACTTGCGGGTGCCACTTGAGTCGCAGTCTTCCTCTACTGCGCTGTCCTTTGGGGTCGGATTCGAAGATTTTTAGAACTGGGACATTGGTGTCAATCCGCTCTACATGACCCAGCCTACTCAGTCGTTGGACCTTAAATTTCTTGGCTAAGTTGATGTCACTGTACAGTTCGTCACTGTATCTCTACCTCCACTTCTGATGGACAGTGTTCTTGTTAGTTTGCCAAGTACAACACTACAAATCTAAACAAAAAAATGTTTTTCTCTTCCCGAAACAAGACGAATTGGATCCATTAACCGTTTTACGATATCCTTTAATAAACATCGCCATTTTTAATGCCCACATTGGCAGAGGAAATATCGAAATTGATTTGTTCGAGCGCCATCGCGTGGTGTATCTAGAATTGGACGGCATTACCATCAGCATCGACAACAAAAAATCACAGCCATGATATTGAAAGTATTTCAGATCTACACCCGGTTGCCTAACGGTACAGATTTATTGCTGAAACCAAGGAAGCTAGACGGCACTAGCTCTGCAGAACTGTGCAAACTAATAGCGGCTATTAAAGTGCAAAATGGCTAATTAAGTGTTTTATTCTCTAAAATTAATTGTATCTCGTGCGAAAAGTCTAAAATTAAATTCAACACCATTGTGGGCAGAAGGGTTACCTATGGCGCATCCAAGAAGATAGCCTCTGATTTATTGGATCTAATTATAGTCGTATGTACCTATGGTTGGACAAGTTTCGAAATATCAATGAGTTGCGTCTGAAAAGTGCAATTGAAAATATTTACACAATCAAGTTGTGATTTTTTCTTTTTAAATTTATGAATCAGGTGCTTGACCTCTTACAATGGTTGGCATCTGGGCAAGCAGTCGACGTAGCAGCAGCTGTGCATGTGCACTTCTGAATGAGTTTGCGTGTGAGGTGTGATGCAAGTTGTATGCTGTAGCTGTAGCAGAACAGAAGTCTAATTTATTACAAATGTCATAGTGTCAGCGCAACAGGTTAGAATTTCTGATTGGCAAAGAGCCTTCAATGGCCATGTGGCCATTCGGACAAGGGCATTTTTTTTTGCTCAATTGATACACAAAAGAGCGCATGGAATGCATTTTTTGCACGAACGAAGTTTGGAATATAATTTGCATTTCGATTGGATTAGAGGATTGAGATTTATGTGGTCGGTATTATGTCAATGAAATCAAAAGCACTTTGTGAACACAGCCAAGGAGAAACAGTTGAAATTTGGGTCGAGTTCGTGACAGAGATTGCAGTAAGACTGGCTTTAATGGGAGATACTGTAACGACATCTCTACTCCGTTGGAAGGTCACATTCTTTAAAGGAAGACCTTCGGCGCCTTTAGAGGATTGCGATGCCTCGTTGAAGACTTTGCAGGTAACGATGCTAAAGACTTTGTGAACGGCGTTGTCTACTAGTCGTTCAAAGAGACACCTTTTAGTCGAGAATACATAGTTTCTTATCAAACCACCCTTGGAGCTTCTGAGCCTGAACTCACGCCCCCCTTCATCCTTTTCGAGCACGCTGCTTCCAGTTTAGTAGGCCAAGGTTTTGTAGCCTCCGCGATAGCTTGATATTTAAACAGGAGGTTCGGTGCCCCTTTTCATCGTGAACCAGGTGGTTGGGATTCGAAAACCCTCTTAGCTGTAGCATTTCTGTCCATTCGCTCGATGTAGTCAAGCCAGTGCTGTCGGCGGATTTTGGCTTTCCGGACTACATCCACATCTTTATACAGCTCGTAGAGTTTGCGTTTGCATCTTCTCCTTTCTTCGTCCTCTTCGCAGACAGGGCCAAATATTCGACGTAGATTTTTTCTATCAAGATCAACTCTACTGTCTAACTTATCTTCCAGGATTTGGCTCCATAAAGCAAGACTGGTAGGAGTTTTGTAGAGCATGAGTTAGGAGTTTGGACCCTAGATGTTTAGACAAACCGAAGTAGAAGTGGTTGCCTAAGGTGACCCTTCGTCGAATCTCCACCAAAGAGTCATTTGTGGCGTTTATATTTCCCCCAAGGTAGATGATCTCCTTCACCAACTCAAACTACAGCTGTCGATTGTAAAGTTTTACTCTAGACGGTGTTCGTCGTGACTTAGTGGTTAGTACGTTGGACTGCTATGCGAGAGGACACAGGTTAGATCCTCAAAATCATTAAACACGGTACCACCTCTTCGCAGGTATGACAAACCTGCAAGAGTATAGTCTGTCATGAAAGAGCTTCTTAATCCGCCATTCGGAGTCGGCGATAAAACTGTAGGTCCCTTCTATTCCTGCGAAGAATATAACACGCTCAACACGAATGGTTGCGAGAAGCTAAGCCTCGGCTCTCTATGAGCTGTCGCGTCAAATTGTTGTTTGGTGTTCGACGGGTCGGTGTTTGGTCGACAGCATGAACTTTGTCTTATCATTAGACCAACTCGTTGGGCTTGTTCTTCAATCGCCATAAAAGCCTCAATAATCACCCAGCAGCTGGAGGGATTTATTTAATATAGTTCCATCTGTGTTCATGCCGGCCTTTCGCATTATCTGCTCCAGCAGACAACGAGTCTCCTTAATTCAAAGGTTTCGTTTCCAAGCTACACGGTGCATTGCGAACTCTCTAGCGTTCTCGGGATCTCGAGTTCGTCTATCGCGTTATATACCTCGATGCGATGAATGATGTCGTATGCGGCTTTAAAGTCGATGAAGAGATGGTGAATATCGACTTGGAACTCGTTGGTCTTTTCTAGGAAGTGTAAAGATTCGGTCAATCGTCGATTTGTCAGGCTGGAAGCCATACACCCCTTCTCCCTTCAAGACAGGAACACAATGGATCAATAACTATCCGAGTGATGCGACGTTTATAATCCCTCTGACGTCCTTGAATTGAGACAGATTTTATGCACCACATTTTGTATGAAGTTCATTCAACCAACAGTTGACGGTTGAGACAGTTATTGTTGTCCACTCGCTTGATGTTTCTGTGATACTGTTGCCATAAATAGTTTTCCGTTCCGATGACGTTATGGTTCTTCCTGGAACGACATGTTATCAAAGTCTATACTAATTTGTTGGAACTACTCAAGCCATTCGTTTCCTTTTAGCAACGCAGTCATTCTTTTATTTCTCCATTAACAGGCAATCCATCAAAGTTTGTTGCCATATCCAAATGACATTTACTTCCGTTAGACATGCCTAAAACAAAAACAAAATAAATCGTCTCTCCCAACCGCTATTTTTTATCCGTAAAAGTTCACAAAGTTTATTCGAAACAATCGACAAAATTCATGATCCATTGTCATTCACTGCGCACTTTTCTGTAAATATAAACGCTATATCCTGTTCCAATGCAATCAAACGGTAGATTCAACGAAGGAAAAACGAAACGGAATCCCGTAACTATAAATCATCGTGTCAATTCGTCGAAAAAAAAAACCAAAACCAAAACTCTGTCACGCCAATGAAAACAAAAAGGGAGTCCTTTACCAGCGAAGGACATGAAACATAACAAAAAAAAAATTCGTACAAATTGTACAAATTGTTGTCTATTTATCTGCCCATGCTCCCTACCTACCTATCTATCCACCACCTCTTTGGGTAAAAATAGATCTCATGTGTTGAGGAACGTTTATTCTTCGCTCCCCACACGGAGTGTACCTCCTGTGAGAGGACTTTTCCTTTCATCATAATCACTATCAACCCCATGGCCGCCATCAGTTCACCTATCATCACCCGAATAGCGCGTGGAACTTAACCCCATTCCCAAGCAGCAAGGGACCGATGTCACGCTGTGCCAAGCCAATGCACAAACGGTGTACCTACGCCATTTGGACGGATTTTTCGGTTTCAGCGGGATTGCTCCGCTAATTTGCATGCAAACAGCTAGTTACCTCGTTTTGTTCTGACTTCGTTACTACGAGTGGGTGGGAACTGGGAACTGGGAAAACTGAACCGTATTACCCACACCCACCCACTGCGTGCCGTGGGAAAATTGAATGAAAGAAAGAGAGTGAGAGAGAGGGAAGAAAACAAAAGCGAAAGCTGGCAAAGGATTCCCATTGAGGGTGCAACTCGTGACTGGTATCCGATGGCGGGCGGATGAGTCCTTTCTTTTTTACGTGTTTTGACCTTTAAAGGTTCGAGGTTCGACGATTGCATTACAAAACGTAGTGCGGCAACGTAAGAGGAAAAGTTTTTCTTTTTGTTTTTCTCTTTTCTCGTGTCTAAATTGAGAAGAAGTAGACAAACAATCTCGGACAAGAGAGACGAAGTAAAGAGTAAAAAGTCTGAAAATAGAAACAAAAAAAAAAAAAAAATTATAACGTTGTCGCTGTTCCTTTGTGTTGTCACTTTTAAGTTTTAATGGCACCCTGGGTGGGGGTTGTTGCCACAAACGAGCGCGATATTGCGTAAATGATCGAATATAAATCACTTTGGAGATCAAGATCATGTGCACGATCAGATTAGAAACGCGTCTATGTATCTCTGTCGCGTCGTCGCTAGGTGACTAATTTTTGTTTGTCTAAATATCTTGATCAGAGAACACGAGGCGAGGCGTCTGCAACAGCGCCAACAAGTGTGTATGCATGTGGCGTGACAAACAATTTAACGTCGTCGCGTCAGTTTAATTTTTTTGTGTTTAATTGTTTATGTGGATCTTAATCTTCAGTTGTCACTTGTGTGTCAAAATATGTTGACAGTGAATTCAATTAACTGTTAGATTGTGCCTGTCAATTTCATGAGAATGAGAAGTAAAGTCGCATAATTCCTTGGCCAATTGACATTTGAACTTCAAACATTTAAAATTCTCATGGAGTTCATTCAACCATACATACAGATACATTGCTCAACCTCTCTCAAGATCCAATAAGAGCACATTCTAAGACTTCGTCCATTTTGTATCGATTTAAAAAAAGGTATTTCCTGTCGTTATCTGTTTGACATTTTACAACACAGAGGGTGGTGTTAACAGTGCAATGGACCCATAAACAACGCACGTTGCCATGATGTCGGAATGATGATATTAAAATGCCCTGCGGGTGATCCTTAAACGATAAAAAAAGGACCATTACGTTAGAGTAGGAGTTAACAGAAGAGGAAATGAATTTTATTTTTTATTTTTTTTTAATGATGAAGCATCCAGAACTACTGAAATGATAAAAATGAAACCGGAAGACAGTTTAAAGAACATAACTGTCTTGTGGATTATAGGTTTCCTTTTGAGAAGTTTGAAGGATGCGTTTATGGGAAATTTTATTCAACGTTAGTTTCAGTTGAAGGAATTCATTTTATTTGGAACTTAAATAAGTTTTACAGCTCATTTCTCACCTCTTTCCAGTTTAATGTTGGTCCTTGAATGGTCTTGCATAGCGTCTTTATTCGATCTGTCGCCACTGTATGCAATTTGTTTAGAAAGACTATAACTCAACTTGTAGTATCTAAGCGAAGACTGCGTTCAAAGAATACCAGCAACATGAGGGTGTCAGTGGGAGCAACACTCAGATTTTGTAAGCCAAACGCCTCCCAATTTTCTAAGAATTTCGCTTGATGTCGAAACGGACAGTCTACTAAGACCCCTCCCCTTCGCAAGAACACCTCAGTGTTCAAGTTAGATCACACATGTTGCGTTGCCAATTGTGAGACCTGCGTCTTGTTAACAAGCCAAGCTCATTAGACACAAATACGTAGAAAAACGGGAAACTCTGGCTTAAGTCTTAGACCGGTCTACGACCATTACTCTTGCTCTATCGCATTCCGACTTAAACTCCAGATTTCTCCAGATTTCTCCAGAGTTCCTATCGAATCGATTGCTCGAGTCAAGGCTACCATTTTCTGGAAGCATATTCAAATATTATTCCGAATTTCGGACCAGTGGTAGAGGCTTACCTACTTACTTAATGTCCTCTCGCCCTTAACCTACTTAAGACACTTCAGCCTTCCATCCTCTTTGATCCCAAGCACGCTGTTTCCATTTTTCCAAACCAAGCTCTGTGTGGATGGACAACTTCTTCCGTAGCTTTTCGAGGGAATCCAAAGGAAAGAAAACAACAAATACAGACACCATCGAAGACATGCCTGCCCCCAGCGATAAGATGCTTAAGGACCTCCTCCTCTAAGATGACAACCCGTAGGATAAGATTGCAGACTCTTATTTAATCCTATAAAAGAAAGGAGGATCTTGGAAGAGGATGGCTACCGATGGAGTACCAGCTCCGACTGTGATACCACAGCCGTACCACTAAACCGTCATGCTAGCATAGGTACCCAGTCACCCAGCAAAGCGGCGGAGAGCAGTTCTTCCAACGCAATAAAGTGGTGCCATCTGTCACCCATGGCTTAAGCCTGTTGGTAATAAGGACTAACAGAACCGAAGGTCAGTTGAAACTGACTTTCAGAAGCTTAACGCAAGAGAAAAAGAGAATGGACAACGCCAGACGAACCATCAGACGGCTCACCAAGCTTGACATGTCTAAATTGAAAATTCAAGTCCAAAAGTTTGAAGCCCTAGAGGACAAAAAGAGACATGCAAATACGAGTTCCACTGCAACTAAGCCTTGACCAGGACCCCATCCCGGCTCAGCCTTCATAACCGCCATCCGGTGTTACACCAAACAACCAACCTAAACCCGACTTCAACGGGTGGTCGTCTAGCTATGGGCATAGACAGAAGACGAACATTGCGATTCTAGTATAGTAAAGCTTCTAAACCTGTAGCCGATAGGTGGAAGTACAAATCAACCGCGGCAAAGACACTAGAGCAGAAAGAACCTGCAACTAACAGCTCTAAAAGAGGCCACCCCTCCACTGTCCATCACTAAGAAGCTTAGATTCTGCGGCAAACTTAGCTTTTTTCGTCAATCCTAAGCGAGACCATCTGGTTCCTTCAATGTCCTCATGTCTGGGAAATCAACTGACAATCATTCTCTTGTGGGCAGTATATTGCTTAGAAGACATAAGCAACAACCTGTCTAGGAACTCAGTAGCTAGACTATACCGACAACATCGTACGTTTCCAAAGAGCTCTTGAAGAAGGTTCTATAAATTTTGAAGATCAATCGAACCAAAGGAGGTCTCAATCAAGGAAATGTGATCGAAGAACGAAGAAGAATAGCTCTGTTGCGTAGGAAAAAAAGTCTCTGTTATCCAGTGGCTTCTCCACTCCACGCTTATGTAGATACAGGTCAATGTACATCCATCTCGATGCCCATGTGCGAAGGTGTCCCCTGTTTGTAGAGCAATTCATTGAAAAGGTTCTCTCAACCCTTTTGAGCTTCGACTGTCCTCAAAGAAATGCCTTCCCTTCAAAGGTCATCCTCATTTAAACTACGTTTTGCTGCATTGCCTTCAAAGTAGTCTCAGTGAAGGCTATAACCACTGCGGGAATCTCAATTTAGGGAAAAGATACGCTCCTCATGCAGAGCTGATCTTGCACTCATCAGGGTGAATGGCAATCGATTACCCTTTACTCGGGTAGAAATAGGAAAACAGGTCTTGCAATGTGTAGGAAGGGCGGCGTGTAATCAGGGCTTAGGTACTCTAATACCTAGATATGTGAATAAGCCCGGTTAACTTCGGCTTTCAACTCTTTGTCTGGGTGACTTTCGCTTGTGGTTTCCTGTATTCAAAAGAAGATGGAAGAACGAGTCCCCGTTTAAGGATAGAAATGACTTAATGACAGAAAGCTCGTCCTAGGTAACTTTAAGTAACGTATTGTGTGGCTCAATAACTTCCTTGATGTTCCTCACCGATCTTCGTCGTACAAGATAAGACCGAGCTTACAGATCTGAAGGGCACTGTACATGACAAAGGGGTTTTATTTGTATCTCATCTTGAATGCTCCAAATACCATCCAAAGAATATAATGAAACACCTTTAGTTGATAAATATTCTCATCCTTGTCATTCTAGAACGCGTTTGTTTACACACACACACATCCCTATACGGTGAAAAATCACGGAGCAATAATCTGTGTCATCTCTTTTCCTGTGTCTGTGCACATTATTCAATATTGATACAAGCGCACAATGCTTTTGTGCGCTTCCCTTTACTCCCACAAGTCCTACCTTAGGCATACAGTAATGAAAACATTATTTCACAGTTTCTGACCTAGATTCACATTGTTTCACACACCCACGCTGTGTTCCTCGTGTCTCTCTTCTTTTTTTTTTTGTTGTCCCCATTTTCACATTATCTTCAGCTCGTTCCATGGTTTGCAACACGTTGATTCTGTCGTAACCCTGCAGGCGTCGCATATCCTTGGCAAAAAATTAAAAAAAAAAAAAAAAAAATTTCATTCAATTTTTCGCCAATCGTTTTCAGGACATTGCACACTAACACACACACACACCCATACACTTGTGTCACACACAGAATTGCTCCTTCAATTTCCATAATAAATTCCATTTTAAGGATTTCCAATTCCAATGTAAACTGAATACCAACACCATCGCTATGTGCCACAGGACGTGCGATATATGTCCGGGGACGAACAGAAAGGGAAATGTATGCACACTTCCTTATTTATTTTTCCTTCCATTCGGTAGGTACCGTGTCGCCTTTATAAATTTTTCCATTTATATGCGAATCCTTAAAGTTTACTTTCTGCTGCTGCTGCTGCTAGCATGCACACAAGAAACAGGACCACTGACGACGTAGTCTTACACACGGAAGAAAAAAAAAAAAGGAAAAAACTGTTAAAATGTCATTTTGGGCTAAATGGCGGACGGGCGTTGTGTGCACTCGCATAGAATTTTCGTCCCCCCTGAGTCCGAAGAAGAAGAGTAATCTCCTATTTATCCTCTTGAAGCGAAGGATATCCAGGTAGAGTAGGTATCACCTGATGACATTGGCGCCTTACGGGTTGATTTAAATATGGATTTCATTTTAAGTTGTTGTCTGTGGTGGTAGGAGCTACAGCAGGAGCAGGTGGCATGTGACGCGACAAATCATTTTATAATTCGAAAACGGAAGCTTTCGAAAGGGAGGAACGGTCCGAGACTATCCCATAGGGCATGTAAGTTCTGTTGCACAGCTTCTAAAAAGTGAAGTGAAAGTATGTTGACTGAGAGGTCCCCCCTCTATGGATCTCACAGCTCCTACGACTCCGCACACTTCTGCGATTCTATGGACGTAACGAACGCCTTTGCATTGCATTCTTTTCGACAACTTCCTGCTATGGCCGACGTGCCATTAAGCACCGATGATGGTGAGAAGGCTTAATAAAAAGTTGAAGTCTACCAAAGAAAGCTCTTTTGCTTAAGTCATACGCGGAATAATCTGGACTCAGGTTATCTGAGCCTTTTTCAAGTCAGTTAGTGACACCTACTCTTGGACGTCCCTATCAACAGCTACAACTTCGAACTCAACAAATGGCACTTTAGTGGAAATACGACGAAGACTGCATTTTTACGGAACCTCAACTTTTTCTAACCTTTAGTGATCCTTTACTGATCCTTTCTATAAACTTCTTCAATGAGTCTTGTGGGCAAAGAGGGAAAGAAAGAGTCTTCGAATCTCAGTTCTGCGGTTCAGAACGATAGGAAAGTTCAAAACTTTTTTTAAATATCCTATCAGAGCAGGTCTGGCAGGCATGGGAGAGGATGATTGGTTGCTTTATCTTAAACAAGACACTTCTCGAATCTGGAATGCGTTCATGTAAGTGTGTGGCAAATGATGAGGTTTCTCAGACGTCTTAAGTGATTTGATCGCGGGTGAAATCTCAGCCTCAGTCTCAGTCAGCTTCTAGTAAACTGGAAGCAGCGTGCCCAGGACCGTGAAGCATGGAAAGCGGCATTAGTTCAGGCTCAGACCCTCTAAGGGTCGCTGGATTGATAGGTAAGTAAGTAAGAATTCTTAGTCACTGCAGGTCTTTAGGCTGTCGTTCAAGCCGTTCCTTTTCCATTTCTTAGACTACTTCAAGTTTAAGGCATCAAGCCAGTCTTTGGTGGCTTTAGGTGGTCATATGGTCACTGGGTCATAGGTTTTGACGCAGTTTCGTGCTTGTTTTCACATCCGCTAAGCAACTTAGGGGCTGTACAACGACATCAACTTAGCCAGAGGAATGAAGGATCAACGACTGAGGTGGTTGGGTCATGCAGAGCGGATGGACACCAATGCTCCGGTCTGAAAAATCTTCGAATCCACCCCTGAGGGACGGCGCAATAGAGGAAGGCTGCGACTCAGGTGACGCACGCAAATTGAAGGGGAACTCAACCAACTTAGCATGCGAAACTGGAGGCAGCTAGCTAAAAATCGAGCTGGTTGGAGACACTTGTTGGTTGAGGCCCAGGTCTACCCCTGACTGTAGCGCCACCTTAAGTACGTAAGTAAGAACTAAGGCTGTTGCGACTCTAGCTTTCAGTTAAAAGTAGTCTATTGCCAATGATACCTGCTCTTTCGAAAAAGTGATTCCTGACGAATATTCAAGAACTTCCTTACTTATGATGGCGCTACAGTTCGGGGTAAACCCGGGGCTTCAACCATAAAACCTCTCTTAGCCAGCTGCCTCATCCGAGGTTTGTTGCGTTTTCATCACAAGAGAGTTTCCCCTTTTCGTGGCCGATAAGTGACGCCTGCGCACATCTTAAACAGGTTCTTTATGAGCGCTCTTTCCTTAGGAGACATCCATTCTAGTGGAGTACCTACCTATCAAGGAAAGCCCCGAGATAATGGACATCTTATTCGGTAAGTCTTTCGGGACTTATTTCCAAAGAAATCCATCACATTAGTATTGTCATAGGGGTGCATCGACCTTTGCATAAACCCAGCACATCAGGCTCAGCCTTAGATTTCAAGTGGAACCTGTAGCTCTTTGAGTAGTGTAAACAGGGATTTCTTGGCACAAACATAGGGTTAAGAACTGGGAATTTGAATAACTCAGTTCAGTAGCAACGTCCTTGAGAGAGCATTGAAAAAGGTTAACAAGTATTTTTAGGAGCTTGTCTGGCACAAAAAATAGCAACGAATCAGAGCCTTAAAGAGCCTCCGATGGGAGTAGTTCGATCAGATATAAATTTCAGTGTAAAAAATAAAGAAATCCTTGACAGCCTTCGTTGGGATTGCTAAAACCCCAAGCCGATGTTATTTTAGAGCCATCAGTCTGAATGGACAGAAAGACAGTCTTAAAGCACGTTGTCAGAGCTTTGTCAGAACTTTCGTCTGACAACTCCTTGATGTTTCGATTCCTGCTTACAAAAAGCTAGATCTCAGTCCTTCAAGGTCCTACCTTCTACAGTGACAAGACTTTTTTTTTGACATATACCATCTCATTCCTTCAACATATACGCCATAGGGTACAACACGATCCAATTCTAAATCTGCTTCACCCTTCCTATACGTCTTTCATTTCCTTATCTAATTTTGAGAAAGGATGTGTGTGTGTGTTCCTGTCAACTTCCTAAATCGCATATCTATCCGAAAGATTTATTTGAATTTTCTTGGGGCAATAAAAAAACACAAATTGAAATTGAATTTAAGGGATATATGCCATCAGAGCAGCAAATAAAGTGGATTCAGAGGAGACTTGAAGGCGACAGTCCTGGACAGGAAACAGACACTTGTCAAGGAGAGGGGAGAGTGGTTTGAAATTTTCTCACAAAGAATTTGGAAATTGTGAATTTTTTTTTTTACAGAAGGGGAGGCCAAACCAAGCAAAAGAAAGCTTTGACAAGAAAACAAAAAAAAAAACAAGAAGCTTGCCTTAAGCACAGTTATACTAAATTATTCTCCTAGTTTCCCGGAAATCGTTGAATAAAATATCAACTTCCTTTACATTGTTGTGCCTGTACAAAACAAAAAGTGAATCCAAAACACAATGGAAAGCTCTCAGAACAGTTAGGTTTTTTCCAAGAATATGTATTCATACAAAACAACGAATAACATGAAGGACACTCGTGTTCAAGGACTTTCCACAAAGAAAATAACAAGAAAATTCCCTTTAAAACAATTTCACAACCAATTGACGACAAATGTCGATATTCCCACACTTGCTATCGCCATAGGCTCTCGACTCTATGATCCGTCTAATCCACCAAAACCGCCAACAAACTGTGGGAATGGCTGAGAATGTTTAATAAAACCCTATTATTGACATCCTTGAGATTATTGGATCATATTTCATATCCTTTCTTACGAAAAACGAACACAAACACATACATACACACGTCAACCATTGCGCGGTATTTCAACGTTTGATTGATTGAAAATTTAAATACCACCGCGCTCCATTGGTATTGGTCAGAAGAGAAGGGGTGGTGTTGGACAACAACGACAACAGACCGTTAGAGGGCAGATGACAGAGTACTTAGAGTTATGTTATCCAACCGAGGTTTGTTTGCCTTCTCATGTCAATGGACAAGTTGTTTTTGAAATGACACTAGTGCCTTTAGTCGACCCCGGGTCTAGACTATTGTTGGCGAGGTTCAATAAAATATCAGAAACCAACTGTCAAGGATGATGGGAATGGCGGTATGTGTCATTATAACACACGGAGGAGGCTTTTTCGTCTGACGGCGCCAAGTGGTCTTCATGTGATTTTTGTGCTCATCGTTCGTTCCGGCTTCGGCTATATGTCGTGGAGATAGTTTGTTTGTTTGCCTCTGTTGTTGGAGGTTGGACGGTTTTTTGTGAACCATAATGCGCAGTGGAAACTCTGTGATATCGTTGTAGTCTCTGAGGGAAATTAGTTGGTTGGGTGCAAGGAGGTTCTTTCCTTTGAGGAACTCGAAAGACTTTGATGTATGAAAAGACTGTTTGGAATTCATGAGTCGTAGTGCTAAGATCCGCCCTTAAAGAACGTCGCCAATCTGTCTACTGTATCGCAGAGAATAGTCCTTTTGAAAAAACTGAACAATCCAGTGTTGTTGAATGGTGGCATTTGTAGAAATCTGGCCCGTTCCCTGATAGAAGCGCTAAGAAGATTCTTAGAAAGATAGGTCTACAGCTTTGTAGTGACTTTTTAGACGCCTCACCCGGACGAATTCAATATTTGATTAGACATTTGCTTAAGCCATTCAGAGGATAAAGGACTCTTGAAATCTTTTGGAAAAGATAAATGATTTTGTGAAAAGTAAGCAGTCTTCACCGACTACACCCCACCTAAGCTGAGATTTAATCGTAATTTCCAACGAACAATTCTCGTCCGTAATGAGTGGGATAATGGATAAAACTCAGCAACAACTGGGCCGCTGGTCACAAAGAAATTCCAGGAAACTACAAGGCTGATGAGCTCGGAAGAATAGCCACTACCCTTAGTATTTTGCAGGGAAGCAATACTTACATGCAAACACTTACTTAAACCAGACCAGACAAATCTGGCAAAAGCTAGATCAAACACTTTCCATGGATTTGTAATGCTCAAACGACCACGAGTCGGCTCTATCATCGGTGTTCTAACAGGGCTCTGGTTTTATAGGTTCACATCCTAAAAAGCTGGACCTCTTTTCAAATGATTTCTGTAAGCATCAATTTCCTTCGTACGTTTCCAGCTCTGTCCAAAAGACGACTGCTCCACCTGAGAGCTCTTAGCCCTTTCGAGAATTTTAGCGATCTGACATCAGATCCTTGGCATCCTCAGCTTTAACAGAAACTTCGAATGATTCACTAAGACCGCAAGTCAAAAAGGTAGAACAGCGATAGATCAAGTTGTATCACAATGGACTTGGAGCATTGATGTTCATCCGGTCTACATGACCTAGCCATCTTAATCGTTGTACAGGGATGTTTTTATCAAGTCGGTGTCGCTGTACAGCTCGTATAGTTTATGGTTAAATCTTCTTCTTCTTCAACGTAGATAGGACTATAAATCGAACGTAGAACTTTTCCAATTCCAATTTCAAGCAGGACGGGTATGATGAGGGTCTTGTATATCATCTCCTTGCTTCTTTTCAATAAGGACTTGTTGAATAGATGTCTCCTCTTAATGCCAGTAACAGTGGCATTGTAACAGCGATTGGTGAGTTCTGGCAGAGTTGATACCAGAGCCTTGGTAGAAGAATTCCTTCACTACTTCGAAGTCAAAGTGGTCCAACGTAAAGTTCTGGCCAAGACGTCAATGTTTTCAAGATGCAGTCTTTAATTCGCTCCAAGGTTATTTTTAACAATATTTTTGCAGCTTCAGGAAGCATGCCTTACCTCTCAAGTTCTCTTACTTTGTTAAGTTTCCTTTCTTGTCGAGCTCGACTAGAATTCCTTGGTTCTATTTTCAAGAAAGCTATCGATTTCAAAACAAGATAAAGTCTGACGACAAGATGATGAAGACTTTGGATGAAGATGAAGCTTAAGAAGCTTACAAAAACCGTCTTCGTTTAGTCTAAAAAAATTCAGATGTCAGAATATAGTTCAAACTGCGTTTTAGCCTATTTAAGACTTTGAATCATGAATACGAGGCTTTGATCTTTCTCAAATACCAAGAAGCATCACAGATGGATTCCGGGTTTGCAAGTATGACTTCAAAGCCTACTCGTTCAAGCTCACTTCCTGCATCTAAAACTTTGGTATACATGTGCTCCAGTCATGACATTATTCCGGGATAAAAGGTAGAATGATCTCAAAGCTGTTCTCAACTAGCTAAGAGACAATGCAGAAAGATTCCAAAGATTTCGGGACTAAGAACGTTTTGTCCTAAGACTCTAATACTACCTATGCCCCGTTTAAGTCAACCTGTATACCAACTTCGGGTGTTTGGGTTCAGCCAGTGACTGTCATTTGCTCAGACAGTAGCTCCATGCTAAGTCGGGCAAGTATGTGCCTTTCTCTCATTATGATGTGTATGAGCCCCAAGGCACGGCAGAAGCGCCGCCTAGTGCGAGTTTTCACCTCTATTTAGAACCAGGGCGATGGACGATGGTTTCAATTCTTCGAAACCTTATAGGAAGAGCTGTAAAGAGTTGGTTTGAGTTAAACTGTCTAAGGGGTCTTAAATCTAAATTGAGTTAGCTAAGTATGGTTTGAGCCTAAGATAAGAAAAGTTTGAAAATGCGAGCAAACTGAAACCTCTTTTCGATGAATTTCAATCGCAACTTTCAGAACTGTACCAAGCAAGGACATTTGAACACTTGCCTGTACCTAAGATTCCCTCAAAATGTCTCTTTCACATTACATTCACATCCAATTGCAATGTTTACCAACATGTCTTTCATTTGTCCTCAACCCAAACTTATACACGACCCTACGTATGCCTACAAGTGCACATATCCTCGAAAGAGTTGACATACATTTGAATTTTTTGTGCTAGATAAACTTTTATTTCATTTTCTAATTCTAGTTTGTCCTCCCAGTTGAATCCTTGTCGCATATGGTGTTCTCCAAAGTGCAAGGTGTAAAGTAGTGTTCTCCCCGAAAAAAAGAAAAAAAAAAAAACTGGCTCCCTTCCCTGTCCAATGCCAAAGGCAAGTGAAACTCAAAAACTTCATAAATTTTATGAGGTCGAGGCTTTGGGGAAACATAAATGTACTTCATAGCCATCTCCACGAATACCAGTACCATGAAAAACTAAACAATTCCATTCCATCTAACAAGGTCGTACCTACTCCGGTACTTGGCTGGGTTTCAAAAAAACAAAAAAAAAAAGAAACCAAAAAAATTTTATCCTCCTGGGTTTTATTGCATGTTACGCGAACAAACTTGAAATTAAATCGGTCCCAGGGCATGAGTGACATCTGAAAAGGGTCCTTTTTTCGTCCTTCTTGTCCTTTCTATGAGTTTTGTTAATTTTCTTCATTTTTCTACTCGTATTTGTTTGGAAGGTTAAGATCATCACAAAATGATGTGATTAAGGATAATACCCTGTGACTCGAATTCTTCAGAATGAAAAGGATTTATAATTACAGAGACTTATAGTTGAAGGTCAACGAAAACTCTTGTCAGTGTGTTGTGTGAAAATAGATGTTTATAAATGAATGAGTTTTTCCTGAGCTTAAAATAGATTCTAAAGGACTGCCACTGTTGACTGTGGAAATAAATAATTGTATGCAATGTTTGGAGGAAAGGATTTCTTTTGCAAGCCACGGTGTACAAATAATTTACACAACAGATGAAGAGGAGCACGTATCCTTTTGAATTGCTTCTCCCTTCTTTTGAATTTTTCATAGAAACACAGGCTTATGAGTTGCACGGAGGAGATACAGCGATTTGAATGCAATTTCAGAGGTATGTACATGGCAACTCTAGTGTGTCCTTGATTGAGTTCTTTTCTATCGTCTAATAACCGGGAGATGTCCTAGAACAAATTACCACTAAACACGCACCGATTTCAATGGCAATCTGACATCCTCTGTCGTGTCGTCCGAACAACAGATGGCCATACTAATCAGGAATTTTCGGGGGCAAAAAAAAGGACATGTGTTAAATTGTTAAATATTCGGACCTATTAAATGAGGTCGCTGAGGTTATCAGTGCCATTTTGAATTCAGAGCTTTGTTATGTATGCCTTTTGCCTCTCTCATGGGGCAAAAGTTTGGTTTCGTCCTCTAGATAGGATATGCCACCATATGACTAATGACGGGCACTTGGTTTCATAATTATTTGTGTGCTATACGTTCCATCATATCCCAGGGACTGGACCTTATTTCATAATTTATCGCGAGCAATTTATTTCGACGGAGGACAATCGTGTGTGTATGTGTGTGTGTGTGTTTGCGGTTGAAAAATTATTCTGTGTGATAATTAAAAATTGAAATTAATGTTTGGACACTTTGTGGTCATCGTGGGGAATTATGTTTCAATATTTTTTTTTTTACTTTCAGGATACGAGTTGGTGGGGGTGTGTGTGTGTGGATTTAACAGTGACAGATGTGACAATAAAGGAATTTTCTAAATTTAGTCCTTTTTTTTCTATTTTCAGAATGCGGTTACGTACTGACTGAACAATCAGAAATTTGTAAGTACATTTTGAGTTTTGTTGATTATAATAGTGAACCGAGAGATGGCGCTAGTTGATGTTATGAGTAGAGTACAAGCTGCTGGTCACTTAATTGAAAGCAAT
This sequence comes from Criorhina ranunculi, assembly GCA_951813785.1. Classification (NCBI taxonomy): domain Eukaryota; kingdom Metazoa; phylum Arthropoda; class Insecta; order Diptera; family Syrphidae; genus Criorhina; species Criorhina ranunculi. Next base: position 47,067,627 of record OX638382.1, on the reverse strand, counting down.
ATGTCTTGCTGTCTATTTGGAGTGTTGTTTTGATAGTCCTCTGTTGAAGAATTAAGTGCTTGACCTTGAAGCTGATCAATATTCACTTTTGTCGAGTGCCGAAGCATAGAGTTTATCCCAGGGAACTGTAAGATTGATGAACTTGTCATATATGGAACAACTATGCTCATTCTACCAGATAAAAGCGCTTTGGGTATACCGATCGCTACTTGTAAGTTTAAATTGAAGCTGGATGCTACAGAGAGAGCAAATTCTATGTCAACGTGTCCAGTGACATAACAGATTTGTCCAAAGCTGAATCTTAAACGCTCTAAGAATCATAATAGGTGCCATCACCAAACACTGTATTATAAGCAAGCATGCAACAAGGCTTGGGGTACATTCAAATGATTTTTGTAGAAGAGGAGGAAGGTTAGGTTAGGTTAGGTAAGAGTGGCAGGCCGCAGATTGCAACCTCACTTAGACCAGATAAGGTCCTTCGTGTTAGAACAGGAGGAAACTGTTCTCCACTTTATATGTAGCTGCCCAGTTATCTCCCGCAAAAGAAAACTTCTATAACGACCTAGACAATCTGATGAACACAGATATCAGAAAGCTTCTTCGCTTCATCATACGGAGAATCTCTCCAAGATCTTAAGAGGATCTGTCAATGGTCTAAGTGTTGTGGCAGCCACACTTGAACCTGTATCTTAACAGCTCGCACGTAACCTAACCTAAGATAGAAAATCCTAGCTCTACTTTTCGAGCTGGTTTGAAATAAGCAGAGAACCGTCTTAGCATTTGAGTAGGTGTTGGTCTAAGCTGTGATTACTTCTACTAAAGCACCTGCTTGCTGCCTTTCTTTGCTTCAGTCGCCAGCGTCAGTTGCCATTAAACGGATGTTGCCATCAACGATTTAGATTCCGAATATGTCACTTAAACTGCGCATGGGTTGTGCCTGTGAGATTGTGTTTTAACCTTAATGCAGCCAACGACAGATTAAGAAAGAATTGCTTCTACTAATGAATTCTTTCTGAAGCCAAATTTCAAATGTAAAATTCTCTAAATGAAGTCAACGATGGCGTCTAAAGGCGCCTTACTATCGGCTATGGTACTCAAGGTCTCAAGGACTTAGCAATCGAAATGAATGAAGTCCTTCTACCCTTTGAAAGTCAATGAAAGTAATCATGCTTCCAGCGATCATCGTCAAGAATGGGTGATCCAAAGCGGGCTCTGTAACTGGAATATTCGTCACAGAAAAACAGATCCTATGCCTTCCGACGAAAGCCTGAGATAATGAAAGAAGATTGAACAACCATTGACGCTGTTAGACTTAGTGTTGTCGTGAACCAGAATGGACGTTACAAACTTGAAGCTCAGATGTTCGTCTATTGGAAGCGATTGCCGCCAACATTGTCTCTTAAAACTTCAGTCTTGTCCGTCATTGTTAAATGAGTCAGGTACCCATATATCAGAACGATTTTTTCGGTGTTAGGCTTTCTTTTAAGCCGGGCAAATTCATAAGTCTATAGACCGAATGTTTGAGTGTTGTCTTCCATCCGCTGCTGTCTTATATCAAGCAAATATGTGTCTAGCTGGAATCATGAGTCTATCAACATGTCCAACGTAAACTGCCTTAAGCAATGTGTGGCTAAACTAAAAAGTTGAGTACAAGTCTTACAAAGATAAAGCCTCAATTGGAATCCATATTTCAAACGAAGGAAACCGTGTATTTGATGCTACGCTCAGAAAAGAACCAGTTTTCGAAATATGCGTGGTAGGGATCTAGCCACGTCGACTATAGACACACAGACACATCCATACGTATTCATAGGTACGTCGCAGCTGCATGTAATGATTGCTGCAGCGAATCCTTTCTATCGTCTCACTCTAGCTCAAGAGTACAGAAGAGTGATGGTGCAACGTTTCGTTACACGTTCAGCCGCATGAAATGAAAGAAGTTTCACTTAAAAACTGGAACAGAGTATCATTGACTTTAATACGCTAAGCATGTTTAAGACTTCCATGACAAGAGGTCATTAAAAGTTACGAGATTGTAGGTAAACTTGCAAAGCAATATTTAAAATCAGTCTTCATAAGTTCGAAACCTCTCTGTGTCGTTTCCAGTAGATAAACAAAGTTAGGAAGCTAAGAGACATGCGCTTGAAAGGCGAAGAGAAACTGACGAAATGGTTTGTCAGGCAAAACCAGAAGTCAGGAATTAACGCAGCTGGTTGCAGGCTTAAATATTACGGAAGAGGCTTAATTTTCCTACTCGAAATCCGCTGCACATCTGCAAGAACGATTGACATGTTTCTAGCGTATATGGCCCTAAAACTTGGAAAATTAAAGAAAACTGATGCAGTCTATGGGGGCTCTTTACAAGCATTAAAAGTTACTCAGTTACAAAAAAAAAAATAGGTCCTGGTCAAGTTGGGCTCCTATAAATTCATCGTCGAAAGGTTTAAGGGTAGTCATAACCCCTTCAACTCTCGTGAAAGGTAGTTATCTACTGGTTATGCCCTTAAAGCTCAATTGTTAGAACTGATACACTAGTTTACAGCGACAAAAGCCTACCATCAGCTTTCTTTATCTCTCTGTAAAACCTTTTTAAAGTCTCTCTTGGCCTCACCTAGCTTAGATATAGATAGTCCACAAGCCTTGAAGAACTCTCCATGATTATTGCAAATGTTCCCGTGACGACTACACTTCATCCTCGTTTAGTTAATCACCGACTGCTAATGGTCTCCCGAAAAAAAAATTGCAACTCCCAGTCTTTTCAAGGATTGAACTCAAATTGGCTAATGAGACTTTAATAACACACACAGCAGTCCAACAGACCAGACATCCAGCTATTCAGCAATTTTCTCACTTAATCGACTTTGTTCTGGTTCACAACGTCAATTTGTGCCACAACGCAGCACTAGGCTATTTATCAAAAAAAAAAAAACTGGACACGAAAATCAGTGGCAAGGAGAACACACCATTTTTGCTTAAACACCACCCGTACAGTTCCACACCGCAGGGGAGAGGACATTCTGGCATTCGTCCAAATGAGTTATGTTCCAGGAAGTTGCTAATTTGCCGCCCAGAAATTTCCCCAAGAAAATACACTCGCAAACGGGCATTTCATCGAGGCGAGATGAGAAAAAGGAAAAAAAATAAATTCCCCTTACATGCAATTCCTGACATCGTTAAGGACATTTTCGTTCGATGTAATACGAGGCGCCTTTCAAGGACTCCTCAGCAGTGCAAGTGATTTGCGTGTCCTCTTGGCATTTCTTTGCGTTGTAGTACGATGTGAAAATTAAGTGCATGTATGCATGTCGGAGGTAAAAGAAAAAAAAAAAAAAAGTGTTAGAGGGTGAGGACCATAACCATAACCATAACCAACCCCTTGTTGATAGTTCAATGATTACACGACGACGCCGAGGGTAGTCAATGGGTGCGGGTAATAAAGTTTTTACTGGAAACTTTATAGATTTTCAAAGGAACTGTTGCTGGATGCATGCTTCTTGGGGAGACTGCAAGATTTTATAGGGAAAACATGTTGCCTGCATACCCTACAGTCATAATGAAAGTAATTATCGCCAAAGATTAGGGTTAGACGGAAGGGACAACACCCTATTGTCTATGGGCTTCTGTTTCCCCCATCAGTCTAACAATAGAGGGAGCGCGCTACAAATCTAATTACGCTTATTTGATTAGCATGCAACGACGTTCAACGCATTTGAACGCGGTCATTATGACAAATGATGATGGTGTAATGTTTGTGTCCCGAATGTATGACAGGAAGACTCTGCATATGTGGGGCTTCCACCAATAGGGAGGGAGTCTTTTCAACCCCATTAATTGACAGTTGTAATGACACTCATTGCCGACTGTGTAATAGCATAAGCGATTGACTTGGAAAGTTGTCGTAAAACGTCTGTGGGCGCTTCCAAAGTAATCTGTTCTAATTGACGTGTTAAAATAGCGGTGCAGCTTTGATTAATTTGTTTAGCTTTATCGTTCCACTAGCTGGTAGTTCGGAAGATTAATAGCTTTTACATTTCGCCCAATGGGGTTGCATATAAAACTAAAAACATAATCTTCCGGTTCCGGTTAAGCTTATTAATTGGTAATTTTGAGTTGATGGCCAACTTCCATCTTCGCTTGGAAATAATTTACTTAATTCGTACTTGTTGCTGATTTTATGGATCAAATGGAGGTTTAGGATGGTGGGCTGCCTTCGTCGCGAAGCCTTCTGTTTTATAGGGTGACCAAAAGGTAATACATTTCTTGCTGACTTGTTAGAAGAAAAAAAGCACGAACCTTTCGAAAGAAGAGAAGATGACAAAACTCAGATGAACAACAGGTATTTGAACCCTTAACAGGGTGCTTCAAAACCTTTAAATGAGCAAATAATAGTTCTAAGTAACTCAACTCGCTCAAAGCTAGATCTAAAACGTTCTATAGAAGCTTGTTTTCGATTCAAAGTCTACACATCAGTACAGCAGAAGAAGAAGCAAGCAAGTACCAGGGATTTGGCTCTTTGGCAATGATTTCTATACAAGTCGGAAGTCTCCCTTACAGAAAAACTTCAATTGGGAGCTTCTGCTTCAACAACCTCGGCACCAGAATCTTGCTATGTTGCATTCGAAGTCACAAATGGTTCTACGAATAGAACAAACCTAGGAGGCCCCCTTGAAGGCCCACGTTCAACAGCCGTAAGGGTGCCGCCAAACTGAAATTTTTAGACTTCGCCGAACATCATGACTAAATCAGGAGTGTAGTGTTCCAATGATAGTCGTTTATTTCCGTAACTCTTACAAGAGGAGATGCAAGGAGATGCTCATCGCACCTAATGGTATGCACACCGCTTAGTTCGTTTACTGTAGACGCAAATTTATCCTCCAAATTGGCAGCGTGATGCCATTGCTCCAGATGCCTGAATGTACCATCATTTGCAGTTTGGAAGAAGAAGAAATTATCGTGGTCGATTGGCTCATACTTCCAGCAACTATGACACTGTTACTGGCCATAAGCCAGACTCAAAAAAGACACGTGTCAAGTTGCCCTCCCATGTCAAGAAAGTTTTCTCATCAACCAATCTTGTCATGGTTGATACTATTGCCAGTGGCAAGCCCTTTCTGAATGTTTGTGGCGCTTACCACATGTACAACGTGAAGAGGGATAGAATCAAAATATTGGTTGGGCCTCTACTGTCGAGCGAAGAACATCTCGGGGTCGTAATGTCGGTCTTATTGTTGCCAGTTTTACAAGTAGAATGCGTAGAGGTATGGAAGACACCAAGAAAGATGCGTACTTTTACTGAAAAAAAAGGTATCAGTGCGCAGTGAATGAAACACCCCCTGAGAACTTGTGCAATATATAGGTAATACACCCCTCTTTAGTCCAAGTATCCTGGCATTCTGGCTAACTTGAGCTTACTTAACCTAAGGTCATCGGCAGGTATAGCGGCAGTAATAAGCCCATGACTTAAAAAAACAAGTATGACTGCCACCTAAGAAGAGTGATACTTGTCATCAGGGGTAGACTTAGGCAAGTTTGAGCCTTTACTATTGGACTTAAGGTCAGACAGGATACGAGTCGTTTTTCTCACTCTGTAAACTACAATCGACTTCTCCTGAGCTTGAGCTTGTCTGAAACTGAAGAACTACAGTAAGTCCCCGAACATGAGGACGTTAAACGTAACGAAACTACTGAAGAATTAGGATATCGAGGCTCAGAATTCAGTTCTGCACTGATCTGTTGGAACTAAAGACTCAACTTCAAACCAACGAATAGGAGACCTAAATATCTTACATTTCGCAAGCACTACGCGAAGCATAAGCTACTTACTCGAGTTAGTCGAGATCACCTCTAATTTGTGGAAAACATAGACGATGTGGTCTTCCTCTTCTGCATGGTCCCCTTTTTGCGATGGATTTTTCCGATCAGAGCATCGCTGTTCATCCGGCCTACATGATCTAGTCGTCTTAAGTGCTGATTCTCCACCCTTATACATGACTTTTTTTCGTACCTCTTTGGCCTAGATCAAGACTCATTTTACGCTCTTCTAGTTTGAAGGTCATAAATCGTGCCATTGTCCGTTGTTTTTGATCTGCAGAGCCTGATCTGCGGGACCGATTATGTCCTGCTATCTCACCAAGGTTAAGATTAAAGAAGATTCATGATAGTCCGGATCTAAAACCCTTTAGAGTGCTAAACTTTGACGAAGCATCAATCGTTGTCTATCGTCGTCCAGCACAACATAGCTAGTCCTCATTCAGTCTGCCATAAGATGTCTGAAGCACAGTAAAGAGGGTGTGAGCCTCAAGATTTTCTACAGAATTCGAAGCAAGTTTTGGTCTTTTGTGGACTTTTCAGATCTAAAACCGAACTGGACCTGCCAAATGTTGCTAAGACTCTTCAGTCCATACGAAGTCGTCTCCTTAAGCTCTTAGAATGGGTTTTGAATATGTAGACAAATAAAACCTCCAGAAACCTGCAACACCTTAAGTAGGTTCGTGGAAATGTTGCTTTTGGTCTTTCGTGTTTGCTTTTGAACCTATCGAGAGATCTAAAGATTGGTGGATGCTGCAGAAGTTCTTTGTGTTGCTCCTGCATGCTTTTTCTTTGGAAATTAGCATTTAAAGTCTTCAATGATGCTCCAGAAAAGTGTTTTTCGTTGACCGGAACATGATTGATTAGACTTATAGCCGGGCAGCTGTTGCTCAGTTCAAGCATTGTCGAATCCTATTAAATCCTTACGTGCCATACTTTGGGTATATGTAGATGGTCCTACTCATTCTAGGTAGTGTTTTTCTCGTTGATGGTGGCGAGAGCAGTCGAGGTGATGGGTAACCTACCTCGCTGATGTAAAGAAGATCAGGTCTTTCTGAAAGAATTTGCAGAGAAGTCTCATCACTATCCAAGCTTGTCCACAAGTAGTTTGACGAAAGATTGAATTCATGAAGGTAAAGTTGGGTTTTTGTTTTGGTTTTAGAAAATGAAAGCAGATGACAGTTTGGGTCTTAGCGAGCGAGTGTTCTTTGAGGTCTTGCATCCCCTACAGAATGACTTGACTTATTTTGAGCTGGAGCTCCATTCTTCCTTCAAATGTTGGAGTGAAAGAAAAATTTGACACATTGGTTGGTGTCCAAGATATTTGCTCTTACCAAAGCTAATCACGAGAGAAATTGATGTTCCGTCTTGGAACGGTCGATGGGCCAAAAAACTTGATACTTGGACAATGTATGTGTACTTAGTTATTTCGCTGGAAACAATGTCATCCAGAGACTTGCATAGAAGCAATGAGGAACAATCATAAGACTGTCGAGTTACCTTATGGATGGATAAGTGTAGCTCCTCATCTGAAAGAACAATAACTCCAACTTACCTACCAAACTTAACCTCTAAATTAAAAAGGTCAAGTGAAACAAAAAGTCTGTTTAGTTTGCCACAATAAATGGAACTCCATTATCCTTAAACGAATTCTTTGAATATTTTACACAAAATCCACTTAAAAAAAAGTCCTTCGACGAGTTCTACTTAAGTAGATCAAAACTTAAAGAACAGGAAATTAAATGTCCTAAATAGACCAATCGTCTGTCTCTTGAAATGTGATTCCCATTTTTGACTCACATGTACGAGAGTATGTGTATGTGTTGGATACACAAAGATACTTTAAATCTTCTCTTTTATTTTTTATTCGAAACCTATTTCCCATACCACGTATCTCAATATCCTGCTTTCGGTGTCTTTCGTTTGGGAGCTAAATAAGGATACAAAATGATCGATATAAATCACACATGTATAGACACATACTCTCTTATACACAAAAAAAAAAGGAGGAAATAACAAATTTATCTGCTAATCGAACAAACTACTTGTTCGTCTAATAATGGACTCAACGAGTGTCCTTAATCTTAGTGTACGATGGAGCTATGGTGATGCCGCGCAACAAATGTGGGCGTGGGCTGGATGGATGGATATGGCCTAGGAAATATGATGCTGATGAGTACCACCTGTCACGTGGAGAAATACACAGTAAACAGCGGTGGTGGGCGGTGGTGGATGGGTGAAGGACATCCTACACCTCAATGGATGGTGGTAACGTGATAACTGCATGCAGCATAGCGGTCTCATAATCAAAACATGTGTAAATGTGTCATCGATCATCGTTTTCTCTAAATTAATTAATAAAAAGCGTTCCGCACGAGCATAGGCAATATACCTGCGGCCTACATAGTGTGTGTCGATGTTATCCTTGCAATGTCAACATGTAGGTATCTCTCGCAGGCGACGTTAAGGACTGCAATTTTCAGTACCAATGCCATGCAAGGATACTTACTAAGTTTGCGGCCATATTTTTTATTTTTTTAATTAAATTTTTCAATGAATTATGTGATCAAGTGTTTAATTAGATACGAGGCTAAGCGTCTGTGTATCGACCCAATTCGTGGTGATTAATTGAGGACAAGTGCTTGGGGGTAGGAAACTCAAAATGATTTATTCTTGAAATGAGAGATGAAAGGGAGGCACAACGGAAATGCCCTGAGGAAGTGGATGTAAATATGTACTTTGAAAAGGATAATCGATTGGATATGGTTTCTCAATTTTTTTGAATCGGAATGGGGTTTCATTTAAGTTCTCGTCCTTGTCAAATATTTTTGCAACTTTTGGAACACAGATTTGCCAGGCTAATTGGTGGATGCCGAGAGTTGAAGGACTAGTAATTGGGTCATGCGATTAGAAAGCCTTTGCCTTGTGCTATCGAGGTTGATTTCAATGAGATGATACCTTGTTTCAAGAAGCCGAGGTTAAAGGCAGCACTACTATATTTGGTCACATACTTGGAAACATATTGGCTCTCATACGTGCATAAGGATCCTTGAATTCTTCAACTTCGTACACCTTTTACTATCCAAGTTTCCAAATGAGATTTTCATTGAGAAAAAGTTCAGCTGTGGTGGCCGGGGCTTAGTGATTAGTCTAGCGACATATTTCCTTAATCTCGACCACTTGCGATGTCCTGTTGAAGCTTAAGAATAGGTTGAACCAGAGACTATGACACCGAAAGGGTGATTGACGAAAAGCGAGGGGTATTTGTTGTCAGTGCGCTTGTAAAGTCCTTTCTCTTAGCATCTTCTGCCCTTCGATGTCCCAAATCACTAAGTCCAGCTATCTGATCAGTCGCATGTGTACATAAGTCCATAAGCTAGTGCTGCACGTCGATGTCGGGTGTCCAAGAAGCAGATGGTTGTTGCTCTGAGACAGCCTGAGTCAATTCCTCTACGTCAAGCTGCTCTGACGTTTCGTAGCTCTGCCGAGTTTCATCCTAGCTGTCGTCCTCTTTGACTGTCTTTTACCATGAACATATCTGTGGCCACAAGGAAAAACAGCATAAGTCACACGCAACACAATACGACTTATGTTGTTTTTCCTTGTGACCACAAATATGTCTCGTTCGACACGTAGCAAGCATTGGACCTCCTCGCTTTTTCAAAAAGTATGTCTAATCGACTGCCACCTCTGTTATGATGTCTTTGGGATCCAAACCCGTTCTCTCACGGAGCTCCACATTGGAAATGCATTTAGGCCAGAAAATCCGCGAGATGTTTGCAGTGACAGTGCTGGACATTTACCAGGTGCTGCAGTCATATAGTAGCTCGGATTAAACATTGGTTCGGAACAGCCATAGCTTGGGTCTTTATGTTCATAGCTTTGCTGCTTCATATTTTGGATAACAAACCAAACACAGCTTAAGCCCTCTTGGAAACACTCTATCCTCTCTACCGGTTATCCTGCAATATTGATTTGTAAGGATGAGGTAGCTCCATGGCGTCTTATATCATCACGACATGTAGGATCGCTATACTGTTCAAGAACGCCGAATAATGGTGGTTTTGGCTCAACCTGAATTTCGTCGTCGATTCCCTGGTCATGTGGCACGAACTAGGTAAACACTACAGCGTTTCGTGGCTCTCTCCGTGAAGACAGACTCAACACGGGACAGTAACCAACGTGGCCGGCCCGCTACTGTGGATGCATGTGTCCAAGAGGACTTTCAAACATCAACCAGATGACGGGTCACGCCCTATAGCATGAATAGACGGTCTTTATAGCAAATTTTTGTGAAAGACCTAAAGAAGTTCCCGTACCCATGTACGGCATTTGGCATTTCTATCCAAGCTGATACGTGAATAAGCAAAATGATCGCCTCTGGAAATCTGCGTGTTAGGCACGAAGAGCCACTTCATCCTCTCAAAGTTATTGTTTGGTGCGGCGTTTACGGAGAAGAGGTGATTGGCTCATATTTCTTCGAAGACGCTGTTACTGTGACTAGGGAGCTCGATAGAACCACGATCAATGACTTCTTGCTGCCGCAAATTGACTTTGGAGAACATGAGGTTCCTACAGAACGGTTCAACATGCAGCACGAATGACGGTGGACATTTTGCAGCAATAGTTTCTCGACTATTTAATCTCTCGATTTGACCGTTTCAGACTTCTTTCATTGGGGTTCTTTTGAAGTCATGGGTCTATACGAACAAACTAAAGAGCTTGACGGCCCTAAAAGAGAATATCTGTCAATATTCAAAGTTATATCTGTCGAAGGTGACTTTCTGTCTGAGACGTCGGTGTTTGGGGTCCTTTCTTGCTTTCATTGACCGTTAAACCCTTTTCCGTCGCTTCCGACGCAAAAGCAAGTTAATATCATCGGCGTATGCGAGTAACTGGACGGACTTTTGAAGATGGTTCTTCTTGTGTTGGGGCTTGAGTTTTGCCTATTCTTTCAAAAAATCACATGACAGCGCATCGCCTTGTATAAATCCTTTTCTCACATCAAAAAAGCAGCGTTTATTCTCCATCGTCATTCTCCACAAACAGATGAATTTGGCAAGGATGCCATAACTAGACATTGATCTACATAGCTCCTCTCTATAGATGCTGTCATACGCGGCCTTAAAATCGATGAATCGATGGTGTGTTTCGATTTAGAGCTCCTGGGATTTTTCCAAAATCTGACGTAGTGTGAATATTTGGTCGATGGTGGGCTTAAGAGGTCTAAAGCCACACTGACATGGACCAATCAGGTTGTTGACGAACGGTTTCAGGTGTTCACACAATATGTGCAGATAGGATCTTGTAGGCCTCTGCAGTTGGCACAGTTCAGAGGGTCTTCTTTCTTCAAAATCGGAGAAACTTTCGGAATTGTTCCATTCATCAGGCAAACTTTCGTCGGACCCTATTTTATAGATGAGTTTGTGTATGCTCCTTTCCAAGCCATCGTCTGCTGCTTTAAAGAGCTCGGCAACCAGCTCATCTGCTCAGGCAGCTTTGTTGGACTTCAGCTTATATATGGCTACCTTTACCTCATCCAGGTTGGGTAGACGGAATTGTTCGTCTACATCGTCCAAGTTCAAAGGTTCATTCTGCCTGACAGCGGTTTTTGGTTAAAAGCCGGTGTTCGTCTGCTCGTAGAGCTCGTGAGCATCTCTTATCCTTCTATGCAGCGCCGCTTTGTATGCTAAGGTGCATGTGCGAGCCGACACTCATCGTCAAACCAGGGGTTTCGTTGTAGCGACTGAGTGAAACCAAGTACATCAGAGGAGCAATCTCTGATGGCTTTTTGGCAATGTTGTTGTTTTGGCTGGTCTTCAATACTTGATACGGCATAGGACCTCTTAAGAGATTAAGGGAACTCGGACAGAAAAGGATTGTTGCCGTTCGACGTCAAACTTCCTCGCAGTATTATGTAGCTTGTCTTTGCGGTGCTCGAGATATCCGCAGCAAGGTACCTTGGCAACAAGCTAATGGTCCATGTCGATGTTGGCCCCTCTGATCGTTCGGACATCCTTAACACTGGAGAAGTGCCTTGCGTCGATTGCAATGTGGTCAATCTGGTTGACGGTGGATTGATTAAGAGATCTCCAAATCGCCTTATGAATATCGAGATGTGGGAACCGCGTGCAAGCTACGCCAACGTTTCGCCCCGCTGCGAAGTCGATTAGCCTGAATCCGTTATCGAAGGTGGTATCATGCAGGCTGTTCTTTCCGACAGTACTACCAAAAATGCCCTCTCTTCCTTGCTTTACATTAAAATTGTAGTAGTAAGGGCACTGCTCGTAAGTCTTAAGCAAAAGCATCTTTCTCCTCTGTGGAGGCGTGCGCGCCAGTAAGGCTAATGTTGACAAATTTAGCCGTTTTTAGAAAGCTTGATTTTTTTTGTTTGCTGTGTTTCTCCATCTCAGCACGGGTCCGCTCGAACCAGAACACATCCCAGGTAACGATACTCAGTGATTATGCTCGGCTGGTGAGTATGCCAAGTTCTACGCCTGTGGACAGAGATCCTACCATGCTACTGCGATCTAATCACTGGGACTAATAAGCAATTTTTGAACATTTGTACAAAAAAGAGAGTTCCACCCACTGGTGTCTCTCATGAACTCACGAGAAAGAAGTTATGCACATCACTAGGCGAATGGAACATGAGTGGGATTTAGACCACTCCGGACGTTGGACTCCGAGCGCTCCTACGCTCGTTGTTGTCGTTCCATAACGCTCGTATGAATGTGCATTTTCCAATTTCTACGTTTTCAGTGCTGCGCTAATTCGAAGGGTTTCCTTCTTCGCAATCTCCTAACTGGGTTTGTTTGATCCAGAAGCTGGAGGGCCTCAGGATTCGTGTGATGTCGGAGCCGCTATCTATGTTTCTTAGCATGTCTTTTGACTGAATGATTTACTAGTTCTATATCCAAGTCTCTGTGGAGGTCCTCATTCCGCGCAAACCAGGGTGCATTGACGATATTTCTCACTACTTTGTTTTTGGAATCTTTGGATAATGTCCACGTTGGTCTGTTTAGTACAACCCCAGAGCTGAATCCCGTATGTCCACATGGGTTTAATTTCTTGCCTATAAAGTAGGACTTTGTTAGAAATTGACAGGCAGGAATGTCTTCCTATTAGCCAGCCAATCCTTCTATTTCTGATATCGAGCTCCTCTCATTTTTTCTTGACATGAGCCTTCCAATGAAGTTTTGCGTTCAATGTACCAAGATATTTTTTAGCTGATGATAAATTCTAAATTGTTTAACCTCCATTCCTTCTCAAACTAACCAACAATTGTATATTTTCTTTCTCTTTCCAGATGCTAACGACAATTCAATCAATCCAAACGCAATGTGCGCAATGTTCAAAGGATAGCAAAATAAATTTAGAAAAAAAAATAAAAAAAAATATTTATTTAACTCACTACTCTCCCTTTCCTTACAGTAAACACTCGTGTAGTCTTTCTAAAAAGAAAAAAAACTTCCTATTACTTAAATAAGTAATATATACACAGGAAAAAGCTCCTAAAAAAGAAAAAATAAAAAAAATTCGAGGCCTTAGAAAAAAATAGAAAAAAAAACGCATTAGACGCACATAAAAAATAGAAAAAAATAAAAAAATAAAATAGAATTTTCAAAGTTAAACATAATTTAATAAAAATTGCTTAGGAATATTATATTTAAAAATAAGTAAAACATATATATATAATCTTAAATCTTCCATTAGTATTTAAAAAAAAAAAATCATATTGTAGTTGTTAAATTTAAAAAACAAAAAAAAAGTAAATTTTAAGCCAAAAAAATATATATTTACTCGACATTAATGCAAATAATTCCTTGAGGAAGCAACAATCTCAGTCGAAAAAATACGCGCCCTCCCTTACTACAATTTTTTCCCCTCTCTCTCTCCCTCTTTCTCAAATCGTGTTGTGAAAACTCCTTGAGACATAAACTGTAAAAAAAAAATCGAGCTTTTAACAGACACATAAGTAAAGGAAACTTAACAAAGCAATCAATCACTCAGATAAAGCCACACCTGCACTGACAAAACACAAACACACATGTACACGCGTAATAGAGCAGCAAATTTGTATCCTTAACCTGTTACAAGGATAAATCGACGTTTATAAAATTAACGGAAAACGCCACAAAGCCTATATAACGCACACACGTCAGGTTAGCCTTGCACTTTGTTCCAGTTCTCTGATGGTGGACTGTTTTGCGTTCGTGATTTTGGCTTGAATCCGCTTGCATCCGAGAACCTTTGGCATTCGCATTCGCGGTACTTGACAGTGTCCTTCAACTCGACTTAAGTGAATTTACCCCTGGCAGTATATATACTATCTCCGAATGTGCACGGCCATACTATGGTGCTTCTCAACTGAGGGTGGACGAAGTGCAACAACATAAATAACAAAACCGTCATGACCGGATGTAAGGTGAGTGTTACGACAGGACATGCCAGTCGGGGTTGGACTAACCGCAGCCATATCGGTATTTCCCATCTGATGTTGTGATAATTTTTTTTCTGTTTTTTACAATTGAAAAGGAGTTACGATGCAGGGTATGAGTTACCTGCAGGACGACTCAAAACTGGAGGCTTTAACGCAAGCGGCATTAATATGCATCCTAGGCATAGCAATAGTATTTTCAAATTTATTAATTATAGCCACGTATGCTAATTTTAAGGGTAAGCTTTGGACTTTCCATCCAAGGTTATCCTTTTGTATGGTTTAATTAATTTTATTTAAAGGTCCCACGGAGGTCATCAATTATTATCTACTATCGTTAGCTGTAGCGGATCTACTATGCGGTCTAATGATAGTACCGTTCTCGGTGTATCCAGCACTGTTGAACGAATGGATGTACGGCGACATTTTGTGCCGTTTCACCGGCTACTTGGAAGTGACCCTGTGGGCGGTGTCAGTATACACGTTTATGTGGATATCGGTCGATAGATATTTAGCTGTAAGAAAACCTCTCCGATATGAGACGGTACAAACGAAAACAAGGTGAGTTGTTGGAGGCCTAATTGAATATCGCATGCGATATTAGATTTTTTTTTTTTCTTCTTATTTTATCGATGCAGCGTTAAGGAACTAAGGGGTGATGGTTTCCTTGTAAATTATTAAAATCGGTCTAGACCATGGCCAATGCGTTCGTTTTTTTGGAAAAGTCTAAATGCGTTGTTTTGTGTGAATTACGTGAATGAGAAGGGAAGGCTAGAATGCTATTGGATGTGGTTTTAGACAAAACTGTCGTTGTTTAGACACAAAGAAGGATCTAGGATCTCATCAGGTCGATTGTTAAGTTGGGCTTTACATTTAATCTATTTGCTAGGCTCATTTGAGTTCAATCTTGCTTCATATACCGCGGCTTGTTTGTTGACTGTAGATAAGGATGACAGAAGACTGGAATTTTATGAACACCCCGACGCGAAAAATAAGAACATGTCCTAACTCCAGTCATTTATGCTTGCTTATGGAGTCTAGCTACGTACTTCTAGACAAATTCTTTAAATCTTGAAGGACTATGACAGAGAGAAAATTGATAGGGGTACGAGGAGCTCAACGAACCGTTTCAATTTGTGTGCTGTTGTGATAAACTCAGTAGCACCACAATGCAAGTGCAGGAGAGCAGTGAATCTTCATCATCAAGTTTCTTCAACCCCGGACGGGACCTAAGGCGGCAACAAATCTTTGGTATCTTACCCGGTCTGCAGCTAGGTATTACAGCTGTAGTCATGTCTGGCGAATCTTGGGTCGAGCTATGTGACTTAGCACGGGAAGCTAATAACTTGGTGTAGGTCTCAAGGTCCCGGCTATGAGACACAATATTATTCAACTGTTCATCTACTTTTAGTACGTGTATCCTCTTCATCCATTTTGGCGAACAGAACTCGATTGCAGCAGAATGGAGTAAGCATCTTCACTACGCAATTTTTTTTACGATGTTGTTGCTCGTTCTTATTTTGGTCGCTAAGTTTGTGAGGTGGTTCCGGAAGTTTAGCAATCTGTCTAGCGTTACTCCGAGGTACTTCGGGTACGGATTGTGGTTTAGCAGTATGCCATTGAAGACTGCTTTCAAATTATGTGACGCCAGTTTGGAATTTAGGTGGAAACAGCATACCTCAGTTTTTGACATATTTGGGCACAGTCGTACAGCCTTTGAAGTACAAGGTCTAAGCCTTAAGGTCAGCGTTCAAAATACACTCGGTTATACCATAATTCTGGTGTTGGGTCGCTATTGTGATATCGTCGACGTATTCGAATTTTTCTGAAACGATTGGAGGGAGGAGTGGTGCCAGCACTTGGCCCTTGCGGCAGTCCGTTGTTAAATTTTTTCTTGTCAATCTTGGTGGCATTCATAATGACTTCGTACTTCCGATTGGACAGCATTGTTCCGGAGGTGTAATCCAGAATTAATATATTGGACCATGTTGTCAGACGGTGTCATACGCTGCTGTGAGATCTATAAACGTGACCGATGTTTTGCGCGTTTCCAGAACCTGGTCCTTACAGTTGAGACTGGCCCTAAACCTAGCCAGGTCGACAGAAATGTCTTCGTTCACCATTGGCCTGATTCTGTTGAAGATCACGCGTTCCAGTAATTTGTTTGTTAGCATCCTTTTCGGGCTTAAGAAAGGCGATGGTTTTCGTCTGTTCAAAAGGCTGTGGGAGCTCATACGTTTTCATAATTTTTGAGAAGAACGGCGCTAGCAATCATTTGGCCTTGGGTATAGTGTTAATGTCATCGAAACTAGCTGCTTTACATTACCAACTTTGACGGTAGGCAGAGCTACTAATCTCTTCTGGTGTAATGAGGCTTGTGCACGATGATGATTCTGGAGATTCCATTTTCATTATTTTTACATTCCGGTTTTTTTTCATGGTGACATCTTTAGTAGGCCGCAGACTATAGTCCTGATTATGATTCCATCGCCTTGTTTTGTCAGTAGGATCCATACTTTGCGGCTTAAGTGGATGAAGCTTAAGGATTCCATAGTAGTTTACCACTTATCCATGCGACTTTTGTCAAGATCTCGGAGCAAATCATCAAAAATGTCAAGGTTATCAACGCTTACTTTCGACACTCCAATCAGGGATATCGCCTTTTTTGCGAGAAAAGGTGGATATTTCTGGGCCAAAAAAATGAATGAAAATGAATGAGAGCTGTTGCCAGGTGACTTTGTTGAAGTTCCAGCTTGAGGCACAGAGTTAATGAGTGGGACTTGGATGCCTATTACTATTATGACGGGTCGATGTTGATTATGACGGGAAGTCCAATAAAACTTCGTTCTGGATGCCCTAAGGGGTCGATTTTTGAGATAGGATGATACAAAACATGAGCGAGGGTTATAGTCGCGGGACCATCTTCTAGAGTGGAATGTGCGCCATCGAAAATGAAATGTTGGAATCAGCCCAGTCAATCAGCAGTTCATCATTTGCACCATTCATTACAATCCTCCATGGTGGCTGTTAAAAGCGCCGGTGTTAACAATAGGCTGGCTATGGTGGTTTGTATACAGTAACTACATTAGGCAGGTAGGTAGGTAGAGGTGGCGGGCGGTTCAACAGAACACAAAATTGCACTAGGATGTGCGATTTTTGATTACCACAGCTCGTGTGGCCTAGTTGAAGATGTTGTTGAAATATGAGTGAGGCAGTCGGGAGTACCTAGATCCAGCCTGTGGAGTTTATAAAACGGATTATATCTCGTATCCCTTTATCCGAGATGTTGTTGATGTCTCAGGTTGTCTAGCTTTTGCTAGTGCCGAACATTTGCAGAGGAAATGGGAGAGAGTTTCCTTCTCATTTTCATTTGTACAGCTGCAGCAGTGAAGGTTGTATGGAATGCCTAGTTTGGTCGCATGGTCTCCAATTGGCCAATGCCCCATGGTTGTCCCTGTTATTCGGGCGATCTCTGGACGGGTAATAAGACAAACGACGCTAATGGTGACTGTAGATATTAATATCTGAGTGCTCTTCCACAAGGTGGAGGTTAGATAGATTGTCTCGATGGTTCTGTACATCTGAAGTGGATTGCTCCAAACAGAGACTATCCTGTGATATTTTCTCTGGATATAAGCCTTATTTCCGTCGCTTTTAGATTTGATGATGATTCCTATTTTAAATTGGCATACACGGGCTTGATGGTCGGATATGCCTAGTCAAATGGTGCTTGGAACTTCCGATTGATTTTTTTGTATGGCGTTGAGTGTTCATGATGTTTTGTTATTGGTTACCGGAAGAAAATGTCCCTTGTTGTATCTATTTATAGGCTCGAGTTGCACCATGTGGACCGAACTTCTTTTAGTCAACATCATCAGTCTTTTCAATCTTAAAAATTGTTAAAAACTCTCCTCGTTGGAGCTCGCTTGTCAGTTTATCAAAGTTTTTGTGACGCCAGTTTTTAACTTCTAGAGCTACAAAGTGTTTTTGGTGTCCCGTATCATTTTTATGAATTTCTTTCTTAATTATGCTGAATTGATGCCCACCTTTTCTTTAAGAGGAACAAAAAAAAATTCCAAGGATATCAAGGAATTGTGATCCATTCATGGTGGGATTCGTGGTCATTTGCTTAATTTTTTGTCAATGAAAATGAAAGTAGTTTCGTAAAATCGTCTATAAACTTGTTGGAGAATTCCCACTTTTCGCTGAAAGACATTTAATAAAGATTTCCGGACAGGGACCATGTTTTGTAATGAACATGCAGACAGCTTAAGAGTCTCACTCCCTAAGAATCGTTTAAATGAATTATCTAAATTTTATAAGATGCTTGTATATTATTTAAGTAAAATTCCACGAATTTATTACAGCGTGTGAAAAAGTCAAATAAAGACTCAAAACTTTGGTAAACAATAAATTACAAAATTGATCGCATTTTAATGTTTTATTTAGTTAAAGTAAATAATATATAAAACTTTTTCATTTGTTTTTACATATATAGATGTCAATGCTGGATGGCATTCACATGGATATCAGCAGCGTTATTATGTTGTCCGCCAATACTTGGCTATAATACACCAATATTCCATCGCGACTCTCATATTTGTATGCTCGATTGGGGCAATATGGCTGCCTATAGTGCCACACTCGCGATATTAATTTTAGGTCCTAGTGTTATATCAATTGTACACAATTATGGTTATATATTTGTTATGATGCGTAAATTACGTTCCGGTGAACCAATACACGATAAAGAATATGCAACCGCTTTAGCTGAAAATTTATCGAATCCTAGTCATATGATGTCATTCGCATTAGTGTTTGCATTCTGGATATCATGGTTACCGCTAATATCGGTTCGCATATACGAGGTGGTAACCGGTCATGTTATCCAAAACACTCTTTTGAATTTCGGTCTCGTCTGGTTTGGTGTATTGAATTCTTTTTGGAAGATCATCATCATGTCCGGTATGTCTCCGCAATTCCGTATCGCACTGAGAGTATTTTGTTTAACAATATGCTGTAAGACTAAGGGCCGTTTGCAAGCTGAACTAATCGGGTTGGACCCAGATGACTAGAGTCGTTAGATTTTCCCTTTTAATTACCCTAACTGATAGAGAGCCCTTCCTAATTATTCCCTTAAAAAAAAAATTAAAATTTTTAAATGGATTTTATCCCAAATTGGCTTAAATAGAATCTTGGATTCTATAATTTGTTACACAAAATTTAATTAAATGAAAGAAATGTAACAGAATAAAAAAAAGCTAAGTTGATACAAAGGTCGAGATAAAGTAGTTGCTAATTCTTAAAAAAAAAAAACGTATTTTTTTTTCTTAATTTGTCCATCGATTCACCATTCTTTTGATCTGTCTTGACTTGAGAACAGTGTAACCTTCAGTTTGTAAGAGATCGATGCCAAAAGTAATCTTCTAGTTTCTAAGTTTTATTAATTTTTCGCTATTAAAAAACAAATATTATATATAACTTACTAAATCGAAGAAGTAAACTATATTTATTGTATATAAAACAAAAAACAAAAAACCATATAATCGATTTTTTTATTAGAAAAAGAAACAAAAAACTATTTTAGACTCTACCCAAATCATAAGAAGAAAAAAAAAATGCTTTGAGACTTAGAATTAATAAAAAATCAAATAAAATTACGAAAGTTATTTAAATAAAAACAAAAATCTCAAAATATATATTTATAAAACCAAAAAAAAAAAAACAAAAAATATTAATCTACTATTTGTTCAATTTCAATGAAATGCAATTTAGAATAATAATAAACTATATAACCCTAAGAAGAAGAGAAATAAAAACAAAAATCAAGTTTTAAAATAAATATAAATTATATAGTGCATTTAATGTTCAAATTTTTGAAAGAAAAATAAAAAAAAACTCGAGTAACTTTATAAACAAAAAGTAAAAAAACAATGTAGTTCAATTTAGTTTTTATTTAAAAAGAAAAACAAAACGAAATAAACAAATTGAAATGTTATTTTTAATTTATTATTTTACTGAATAAGTGCAATATGTATGAATAGGACTTAAGTTTAAGTAAGAAAAAACATTTGTATAATTGTTATTGTAAATTTTAATTCGATAGGAAAATAACAAAAAAAAAAAAAACAAAATTTACCGGACATAATTCGTGTGAGAAAAATAAATAAAATAAAATGAAGACAACAGTGTTATAGTTAAAATTGTGTAAAATGTATAAGAAAAAAGACTATTAGAGTTATATTTGTTAAATTTATTTCGAATATTTGTGATCTCGTACATTCTTTTGAGTTATTTTAATTTTTTTCTTTCTTCTCTCTTTGATTGTTATATTGTTGGTTCGAAATATATATTTAAAAATTAAAGATAACATACATAAATATATTTTCTTTTTATTTATTTTCATTTGACTGGGCATGTAATTTTAAAAAAAATGTTCACCGCTTCTTGGCTACACAGCAAAACGATATTTTTGAACGTTCTGCATTTTTTCAAACACTGTAGGGGGGACTTACATATGTAAATGGGTTCTTTGAAAGAATTTCCTAATTCCAAAGGACTTATTTAGAAGTTTCCCGTAGTTATCCTATTACAATAGATTAGTGCCGTTTTGCAGGGGTCCTACTCTGTATTCCGATTCTAGAGTTGGAAATCTTTTATGGATTTTATAAATTGCGTTTCGAATTTTCTATACAAAATATGCGTTTTCGAACGATTCGAGCTTTAGAATCGGAATAGAGAGCCTACTCTGCCCAGCACTCGTTTAATTTGGATACATGAAATGACAAATTCAGGTAGTCGATAGCACTTAGATGGCGCTACTTACTTACTAACTTACTTATCAGGCCAGCGACCCTGAGAGGGTCTGAGCCTGAACAAATCCCGCTTTTCATCCTTCACGGTCCCGGGCACGCTGCTTCCAGTTTACTAGACCAAGGTTTTTGGCGTCCGCCATTGCCTGATCTTTAAACCGGAGGTTCGGTCTTCCTCTTCTTCGTGAACCAGGTGGCTGGGATTCAAAGATCCTCTTAGCTGGAACATTCTTGTCCATTCGCTCGATGTGGCCAAGCCATTGCGGATTTTTGCCTACCGGACTACATCCACATCTTTGTACAGCTCGAAGAGTTCGCGGATAAATCTTCTCCTCCATTCGCCCTCCTCGCGGACTGGACCAAATATTCTTTCTTTCGAAGGATTCCAAGATCTGCTCCGCTGTCTTACTTATCGTCCAAGATTCAGCTTCATTAAGCAAAACTGGCAAGATCAGGCTTTCGTATAGCATTATTTTGGACCCTAATTGTTTGGACAAACCGAAGTAGCAGCAGTTGCCTTAGGTTAACCTTCGTCGAATCTCCACTAGGGTGTCATTTGAGGAGTTTATATTTGCCCCGAGGTAGATAAACTCCTTCACTACCTCAAAATTATAGCTGGCAATTGTTAGGTTCTGACCTAGACGGTGTTCGACGGAACCGTTTTTGGTAGACAGCATGTACTTTGCTTTATCCTCGTTCATCGTGAGACCAACTCGTTGGGCTTGTTCTTCTATTGCCGTAACAGCCTTAATAATGGCACGCTGGGAACGGGCGATGATGTCGATATCGTCTGCGTATCCCAGCAGCTGGATGGATTTGTAAAATATAGTGCTTTCTGCGTTTAAGCCGGCCTTTCGCACTATCTGCTCCAGCACAAGATTAAAAAAATCACACGACAGCGCGTCTCCTTGCCGAAAACCGGGGCATGTTTGGAATAATTCGGAGGTTATGTTCCCAAACTGCACGATGCATTGCGAGTTCAGTCCGGGGTAAACAGTCCAGGGTGAACTTGGACCTTAACCAACAAGTCTTTGCAGTTAGCACGGTCCTTAGCTAACAGTCTCCAGTTACTCACTCCAAATTGGTTGGTCCCTTTCTACTTGTGCGAGCCGCCCCTTAGGCGAGATCTTCCTCTATTGCGTTGTCTCTCCGGGTGGGTTGGGTTGGGGTTCATTCGCCCTACATGCCCTAGCCATCTCAAGCGACCAATGTGTAGACGATGTTACTGTACGGCTTGTATAATTCGTTGTTAAATCTCCAATTCCATAGCTCGTGTCCAATAGATAATCACACGGTACCATTTCTTTGATAGATGGCGCCTTGTTTCCCTCAGGGTTGGGCATCTTCCTATAAAATGCATAACATCCTCGCTTTTGTTTTTATTGTACATATCACAAAGGGCGGGTAGTCCTCTCCTGTGGACCATTTCGACACGAAGTGGCACCATTGTCGAAATAACCTTTGTCGTCGGTAGCACCACCTCTTCGCAGGCATGACAAAAAAAAACTTCTCAATCCGCCGTTCAGAGTCGGCAATAAAACTGTAGGTCCCTTCCATTCGTGGTTGTAAGAAGTTAGGCCTATGGCTATCGATGAGCTGTCGCGCGTTGATTCTGTTTTAAATATCCCTCTGCTGAAGATCCAGCTTTAAACTCAGCTCTCTGAGGAAATCGGTTCAGTTTTGGTACATCCCTTGATTAAGATTCAGTTCCATTCCACAACGTTGAGTCAACTTCTATAGTTGATTCTGCTACCTATAGCCTTGAGAGCAACTTTTTTGGGTGGACGTTGATTTTTTGTGCTAAGAACCTTGAGAACATAGCCTTTTTGTAGTCTTAAGGTCTTGATGAACAGAGAAGACAGTTTTAATTGTCAGCAAGTAGTTTGGTGAGAGGTGGAATGTTCGTTTGAAATAATATCTAGTGCAATGCTTCAGGGGAATATGCGAACAGCACAATGTGATTTGCAAAGACAAGAGCCTTGATTATAACTCCTGCATACTCAATACATGCTGCATTAGGGGTAGCCAGGCCCTTCTTCGAAAGAAATACTGTGAATTATAAACAATGGCAACAATAATACAATTCTCCCCAGTCATTCTGGACATCACCCTCGGAGCAAAAAGACTGAAACCTAATACCACCTGAGTTTCAAAATATTTGCGCTGTGTGAATAGCATCGTTAGGTTATATTCGGTATCCCTTTGTTGGTCCTAGGGCCTTTACAACTCTTATGTGCCATTTCGTATAGTTACTGGTGTTACGCTTAAGCTCAATCCAACTCTTCCTTTCTTCCTCCTCAATTGTTCTTCGCCTTGTTCTTCTCGGATGACCAGATCTTCTACCATTCTGCGTTAAGAGATTTGATTGTCTATGGCTAATCTACTGTCATTTACGTCATTCCTTACCCATTCTCTGGTAAAGATGTTGATTCAAGACACGGTTCAGCTATAAAGTCCTTAAAATATTTCACAGACATCGAGTTACAAACATTTGCAAGCTTCTTTGCGGTCAATTTCCATATGAACAGTCTTAACTTGCTGTAACCAAATCTCGGACAACATTCTGAAAGCGGATTTAGTTCGGTTCCAACATCAGTCGAGGCAGTACTGCCATGATATTGGAAGCTAGTCTATCTACCAATTCTCCAGTATAGATTAAGAAATTTAGTTTCTGATGTGTTCATCTTCAACCCCGCACAACCTCTGTCTCCCTCTCCACGTTTGTTGTCGTTTGGTGAAGTTCGTCCGCAAGTCAACTCCAGCCATGTCCCTAGATGCATCAGGTTGTCTCCTTCCATCAGTGTAGCAGAGATTTCAAAAGACGCGACATGATTTCTCCTCGTATTTGCCAAGAGTAACTTTATTCAGAGCTAAAGGTCGAGCTGGCTGGAGACGCTTGTTGGTTGTGGGCTTGGTCCACCCCAGATTGTAGAAAGATCCACAGCAACTGCGAACATCAGGAAAATACAGCCATCCATCTTCTTCGATCCGGGGCACGCTGTTTTCAGTTTTTCAGATCAAGCTCTCTGACATTCACGACAGTTTAGTCCTTAAAACGGAAGTTGGGTCTTCCTTGTCGTCTCGAACCTGGTGACAGTGATTCGAAAATTCCCTTGGCTAGAGCATTATTGTCCATTCGTTCAATGTTGCGGAGCCAGTGTAGTCGATGTGTTTTGGAATTTTAGGAATTACATCCGGCTTTTGATAAAGCTCTTAGAGTTCTCGTGTTCAATATCTGCTTTGCTTTCCTGCTTATCGTCCAGCACTCGGCACAGTATAACGGAATTGGCAGGACAAGTTTTGAATCCATCCGTTTCGTCAATTGTCAAGTCTTCGCCGAATCTCTATTCGGGGGTCATTGTTAGGTAAACTCTTTAACTACGTCGAAGGTACTGTTGTCAAAAGTGACATTGACAACACATTCTCAGTTTAGTCCTTAGATACTTCGAGGCTAACTCGTTTCGCCTGTTCTTCAGCAGAACGATCGGAGCGACCGACAGTGCTGATGTCGTCTGCGTATTCCACCAGCTGAACATATTGATTGAAGATACTGCTCTTTGACACCAGCCCTGCACACTACCTGTGTCCTAGCATGAGATTGAAGGAATCACATGACATCGCATCTCCTTGTCGAAAAATTTCCAAAGACCGGCTTCCAAATTGCACATTACACCACGTGTTTTCCAGCGTCACGCGGCAACGTTGATTCCGAAATCGACCATCTCCGGGTAAAGCTCAAGACATGAATGCCATCACATACTGCTTTGAAGAGGATGAAAGAGCGATGAGTCTTGCTTTTAAATTCGTTGATCTTTTCCAGGATAAGTGTGAAGATTTGGAAGCCACAGTGGTATATGTTGCAGAAGGGCTTCAGGAGGCCACACAATATATTGGATAGGATATTCCATGTGACACTGCGTAGGGATATGCCTCGATAGTTAGTGCAAGACATCGGATCGTCCTTCTTGTAGATGGAGGACATATACAGTCATCAGGCATACTTTTTTCGTCCACCGGTGGACCCAAACTTAGTTATTTGGTTTGGGGCATTTTACCATTTGTTCGCGTGTATGGGAGTATTCATTGTCCGATACTGACCTCTTTTAGAGAGCCGTAATGAATTATTAGAAGGGATTATCTCAATCTCAGATCTATCTGATCGAAGCAAGCCATAATCTTAGACTTTTTGTCCACCTTAAGCCAGCACTGTTTTTTAAAAAATCACGTTCCTCGTAAAAAGAGTTTGAACTGGGCGTTAATGGATCACTCAGTGAATCAGTGACCTTACAATTTTTTTTTATAAGCGGTGCAATCTCATGCATTAACAAGGATAAACTTTAGTAGTTTATTCCCGCCTTGTCTTCATTTTTATAGTCAAACCTTATCACAGGAATTTATTGCATACTTACCAGAGTCATTTGCATATGAAAACACAAAACACACACTGCAGTTGCATGAATTATTCTCTCCTTTGCATGTTTTCCACTTTGCAAAACACATAATAAAATATTATTTTTAGTACGAGTCTTATAACGTCGACATTTATCCTAATCCTTAGTAGGATAAATAAAATTTCAAGGCTAAAACTAAAATATTTTATTAAAATGATGTGTTAACTAACAATGCACACACAGTCGTTTGACAATACAAATTTTCGAAGCACAAAGGATGCGTTTATTGAGTTTAAAAAATTGCATTAGGAACGTATCCTTTTCTTTTTGCTTTGCTGAGAATTTTAATGCTTTTATCATATCCTTTTATAGTTTTGAAATGAAGCACTCAAATCATCACATTTTTTAGGTCAAAAGATGTCAGAAATGATGCAAGTCCTACGTGCTATTTGCTTTGCAATGAGAAACATATGACGTCAGATCTTTTTCGACGAATGTACGTTAAAATTCTAGTCAATCGCCAGGGGTTCCGACTTTGAATTGTAATTTCCGATGTCCTTTAGTAAGTCTTTACCGTCCGCTTTATTCACATAAGTTTCGATTGATATTCCTCTCTTGTAAAAAAGTTTTCTTCGTACTTCATTATACAAGAGGTGATTGATGGTGTCCTTCCAAAAGGTCCAGGTCCTTTTAAATGAAAGCAGCATTTCTTAAATGTGCCATCGGCAAAATTCGTTTAATGTCGAGTAATTTTGACAACTCCGTATACGATTCGCTCTCAAACTCCTTCCACTGATCGGGAGGTACACGGTGCACTAATCCAAATCGAGTTTTACAGGGTGTTCGAGCTATAGGTTCCGCAATTGTATACTTTAACGGATAGCTTCCGATCATTGTGAAAACCTGCCAATCATCATGGCGTTCTATTGGTACTGGTAGTGCTAGGAACCCAGCACTTAAATCGTTGATGTGCCAGAACCTTCTTTTAATTCCAGTGTACTCAGCAAAGGACGCAAGGCTATATCTGTGTGTCCTACATTGTTGCTGGGCGAACCGATGATGCCGCTCAGATCCTTTTAAGTGAAAGTAGCTTCCCCCGAGTGCGAAGTCTGTAAAAGACGTTTAATCCCGAGTAGTTTTGCCAAAATGAATACACGATCAGCTCTCGAAGTACCTTCGGTCCTCGGTGGTCATCCATGACAGGAACTGAAATCGATACAAATATCAAAGTTTTACAGGGTGTTCGAGCTACCGGCTTCGTAGTTACATAAGCATATGTCAAATCGAAATAGATTTTGATCATTCAGATGTTGATGCATGATGAAACAATGTTGACGTCCTCTTGATGCTGATAGAGCTAGCGAGCTATTGCAGTGTATATTGCGTCAGTGTAGAATGGATAAGCCGATACCAATAAATGTCGCTTGTCTTATTTCCTTGAGGAAATATAGTCGAATTCGGTCGATGGAATCATAACAAAATGTCGAGGACCATCGCAGGTGTAGAGGAAGTTTAAGAGAAAAGCAAAAGGCAGTACAATCTACAAAGATAGAGCCTGGTAAAGCATTCCACATTCGTCTTGAGCGACTTAGAACTCTGTGTTTCAAAATTCGACTGAAAATAGACTTAAAGGTAAACTGATGAGCATTCTTTGAGTGGCGAAGGAAAATTTCTTGAAGGGGCGGAGTGCAGCTGGCTATTGCGTATTTGCTCTGGCAATCTTATTTACTTAAGGTGGTGCTACAGTCCGGGGAGGAGCTCGGCCACACCCAACAAACATCTTGGCCAGCCATATGCTGCCTCCAGTTTCGCACCCTAAATTGGTTGAGGTCCCCTTTCACTCGCGTGCGCCGCCTTAATCGCGGTCTTTCTCTACTGCATTGTCCCACTGGGGCGAATTCGAAGATTTTTCGGACCACGGAATTGGTGTCCACCCGCTCTACATGACCCTGCCACCTCAATCGTTGAACGTTCACTCTTCTGACTAAGTCCATGTAGGCTGCACAACGACAGTTCGTCGCTGTATATCCTCCTCCACTCACCATTTATGCAGACGGGACCGAAAATCACTCGAAGAAATTTCCTCTCAAAGCAGCCAAGAGCACCCTCATCCATTTTTGATAAAGCTCATGCCTTTGCGCCATAGAGCAGGACTGGGACTATTAAGGTCTTTGTTGTTCGAGGGCTTTCCTATTGCCTTTTTAGTCCAAAGAAGCATCGATTGATCTCAGCGCTGGTGTTGTTGTCTGAATTGATAGCGGAGCCGAGGTGGACAAAGTTCTTAACCAACGTTCTGTCCGAGACGTCGGTGTTGGGTGTCTTTTCTTGTTGACAGCATATACTTGGTTTTGCCTTCATTGACTGTAAAATCCATCAGCACCCAACCACCTCCTCTGGCGATCAATGACATTGAATCTCATGACGGCATTCCTATGCGAAGAGTAAACGAACGCCATTGATGTCTGCTAAAACAAACAAAATTTACCAACAATTATGGTTATGGTTATGTGTTCGGCAGGGCTGTTAACAACTCTTGGCACTGCGGTTTCTCTTCTTGACCTTCCGGAGGATATCTGCATACTCAAGTTGGCCTATTGACTTCAGGACCAATGCATCGGGGCGTGTTGGCTTCTTCGGTCTTCTCGCCCGCGCTCTTACTTTGGTCCAGTCGGCTTCTCTTTGGTTTACCTGGCATGGCGTTTGGTCTAGGGACTTTTTCGGCCTTTGTTTGGATAACCCTTTAAGGCTCTTATCCGTTTTCATCGTTGTCTGTTCTCCGTTGGGTGCTTTCCCCCTTTTCGTTTTGGGAGTTGGAAGCTGACAGAGTTTCTTGGACTTCGCCTTTCGGTGTCTCGTCCCTTCTGCTCTTCGGCGTGGGTAGCACTTGCTTTTCACAACGTGTGGGACCTTGTACTGTCACCCCCTTTTTGCACGCTGCAAGGTAGTTCATCTGGAGTGTCGGTCCTGTTTGGGTTGCCTTTGTTGCAAGCTCGCTTTCAACTGGTTTCTGGCTTGTGCCCTCACATTCCACCACTGCACAGTACGCTAGGCGAATAGAACTTGCTAGGCGCCTTATCTCATTATGTACGTTGTTGTTTCACAGGTCTGTTATTTTACCACGTAGTACATTAAGGGTCTGTTACTATCTCTTCGGTGATTAGGTTCTCCACCTCCATTACGAGGTACCACTACTACTACCACTACCACTTCCTGTGGTAGTTCCTGAGAAGTGTCTTGGACTGCTCTAGCTTAAAAGGTTCTCTCCAATAGTTATTCCTTGTGGTTTCCTCCCACTTCCTTAGTTTCTTACGGATTGTGTGTTCTCCCAATGCACAGAAGGATTCTGGACCTATGAAGGGGGTTTCTGCCGCTTTTCTTGTCGGTTTTTTCGTTACCCGGGATACCTACGTGATATGGAAGGCATACATTCACGTATGCATTCAGTACTTTATTAGCAGCCTGGCTGTCTTGCTGCAATAGTTTTGGTCCAGGTTTACTTAAAAGCATCTTCTAATGGCACAGATTTCCTCTTAAAAGTTACTTCATAGTTTGTTCATTGGCTCGTAGTGTTTGGTTATGGGCCCAAGCACTCCAACTCTGGTTCTGGCAGATATTCTTGAGTAATCCGTATACGTTTTTTTCGAGTAAATGTTGGATTCAGTTGCCCATTGTCTAGGAAAGCAACAAGGCAAATTAAAGTGCGGACTCAATAGATTTCCCTTGTTGGTGAGCTGGTAAGAAGAGCGTTTTGGCTCCTGTGAGCCAGGGTCGAGCCACGGAGGCAACTTTGGTGAAGGTGAAGAAGACTGTGGCACGCTTGCGGTTGCTCGGCTCAACTCGTCGGACGGGGATGGGTTTTGTCCACTCTACCTTGCACCACCTTCTTGTAGTCTTACAGAAATGAAGGATTTAGGGTTATAGTCCAGATTCCCACCGGCTTTTGCTAGATATCTTACCATTATCCTTTGCCATGTTTCAGATAGATGTCCACTAGCCGGTACCATCAAATGCTGAATTTTTCTTAAAAAAAAAAAAAAAACAATCACATTTCTTTTTAGTTTATTTACTTGTTGTTTCCTTAATTAAGAATAAAAAAAAATTGTAATCGAATTCCTTCAATATAAATCGAAGCACTAAAAAAAAACACGTTAGCAAAACTATATAAAAATGTTAAAATAAAAAAAAAAATCACTATTTTTAATTGTTAAAACATGAGAAAACAAAAAAAAAAATAAAGTTGATTTTTTATTCGTCTCACATTTTGTTTTTCATTTACCACCTTTGGTCGTTTTTTTTTTTTTTATTCATTGAAAGACTGAACCAGAAGGATATATACCTAACCCATGAATGGTTTTGAATTTCCAAGAAAATCGTGACAAAAAAAAGTTCCTCTTGTCTGTTTTTATTTTTATTTTTTGTTTTTCACTATGAAAAATTTGTTATAGTGGTTGCCCTCCGCCCCTATTTGTATTCTTAATTCATTCACAAATTGCAACACAGAAAATTATTTATTTTTCATTTAAATTCAAATGGTTTTACGATTGCACTCATGGTATGTATATGAATTTATAAACAAATAACAACTTTATATATCTAGTAAAACAAATATATATATATTTATTTTTTATTAGAGAATTAGAAATCTATGAGTGAGAACCGTATTTAAACAAATATATATATATAAAACCACTGTAAATCATATTCTAGTGCTTAAGTTTAGGTGAGAATATATATATACCTATATGGCGGTAGTCTTACATAGTGTATAAGTTCGAAAAAAATTAATTAATAAAATAAACATTGATATATTCAATTATTTGCTTAAAACCAAATAACAAAAGGATAATACATAAATTACGTTAAATTTCTGCTATTTACTACAAAACTACTACTACTTACTAACGAAAGATTAAAAAAAAAAAACCCCCCCCAAAAGGGTCTTCAGTATATAAGCAAATAAAAAATATATAAAATTATATTTAAAATCGCTTTTGAGAAATACAAAAAAAAATTTAAATATAATAGAAAATAAAAAAATTAAATAAAATAAAAGCTCAATTTTATTTATTATGTACTTCGAAGTTAATTATGAATAATAAAAGAAGAAAAAAAAAAAAGGAAAAGAAGCAAAATTTATATGGAATTTGTATAATACTATGTGTGGTTAAGGAGAGCATGCGTGGCGTTCTACACCTGCAGCAGGACTTTAGGTCATCAGTCCAAGA
The DNA here is from genome assembly GCA_951813785.1 of Criorhina ranunculi. Classification (NCBI taxonomy): domain Eukaryota; kingdom Metazoa; phylum Arthropoda; class Insecta; order Diptera; family Syrphidae; genus Criorhina; species Criorhina ranunculi. The sequence goes on along the minus strand of OX638382.1, from coordinate 47,036,951 downwards.
TGGTTCTCTGAATGTACACTGCCGTAAATCGTCCTATCCTTACTTATGTTTCGCTCGTGTAGAGGCCCACCAAAAGCAAAGTCTACAACATCACAGAACTTATCAGAGTCCAATGAACAGCTGGTATTGGGACCTCAGGAGCGGTACGATCGAGCCCGACAGAAGCTCTTAACGTGTTCCTCCATGTTATGCCCTTGGACTGGAACATCAAATACATCGTTTCGGGTAGTTCTATCAGACTCAGAGAATTTGAGTTCTGGTCCCCGAAATCGTACAGTAAAGCTCTTGATCTGCTGCTTAGGGATCTAGCCTCGACCATAACTAACTACACTATTCCTAAACTCAAATTCAACAACAACTTCCAAGTTCTCTTTCCGGAAAGAACGGAATGGAACAATAAGCTACCCCTGTCGAAATACCAAGTATCGATCTTCACCAATGACTCCAAGATGGTGTCTCCTAAGCGGAACTAAACGTATCCAAATCGTAGCGCCTTCCAGACTCTTCGAGTGTTTTCCAAGCGGAGATATTAGCGATTAGAGAAACCTAAAAGATACTTAGCCTCAGATCTTCTACCGTAAACAACAGCCAGGCTGCCATCAAAGCGCTCTACTCTCTCACTTTGTCCCCTAAATTAGTAGAATAGTGCAAAGAAACTCTTACGCAGGCGAACGCCGTGATCAATATAACTCTCCTTTGGGTTCCCGTCCATAGCAGCATAGATGGAAATGGGAGAGCCGACGCGCTAGCCAGATGTAGTTCAACCCTTGATGCCTCTCTTGCGGAGTCAGTCTGCTCCCTGATGGTGGAATTCTCCAACACTTTCCCTCTATTGCCAACTTTAGGTGGAACAGTCTAGAAGCCTTTGCCGTATCCAGACAGATATGACCCGTCTACAATATGAACAGGACGAATGACTTAATCATCAGAACCCGCACGGTGACTGCAAGAATTACAGAAATTTGCTAATTGGCTCACACGCTACCTACGCTAAGTTAGGCATTACATATGAAAGGGAAACCCTATTCCACTTTCTGTGTGACTGCCTAGTATTAGCCTGAGCTAAGCATCGCACACTTGGCATTATTATTAACTTTTTGAACTCCACAGGATGGATCTGAAAAACTATGCTTAATCACGCCCATCAACATCCAGGTCACATGAGTCGTAGTATCAAAACGGCGCAACCACGCTACTTGTGTTTCTGGTAGGACCTTACCAAACAGTCACTTCAACCTACCTACCTATGTGTGGCAAGTAAAATCTCCCACCGTGGTGCAATGAAGATCGTTTTGATCCCAGAAAGCTGACTATGGATATCTTCAATATCTGTTACAAACACTAATTCTGGAAGCCTGTCAATGACTGCCTTAAGATATACAAAAAATCAATAAGCAAAGCTAAGTCACAGACTTGTGAAGAAACCCTCAAGAATTCAGCCAGACTAAGCAAAATCTTGTCAAAAGAACACTCTAATCTGACAAACAATTTGATGGAACAGATTCCACTGAATAATCACTGGAACTCCTAATGAACAACCATTTCCCGCGAGGCGTTCTTGTTGTGGAGGAGCCTTCTCGTCGGATGTTCTCCTTTACAGCCGCCATTGTTATCAAGGTTTAGAACGGCAGGCTCTGTTTTTACTTTTTGGGGAACATCTTCAAGTCTTTCATCAAAATTCGCTGTAAATACCGTTTATTGATGCCCAATTGTGTAGACTGTCGTCGTCTGGTTGGTATGGTATTTGACGGACCTCTTAGCAGCAATATGCTCGACCCAACTTCTACTCTGGGGCAGATCAGGTCTACTGCTGTCCCGTATTGAGCCAGTCTTCTCAAGGAGAGTGGGAAAACGCCGAAGTACATAATTGCCAAGTTGATGCTACATTCCCAGGGAATCGACGACGAAATTTAAGTTAAGCCAAAACCACCGCCTGATTATTGGACAAAGAGATTGCTATGCTACAACTATTTCGCCTTTTTAAAGACTATAACTATCTATGGTTTGTCTACGTTTACTCTACTTCTATTTCCTTCACAAATGACAAAGTTGCGATCACATAAGGCGCCATTTACAAAAATGAAAGGCTAACGATAAGATACTTTAACATTTGGCTTTATTTCACGGCACAAATGGCTCTATTTCAGTTAGCTCTATTCCACGACACCAATCCCACCTTCAATCCGAATCCATTCAGAATTTAAACATCTAAAACAAATTTTCACTTATAATCTTCAAGTCCCTTATAGTCTGGCATCACTTTATTCACATATTCTCATTCCCCTCTAGATGGCAGTAAACATCAGTAAAAAGATTGAACGAATCAAAAAATATAAAACTCATCGATTGCGAAAGAAAAATGTAAACAACGAAGCGAGACGACAACAATTCCATGGCAGTATTGTAAAATGGCGGCCACAGCTGTTCCCAAGTGGATTTAGTTCGGATTATTTTTACGCAAAATTACCCCCAAACACAAGTAAAGTTTACAAATAATTACCGTGAAATATTGTTAAGAATTAAATTCCCCTTTAATTAAACATTTAATTATAACTGTGCTAGTGCGGTGGAATACCATTGTCCGGGAACACAAAATCCATTAGAATCACCTCGTCTTTGCATTTTTTTTCCTTCTTTTGTGTTCCTCGTAACTTTCTCTTTGGTGGTGGCATGGCAATGGCAAACTAGATTTTTTATTTTTTTTTGGGCATCTTTCACATACATTCACGCGCAGGAGAAATACGAAAAGAAATGGGAAAAAGTATATAGATTAGTGAGGTGGAGAATAACACCATACAGACGCAAAGACCAAGAACGACAAGAATTCATATCGCCGTCGTCGCCCGTCATCAGGGGCCCGGGCTTCTGTTTCTGTTTCTTCGGCGGTCTCGGGTACTTGATGTATTTTCTTCTTCAATCTTCTTCACCATCATTATTATCATCATCGTTAACACTTTGTTGTCTTTTTCGCTTTTATCACTTTGTCGTGTGTTCAGTCCGTTGATGGTCGTCTCGTCATCGTCAGTCATCTGTGTCTTGTCAGCTGTACGTAGGTTATTTCGCGTTACAGTAACAAAAAAAAAATCAAATTTTATGTCAAAATGGTAGCATACGCAGTTACATTTTCTAAAATTTTTACTGTTTCTATTCATCGAATTATTTTCTAGTCTAGTTTCGGTTCGTTTAACCCTTCCATTCCATCCTTTGTCCGGTGAACTATGATGGTGTGTGTGTGTTTTTACTATCCAATCGGAAGTACCAAAAGGATATTGATGCGCAATATGTTTTGATAAAAAAGAAAAAAAAAATTGTTTTGGGACTTTTCCAATTGCAAATGCCGGTGTTTTCTTGTGGAAAAATGTTTAAAGTTTAATGTTTGATGGTAACTTTACAAAAAGAAGCCATCGCGCGGCCATCATCTGTTTTGCTTCCTTTCGACCTCTCCTCATTCTCCCATAAACAATGTTAAAGGAGAGTGGAGTATATGAGAAGAAAAATTACCTGTGTTTACAGTGTTGCCAGTTTATATCGGAAATTAAAAAGGATCATGGAGAGTTTTTAAGTGGATTTAACAAACGGGGGGATGTTCATGTTATTGTATGCGCTTCCGTCAACAAATGAGTCGAATTTTCTTTAGGGATTTGGTGTTGAGTTGTGGAAGTTTTATTTGCCCTATGGTGTTGGTGAAGCTTCAATCTTTGCTAAACTTGTGTCATTTGAGTGTTGGAATTAATTTCGAAAGATTTGACAGTGAAATTGGGCCGAATTTTGAAGTTTTCTTTTACATTTTTGTGTTTCGTGGTTCAGAATCTTGATAAAAATTGAAGCAAATGTTGAAAATTTAGTGGATCCTACTTTTTTTCGCTTGATTTTAACGTTCTGACAAGTCAAATACATATGTGTAAGTTGAAGTGGAGTTATACTGTTAAGGGAGGACGGGGAGAATCACAAACTCCAACCATTACCTTCTGACTTTGTCTGGTATACGAATGGATCCAAAAAAGGAACAGGAATTGGTTCCAGGATTTTTGTAGAATCACCATGCGCGAACTTCTCAGTCAGACTTGGTAAATACTCGTCCATATTCCAGGCCGAGGTCTTTGCCATTAATCAGCGTTTGAGACTTAACCAAGCCTCCCACACCTTGGGGAGAACTATCTTTATCTTGTCATCAAATCGAAGCTAGTCGTAGAAAACCACACTGTGATCTCGTCCTCCACTGGTTTGCAACCGATGGCGCAACAACAACATTCATTGGACCCCGAATCCTATGGGGTAAGCAAATCAGTTTTCGTATGACATGCCAGAATCCAGAGAAGCTTGGCCTAGCACCAGGACAAGCATGCTCAAAGCTGCTATTCCCGATACCGTCACAAAGAAAATCTAGTTTTATTGTAAATCTCGATAGGAGCGACCTAAGAGTACTAATTGGAATTCTCAGCGGACATTGTCGCCTGAACAAACACCTACACTGCATGAAACTTGCAACAGATTCAAGCTGTAGACTCTGCCTTGAGAATGAAGAAGCCTCTCTACACAATGTCCGGCCCACTTTCCACTCAGAAAGAGAAGTCTTGGCTGCGAAGTTGCCCCAATTAAACAGCTTGCTGCCATTCATCCAGAGGTGTTCCAAAATTCTTGACATCTGGAGTGAAACAATTCATCTAGAAAAAGAGAAGCCGTAGTGCAAACAGAATAAGTACAGTGAGAACACCTTAGCGAGATTTGATAAGATGGGTGGTGTAGTGAAAATGAAGAGTGGTTACTACTCAACAATACACAGGTTCAGTTTCAGCTTCCAGAACTCAATCATCACTATTTACTACCCTTAAACTTGACCGTGGGCATTAGGAAGAGTCGAAGGAGATACCTATACACGTTGTTTTTAAATGCTTGTGAGTTGTAGTGATGAGGAAACACAGAACTAAGAAGGAATCCCTTAGCTTAGGAAAAACAAATATTTGGCGCAAGAGCCCGTAAAGGATCAAGGCCTAGATTCTCACAACCATTCCTTTTGTGCGTTTTATATTTTTCGCGTGAATGAAAGGGAGCTACAGTTTTATTGCCGACTCCGAACGGCGGATTGAGAAGCTTTTTCATGACAAATATTTTACTCTTGGAGGTTTGCCCTTTGCCTACCGAGAGGTGATGACACGAAAAACGTTTTGCTGACTCGAATCTATAACAGCTTGCTTAGCAGTACAACTTACTAACCTTTTAGCTACGTCTATTTTTTTCCTCGAACATAAACTAGCCCCTTTTCATGGCTACTTACATACATCGAAAGTTTGCATGAGCTACACTGCAAATTACTCGTTTAGACACTTGAAAGTCCTTTACAATTGACCTTATCGACGTTCCAGGATCTTCCTGGTGAATACGATTTTGTAATTGTTAAACAAATTCCGCATTTTTCTTGCTGTTCGAACGTGTTAAATGCTTTTTACCTTTCGAATCAAGTGAAACATCACCGCTGAAACCCTTCAATCGGACGCGAACCTTATAAATGAACGATCGCGTGATATGTGGAAACAATTTCCATTTCCTTCTGCTCACGAAAAAAGTTAACTAGAATTTAGAAGTTGCTTCGTTGGCTTTCTTAGACTCTGACGAGTCCATTGTTTCCATACGAATGTATCCATGGGAACCTTTATAGGGGCGGCTAATTCGGAAACCATATAGAAAAAGACGGGAAACTTCAGAGTTCTCCGAAATCAAAAGGTCTTGCAGCCTGTAGACAAAGTTACTACCTTGAGTACTCAATTTTTCGATGGCTATTACGGAACCCCCCCCCACAACTGGTGTTGTACGGTTTCAATTTTCGCTCCGTCCCTGCGGCTTCTAGGGGAGTTTTGGTAGGGCAGCCGAAGTCGTGTGTCTTGGGAACACATCTGAAACGAATCCTATTGCATTTCAATTAAGTTTCATGAAATTTTTGGGAGCTGGACCATAACGATCGGGCTATTACACATGTGTTTGGATGACGCCGTCTCATAACAGCCTTGATTTTGATTTGTCCATCTATTTCTCTACATGAGTGCGAATCGGTTTCATAACAAAGGGCCGGGTACAAACGGGATCCAGTTCCCACCCTTTTCTTCCAAGCAGATCCGATTTTTCATATAATGATACGTATACCTTCATGTCCTGATACCCAGTAAAGATTCGATATATAGCTCAAGGTTCGGCTGCACCAGCTTAAACCTGGACTTTGCCGATGTTAACATCATCATCAAATTCCTTCAACCCCGGGTCTCTTCAATCTTTCCCGGTCTGCAGCTCGATATTTCAGCTGTGGCCACGTTTTTCTCTGGATCGCTTCTTCTGCTAAGACTGTTGATCTCCACGTTGTTCTTGGCCTTCCAACCCGCCGTTCTTCATTCAAAAGACTGCTTCGCGATGTAGTCATTTGGCTTGTCATCCAACACCTTTTGACTCGTTTTTTATCACAATTCCTGGTTGGATATAATTTGCGGCCAATAAATCCTCAGGATGTATCACAGACAGCGATTAACAAAAGCCTGTAATGTTAACAGCAGAGCCTTAATTAGATGCTTGTCTTCTATTGTTCGTTGATACCTGTCCAATTTCAAAACGTTGCTTTGGACTCCAAACTCATCTAGCACTCGCCCTACCATTTTTTGACATTCAAGAGGAACAACTTTCTATCAACTATCAAACTAAAGCTATGTTCAGACGATTGCCAGATCTGACAATATTGTCAGGTCTATCAGTGAAAAAATTGTCCCAAATGTCTTACAACCGTGTAAACTTACAATTTTGTCTGACAATATTTGTAGAAAACACATTGTCAGATCATTGACAGACCGCCATCTGACAATGAAATTGTCAGGTATTTGGCAATCGTTTGAACACACAATTTGTATCATTGTCAGACTATTGTCAGACGTTAGGACATTTGCAGACTCATTTGCTATAGTCAGATGTACTGTGTTTATGATGTCTGACAATTTTTTCATTGTCAGACAAATATTTCACAAATTTGAACGAGAAACTCGAAGTTTCGGTGCTATATTTTAATTTTCGAGTTCAATTTTTTTGTGAAAATGAATGAAATCATTTCTGAATACGTTGTCGTAGAAAACGATACAACATTTCGGCCAGTTGAAATTCCACCACTTTCACATTTGCCGACTTTAGGTAGACAGGTGTCCCGTGGGACCCACTTAGGCTCATAGCTCGTTGTGATACCTATAGAATCTCTCTAAGAGAGAATTCTACCCGTAGAACCATTTGGAATTGTTAATAAATGAGCGGATTTTGCGTAAGGCTATTTGACTAAGGTAACTATTATCATTGAAATGATAGAGCCCAAGAAATCTTCTACTGTGGGAGAATGCTGGACAATGGTAGAGGAGATGGGTTGAACTCCTCCTCCTCCTCATCTCTACAGCTTCTGCAAAAATAATTGAAGAGAGCCCCTAATCTTCTGGCGTGTTGTCCTAATAGGCAGTGGCCTGTGATGACACCAATAATGGCGCGAATTTGTGTTCTGTTGAGAGTTCTATCACAATGGTTTGGTAGGTTGTGGAATCTGTGTAAGATACGGGAGTGACCGTAAGGTAATTGGGTCCAAAGCGTAGTAGCTTTTAGACGGGCAATTGCGACCAATGGTTCTCTTGCAAATGTAAAGGGCTACCAAAGCTTTTTGACGCGGTCAGTGATAGTGGGTTTCCAGCATAGTTTCCTATCGAAAATGACTCCAAGAAATTTGGCTTCATTGGAGAAAGCCAATGTTCCATTTCGATATTATTTCACGTTTCTCACTTCACTCCACTGAGTGCAGAATGAAAAAACAATTTTTAATTTGTCTGACAATGCCTGTTAACGGATCCGCAAATTATTTGTAAAGAGACATCTGCCAACCGTGTGAACTGGCAATTTTCAACTTGACAATATTTTCAGACAAAATATTGCCAGGCCAACTATCTGGCAATAAAATTGTCAGAGTTTGGGACAAAATCTGGCAAACGTGTGAACTGACAATTTTGCATTATAAGGTAGTTCGCTAGTAATCGTCTGAACATAGCTTAACTAAAACTATAAAACCCTATCCTGTTGTGTATAAAACTGGCAACACTGTAAGTCACCGAAAACCCCGATAACAGATTTAGTGGAGAGAAAACCCAACAGTGCGAGGATTTCTATTAGTGTGTGCGTGAATGAAATCGCATCAGCAGGAGACTGTCACAGGAGAGATGGAGGACAGGAGAACATCATGACGAACAGGAAAAACAAAGCAGGGTTTTCTCTATTTCTCTTTCGTTTACTCCTTCCATCACATTTTCGTTGTACTCCCGTCCAACGTACCCCTACCCCTTCAAATATTTTCTTCCCTTTTCCATGGCTCTTTTTGTTGGATATTTCTAATATTTATCGTGCTTTTCCGTGTGCGACGGTGTGTGTTGTTCGGTGTGCCCTCTAAATAAAATAAAATTTTCCTTTATCATTCGCTCTTCATTTTTATTCCATTTACCACCACCAAAGGAGAGAGAAATTACCATCTCCTCTTCCGTCTTCGTCAGTTGTTCGGTTGTGTTTTGTATTTTTTTTTTTTTATTAATAAAAAATGAACGTTTTTCCCATTTAGCATGAATTTCACCCGTTTTGCTCAACGAATTTCCAGTTTTCCATGAATTTTGCATTTCAAATTGGAGATTGAAATTTCCTTTTTTTTTTTAGTTTTTTCTTTTGTTCGTTCTTCGTATACCACCAATTTAAAACACACACTCCAATACAATAACAAAAGAACGGAATAAATCAAATATACCCAACGAATCATGGCGAATTTTAGAAGAACGCTAGTAGTTATGATTCTATTTAACGAAAAGTGAGAAAAAAGAGTTTTTAAAACAAAAGAAAAAGAAGAAAATATGAAAAGGAAAAAAAGTAAATAAGAAAATATGTACAAGTTTCTACACCAACAACATCCTCTAACACCACAGAAAAGTGCTAAAAAGAAAAAAAATCTAAAGTTAATTCATAAAATAAAGTAAAACAATCAAAAGAAAAAGAAGAGAAGTAATTAAAAGGAAAAAAGTAAAATTCTACAGCTAGAAGAGGAAAAGTGAGAAAATTAAAGAAAGAAGCAAGCAGTGCGAAGAAAAACAGTTTAGTTTTCTTGTGTGTTTTTTTTTTCTTTTTCTTTTCTTATTCTTATTTTATTTCGTTGGTTTTCTGTGTTTGTGGTGGTGAAGGTGATACAACGGACTCTCCGAACAAAATGTCAACGTTCTTGAATAACTTTTTCCCCGCAGGTAAGTTGTTGTGTTTTTCTTTTCTTTTCTTTTCTTTTTCTTCTCCTTTTGTTCTTTTGAATGTTTTTTTTTTTCTGTTTGCATTTTTGAAGAAGATAAAAATTGCAGTTTGTTTATACCTACTGCCTTCTTGTTCTTATTATACAATATTTAGGAAGGAGTTTTTTTTTTTGTTTTTTTTTGGGGAGACAATTGAGACAAGTTTTTGGAGTATGTCCTTAGGCATGATACCACTATTAGCCACCTGTGGATAGATTTGGCAGACTTATCCACCTTAAGAGTTAAATAATGGGACATTTCAGCTTCATCTTTCATTTTTCTTTTGCTTGGTTTGCTTGATAATTGGTCTTGAAAGTAGACGAAGGGAATACATACACAAGATTTTTAAGATTTCGAGGTGGGTATACACATAACACAAAACAGCTGGACCATGTCCAAGTTTGAACTACACGTTTGGTAAACATTTTAATTTCCTTGTCAATTATTTGACCTTTGTATGGCGCTGAAGAACACTTTTTGTGTATAATTATTATATCACGACCAGAGGTGAGCAATTTTTCGAAATTACGTACATATGTATGTTTGTGCATATGTACTATAGAATACCTATTCCCTTTATTTAATTTTGTTGAGATTTTTATTTATTTTTTTATTTGAAAAACATTATTTTTACTCTAAGCCAACCCTGTACTGTCTTTGACAACTAATTGGGGGTCAATTTTTGACATTTAATCATGGATATCCTACTATAATTTGACTGTGCATCAAAATATTTCGCATTTTATGGTCAAAACTCGATTTATATTTGTAATCGACCGACTAAAACCATTATTAATCGAATCCTCACAAAATTTCTAAACAAAATGGTTGGTTGAGCGGGAATATTGTTGGAAATATAAGTGAGAAATCATACTTCTAAAGTGTTCTTCACTTCGTTTAGTGGCTTCATCTTTGTGAATTATACGTAGGAGACTTGGATAATAGATGTACTTATCTACTTATTTTCCTTTTTCAAAGACTGTCCGAAAAAAGTTGAAGACTCAAGCAATGGTGCACCGGTTTTATGTTCTGAAAGACAGAATCATACTCTTAAATGGGCCAATTTTGGTGGAATGATATGAATAGAAAAACTAACGATCGTAGGAGCCTTACAAACGACTGCAGTAGATATTATGCATGCAAAGCCTCGGGTTAAATGAAGATGTTGAATCTCCAGTCACTGTTAACAAACTTGCCTCCTATTAAATGACTAGGGATGGAAGATTATAGCCACAGAAGTGGAGATAAAGCCGATTTCGGATGTCTGAAAGTCAGATCCAGTATAAAATTTATCAGGAAAGAGCTTGGATTGGCTATATGAGTATGTATCTAACCCAGCTCGGTACGTACTCTCTTTTTGAAAGCACATATTCTGACAAGACTAGGATTTACGGTCTCTCAAGTTTGCATTTTTTTTGAATGATTTTTTGACCCGATGAAAACATTACACGTCTACTATGCAAGTGCGATAGACTCCAAAAAACATCGTCTAGCTTAGGAGGGAAAATAAATACAAATGTACATCAAGTAGGTCTAGGTTCTAATTGTAAAAAAGAAAAGAAAGGGGTTCTCTACAGAACCCAAAAGTCTCATTCCTTTGCCTCTAATGAAAGTCTAGTTTCATTCCCCTGTCTACCCTAAACCTAGGTTCATCCAGAGTTCTGTTGATTCACTGATTGATCCCTAATACAGCGACGAAATTAATGTGGTTTCATAGCAAACAGTCCACAATCCACATAAGATTCGACTGGGGCTTTTGCGGAATTTAAGAGGGAACTCAACTTATGGTCAATGTAAGATGTGTCGTAGAATAATAATCGATTTCCCTAAGACAACTTCCATGATGTAGACTTGACCACTAGGTGTGTGGATTCAGCAAAATGATGCAAAATCCCACATGCGGCACGAATCATTGGACTTGGTCAGAAAAATGTTTCAAAGTACAAACTTGGAAATGGTGACATCATGTGGCCCCTGAGGTTGTTTGTGGCGGGCGTTTAACGGCGGGATTTCCTGCATTTTCTCCAGAATCTACCGCATGTTTGAAAATTTGGTCGATTGTGTACTTTCCTGGCCTAAAACCGAACTGGCAGGGGCTTATCAAATTGTTTGCACAAGATTTCAGGCGTTCACACAATGTGGCAGATCTTGTACGCCATGCTAAAGAGACTGATGTCATGTTAGGTTAGCGCAGTTGACAGGACTGATTTCTAGTTGGCGGAGGATGGACTTGTGACCAAAACTTAGAAGTGAGTTGGTGTATGCTCTCTACCAAATTATCTTGAATAGCTCGGTCTATAGGACGTTCGTTTCAGCAGCTTTGTTGGTGTTTGGCTTGAATACCTATTACTATCCTCACTTCATGTTGATCATGTGCTTTAGTTATCATCGTCTTGATTCCAGAGAAACTATATTCTGTGGAAAATAACCTCTAAAAGACCAGTACCATCAAACCTTAAATTTGAAGTTATGATTTGAAGTAAGTTTTCGCCTAAATGTACGTGCAGTAATTTTCTTGGATATAAGATCATTCAATCTTGATAACTGCCCAACAGTTGGTCATTAAGAACGATTTACCTTGTAAACACAACAAGTTCCTCTCACCATGACAAGAAGGAAGTGTTAATTGCATATTTCCTGTGTGCGGTGTATCCATCCTCATTGCGCACCAGTCTTGAACGATTAAAATGCCTCCAAGGGACGATAACTCTCCATATATATTCCGTATCATGTTTCTCCTTGGATTGGATTTAGGACTTCAGCCATAACCTTAACATACATGAGTGTATTTTGTCTCAACAACATTGTGTGGTGCCTCTTGAAAATGCATAACACCAGTTCAAAACTCCTTCCTGCTCCGCACTTGTTTTCTTCGGTGGAAGGAGCTCCGCAAATATTCTCGTTTTTCCAGTCCGTCAATTATATACGTACGTTCTGGATTTTCCCTGTCTGTCTTCCTGTATTTGTTTCCAACAGCGCGCAACGTTGGTGGGGTAATTTCCTTTGTTCTCCAACTTTGTTTGAGTTCTTCTTCAATTATTTATGCTGGACGAGAATAAAGGAGAACTGGGAATGGATACATCAGGTATGCATTGAAACAATTCAAAACGAATTGGTTATTCGCAGAGTAAAAAGGATGAGAACGAAGGTTAAAATAGTGGTGGGGTTGTAAGAGCATAAGCGAAACAAAAGCTTAGAACGAAGGAACTATTTAGATTTGTTCATGTGTAAATCAAATTTATCAGTGGTTCAGTTGAATCGGATTATAGTAATCAAAGCTTTAGCCTAGAGGCCAACTAGGATTCCCATTATTTCTTTGCGTGTTTTATCCTTGGGTGAGAAGCACTAGTGTATATGGAATCGTTGGCAACGCAACTAACCAGTAAGTTTTGCAGAAAACCTTTAATTTGTCCATCGTCGATTTGTTGGTTCTTAAACCATATGGCTTCAGAATCTCCTTCCAAGCACTAGATTCGACCTTGTTGGTAATGCTTAGAACAATTTACCTTGGCGTGGAATCGAGCTATTGGCATTGGTGAGGCGGTCTCTTTTCTAAAGGATCGGTCTTTCTAGATATACAGAATCCATTGCTTATGCTCCGAGTATGCCTGCTCAAAGTATTAGACTTTTAGAAAGTCTCTACGCCTCATCATATATACCTAGGTGAAGGGTGTAACGTTTGATGTAGAAAAAACCGAGAGGGTCATAGATCGCTGGTACTAGAGATCAGTACTGTGGTCACTGGTGTTTAGGGGAATAGCCAGAAAACTGAAAGTCTTCTTGACATTCACCGCCGTAGCTGTATTTTTTATTATTAGTTAAGCTCTTCGACTGACGCATAGGGCACTGTGACCTAAAAGATCTATTGAGCCAGTTAGACAAGATAGATCCTCGATCTTCCTAATGAAGTTGATGATATCTCCAGAAGAGGTATTTCGAATGTCCTCCGGTGCTAGGAATTCCTTGTGTAGAAAGCGCTTCCCGACTCTGCAGACAGCCAAGCAATCACATAGTACGTGTTCCGCTGATTCGTCTTCCTCTATATATGTCTGGCTGCAGCGACCGATGAGGAAATCGGCAAGTCTTTTGATATCATCCTTTTATTTGAGGTTATTTTTTTGTGGTTTTGTTCAGCCGTAGCTGTAAGCATGTACATATATTGTCTCTAGACAACTTGATCGTCTTCAACCCTTAAAGGATCACCAGAGCTCGACCTATTCCGCTTCTAATCTCGAAAGGCGAATTTTAAACAACTAACCGGTATCAAAAACGACGCTTAAGGATTGACAAACTCGTGCATACAAATTGGGTTCACTCTTGCTCCTGTCAAAGCAAAACAAGAAGTCTAAGTCACTCTTCAGTCTTTCGAGATTGAACCAAACAGTACTCACATTGTGCTTATAATGTGTCTTATGTTGGGATTCCTTCGTGTTGCGAAATAGCCCCAAATATGTTTCCTAACAGTTCAGTCCCTCCTTAAATCATTTCACTTCAGCTTAAAACTTCTAAAGTCCTGCGTAGCACTTTTGATCGTTAGTGTAATTTTTCACGGTTTACTACTCAGTAAATGAAAAATAGAAATAAACTTGGTCAGTGCCACTTTGCCGAAAAAAAAAGAAAAAAAAAAAAAAAAAGAACTGAGGGTCATTAGACCTTCAAATTAGAACAGATAAACTCTTTGTCTATCTGTTTATTTATTCGCTGGCACACAAGGTGTATTTATTTTATCTTTTTCATGCTTAGGTGCACTTTACATTGAGAATTCTTTCCTCGAAGTTTAAGTTTAAGTTTTTTTTTTGGCAATAAACAGTTTTAAGTAAAAGAAAAACTGAAAGAGGGGAAGAAACAAACCAACCATCTGGTGTCTCGAAGAATATAAACGGAAAGAATCACATCTTGGTTTATGTGTGTGACTCTTCCTGCTTTCTTTTGGCAGATATTCAATTACTGAAGACAACATGTAATATCCGTGTCTGGTCGAGCAACGTATCCTGACTGATAACCGAACGAGGAAAGAGGAATGAAAAACTCGATTGGACTAGACCATCTACAGGTGATTCTTGGAATAAATCCATCACGTACTTTATCCTTCTTTTGCGTGTCTGCTTAGTGGAAGGAGTGTAACCATGCAACACATGTAGTCCGGTTTCTATAGTTTCCTCTCAAGCATATGAGAAGGATATTGTTTTTTTTTTTTTTTTTTGTGGGTGCCAGTGTCGGTATCATGACCATGGAAGTTCTTAGACCTGTTGAACTGCTTTTGTTGTTAGAAGGAGGTAGAGCTCAGTGGATTCAAACTTGGAAGGAGCATTAGAGATGCAAGAAATGGGGAGCAGGACACATGTTTTTTCAGTCTCGCATCTGTTGTACCTACTTGCAGATGTTTGCGTTTTTGTAGTCAGAACCGGATGAGACTGTTTTATCTTGCAAGAGATTTTGATTACCTCTTTAGTTTTACGTTCTTAACCTAGAATGAACAAATTAATTGAAGGCGGCTGCCACTTAAAGTTGTTGCTTACCCTGTTTACCCAGTATGGATGTACTGTCACTTACAAGGAAGTTTACAGTTCACAACAGATCTAACAGTCAGCTCTGCCTAAATATGCATTTAAATATACTCCAGGTTCTGTGTGTCCTCTCCTTTTTGGACGATGCATTCTGACTCTTCTAACTAGGTCGATCTCTCTGTACAGCTGCCAGGCTTCGTTCTTTGTATTATCGCGTCTATCTCCACCACTAAACGGATTTGAAAACTTCTTGAAGAACTTTTGTTTCGAAACAATCAAGCTTATTGCAATTGGAAAACGGGAAACTACGATGTAAAGGAAGATTAGCTACAGTGGCTGGGCGCCTACCTATAGCACGGACGAACTAAGGCCAAAATTAGGAACTTACTTAATGAATGGATCCATAATAGATTGTAGAACGGGAGCAGGTATCTTTTCTAAGGATATATGTAGATCTAGCCTGCCATCTCAGTTTTGTGACAAAAGCCTCTGTATACCCAGATGTTGACACTGCTACACGCGCTGGACCACTTGTAGTGATTAGGCGCATTGAGCAGGCTGACGTCAATACATTGTTGGCACGGCAATGACTTGGCATCGGCTCGGGATAAAGAACACGCCGTCCACGAATGGCAAGAACAGCTTAATGAAATCGTATATGAAGCTCTCACAAACCTGTTGTGTCGGTAAAGTTCAGTAAGCTGTGTGTTGTAGATGTCACTGATAAAAAAAGTTGGCGGGGATCTTCTCTTGTCAACAAGAGGGGACATCTAACATCCATCCAGGCAATATCAATTGTTTGAATTAAAAATTTCGTCAACTATTGGCTCTGCTATAAACCTAAACAATGGGTCAGTGCCTTACCTTGGATACAAGATCCTGTTTAGCGTTTTGTGTAAACATCGAAAGTTTCTGGCTCAGCAAATCGACTAGGTCACATTTTCCTGAATGAAACCTACGAATTTCAGTTTGAAACTCACCACCTCTTCATAAAATTACAAGTTTCGCCGTTCAAGCCTATGGCCGGATTCGCAGTCCCGAGAAAAATGATTCAGCATTACCCAAAATGATGAAAAATACACGGTGTACTGTGTCACTTGGTAGAACTTCCGGCACCACATCTAAGAACTTCTTCAGTCTGCCGCCTTTCTCGTTTGAGGTTTCTATAGCTGTGTCATAGTTCGTTTCGCCCAATCACTCACAACATTCCATGTCCACTGTAATGGGGTCATGCGTTTTACTACGTTCTTGGGGGTTGACGTAGTGTTTAGGGCTGGTGTCAACAGGGAAGGCACTATCTTTTACAAACCCGTCTGTCTGTTAGGTTCTGCAGATTATATTGATGTCATGTCACGTTCTCAGCGAGCCGTTGAGAGACATTTAAGGATCGAAAGGGCACTAGAGAAGTTGATCTTGAACTTAACGTGCTATCGGCAAGCAAAGAGTTATCTATCCACTGCTTCGAACGATAGGTTATTACCGGCAGCTATATCCATGAAGTAGTAAAGAGGAGTTCGACCTTACTCGGAATAACTTAAACTTCATATATGGCAGCTATGAGGACTGGTCACGAATATTCCTAAAAATTTGCTGCCTCTTCGCTTTACGAAAACAGCTCCGTTCAGAACTCCTTACGCGAAATATACCATTTTGTCTCTATGGAACACTGGTACTGCAAGTTTCTACTGTACGGTGCTGAATAGTGGACGTTAGCAGGAAAGCAGAGCAGAGCAGACCTTAAAAACAAAAATACTTCATCGGATATTGGGTTCCAATCAAGGGGCGGGCGATAGGAAGAGGAGATTCATAGCCGCGAACTCTATGAGCAGAAAATAACACTTCGAAACGAGGCTAAGTCTGTCCTAAGCAACAAAACTGACACTAATTCTGAAACAGTATGCTGGAAGCAGTCTTCTAGCTGGATAAGTCATCTGTGTACTCTTAAGTTTTGTTAAGGTATGTAATCCATTCGAAAGCTGGAGACGCATGTACATTGTTTCGAATTATTCAAACGAAGTCACTTCCGAAGCGTTTTCTCACGTTACATATACATACGTCATTGTCTCGCATATTTTATCAATTATTTTGCCATACAATAAAAAACAAAAGACTGGGAACTCTCAAACACCACTTCACAAGGCAATAAAGCACTCTAAACTCAATTGCATTGTACCAACCCGAGTCAAAAGAGGTTTCACTTTCTTTCAATTTCCATGTGAACGCCGCCTCCCTCAACTAATGTAGCGAATATCCATTATTGTTCCGCTTCAATATTTATACTCGTACCTTGGCGTTTCTTTCGCTTCATTAGTGTTAGTCCGGCAGCTTAACAATAATTGCTAGCATTTGACTATTTGAAAGCCGAAAGGCTAGTCAAAAGGAAATCGCCAAACAATCACTCAAATTACCCCCACCAACACAGCAGAAGAACGAAAGAAAATGAAAAAAAAAAAAAAATCGAATTAATAAACTTTTCATGCATCAATAACTCCCCCGCACACACACACACACACACACACGGTATAATTATGATCACTGTTTCAAACTAACCCCACATGCCGAACGTCGAACTCCGCCGCCTCCGACGCCTACCTTAATTTATAAGCGTGTCCCACTCTTGTACGAATACGCACTCAACCGAGCGCGTTCAAAGGGCGCCGTAGTATGAGGCATAAGTGACGATAAGCCTGTTTTAAGTGGTTTATCTATAGACCCAGCCCTAGCCCTTTTTAAGAATATTCTGAGTGGGTGTGTTGTTAGCAGAAGGGTGTTGCCCCACGACTTTTTATTAATTGATTTAATTGTTTTTATTTTTTTATGTAATTACCTGCAAAAGATAAATTGTAGGGCGATGACGATGATTAAAGTTCAAATTGCCTGTGCTCGACTCGGCTAAATGGAATAGTTTGCCTAGATAAAGATTGATTACTCCCTCCCTAGGGTAGTCAACTGGGGAGACATTGTTGTCCGTATCTTATCTTCGGAAAAAGGTTTGTTGTTTGTTTTCAATAAAAAAAAAAAACATCTAGGGGATAATAATAGATGTCCATGTCCCTTGTATCAATCATTTCGACTTGCTTGTCATTTGGGGCAAATAAATACACAAGGAGAGGACAGTCATTGTAATCCTTCCCTAGGGATATATTATTTAAATGTTCTCAAGTTGACTGTGACTGTGTTGACAAAAGGGGAAACGTTTTTTTTTTTTAAATTCCATTACATGTAGTCCTTGGGTAAACAGGATAAAGTTTCGGTCGAAACTTTAAGAGTTTGTAACATGTTACTTGGAAAGTTTCGGAAGAGTTTTTTTTTTTTTCGAGTCTTAAAAAGTTTGAGTTCGGTTAGTGTTTTCAAACTTGATTAGATTCCTTTAAATGGATGAATGCCACTTGTAGAGCCTTAAACATGGAATTGTATATCCTAAATTTGATGAAGTTTAGGCAGGTTGAATTGAGGGTTTTATGGGATGCCTGTTGCCCTGAGGTTTTCTTAAAATACTGAGAAAAAGTTTTCCGAAGTCCATTAGACAACAGTCAGTCGGAGTTGGTGAAAACTTCCAGTCTTTTCACGGTTTGGTCGTGTGTGACGGTCGGTAGTAGGCAGAATAGTGGATCCAAGAAGACTTTTAGGCGTCGCATCTTGTGGCTGAAACCAAAGTAAAATCCTTCTTCTGAATGTGAACAGCAACATCCAAGTCGTTGATTTTCTGTTGCCCCTTGCACTTATAGAGTTGTAACCAGCTGTCTTACGTCTGCTTGCGCAGAGGGCATTTAGAAAGTGTTATTACAAAAGACTTGTACTCATTGCTTATGAAAATATTTTCAACTTCTTGTTGACTTCTCCTCGAAATTACAATAAATTCACACCTGATTCAATCGTTTACAATCGCATATTAGTGTTAAATAGATTGTAAGGCCGCTGCCCTAGATTCTGTAGTCCAGTAAACTTCCGTGGGCTCCAGCCTACGTAGTGAAAATATGGAAATTTTCGTGTCAAGAGTGGAGATTTGAGATTTACTTAAGATTACTGGATGTGGGTTCGATTGGTTTAGGTATCAGCTACAGCTTAGGGCATGACCATATTTTTTTCAAATGCTCTCCGAATAGACTAATATTTTGAGAGGCAAAATGAAGTCGAGTTGCAGTGTATGCTAAACCTTGTAATCTAAGAAAAAAAATGCACTTCCCCTCATTTTCCTGTGGTCCCTGCGGTATTTATTCTCAGGCGGACTTAAGTTTCACTTAGTTCTGTCCTCTGTCTTTCTAGCATACGTAGTTCTTTCATTACGGCAGCATTCTGTGCCTCTTGGCTTTTGAGCATTTCACTATCAATGTTTTCGAGGGTTGATGGCTCCGCCTAGGAAGATCATGCATTCGGCGTTTTCTGTGATGTCCATGCATCGTGGATAGTGAGAACTATCATCGTGCCTGTATTGATGCACAGAAGGCTAATTCTTCATGACGTCTATCAATCCATTGCTTTTTTTTTTAAAGTATAAGCCGATAGATCCATCCGTCTTCCTCAGAAGCTCTCCATCTTTATTGAACATTTCGAGGTTCTTGCTCACTATGGTTTGTGCAGAACTTTTACTGTTCATCCGCAAGGGTGTCTAGAGCCATTCTTGTCACAACGCAAGCTGCATCAATAGAGCTATCATAGAGCGGATTGCGAAGCTATTCCCCCTATTTCCCTTTGGTTTGAGACCCAGTTTAGGGTGATTGAAGCCTAGGTTTGTGAGAGTTCGTTTGGACACTGTTCAAGTCTTTGCAGTCGGGTGATTAATGAGTAAGCTTATAGGATAGGCTTATAGGATTCCCAGCAGTTCTGTTGGGAAACGCTGGCGAAACTCTGTAGACTTGATGATTCGGACGTGTTCAAATATTCTTAGAAAACTCTCCCGTAAACATGGATATATCAAAGTTCTGCCTAAGAGTGAGGTAGGCTGTTGAACTCGTGACTGTTCCTTGAGGTAACACGTTCAGAATATTGCTGTTTCCGTACGGCACAGCAATCTAGTAACAAGATTCTCTTACATTTCAGGCAGACCTCAATTGCGGGATGCCTCTTTGGCCTCTCTTTCAACGGTGATGCCGCGAAAATCTTAGATTTTATTTTTGAGGCTTGAACCTAAGCCAGGTTACAGAACAGTTCATTGTGACTACTGAGCCAAACGTTGACCACAACAAGCTTCTCTTTGTCTACTTAAGTTGCACGTCGCCATTTACATATTTAACATGCAAGTCAAGGGGTAGAAAATGCTGTTGGACCTTAAAACTATTCTGTACTTAACCCTAAGTGCGCCCCCATTTTTTTCAATGTCTCTCCCGGATACAGGTTCGTTTAGAATCCCGAGACATGCCAAATGTTGGATGAGGTTGATCAGCCGAACCTTTTATCTTGCGATACAACCATATGGCCAATGGTGCAAGAGTCTCTCGAAGATCTCCCGGTCTCAATCCTACTCATCACGTAAGGAAGAGTCTGTCGCCATGTCCTAGTCAGTTCGTTGTTAGATTTGCCCCGTCATCTCCACAGAAAGACGGACAACAATGGGAAGGGCAAAGGCTGTTTCGCATTTTTGTTTCAAAGTCATCAAGATTCAAAGATATCGAATGCAAGCTTCTACTCTATGACTAGAGTTAATTTGGAGCTTGATGAATCTGATTTCAAATGTATTTTAAAGTTTATAGCCGCCAGAGAACTTTCAAAACCCTTTGACAAACATTTTTTTTGAAAGTCTGTAGCTAATTACCCATTTGCCATGCCTTCCAAGTCATGTTGAAATTTATAGCCACCATTAACTGAAAAATAAAATATGCAACCCTCCGAAGTGCAACCGTTAAAACATTCACAAATATGCACACTCTCTGCATATAAATCACTAAACCAATCGCATCTGTCATTGCAAAGTGATCACCGTCACCATCATCATCATCATTGGCAACATCCAATGACAACTACAACACCGCCGCCGTTGTCGTTTTTAAATGGCGTCAACGTCAACATTAACCTCTTTCCAGACCATGTGGACGGTGAATGCATGTCGTCTCGTCTGGGTTGCCCTGATTCTCTTGCGCCAAAGTTCACGCTAAATGCAAACAATATCTTCTGACAGTCTGTGCCTCCGTTTCGTATTTGTATTACAAATGCCAATCAACATGGTGAATCAGTGATGACCCACTTCGAGGCAGATGAACAGATAAATCAGCTGTGTGCTCTCCCACTTCTTTCCCTCGCTGATGGATAAGTTGAATTGAAAATCAATTTCAAAAGAGAACTCGGATGGTTGGATCTAGATCTGGTTGTGCTCCCCAAAGCAAAACAGCTGACATTACCGTCTCGTTTAGCCCGTAGCAACACACAAGTAAATGATTGCAAAGTTGGTAAAGAAAAAAAGAAAAAAAAAAAAAAAACGAAAAGAAGAAGAGTAAAGAGTAAAAAAAGAAAAAAATCCAGTTGGTTTTAACGGTTTTTTTTTTCAACACGAAGCCGGTTGTTAACTGTAAAGTTATCTTACCACAGTCACATGCAGCATACACAATTCTCTTTTTCATTTATTCCGCTTTACGACATTTTTGCTGGAAGCCACCTCCATGGTGTTACTGCCACCGCCTCCGCCATATGGTGCGCCGCTTTCCGACACAATTCACACCACGGAACCAACAAAACCGAAATACCAAACGGTTATTTATTCATTTTTAGTGTTTCATAACAATAATGGACTTTTGAAGAGTTTTTATGCTCAAGTCTGTGCCTGGGAGCTGGGGCTGGAGCTTGTGCCTCCAGCAGCATCCACTGTCACCCGCTTGAAAGTTAACTTTTCCATTTGGCCAGTGTGCGTTTTGGAAAACTCGTAACAAAAGTGCAATCATATGGAAATTTGAGTACAATACCCGTTATAACAACCGTATATGGGAAACAGTTTATTATTTTTGAGATTCATTGGTAAAATTTGCACGCATCGATTGATTTGTAATTTAATGAGCCGAAGTAAACGGGCTTAAGGTTGTCGGGGGGGTTTATACTTTGAAAGGGTTTCGTTTTTTTAAGGGTGGGAGAAGTTGGTTACTTTTGTAACACGAAACCAAACGAAACGTGCGTAAAAGTTGTAAGCCTCCTCCCTCCACTGTTATGCGTGGTTTCAATTGCGTACGTGCGTAAAATTGCCTTTTTGCAAAAGAAGTAAAGTTGCGAATGTATTTATTTTTTTTTTTTATTTTTCTAATGTTCAATCATTGTAAAGCGAAAGAAAGAGAGAGGTCTAGAAATGACGTCAGAGTAAGAAACACAAAGAGTGACAGATTGAAATTAGGTTAAACGAACGAGTTAATTGTTTTGTAAATGGCGGAATGAATTTCATTTTTCGTGTCAATGTTAAACGTGTTTTTGTTTTTTTTTTCTGTTTGGAAATCTGTTTCACAGCCTTAATTTGGCCTAAATTTGTGGGTTGTGTCAGTAGGGGTGTATACCTAACTAATTTTGGAGGACATTTTGTTGGGTGACTTCTTAGACAGGAAATGACAGTTTTATTTATTGTGTGGGTGAAGTTCATATAAATGTCAGCCTGACTTTTGTTACCTGCAAACGGTGTTTCTTAAGTCACTTTTTAGAGAAAATTGTTTGCAAACATTCAAGCATCACAAACTTTTTTCCCATTCCTTTTGTTTGAAGGAACGCATTGGCCTTGACATGCTCATGACTGTGAACCTTTCACGAATTGCGTCAATCATGCGATTTATTGATTAGCATTCGATCTTTTGTGTACAAATTGAGGTGCGTTATGGTTTTTTCACGTCAGTGGATGTAGAAGCTTCATAGAAACCAGTAGTCCGTACTAGCTGGCATGCACGATTCGCGGGCGCTTTCCGGTACCACGCGCCTATGTACTAAACCACACCTCTGCAATCGTCTACCACTCTCCAAACGGAACTGCCTTTAGGTATTCCATCGCGTAGCAACTTATACCATCTACATCTGCTTCTTCGGCTCTTCATAGTCTTTCGACGCTTCTCAATTCGTTCTGTACACTCGTTATGAAGGAACAGATCTCGATTCAGTCGTCCTTTCACCTCATCATGGCTTATTAGAAGCTGCGGACTTGTCAGGTTCACTCTTCCTCCGCCTGAAGTGGTACGTTAAGTGTTAGGCGTCTTATTTTCATCGCTGCTGGCAACTCTTCCTGCACACAAGTCTGTGGTCGACATACATAGATTTATCCGCGCCTCGGAATAGTTCGACTGAACATAGGCTTATGGTTCCTAGTAAGGGGGGCTGAAACCCCTAGGGTACCACAATGGGTCTACATTGACCAAAGTGTGACGGAGAAAGGACCTCCTTTCCCGTCAACCCTATTACCTAACCTAACCTAACCTTATGCATCGCTTTCTTGAGGAAGTTTGAATCTCCTTTTTGCCTTCATGTACATATGTCCTCTGTTTCGCCTCTTCGAACTCAACCGTAAGTGCATGCATCCACCGGCAGCTTCATAGAAAGCCGTCCCGAATTTTTTCTCTTACTCTTGGCATATTTAGTCTATAGACCGTTTTAATTTGTCTTTTATAGGATTTTACCTTCACGGCTTTAACCTAATTTTGTGAGAAGTCTTGGTTTGAGGCGCTCTCGCCGCTTCGGTTGCTTTGTTAGCCACGTTTTCTAGGTGTGGTTTGAAAGCCAGCTTTGCTTCTATCATTACGTCTAGATTCCTTATGAGGGGTTGGTTTTGATGCCCACTTACTGAGCACTGATTCGATTTTTTTTTTCAGATAGTTTGACACTCATGGATGCTAGCCAATGTTTTACAATTCTGTCCTTCGCAAGCCAATGTCTCAGTACTTGCAGTCTTAGTACCTACATACGCCGTTTAGTTTTTTCACTTAAGGTTTTGTAGTCCTGGGACGTCCACCTAGTAGGATAAGCAACTTCTGCTTTTCCATCTGTTGATGACAGTGAAGAAGGAGAGTGATCTACTTACATCAACCGAATATAACTTTGTCTACGTCATGAAGATTATAGAATTAAGACTCTTATACACATTCCGAGAAAGCTTCATTGACAACGTTTGGATTAACCTAGGTTAGGTTAGGTTGTAGGGGTGGTTGCATTTATGTACAGCCTCAATGGATCCATTGTGTTCCGCGGTGTGGTGTGGGATACCGAAAATATGGAGTTATTATTTTTCTCAGTTGGCCTCCCTGAATCAACCTGAGTTCCGAAGAAATTGTAGGATTGTTCTCGGTGGCTTGCTTGAAAGCTCGCCCGGATTACTGAAGAAGTGTTCCCCGCGGGTTGTCTTTCTGTTTCTGGGGTAAGGCTTGGGCATTCGCATAGGAGGTGGAATGTGTCCTCCTCAGCGTCTGATGCCGCGTTTCCATTCCCCTGGATGCCCTTATGTCCCGGTACCCAGATGGGTGTGACGTCATGGTTAGCGCTGAGTGCATTGAGCTCATCGTTGCAGCGTTTCACAGTTCTGGATCTCATTTTTGTCGATGTGATGGCTTTGATGGCCGCTTGACTGTCTACGTAGATTTCGATGTGACTAACCTAGATTATGGAGTGACTTAACGGGCTGTAAACAAATACAAGTAAAAATATTTGGCGTGACAGCTCATAGAGAGCCAGGGTCTAGCTATGTTGTGCGTGTTAGATTTTTCGCACGTATGGAAGGGACCGACAGTTTTATTGCCAACTCCGAACGGCAGATTCGGATAGCTTATACTCTTCCAGGTTTGTCATGCCTACGAAGAGGTGGTGCCGCGAATTAAACGTTCGGTAGTTTTGAGAATCGAACCTGTGTCCTCTCGCTTAGCAGTCCAACGCATTTACCACTAAGCCACGGCGACAAAAACGGACTACAAGGGCCTTGAATCAGTTTTAATTGTGCCTTCCTCTAGGAACGTTGCAAAAATGTATGGAAAGTATCCACATATTTTTCTTTCTAACAATCGTATCCGGATTTTATCTCAGAAAGCTGGACAGGGTATCTTACTTTTCGTGATTTACCACTTCGCAATTGCAATTGCAATTTCCCGCGTGAAAACACGTCTTTTTTTGCAACTGCAACTGCTAATACGTAGTAATACTGGCTACGAAAAAACCACTTGAGTAAACTCGCCTTGCAGTCATACCTGTGGTGGTGGTGCAGTAAACAACCCCCCTGCCACCCACATGCTCTTTGTGTATATTCACCATAAATTAATTTCTAATTTATCATTTAATTCGCTCAGACTCTCTCATTTCCAATTCAATTTAACTTATCAACAACTTTGGGTTTCATTTCATCATTCGTCTCTGTGTTGGTTGGTTCGGGGTGCGCTGCCAGTGTGTGATTTAATCACCAGTTATCACCGGTTGTGCGCGGCCGAAAAGACCAGAGTTATTCTCTCTCTCCCCTCCAAATAGAGGTCAATTTAAGGACACTACCTCGTTGTCGAGTAAATCGATTCAATAAAGTTGCCTGGCGCCCAACTTTTGACTTCCAAGTGCTGCCGCCTCTCACCCTCTGTTACATTACAACCTCTACACTCCTCTGAGTGTGTGCTCAGTGGTTAATTCAATTGCAACTTTGAAAGTACGTGCGGTGTGACGCGCTGCTGTTTAGTAGCAGGCGCACGCCATTGTGCAACAACTTAGCCGAGGGTCATTGGTACTAACCAATACCAGTGTAGAACCGATTAACCGCGTGCATTACTCGCGCGCCGCACGGCTTGTTTGAATAGTAAAAGTGCGCACACATAAACATTCGTTGTCGTCATGTGTGCGATGAAAATAAAAGTTTTGGCCTCCAACTAATAGTGGCGCTCAATTAGACGATTGTGGTGTGTGGTGTGTGGTGGTGGTGGTGGTGGACTGGTGACGCTAACGGAGGCATTTAAGTGACGTTTTGTCTACTAGAGATTCCCCCTGCAAGGTACATTTTGCCCCCCGAATGACGTAATTTGAATTTTTTTGTTTGTTATGTGTACAATCTGCTCTTGATTGTTACAACAATAGACGACCACGTTGAGAGCAACGTGGTTGTGCTTTTGCAACTAATAGTCATAGTCATAGCGAATGCCAATAACAGAGCTTTGAGTCGACTTAGATAGTAATGGTGGGAGTTGAGGATTGTGGGTGGTAGTTGGTGTTGACATGGACCCTTGTAAATGTTTTTTGTTTATTTTTATTTTTTTCAATTGATGGGCAATACTTTTCATCAATACTTGATGACACTAAGTATAAGTGTGTTGTTTTATGGAAAATGTCAAGTGAAAGGTGTGTAGTTGTACTTGGGCTTGTTTTAAAGACGCCAAACACTTTTATAGTTCTAAACACGTTAACAGTCTTCCAATCGTGAAACTATGGATGAGATTTAGTTGGAATCGTGTTGTTTATGCTCGCACAAGTTGATTAGAATTAGACAGACGTATGTTATAGCGCGTCACGACGACGCGACGTTTTGATCAGTATAAATAGCATGTTGATGTTTACAACTGATAGTTCTATGAAAATAGCTTATGTAACCGCGAGGTCTAGTATTAGTTTTTAATTTTGTCGAAATGGAAATTGTTGTAAGTATGTGTACCTACTTAGAAGTCGTGTCATTAATTGATGATGTTACAAGTGTGGAGGAGTGCCAGCAATAGTTTCAAGAAAATGTATTCTTGTTTGGATTATTCTTGAACTTGCAATGAGCTAATGATCCAACTTTTCGCTTAAAATAGATTTGTTTTATGGTTGTGTGTAAATGCCAAGAACGTGCTTGTTGACGCATTGTCCGACTTATTACATTCATCCTGGTTTATTGGCATATCCGTGATTAGAAAAGTTCTAGTGCCTCTGTATGGTGTCTGTTGAAGCTGCAACGAGTATTCTGTTGTCTACTAATGGCTTGATATTTTGCATTAATCGTGAGCTACAGTGTTGTTCATACTTAGGTTTATCTGTCATACAACCACAGTAGGTAGGTTTAAGGGGTGACTGCAACCTTCACTCGGATCTCCAAGGATTCATTGTGTTCCCTATGTGTGGAATGTCCAGTTTAAAAGTGAAAACACAGAAGAAAGTTCTGTCTCATCAGACAGAAAACACTGCTCATAAGTATCACAGCAGGTGTCATAACGAAACAAGCACGCCAATAGGCTGTGTCTCCTCTACAATGACTTTTGCAGAAGCTGCATGGACGAGGAGGAGGAGGATACAATTCTTCACCTTCTCACATGTCCGGCCCTCTTAGCTCGAAGAAGGGCATAATTAGGAGCCAGCTTCTTTCACAGCCTTGATGAACTGGCTGACATTAGCATGGGTAGCCTCCAACGCTTCATAGCAAGCTCCGGCTGGTTCTGCGGGAAGCATTTCTGGTTGAAGTACAGATTCATGTGGTAGGTAACACAAAGGATTCTCCAACTAAACCTACATAACCTTCAATGTTGTTTATTGGTGTCTGTTTGGCCTTCCTGAACCATCCCAAATCCGAAATGAATTAAGGCATGGATTTTGGTGGGCTCTTAGATAGAGCGTTGTTGAAGAAGTAGTATTCACCAAGAACCATCTTTCTTGCTCTGCATAGACTGGAGGATTCATATGGGAAGTGAGCTGTGCTGTCTTTTACATCTGTATCGCCGGAGCCTCTGCCTAAATCATCTGTGCTTAAACGTATTCTTCCAATGTGGGCAGTCCGTAGGTTGTGGCCTGTGATAATCCCTATGAAGAGCGTTAATTTGAGCTGTTTAGCGCAAGAATGTGCTCTGTGGAGAATGGAAACCTTTCTCTGTTCAGAAATATTCTTGAGCTCTGTCTAACGAACAGGTACAAGACGAAACTGTTTGCTGATCATTTCGTTGTATTCCGACTCAACTGACTATAAGCGACCTTTCTAACGATAAAGATCTGATGCTTCATGAACAAATGCTTTCATTACCGCACGCAGTTTTACATACTTTTCGTCAATCAGGCCATCTTGCTCTTTCACAGCTTTCAAGATTAGTTAGGTTAGTAGAAAGCCCTGTGACTAACACAGCAATTAGCACGGGCTAATGGCCAATAGGTCAACACGCTGCCAAGCTAGACATCCCGTTCAACCTCCACTGCCGCAGTTGCCGCAATTCGCACAAAAAGGAAACCATATTTCACTTCCTCTGTGACTGCCCAGCACTAGCCAGAGCTAGTCAGCGCACACTCGGAAAACCCTTTTTCAAAGAACTATCTAAGATTTCTAACATCAAACTCTGCAACATTATCAAGTTTCTCAACTCTACAGGATGGATTTAAATACTACACTCTTAGCTGCGCCCATCAACATCCAGGTCACGTGAGTTGTATCAAAACGGCTCATCAGTTTCTACCACTTCTACCTACCTACCTACACCAATATCGTTGTCTTGGAACAACTTGACACGAGACAACTATGTATGTAGGTCATAATCATCCAGAATCATCCTTGCTCCGAATATTGTAGTCCTGGAACTATAAAAATAAGCTTTACTGCCAATAGGACCCCATATTCTGGCTGGTGCAGGACTACCGGATATTAGCTGTATATGTGGTTCTTACATCTCTTCGATTAAATTTAACCAGAGTTGGGGTTCTCTTTCTGTTGAGCTCGACTTTGGTATTTTATTTTCGATCAGTTTGGGGTTCCTAGAACTCAATTCGTCGTTTTGATACCATATCCCATGTGACCTGGTTGTTGTGGTGGGTCCCTAGATCCAAGTTATGGAATTTGGAAAAACAAAAAAGTATTTAACCTTTGTATTGGGATCTTTTTTCTTGATATCTTTTTCGTTACAGGAAGGCTTTACGTAGTGTAAGTTCTTTTGCTCATGCTTGTGTCAAGCAGCTGTAAACGAAAATGTGTAAGGCTGCGATAAGGAATGCTTCATTTTGCTGGATGATCCACGATTAGCTAGTGACCCGTGGTTATCGCTGATATTTTTATACATTAACTATTTCTTGTCAGCAACTTTTGATTCAATAAGTTTCTTTACTGATGACAGTACCCTCAGTTTCTCTTATTCGTTCCCTAACTTACGTTCCTGCTTTCCATACGAAGAAGAGGAAGAGCGATGTATGATAGACTCATTAAATATATACCTCGACAGCGTTGTCAAATTTGATACAACTACTACCAACCTCGGACCATTATCCATGATTAACTGCCAAAACAGCAAGGCTTTCAATCCTCGGTATGTATGTTAATGCTGATCACGTTAAAAATGCTCCAAAAAATGACCGATCTAACCTCAATTTATGAGGCGTTCATTTGCCCAAAAGCGTGAGTAAAACGCTCACATCTGGCCTAGTACAGCCTTCAACATTTCAACAACAATATGCATTATGCTTTGAATGCAACAACAGTTTACCCTTTAGTTTAATTACGGACCAACTCCCACATAATAGGGATGTTTTCCTAAGCCGGAAACCGGAATGATCTAGATAGCTCTGTATTTCCTCTTCACTACAACCCGCAAGCATTTTTTTTATAATTCACTAGCGCTAAAGTGGTTATGAATATGATGCTATTCACACAGCACTAGTGTTGGTGTAGTGATTTTGAAACTCAGGTGGTATAAGGTTTCAGTCTTTTTGCTCCGAGACCACCCTCGGATGCAGTCCAGAATGACGGGAGAATTATTGGTTCTGTTGCCATTGCTTATAATTCACAGTATTTCTTTCGAACATCCCGATGGCATTAGTACGATCAACACTTTTAAGCCATTGGCTACCCTACTGCCAGTGTTATGTGTGTGTGTGCAGTAGTATCTCCTTTGTCACCTCCAATTTCCCTAATGCCCTTGCTCTGATTGAAGGGTAGTCATAAGTCATAGTCTCGGTGTTGCTCTGTTATAAGTAGATACAATGGACCTAATTGGTGGGCACCCGTCTGCCTTCCTAGGGTGTAACTTCCTACAAAATAAACTGGCATCACTCCTGCATGTAATTGCACCTGCAGACACCTCTTTCATTCACTTACAATCAAGATTTTAACAGTTTTGGAAGCCACTAAGTAAAGTGAAGGGAAGTACATATTCTATCGCAAAGTTTATCGACTGACAGTCAAGACAACTGGATAAGCTAACGGGGTACATGGGTTTATTCTTCAAATGACGTTGAATGCTGTAACTACTGTTGATCTTAAAAACCTCAAA
Source organism: Criorhina ranunculi (assembly GCA_951813785.1). Lineage (NCBI taxonomy): Eukaryota > Metazoa > Arthropoda > Insecta > Diptera > Syrphidae > Criorhina > Criorhina ranunculi. The sequence continues at coordinate 47,007,005 of OX638382.1, read as the reverse complement.
ATGCCCTTCAAAAGTGATTTGTCTGTCTCTTTCTTTTTTTTTGTTACGTATCTCCATCAATTTAAACTAGATATGCCTGCAACTACTACCCGAGATCTACAATAGTGCGGTTAATTGTTGAACTACAAACGAAAGTGAAATTTATTAGTGCGTAACAATGGTTAAAACTCGCAACTTATACAAAAAAAAATAAAAAATAAAAAATTTAATTGAAATAGAAATCAATGTTTATTCAACACATTTTCATTTGCCAAAAAAAAAAAAAAAATCACAAGTAGCAACAAGTAGAAAAGACGCAAGACAAACTGTAGACAAAGTCTCAACGCAATGGTCGATGGGCACGCATAAAACCTCATCATCATCATCATAATCAACATGGCAACACACGTCAATTTGGAAATCGAAATCACGGTAACTTAGTGAAATGAGTGGGTCGACGACGACGACAACGATTGGGGGAAACACTTTTGTGTAAACAATTGAAAGACGCTCTCCACGGGTCCAAGTGAAATTTCATTTTTGTCAAATCGTTCGTCATTTTTTTTTAATTTTATCTTTAGCTCCTTTCTTAACGTCTTAATTTTTTTTTGCCTCAAGAGAATCGAAGGGGATTTTCGATTTAAAATTTTATTATTTGCAGACTTTATGGTGGAGATTTATAAAAATTGACTTTTTAATTATAAATTGAAATATTCTTTTGTGTTTGGTGGTGGCTTGCGGGCTTTGGCTGTTTAAGTATGAAAAATGAGCTTAAGGAAAGAAAGAAAGTATGTCGCCGTTTTATAGGAACTGGGGGGTTATCTAACTTGTATTTAGGTTAGTTTTGAATGAATTAGTAGACGGTTAGCAGAGTCTTTTGTGGCAGAAAAAAACTTGTAAGGTATCCGGGATGTGTTTGCCTTTTTTTTCTTTTTTTTTTGAAGATATGATGAAAGGCAACCATTTGACATTCATCGAGTATATTCTATTTAACATTTCAGACACCCCGACTTGATTTAGAAAAGTTGGCTACATTAGGCTGGCTAGACACTGATGCTGGGAATCTACTTCGCTTTATCAGAAGCTCCAGTTGGTGCAACGAGCTGGTAAAGATCTCTCTCTAGATCCTTGTAGTATCACAATGGACTAAGTCTAAGTGTGCTTCAACCTTACCTTACCTAGGCTGGTCTCTGCATAAATACATAAACACATACCAGCTGAAACTCACAACTACCTCCGTGTGGAAAGATTTCCCGTTATACTCTATGTCCTTTCATGGGTTTCAAGTACAGACTTTCAATTCCTCAAGACCAACATTCCTGGTTTTTTTTTTATCTGGCTGGAGGATTACCAGGCTCACTGGTGAACTCATATACGATTAGCTATGGGAGAAACAGTCGTTCCTCAGATCCAAACCAGTCACTTTCAAACTTTGTCACTGTGCCTTATTGATGGTCGTGGCGTAGCAAACCTTAACGGGAAATTGCAGACGTTTGAACTCAAAGCGGTAGTCTGATGGAATCAGAGGAATTCGGGGGATGAACACGCCTGTGAAAATGTTGGCTTCGATTACGAGGTTTTACATAGTCTTCATTTAAAGCCTGATGCTATTGCAAAGCTTCTAAGGGTTTAGATTGCGCAACAGCATGATTGGAGCGCCAAACTTGAGGTAGAGGACGTGAGGTAGTATTCCAGGTGCATGGAGAATGTGCAAGAACTCTATAGGCATCCTTGACTTTTATTACCGAGTTCACAGACTCATACTTCATATGCTCAGTTGGCAGCTTCTCCAATAAACAGTTGTTGATGCTGTTGGCTGAATCGTTGGAGTGTTGGAGTCGGAATAATTTCAAGTTCGTAGGCTTTATCTGTAGGCCATTTGTTGTTTAGATCTTTCAATATTCTTGCAGTACACCAGTCCCATGGGGTTTTTGTAGTACAACAGTCTTCTTCGCTTTTAGATCGATAGGCGTTCGGCAATTCTGTGCGCCAAGTTCATCCTCTAAAGTATGACTCATGACACGTCGCTGATGTCCATATTAGGGCAGCATACAAGAGTAGTTGACTCGCTTACTTGCGTTAAAAAGTTTCTAACTAGCTACCTTGGTCCTCCCTTCCTTCTTCCGTGTCATAATAGAGGGTTCTGTCTTCGTTTTTTTTTTTTTTCTTTCTTTTTTTTCCCGAGGGTAGGTGAAAATCTTACATAGACACTATGAGGATAGTGTCTCATAGTAGTGTCAGATTCCTACTGACTAAAAACACCTCCCTTCGATTTAAATTCGTTCGATATTGCAACTAAGTTAAAACTTATCAAGCAATTTTTTTATCACGAAATAAAACGTTTGGCAGGTTACTTTCCAATGAAAGATCCTGCATGTTCCGCAATTTAATCGCGGTTAGTCCTTATCTCGCCAAGTCGCAAGGTTTTGTTCTTTGTAGTCGGCGAAATAAATAGCTATCATCCAAAACAGCTAGGACTGTATTGTTAACATGTCCCATTAGTCGGTTTCTATGTTTTCGCGCGAAGCTTCTAGTTTCCGCTTCGATTGCAGGAATTCCGAGATCTCTGTGGATATCGTCGTTTCTGGAATACCACGGTGCTTGGACAATTTCTCTAAGCACTTTATTTTGGAATGTTTGTATGATATTCGCATTCGTTTTCTTGGTACAACCCCAAAGTTGTATACCGTAGGTCCATACCGGCTTTAGCACTTGCTTGTATAGAAGCAGTTTGTTCTCGGTACTGAGCTGGGAATGTTTTCCGAGTAACCAGTACATTTCTCTATATTTGATTTCGAGTTCTTTGCGTTTCATTTTCACGTGCGAATTCCACTTCAGTTTTGCGTCTAGTGTCATTCCCAGGTATTTGGCTTCGTTAGCAAAAGGTATTTGGGCCAAGTTTAGAAAAATTGGCAAGTCATTCGTTTTTTATATGTGAAGTTCACGTGGACGGATTTAGTTCTGTCTTCGTGAGTGTTTGGGTATTATGCGCAGTCAGTAGATCGCTCAGCGCTCTTACTTACACAGCTCCAGTCGGCTAAGTTAAACGCGTTGGGTTTGACGACGTCGTGCTTGCCTATTAGACAGTGTTCCGTGATGATACCTATTATGGTGCTAATATGCAATTTGTTGAGAGAAATTAGAGCTATTTAGTCGCTTTGCACGTTGTCGCTTTGCACTTGTCCACCTAAAGTTTGTTCTCTCAATCGGTATACCCAAGGTGCCTTTAGTTGTTCCATATCTGGCTAGCTCATCTGTCTTACAGTTCCCTGGAATGTGTTTATTGTACGGCACCCAACAAAGGTGAATATTGAACTGCTCCATCTCGGCGAGAGACGATTGGCAATCGAGAGTTACTGTTGAGTTTGGAGAAAGTTATTCTAAGGACTTGACTGTTCGAATATCATGTTTTGCTTAAGCAAAAGACTTTTTTAGCCACCTATTTTCCGCCTGGAAGCAGAAAAAAGAAGCTGAGACTAAGCCTATCAGAGAAAACACCCCATTTACCCCGTCATTTGTATTTGATCCGTTGGTGCTCAACGAAAGAGGATCCGATTATTGGAACAAGCTAATCTGGCCTGTCCTCGATTCTAAGAGATCGAAAGCGTCAATTCAAAACTAAAAAGAAACCTGCTCTCGAAACTAACCAACGTCCTTATAGGGGACTGCCCAACGTTTGGGTATTGTATGAAATGATTTCTGCAGGAGCTGTAGCGTCTAGAGACGATGAAGTTAAGAATTTATTGCACACTTCTTCTGCATGTATCCTATCCTTGCAAACATACTTCGTTTACGACCGAAATCATCTGAACACCGCCAGCACTGCTGATCTAAACTTTCAGGAGTAGACTGGGGTTCAACCCTAGCTCTTTCAGTGGCATCTTCTGATCTAAGTATACCTCTTCTCAAAGGACCATTTCTAACTAACGTCATTCTGTAACCTGACCTGATTTGGAATATTATTGATGTCGTCTTACACCACCAAGCATTTCATATTTGCAACATAAAAACTTAACCTTCAAACCTATAGTCCAACAACCATATATCTTTGGTTAGGATTACCATAAATTCACCGCAATGAATACAGATTTTCATTTATGTGCTACGAGTTACTACAGCTTTCTTGGTTATCTGTGACGTAATTTTGAAGTTGTTTTCTCCCTTTTCAAAGTGTGGGTAGACCCAAGTGTCAGAATTCGACCACAATTCTTCCCACTACCAGTCAGCCAACAGAAACATATCATGATTTACTTCCTTAGCTATAAAATTTAACATTAATCACAGAATAACCTATAAAGCTCTCTTCTATCACCACTCCCCCCCACTGCTGACCAATTCACACTCCAAAAATGGCAAAACCAGCTCGGAAACGTGTGTGTAAGAAAAATTATAACCCCGGCCACATATAGCTTTGAGCTGACTCCAGTCCCCAGCTGCTGTTGTTGCTTGTCGTAGACTTTTGTGAGTTTTACAAGTGTAAAAGCGCGTTTAACCCCGGTTTTCAGTCTCTCCTCCGATTTTCCCTTAATTCAATCTGCATAGCAAGTTCGAAATTTTTTTTCTGGTAAACAAGTTAATTGTCACATCAAGTTTGTGCGCTCGAGGTTTGCCAAATTGAATCAAATTTAGTTAGCAATAGTTGCACGCCATCATTCTCTCTCAATCAAAAAAAAAAAAAACAAAACAAAAACAAATATCGTGGTTTGTTGTGATAAAAAAAAAAAAAAACAAATCAATCGAAGGTCAATCAAAGTGATAATTGAAATAATAAATTTCACTGTGATATGGTTCACATTTTTGTACGTGTTATACTTTTTTGGATAGATTCCACAAAATAAAAAACCTTGAGTTGGAACTCAACAATAACAACAACAACGACTCGTATCAATTTGTTGTTGTTGTTGTGTCACATTAACTACCCGTGGAGGGCTAAATTATTATCATCAATTTATTCGCGCTAAAAATAACATTTAGAGAGGAGACAGACGACTATTACAAGAAATTATACTTTAAGCGCATATTTACTACAACGACAACGAAAGAAAGTGAAATTCACCACGATTGTGGTCAAATTGTCATAAAATCGATTTTTGAATATTGAAGGCAGTTGGTTATTTTTTTTTTTTCGTTTTCTGGTGAAGAAATACGCATTTGATTTGATGTGAACGGACATTTAATGGATTACATGACCTTTTACTGGTAAGAACGGAATAGATCATGTTGAAATTATTTATGAAAGATAAAATAAATGGAGATAAGAATGACAGATACGTTGTGGACTTCCCGACACGATGTTGTTATTTGTTTTTGGTTGTAAAAAATATGACTAGATTGCGGGGTGTGTGCTAAATTGTAATTTAGTATTTTGTTGTTGTTGAGACATTTATCGTTGAAATAAATTGTAAACGTTGTGACTTGTGACCCTAGCAGATGTGTGAAGTGTCAAGGGCATTTGAAAGGAATGTGAGGATGATGACGAATTTGGCGCGCAAATACTTCTATAGGGTCTTACTATCTTTAAATGTTAATAAAACAAAGTGTGTTTGAGATATTATCGACATTTTTTATTCTTTTGAAAGGCCTATCGATGCCATTATGTATGGAATATAACATCGTTCAAATGTCCGCCGCGTCTTCTCTGGGTGGCGCGCATCCGAAATGTCAAATTTTCCATGACTCTGGCGCATTAATCAGACTGAATTTGACCGATGGCATGGGTTATATTGTCTTTGGGGGCGCTGTGGTTTGTGGCTTATTCGCATAGACCTGCGACTTCAGAAAACCCCACAAGAAAAAGTTAAACGGGGTCAAATCGCACGATCTCGGTGGCCAGTTCACATCATCTCCAGCCCTCGAATCGCTGGTGGCGTGAGCTGTATGGCACATAGCGCCGTTCTGTTGAAACCACATGTCGTTGGTGTCCATATCATCCAATTCAGGCCAAAAGAAGTTGGTAATCATCGACCTATAGTCGTTCTCAAAGAAATATGACGCCGCCAGCTTTAAATCCACACCAAACAGTGACTTTTTCGGAATGCATTGGACGCTCTTGGATCTCATGTGGATTGGAGTTGTCCGAAATTCGACAATTTTGTTTGTTGACGTACCCATTCATCCAGAAATGGGCCTCATCGCTGAAGATGATTTTTCGATGAAAATTAGAACACCCATTTTGATAAAACAATTTTATTATTTGCACGTGTTGTTGAACGCTATATCCGTCCATGGTGGCAAAACAGACTGAATAAATGACAGCCAATTTGACAGCTGAAGCTTCAACAATATGGCCGCTATCAACTGTCAAAGTTCGGAAGTCCCTTTTGGAAGGCCCTTTACAAAAGTTCATTGAAGACGAAAACATCATTTTGAAAAATATGTCAACTATACGCTCTGGTCCAACTGTGAAAGTGCAACTTGGTCGATAGGTAGTTTGGATCCACTGGATCTCCAAGGATGGTAGGTAGGGGCGGCGGTTCAACAGAATCCAAATAGCACTAGGATGCGCCTTTTTGTTACTACGATTCGTGTGACCTGGTTGATGATGTGTATTGTTGAAGATGTAAGACAGTCGGTGCCTAGATCTAGCATGTGGAGTTTAGAAAACGTATTACATCGCGTATCCCTTTATCCGAGATGTTATTGAGGTCATCAAAGAATGGTTGGTTTAGTGTGCGCAGTCTGGCCGGACATTTGCAGAGGAAGTGGAAGGGAGTTTCGTTCTCATTTTGGTGTATGGGATACCTTATTTGGCCACATGGTCTCCAATTGGCAAATGCCCCGTGATTATCGCCATTATTCTGACGATATCTGGGCGGATTCGGTTTAGTAGGTATTTTCCTCTTATACTATCGTAGGGTAGTGGATTCGCGGGTAACGAAAGAGCAGACTCACTGGCAAAATACAGTGCGTCAAAAAAACTCTTTGGACCCGAACCCTTCTGTGTGGTAGACAAATCACTCTTCGCGAGACACGCAAAAGGTCTTTGCATGCAAGAATCTAGGGAAGTCTGGCTCAATACACCAGGACAAGCATGTTAAAAATTGCTATTCCCGGTACCGTCACAAAGAAAATCAAACTTCATTGTGAACCTCGATAGGAGTAACCTTAGAGCACTAGTTGGACTTTTCAGCGATCACTGCCGCCTGAACAAGCACCTACATCGCATGAATCTTACAACAAATTCAAGCTGTAGACTCTGAGTGATCGTATAACGCGTCACGTAAAAATGAGCATTATTACGTATAAACGATCATTCCGACGTAATAATGCTCGTTTTTACGTGACGAGTTATACGATCACGGAAGAGACGATTTGGCCCCTGTATTCACGTCCTAACGGAATACTAGTCGGCGAATTTGTCTCTACTGAACAGCTTGCTGCCATCCACCCAGAGAAGTTTATTAACTTCCTGATATCTTCTGGAGTGAAACAATTCATCTAGGACCATTATGGACGGCACATTAGGATAGGTCGGCCATATTTTCCTTGGCATGGCGTAGTTGGTTAACCCCCTCCATTGGAGGGTGGCATTCTCCAAGGATACTGAGTGATGTTTTGATCCCTTTCTAGCTACCTCATCCGCCATTTCGTTCTCGTGGATATCATTATGTCCCGGGAGCTGTCATAACACTCTGATATATTGTAATTCGCGGTGAGTATTGCGAGCGTTTTTACAAGTTTTGAATTTACTAGATACTGTGAATGAAATGGCTTTAATAGCAGCTTGACTGTCGACTATAAAAGTCAATGACTTTCCTAGAAACTAGTTTCACTGATAATTCTCGGGCCGCCCGGTGATTGCTAGGATATCTTCTTGGAACACGCTACTATGGCTCGGAACTCCTATTATTTGGGTAATGTTGGGTTCTAGCGAGGAGATCCCGGTGCCCACGCTGAAGGCCTTACAGCTAGCTCAGTCTTCTCTTGAGGGGATAATTGTTTTTGGTGCTTAAACTGAAGTCAGCAGGTGGCATCAGATTATTATTATTATTAGTAAGGCTCTGCGACAGACGCATATGGCACCGCGATCTAAAAGATCTATTGTGCCTGGAGCCAGCTAGACAAGGAGATCTTCTATCTTCCTAATGAAGTTGAGAATATCTCCAGTGGAGGCATTACGAATGTCCTCCGGTGTTAGGAATTCTTTGTGGAAATAGCGTTTCCTGACTCTCCAGACAGCCACGCACTCACATAGTACGTGTTCGGCTGATTTTTCTTCCTCTAAGCAGAGTCTGCATTCAGATTCCTGAACTATCTTTAGTTTATGTAAGTGATTTCTGAGGCTACAGTGACCGGTCAGGAAGCCGGTAAGTCTTCTGATATAGTCCCTTTTATGGTTGAGAATATTCTTAGTGGTTTTGTTCAGGGGTCGGATTGCTCTTTTAGCCTGTCTGAGTCCCTGAGTGTTGTTCCAGTAGGTGGTATAAGATACTCCGAATCAGTTGCTAGTTTTGTCTAACTTGAAGGCTCGCTTTCCGTAATTTTTGTAAGTTTTTTATTTGAATGGGGAGTAATTTAAGGGCGGCATTTGCCTCGTGTGGCATATAAGCTTTGTACGCCACCCCGTCTCCACCAACAGATGTTCAAATATGCAAAAGATAACAATTATTGTTTCTTCCAGCCGTTTTGTCTAAAAAATATTTACACATTCAATGACTGTCAACTAATTTTTTTTTTTACTACGACGTGTTCTAAAGCTTGAAGTCTAAAAGATAATCACACTTTGTTTCAGTAAAAAAAAAATCGTATATCTATCTATGACCGTAGCTATGTAAGTCACGCAGATAAAAGCCACTCACACAAGTTTATCGTTTAGTGTTTGTTTTTATTTTTTTTGTAAATAAAGTGTCGATAATACTATTCACCTCAAATCGCATATGTTTACGTGGCTATGTGTCGCATAATTTAAGAATATTTTCATTCTCATTTGCCATGAGCGCAAATTGTTTTTAATTGTTTACGTCTTAGTTGCATTTCTTTGGCTGGTCGCGCGGGGTCTCGTCTCTCTTACCGTGTGGGCTCTCTGTTATGGTCGTGTTTCTCGGAATGTACTTAACTTTATCTCTTTGTTTTTTTTGGTAAAAATTTCGTTATAGATTCTTTTTTAAGTAAACAAAAACAGAAAAGTAAACGACTGTGTGAAGACAGAAGACGTCTTTAACCAAAACAATTCGTTTTTTTTTATTTTATACAAGCATGCTGTGCCCGTGCCCGCCATTGTACTCGTATAGCTGCTTTAATTTTACTTTATTTAGCTATTTTTAAATATTTCGACGAATGTGATCTTTTAGTGAAAAAGAAAAAAAATTGTATGTGTGTGTGTGGTTTTTGTTTTAAACCGAACTCTGACGTTTTGTTTAGTATCGAGAACCCTGAACTAACCAAACCAGAATTTTACTTTCGGTGTGAGTGTTTGTTGTCGGGGAGTTGTTTTATGAACATTTTCGGTCGTAATTTTCCATTTAAAATAAAACATTTTGTTTACTATACTCGAAGAAGGGATGATTATTTATATTTTGAATGTGAAACAAGTTTTTGTATAAGGTGACTTGGAAAAATGTGGATTTTTTTATGAAAAGATCAATGAACGAATAAAGTTGATGTAAGCATTACATGTTTTGTTCTAAAAGTGTACTAAAAGTTCAATGGGAGCACAAGTTCAAAGGTGATGTTCTTGAAAGAGTGCCCAGATGTTCTGTATTGAGTTGTCAATTTACCTATATGATTCTCAGGTATTTCCGAATGGGAAGAGTTATCTCTCTTATCATTTGGAATTGTTCGCGCCGTTTATCACTAAGAATTTCGACTGCCTGTTATCTGATGTGATTATTTACTGATGGATCCAATCATTGGTTCTATTGCGCATACATACGAGTATGTATATGTTATACAGAAATATAGACCACCACATCGGGTCCATTTCGTCTCTCTTGTCTTCGTCTGTAGTTCTTCCCTGTCGTGTCAATCGATGTGGAGTCTTCATAGATACCAGTAGTCTGGCAAGCCCTATAAGTGGTCACAAGGAAAACAGCATGAGTCAACTTGTGTTGTGTGTGACTTATGCTGTTTTTCCTTGTGGCCACATATATTAACCCACACATTCGCACTCTTCTAGAAGTGTCCCCGCGGGAATGTCGCTAAGTGTTACTTCGCGGGGCTGGTTAGCCAGTGCCACTTCGGCTCTTCTCAGTCTTTCGACTCTTCTCAGTTCGTTCTGTAGTACGCTCGTTATGAAGGAACAGATCTGTAACCTTATTAAAAGCTGTGGGCTTGCCGAGTTGACTCTTCCCTCTACGAAGCGCTTGCAATGGAACATTGCGTGTTCCGCGTCTTTTTCTTCATCTGGGCGGAGTGGCGAACTATCGTGTCCAAATCTGTGGAGATAGCCGCCATGCCTAGACAGAACCTGCGTAAAATGGTAATTGTAGTCTTCTCGTGCTTTCTTTGTTCAGAGTTTGTGGATCCATCTGTCTTTTGCCATGTTATCCCATCTGGCTTACCACAACTCTACAGACGTTACCCTTTCTTTTGTTTTTAACCTAACGATGGTTTCTTGCCGGTTCGTGGTTCGCCTAAAGTAAATCCTTTGTATTTCGCTGTTAAGAAAGTCGATGGGGACCATTCTGGTTGCTTCGTTCGAAATTGTTCAGAAACCATTTATTGTTCTGATTGCATGGAGCCTGTGTGCTGAAGAGAGCTTTTTTCTGTGAACGTTAGCATTTGGTTGAATCCATTAGCAGCCCAAAATCTCATGCTATCCAGTGCCGGCTATACACAGCCTGCAGGTTACTCGGAGACATCGTGATTTGATACTTTGTAAGGAAGCATACGGTTTGTTACAGCTAATGAAAAGCTTGTCTTCCGATACTGGACCGCTTTATGTCTTTCCCATCCAATGTCACAAGGGGTGAATTGGCTATAAACCGCATTCCGCATCCCCATGCATATGAAAGTTTGGTTTTCTTTTGGCTTATTTTTGATCTTTCACTCCGTGCTTGAGTAAATAAAGCTTAGCTTAGGTCTGGTAGTGTATGATTTTCGAGAATTGCATTGCCTCCTGCGTATTCTAAGTCTTAAAGTGGTTCGAACTTCGAAGAGCAGAGTAAAAAAGCGAACGGAGCCCAACAAGACTGAAAATGGGGACACAATCTGTTTGAATATAACTGTCAATGAACTCGATTCACAAGCGATCAAGTCTACAAATGTTCTGTAGGCTTGTAAGGGTCTATCTACAAGTTGTAGACTACAACATTCTATCTAGCAACATTTCTGTCTGAAAAATAATGTTTGTCTTACTCAGCTTCTGGCGCCAATCCAATGCGTGATTGAGTAGAAATTCTTGGACCATGTCTTAATGTATTCCACGATCTTAATAGGTCGTGCTGATTGACATACTTCCCTTAGATTTCAAATCACGTTTTTTCTTAAGACTTATGTTGTTGTCATTATCATGGTTTTCAAATCGACATTAGCTTTAAGTTAAACGGATATTAACAGATGACTTACGGACTTAGTTTAACAAAGTTGGCATAGTCTAGACATAGCGGGGGGAGCTCCTACCCATGTATACTGACGGAGACCAGAAAAGCACTGCAAACCTAAACTTATTTTCAACTTATATTGAATCCCGAGCAAGATGTAAGTTATGGATGAATTTAAGGATCGTTCTAGCGGATGAATGATTGACTATTGCTAGAGAAGTTAACCTCTTGCCAAAAGTGTTTGTATCTTCTTCGAGCTATGGCTGGGATGCAAAAAAACGTATGTTCAGCAGCTTCTAGGTCTTTCAAACAGAGTTGCCACTTGTTAAGATAGTTCTTGAGTGGGCAATGTTCAGTGAGAAAGTGCTTAAGGAGCTTAGCATCAGGCTTGGCTTGTATAAGCATTTATTGACTTTTCTCATTCTTCAAGAGGTTTATCAACTTTTTAGTCGAATTCCTTGTCCTTGGTGCTCCTAAGAGTCGGTAGTGTAAAAGCTGGAAATCCTTAATGGGCGCGAGCTGCTAGAGGGTTTCAAGGTAGCTACAGACAATCTTTGAGTCAAAACGGTATGGTTTTCCGAAAAGATGACAATCTGTTTTTTCTTATGCATTGTCTGCGTCATCAGACTGATTTTATATAACTTTGCGTCAAGGACAGTTGTAGAGCAGCTGTTAGATAAAAGTTCGAGCTATAGAAGATCGCTCTAATTACAAGTGTGTCGACTTGCCAAAAACACACTATTGTAGGAGGATGGATTCGACTGCATTGATTGATAGTTTTCATGTATTCTTTAGGCGTTGGTACAAAGTCTGTGTGAAGTTCTTGGTAGCACTCTCAAGTGTTAAAAGTTATAAAAGTGCAAAAGTCCTAAGAGAATACAATGCTTAAACTGTGGAGTCGTTCAAATAAGATATAAGTATAGGGTCTTTCATTAAGCGCTCCTATCTTTAAATTTAAATAAAACAAAGTGTGTGTGGGATATCATCGACATTTTTTATTCGTTTGAAAGGCCTATCGATGCCATTATGTATGGAATATAACATCGTTCAAATGTCCGCCGCGGCTTCTCTGGGTGGCGCGCATCCAAAATGTCATTTTCCATGACTGGCGCATAAATCAGGCTGAAGAATGTCCAATGCCTTGGTTATGTTGGCTTTGAGAGCCGCTGTGGTTTGTGGCTTGTTCACATAGACCTGCGGCTTTAGAAAACCCCACAAGAAAAAGTTTAACGGGGTCAAATCGCACGGTCTCGGTGGCCAGTTCACATCACCTCCACGTGAGATGACCATGCCCTCGAATCGCTCGTGCAGAATTTCCAATGTGGCGTGAGCTGTGTGGCACATAGCGCCGTCCTGTTGAAACCACATGTTGTTGGTGTCCATACCATCCAATTCAGGCCAAAAAAAGTTGGCCTGGCCAACGTCGTTCTCCAAGAAATATGGACCGATGACGCCGCCATCCCAAAATCCACACCAAACAGTGATTTTTTCGGGATGCATTAGACGCTCTTGGATCTCGTGTGGATTGGTATCGTCCCAAATTCGACACTTTTGTTTGTTGACGTACCCATTCATCCAGAAATGGGCCTCATCGCTGAAGATGATTTTTCGATTAAAAAATAAGGGTCAGTTTCCAATAAAACAATTTTATTATTTGCACGTGTTATTGAACGATATATCCGTTCATGGTAAAACATGGCAAAACAGACTGAACAAATGACAGTTGTAGCTTCATGGCCGCTATCAACTGTCAAAGTTCGGAAGTCCCTTTTGGAAAACCCTTTACATACCTTCTAAAGTACCTCCCCAAAAAATTAATTTTGTGAAAATTAACTTACATCTAGTAAATAAACAATTAAAAAACTAAATAAATAAACATTAACCTTGTACTCATTTCAATTTGTTTTCCTTTTTTTTTTTAATTGCAGATACAGCTGCTATGGATCCAATTTTCTATTCTCCAAGCAATGGAATTCCATCGGAAAGTAAACTGGCAACATACATGGTGAGCAAAAAAATAAATAAATATATTTTCTTATCCGACTGTACATACATGCAAACACCGTTTGCACATCACTACTTATCATCTTATTTACTCTTTTATCTACAACTTGACTTACATTGTATAAATGTCCTGCTAAACGTGCTTAAACTGTTTCATAACAAGATGCTTCTTATATATTTTTTTTTTTGCATTCCATTCCATTATATTTGTGTACATAAACATACGCGGGTTCGACTAACAATCTACTTTTTGGGAAAACAATGGAGAGAAACAAAAAATAAAAAACAACTCGATATGTAAATAAAGATTTTTTTTAGAATTCGTTTTTAGTGTTGAAATTGAAATGTTTTTCCGTCGCCCGAAAAAAGAAAAAAAAAATTAAAACAATTCAAGTACATACCATGTATTCCGAATGGGCGAGCCTCCAGCGCGCCTACACAGTTCTTAATAGGGTATAGTTGGTGTAATTGGCAATTTACGTGGTAATTTATTAGTTTTTTGACTGCGACCGTTTGTTTGTGTCACGTAAACTAAAAAATTAATCGATCGATTTTCTTCAATCAAAGCTTGATAGAAAGGACTGTTTTCTGACGGTGTTCTGAACTTTGTCTGATGACGATTTGATGTTAGCAAGCTATGCTTGCTCATTTATTTACCAGAGATCCTGGGAGGGTCAGAGCCGAAACTTACACCGCCTTCCATCCTTACAGTCGCGGAAACGGTGCTTCCAGTTTACTGGCTCAAGGTTTCTAGCGTCCGCGAATTCCTGATCTTTAAACTGGAGGTTCAGTCTTTCTTTTTTTCGAAGGCCCTCTTAATTGGAGCGTTCTCGTTCATTCTCTCGATGTGGCCGAGTCGGCGGATTTTTGCTTTCCGTTCTACATCCACATTTTTATACGGCTCGTAGAGTTCGCGGTTGTATCTTCTCCTCCATTCATCCTCATTGCAAATTTATTTAATTACTGAAGGTGGCGCTGCAGTCCGGGATGGACTTGAACCTCAACCAAAAAGCGTCTCCAGTCAGCTCGATTTTTAGCTAGTTGCTTCAGGTTTCGCACGCTAAATTGTTTGAGGTCCTCTTCCGTTTGGGTGCGTCACTCGAGTCGCGGTTCTTCTCTACTGCGCCGTCCCTCGGGGGTGCATACGAAGATTTTTTGTGTCCATCTGCTCTACATGACTCAGCCACCTCCATCGTAAGAGCTTCATCTCATCTGACTAAGTCAATGTCGTTGTACAACCCGTACAACTCGTCATTGTATCTTATCCTTTACTCTTCGTCTATGCACAGAACCGAAATCTCCCGAGAAATTTTCCCCTCAAAACAGCCAAGAGCAACCTCATCCATTTTTGAAAAAAATCCAGGCGCCGAAGAGCAGGACTAAGATGATTAAAGTGATTTGTTCCTCAATTGCCTTCGTAGTCCACAAAAGGACCAGACCTTGTAGACAAGACCAAACGATTCGATTTCACAAGACCTGCTTCGCTGTCTTACTAATCGTCCACCATTCAGTTCCATAAAGCAAGACTGGCCAAATCAGAGTTTTGTAGGGCATTGTTTTGGAACTTCGATTTTGGACCCTTGCTGTTTGGACAAACCGAAGAAGCAACGGTTGCCTAAGTTTGTCCATCGTGGAATCTATACGAGGTTGCCATTTGTGGAGCTAATAATATAAGTGATGGGCATTCGAAGCATCACTTGTATTATTGTTGAAATGGTGAAAACAGTGAGAGGCGAGTCACCTATAAGTCTTGTCGCGCAGGACGGTTTTTGGTACACGAGACCAGATGTGGGCGTTGTACTAAAGGGTTTAGGCGAATGCACACCATATAATTGGTTAAAAGATAAGCCTAAGTGTAAACAGAAAATCCGCATCATGGCTAGACCAGTAGGCTAGAAATCGATTCAAGATGTAGAAAAGACATAAACGATCAAACATTTGTTCTGTGACTGCTTAAGCTTTCAAGTTCGTCGTCTAAGCCACACGGAAAGCGATTATTTTTGGAATTACGCTAGGTAATGCTAGCCAGTTGTCTGCAGTCTTTTCTGCTGAGGATCAGGAAGAATTTCGCGGACTTCTTACAGACGTCGGGAAGAATCTGTTTAATCTGCCTGCATTCTGGAGAGTCATGCCACCTACAGTTACTAGAAACTCAACCATCGATAAAAGCCCTAATCGAAGATTCGGACAAACCTTACGTGGGTTCAAGCTTATTGGCGAACTCATTTCCAGTAATCCCGCTGTGTCCAGGGACTCAGACTCGTCTTAGCAAATTCAGTCTTTCAACCGAACTTCCATTCTCGAACTATTTTGGATCTAGTAAGAGGATTGAGCAATGCTTTAAGCCCAGCCTCGGTCTTCCTGATTCGGATTAAGGTTTAATGGACTAAATTTCAATGTTATCATCGAGGTAAACCCGTAATTCGATTCTCCGTCACAGAATTACATCACCCAAATGCACATTTTTTTGTTCTCACATTCGATTTCTTAATTGACAGCTGTGTTTCTGTCAAAATTACCTGTCACCTAAAAATAGGGTGCGTTCGACATTCACTTTATAGCTGATGGTTATTCGCCTTGTACTTTCCCTTCCATTTTCATGCAGTTTTCCGCTTTCAATATTTTTCACAAAAAAACTCGTGACCATTTTCAAATGACACAATTTCCATTTTTGTTTTTTTCATACAAATTTTCCGGATGAAAACATTTTTTCGTTGTGCACGTCCAAGTGGTGTAGTTTTTGTATCTTTCTCTTGTTCAAATGAAAATGAATGCATTTGCATTCACTGCATTCATTCATTTATGTGGGTGGACGAAATGATGAAAATCATCGTCATCATCGTCTTAATCACGTTACAAATGGAATTGCATCAATGATTCGAATTCGTGATCTATTCGAATGTTTTATAGATTTAAAATGATTTACAGTCACGTCCAATGGCAAGAGAAACATTATTGAGTTTCTTACGTGTCTTCCTGTGCGCATTGAAGTCTCAAAATCAATTTGTCATTCACTGAATAAAACAGAAAATGGGACTAAACTGATGAATTAAACAATATTTAAGTGGTCTTTGGTTTGGATCTATTATACATAACTAAAGGTCTCACGTCGACAGGATCTGTTAACTTAAAACTCTCAGTCATCCTTATTAACATAAATTTGACATTTCTAATCCAAAATGGGGTTTACACGTGCGAAAACTTTCCAACAATACCGTGGTATGTGTCGTTGCGTGTACTCCTTCCGATGATAATTTTCATCAGTGTCATCCTGTGTCATTACGTTTCCATTACAGCAAAAGGGATTCTTATAGGCAATGCCAATTTGAATTTGATGTAACAATGTTATCTGAACGATGTTGTAGCATCGTTCTCATAATTGTTTCCCATCATCTGTTGCAAGGTTAATCTACACGAGTGTACATATATTTTTCCGTCATTATTATGGATATCATTAATTTGTACTTAAACTTTTTCCCGGATATGAAATTATCAATGGCATACTCTTAACTTAATGGATATTCATAGAAATAATTATAGAGCAGGGGCTTTATTCGTTTGACCTTTCCGATTATTATCAGATCCAGGTCGGTGTACTTTGGTCTATAATTTTGCCATAAAAGTAATTATATTGACAATAGTTTAAATGTATGAGTATTATTTTATCTTACGTTGTGTAGAAATCCTTTCGAGCGCCAGGCGTGTTGTTGAAGGTTTGAATCCAACCTACCAAAAGCAATGTAACCTAAGCTGGAATGTCAAAAAAAGGCAAAGTTATTCCGGGTTTACTTTGTCATTTTAGAAAGGATTCGTGCCGAAACTGTACCTTTAAACAGAAGCTAGTCCATCATTCAGATCGGATTCCTGGCAAAGTCCAGCAGGTGATATGACATTGATGTCATGTCAAGTTGATTGAATCTAAAGCAAAGAGGTAAACATCGCCTACACCTTACCACCAGTAGAGAGAAGTAAGCGCAGCGGACGGAAGTTGTTTCTCTGGCTGAGCATAGGTTCTGTTGGTACGGTTTTGTAGACTGTACATATTCCATATTGTGTGAATTCCCTTGTCGACAAAGTTATTGGCCCCTATCAGTGTGGTTTTAGGTTAAGAAAGTCCTCAATCGACCAAATTATCACACTGACAGATTCTGAAGAAGACCGAATGAAATCCAAATCGATAAACACCATCTCTTTGTCGATTTTAAGGCCGCCTATGCCAGTTTTGGCAGGACGTCGATTGAAAAAGTTCACTGCTCTATCAAGGTCGGCAACGATCTTACCGAGACCTTTGATGTCAAAAAAGGTTTTAGACAAGCTGGACCCCTACTCTGTAATGCGATTCTAAAGTTCGGATCATGCGGACATTTTGTATAAGCAATTTGAAACGCAATTCATAAAATCCATACTAAATGTTCGCTTTCGAATGATTCGATCCGAACTGGCGTGCTGTCATGCGACTTGTTATTCTCAAACCAACACTAGAGGCACAATCTTTCAAAAGTCTTTGCAACTACTCGCGTTCGTTGACAATATTGATATAATTGACAGAACTCAGTGAGCTGTCACTGGTGAACTCACGAGTTTTGCGGCAGAAGCGGTCAAAAATGGATTTAGTCAACCAGAAGTGACACTCAACATCGTCGAATCGAGTAGAACGTCACAGAAGACAGCACAATTCGTTCATGTATGATGTTGAAGAAGTCGCATGACAGCACGTCAGCTTATTTAAAACCAGAGGGTCTCGGTGAGATCGAAGTAATAAGGGACTTTGTCTACCTTGACTCTGGTTTAACTTCTGAAAACAACATACCTCTTGCCAATCGCTATTCCTTTGGATTGAGAAAGCAGTTGAGTAGTAAGGCCATATCCCGAAGAACTAAGGAATCCGTATACAAGACCCTAATCATCCTAGTCCCACTCCATCGAATGCGGATGAAGACGAAGACCCCGTTTGTGTTTGCCTGGCTTTGGAGGAAGAGATTCAACGACAAACTATGCGAGGCGTACAGTGACATCGACTTAGTCAAAAACCTGTGCGTTGGTCGTTTGAGATGTTTAGGGCATGTAGAGCGAGTGGACACCAACGCTACGGCTCGGAAAATCTTCGAATCTAACCCGAATGGACAACGCAGTGCAGGAATAGCTCTCCTAAAGTGACGCGCGCAAGTAGAAGCAGACCTCAATTAACTTGTAGGGCGCTGTAGAGAAAGAGCGCGATTCAGGTGTCGCAAGCAAGTGGAAAGGAACCTCAACCAACTTGGCGTGCGAAACTAGAGGCAATTAGCTAACGATTGAGCTGCCTGGAGATGGAGACGCTTGTTGGTTGAGGCCCAGGTTCACCCCGGATTACAGCGCCATCATAAGTATTGGTCTCAGGTTTGGTCAGCATAACTGTAAGAGTAAAGTGGATCACTAGTCTCTCATACTCACCGTTGAGCTCTAAAAGTTCTAAAGTACTTTCCTCAGTAACTGTGTGCAAAATACAAAGACAAATAGTTGAATTTGATTGTATCATCCAACCCGGTTCTACAATCTATTTAAGGTTTCTAAACTAAGTAGGTCAACGCCGTATTATCATCTTGTCATCAAATTTGACAGAAATCAAGATGATGGCGACACAACACATGGCAAATAATCACAAGTGATAAGTTAAATCAAATCAAACACCCAGGTATATCCTTGAAAAGTCATGAAATAATAAATTAAGTTTGCGCCTCATCAACCGTTACGTTATCACTTTGCAAATACATAGGTAATCCGAGTAATCGAGTCCTCGTTCCAGTTTAACCGTGCAACTCTTTTTTGCAAACAATTTTCTTATTACAACAATGAAATGAATTCACATTTTATGTAAATAACTAGGTCATTGCTCAGTGGCCAGAACGAAGATAGCTCTATAAGTATTGCTAAATAAATTTTGCCATAATATTCAATTATAAAACAGAACAATCAGCTGAATCATCGTCATCGTGAGGGTAAAGAAGGAAATTGAAATAACGTCAGCACAAGATATTTTAATAAGCCACACGGGTGTCCTCAAAAAACGAGTGACAACTCGCTTCACGGTAAGACAGACTGAACTCATCACTTGGTTTGACAGAATCGTCTGTCGTTGGGGACTAAATAATTCAATTTGATTGATTCACCGTGAAATTTAAGTGGGTTGCCAAAAAAAAATAAAAATATAAATTGCCAAGCAACAGAGAGTGAGTGTGCCTTGGAGCTAGGAAAGCTAAAAGTTAACAAAATTGTCATCACGACACGGTCTTGGTTTTCCAATTTTCTGTGAAAACCCTCATGTCTATTCGTGTGAATGATTAATTCGTTCAATAATTTCGAATCCCATTGGTTAATCAGAAAATGTAAAAAATTGTGATGGTGTACGAGTAGATACTCTACTTCCGATTGTTTTTGTTGCATCAATTTCTGAGTTTTTAATTAAACAATTCTTGTTAACGTAAAAACAATTAAAAGTCCACTCAGCTGCTCCTGCTAGTGAAGTGGTTGCCATTTCCAATAAATCAATTGTCGGCATTATTTGTTATTATTTGCTGAACAGAGAGATAAGTAACTAGGAAATTGTTTTAATTTACTTTGTAAACGTTGCCCAAGGTTGGCTATAACCAGTGTGTGTATATCTTTCTGTTTTACGGTCAGATTTGTTGAGTGCTACGATAGTGATCTGTGTGATAGTTGTTATCATTTGCTGCGGGTAAAGCCATCGAAGAGTGCAATGAATTCGAATTGATTGGTGACCTCTAGTCTGCAGAACGTGAATTTACAATTGAATACTAGAATAAGGTAAGGCAATGGATGGAAAGGTCCATTTGAAAGTGAAAATGAAACAGAATACTAGAAATTTTGACTGAGAGTTCGCTCTTTACTTTGTCTACTATGACGCTGTCACTTTTGAAGGGAGTTCCTAGTTGAATTCAGTTCTTTCGGCGCTAAATCTTGAAACATTCGCTTTTAATCCATGATTTTGAATTTAAGGCGAGTATCGAGTTGACTTCTGAACACGCGTCGTCAGTCTTCTGAACAATTAATGCCACTTACTGTCTCTAACGGGACACTGCACCGTTGGCAAACACGCCTATAGGCTGAGCCTCCTTTACAACGACTGCTGCAGAAGCTGCATGGACGAAGAGGAGGAGGAGACAATTCTACACCTTTTTTGTACATGTCCGGCCCTCTCAGCTGGGAGAAGAGTATACTTAGGAGCCAGCTTCTTTCACAACCTAAGTGAACTGGCTGATATAAGCATAGGGAGCCTCCAGCGCTTCATAACAAGCACCGGCTGGTTCTGCTGGTAGTATTTCCAGTAAAATACAGATCCATGTGGCAACACAAAGAATCTTATCTGGTCTTAGTGAGGTTACAACCTGCGGCCTGCCGCTCCTACCTAACCTAACCTAATGTCTCTAAAGCAAACGAGGTAACAGTAGTAATTTGAATCCATAAACTGGGATCAATCCTGTGTCTCTAAAGATGCGTAGAGTCTCTACAAAACTAAGGTACTTAGTTCGGATTACCTCCCTCTGTGAGTTAGGAAAAACACACGGGATTTACTCTCAAGAGATCTTTTCAATGATTTTTTAGGGAGCCACGTTTTCTGCTGGTCTTGCGGGTTCAACTTGAGTGAAAGTCCGGATATTTCTATCGACGGCTTATGTAAGGTACTCGTATACCCGATCTACTTTCACTCGCGGCGCTTATTTTTCCAATGGCTTTCTGCCTACATCTTATTAGTAGTTCGGTGTGTTGGAGATCGTTCTTGGCTGCCCTATTTTTAAGATGTGTCTCAGGCACCCAATAATATTTATTTTGCGCCTGGAGATCGTGACAATTTTCCTTGGAAGCTTGGAACCCGTCTTGCCTTTATTTATTTTTTTTTTGTCATCTTTACTCTACACTTTATTTGTTGGTCAGCGAACGTGTACTGGATTAGTGAGGCTGAACGTCGCAGTGTTTCTTCCTAAGCAACTGGCGTGCTATCTGAAGCCACAGAACAGTCGAGCTTATTCCACATAACAGTCGGTGAATATGCTAAGAAAAACACATTTTTTGGGTGAAAAGCATAAAATCGGTCTCAGCGTAGGGAACGTTAGACTTGTTAAGAGTGTTAAGCAGAAAGTTGATCAACATTCATCGAAGTCGTTGTGAATATAGAACGTTGTCTGGTGGCAGCTTTACATGTATCCACAATCACAGTCTTACTAGCATTGCGTCGTGTAATCTGAGCAAGTTGCATCGTCAACATCACCCTCAATATCAAAGAAAATACTCAGCTCGTACTTTTTCCTGCCAAGGCCGCTTTTAATTCTACTAATAACATTTTGGAACGCAGTCTTGTATAATTGTTCGCACTGATAAACAATCTCTTATATCAAACAGAGAGCCATATGGCAGAGCAACGTGCATTGTAACTAATCTTTCATTTGTTTGGCTTGCAAAATGCATGTTTTTGTCCACAGTCATCATGCACAAAAGCTTCTCTGCTTTCTAAAAAAATTCACATTTGCTCCATCTGATTCGGCGGCTTTGCTGGGTTTTTAAATATGGTTATCGGTGTTGTCTTCTGTTAAGTGTCTGTCTGGAGACTACTGCAAGAGCTGTCTTCGGTGTTTCAATTGCAATACTCTCCGATCTCCTTGAAATGGTAGACTCCATTCCTTCACTTTTAGTTAGATAGACCATTTATTTCATAAAAAATACAAATCAATAGATTCAATGTGCTCCCAAGATATTTTTGCAGAATTCCTTAAGAATGGGACATTCTGCTAGAAAGTGAAAGACATCCAGCATAAACTTTCTGGTTGCATATGTTTCACAGGATAGAAAGTTAATAGTTGAGCGCTAAGAGTTCCCCTCTTATTTTAAAAATAGTGCTCAGCGCTAGAATTCCCATTTAAAAAATATGTTCTATCGGGCAAATAGTAGTTCAGCTTGTTGTAGTACAATCTGTACTGCGATGGCTGGGCTTCATTTGCGAATCCATTATACAATCTTTGGCCAGTTTTCTCTAGTAGGGTGTTAAACTTTTTCTTCACAGATACCGATTGCTCATTGGGGTTAACCGACAGATTACACTCGCAATCAGATGCTAGCTTTTCCCACTCTCGTACACAAATTCCACTGGTCAATTGTATATGTGATAGAACTAGTTTTTGGTTATCTGACTTCCTCCATTGCCAGGACTCGTACCACATAGTCAAAAGGAGAGACAAGAGAGTGTTCAAGAACAAGGGGGCCATACCTGTCTCTAAGTTGAGGATGTAATTGGGCTAATTACTCGGCAATTTAAATGCTCTCCCTATAAAGTAACGACGGAACTTTTCAATCTCTTCGAATGGACGATATCCCCGTACTTGTGCTCCGTAAAGAATAATAGAGGATGCAGTTGCACAGAATATTTTCTGCTTCTGGCTGTGAGATATGCCTTTGTTGTTGATGCAACTTCTTTAAACTGAACCAACTGCTCGCTTTGCTTCTGCTAATTTTTATGTTAAGGTTTGAGGCAATCAAAACTCCTAAGTTTTCATATTCTCGCACCACTTCAGTTTACTCACACTGATACGTCCACTTTTCTCTTCGGCAGTACCTATCCCCGCCGTCCCTGAAAATCATTATCTACACTCTTGGTCCTACGCAGACTTTTCATTGTCTCACTTCTTGCTTTGTGCTTATTGCTGCCCTTGCTTTGCGCT
Organism: Criorhina ranunculi; assembly: GCA_951813785.1. NCBI lineage: Eukaryota > Metazoa > Arthropoda > Insecta > Diptera > Syrphidae > Criorhina > Criorhina ranunculi. The sequence continues at coordinate 46,983,835 of OX638382.1, read as the reverse complement.
GCAGCGCTTGTTTGACTTGTTTGACTTTCGCACAGGTCTAGGCGATTACTAGCAAAAAAGCATGTGTCTCTCTATTCAATCTACAACCAACGTAATAATATTTTTTACATAACTTTTAACATTTAAACAGGAACTTAACACTCGTTTTTAACAAAAAATGTGTACATATGCTTATATCGCCACTAATTCCCAATCCTTTTCGAAGCACTTTCCCATTTTTTAATCTTAACAAACCCAATAACACTTAAGTAATTCATTAGTTAACACCATATACACTGAACTTAACCCAAATTAAAACGAAAACCTAAAACTTAACTTAACTTCTTTAGAACCGACAAAATGTTGGAACGCCAACTTATGGCCTTTCTTCGGGGTTTTCTCTTATTAACTTGGACTCACCTATATCGATTAAGAAGGCTCAGGTAAATTTGTAGATTGTAGCTTTTTTTTGAACTAGTTTTTGTGTTTTTTTGTTTTTTAAGTTAAAAAAATCATTCGTTGGTTCTCTCTATCTTTCTCATTTGTTTTTGTTGTTGTTTTGTTCATGATTTCTGTATTGTTTTTTTTTGGTTGAAATAAAAAAAAAAGGAAAATCAAATTTGGTGGTTTTTTTTTTTTTTTACTTTTGCCAATTAGTTTTTAACTCGCTCTTAGTTTTTCTATTAAAACATTCGACTTATAGGTTACTCCGCATTCACCCGAATTCATTCCGTCGCGAATAAATTCGTCACCGAATTTTTACTCACCATATCAACCGATGATAAGTAATGGCGGAGCCTGTGGCAATGGAAATGGTGGCCAAAATCAGGCACCATCAACGCCGGTGTCGGTGAAAACAAATGCCACTCCGATTTTGGGATTACAGAAAGCCGCCGTAGCTGCTGCTGTACAGAAACATCAACAACAACAGCAACATCATCAGCAACAGCAACAACAGCAGCAGCAGCAGCAACAGCAACAACATCATCATCAGCAGCAACAGCAGGTTCAGCAACATCAACAAAATCATAAGCAACAACAGCAGTCGCAGTTGCATGCAGCAGTAACGAGTTTGGTAACAGTAGCCGCTAATCCAATATCCGCCACAAAAGCACCGACCGCAGCGCAAACGTTTGCGATGACGACCCCGTTGAAGCAGCGTAATTCGCCATCTAGTGTTGGTGAGAAATCACCGCCGCGGATAACACCGCATGGGTCACCCATTCCGACAACGCTTTCCGCCAATGTGCACCAGGTTGGAATTAATTTTGATTAATTTTTGGAATTTTATGTGCTAACCTCTGTTTGTAGGAAAACGTTGGCGGTACGATATATTTTTACCCGACTGCCAATCATACTTCCAGCCAGAACAGTAGTTCGGTAAGTAGTGACACGGTCGTAGCGCATGCTCCGACCGTTGTGCCAGGAGCCACAATAACTCCAAGTCCCGCCATATTGTATACGGGTCATGTGTATCCGGGACCATCTTCGAATGTCATCAGTATGCAGCCGAAAACCCAGCTAGAGACGGCATTTTTTATGCCCGATGAGATGCGTTCCGAAATCCTTGCCCGCAATGAAATCTCCAATTTGATTCTGGACACAGGTGACGCAACTAATTCGAATCTACCCCTAGATGTGGACAATTATCATTCGTTGTACCCGCTGGAATCACAGCCAATGCATCCGAAGTTGACAATGCCAACATCAACTTACAAAGCGATACACAGTACGACTGGAATTAAATACACCCTGAGAAGACTTCATGGTAAGCTATTGGTTCAAAGTGGTGATTGCCTTTCTTCAGACTGTTTTCTATTTCGTTTCTATTCTACTCTCCACTTATCTGTCAATTGTCTCCCATTGAATTCCTGTCTGTTTCCAACTCCCAATGGTTTTCTTTCTCTCTCTCTCTCTCTCTCTTTCTTTTTTGATGTGTCTTCTCTTTGGGTTTGAAATTGGCCTGGTTCACAGAATTAAGGGCTTTTTGTCATTTGATACCTTCTTAATCTAGGTTTTCGTCTGCAATCGACAAAATGTATGGCCGTCGTCGAGATGTGGAAGAAGCTTCAACATTCAAACGTTGTACAACTCCGAGAAGTCTTCACGACAAAAGCATATGGTGATAATTGTAAGAAAACAACAACAACAACAACATCTTCTTATTTATTTATGTTTTCTTCTTACAGCATTAGTATTAGTATACGATTATCATCCAGGCTCGCAGACCCTTTTATCAAAGTACTTTACACCAGCAGCCGAGACGAACGGCTACTCTGATCCATTCCCCGGTGAAGCGAGACCTTTTAGGTAAAGTTAAAGACCACTTGCATAATAAAAAATGCACTTAACTGATAATTGTCTTGCATGTGTTTGCGCACCAAAAAAAAAAATAAAACACTTTCGCAGTCATAAAAGCAATCTGCAAAGAACCAGCAATGGGCCATTACTGCCGGAGGCGACGATATGGGCAATTATAATGCAATTAACCGCTGGATTACGTGCAATACATCAGGCAGGTCTTGCTTGCAGGTATGTTAAAAACATTAATGTGCGAACAAATTGAGAAATTATGATACGATTGTGATATTTTATAGGGTACTCGACCCAACGAAAATCATTGTGACCGGCAAAAGGGTGCGTTTTAGCTTTCCTGGGATCACTGATATTGCCACATTCGATCCGAATGCAACTAACCCATTGGCAGTTGCTAGCATGCATCAACAGGTAAGTGAAATACTGTGTTTCTTTAAGTGACGAAGAGGAGATCAAAAAGTTCTTTGAATGGAAGACAAAGGCAGGCAATCGACTTAGTATTCGGCTTCTACTGAAAGTTGAATGTAAACTGTAGAACTAGTTGAGATAGCTAAAGTACACTCAAATAGTGATATTGCCAAGTCGGGTTGGAACAACTGAGCATTGACATTAACTTGCATCCATTCGATATTCATTGCCATCAGATCGGTCAATATCCTGAGCTAATTCGTCTTTCGCAAAAACTACGCAGAACATCGTAGCATGAACGTTTTTTTTGTGTGCAAACCTTCGGTAACTTGCCTAGTGACGATGATTTCAATAAATTTCTCTGTCAATACACAACGCAAATGACAGATGCAGGAGCAGGTGCAGTATGCGGGTGCTACTTTCGTACCAACAAGGTCATCAAACTGATGCAGTCTCATTGCACATCTTTTGCCTGTAACTAAGGTTACCAAATACCAATATTTGGCGTGACAGTTCGTAGAGAGCCAAGGTGTAACTTTTAACAACGATTCATGTTGTGTAAGATCGGTGTTAGCTATAAGAGGACGCGACATTGTACGAAAGGTGGATTGCCACAAAGTATCAGCCAGTGATGTCGATTTTCTAAATGAAACAGGTTGTCGAAAGTTTTGCCGGTTGAATATTAAAACAATTCCTTAGCGGTCAGACGACCAATAACATAATCGCCAGTAAGACTTGAAAGAATGAACGTGCTGCCCAAATGTATTAGCCTGTGGGTGTAAATTTCGTTTTTGGAAGCAGCTGGGTCTCACCCAAAGTTTGATATCTTTGTTGGCTCATAAGTTTTTTTTTTTTTTCTTGATTTCAGGAGGACCTCACAGCTCTTGGTCGTTTAGTTTTAGCGCTCGCCTGCAGATGTTTGCAGTCCGTGCAAAGGGAAAGTGTACAAAGCAGCATCGATTTGGTTTCCAGACATTATTCGTCCGATTTAAGAAACTTTATAGTGTAAGTTAATCAATTCACTGTGCGCACCAGAGCTCAGTTAAATAATTTATAAACTTTATAGATATTTATTCACAACCACACAAAGACGCTCAGTGACTGATTTGATGCCAATGATTGGTGCTCGCTTCTACACACAATTGGATGCATTACAGAGCCAATGTGACCTACAAGAGGATGAATTATCCAAGGAAATGGAAAATGGTCGCCTCTATCGGATATTGGTCAAACTGAATTGCATTAACGAGAGGCCAGAGTAAGTAGAGCCTTTGTTCATAACCTCCTTCAATGAGAGAATAACATTTCTTAAATTTTAGCTTTAATTTGGATTGTACATGGTCCGAAACTGGTGATAGATATATGTTAAAGCTATTCCGTGATTATTTATTCCATTCCATCACCGAAGATGGTCGACCATGGTTGGATCACGCACACATTGTACAGTGTCTTAACAAATTGGATGCTGGCTCATTGGAAAAGGTAAGGATGATTGTGCTAACGAAATGTGGAAGTGTCCGTTATTACTTATAGTTTTTGTTTAACATTTCTACGTTTCAGGTCCAACTAATGTCCCGAGATGAACAATCGGTTCTTATCGTAACCTACGTCGAACTCAAGAACTGTCTTGAAAATTCGTTTTCCGAATTGGTTGCCAACGCAGCCACATAATAAATGCTTCCCGCAAAATGCAATACTCCAAGAAGTTCTCCACCCATTTGAGAAAACTAAAACAAAAAAAACCTTAAAACCTCAAGAAAAACATCAAAAAAATTCTTTAATAAGCAAAAAGTGTTTTCATCTTGAATATATTCGAAGCAAGATCAATGCAATCTCCAGGTAAATCCAAAAAAATAAAACAGAAAATGCAACGCAAAAAGAAAGAAAAACTATTTTTTACAAACAAAAATAAAAAAAAGTTTATTTTCTGTGAGAAAACACGTAAACAAAGCACACAATAAAAGTTAATTCTCTCTCTCTTCCTATTTTGATATCAAAAAAATAAAAATCAAAACAAAATAAAATAAAGTATTTTTTACACACAAAAAAAAAAAAACAAAAACAAATTGTAAAACTTAAGAGATCAGCATTTGGAGTGAAATTCTGAAGCGCCTAAGCCGCTCTTTTACAAAAAAAACAAAAAAAAAAACAGAAGGCTCGTGTTAATTGTTAGACGACTGCGCTCGCAATTTCCCCTTGCTGCTCTCTTTTCTTCTTATTTTAAGAGCCACAAACGCTCTTTTGTTAAAATTGTTGAAATCTTTTAATTTGCATGTGAAAACGTAACAAAAAAAAAAAAAATAAAACAAAAGAGAATGCAAATGAATAACAAAACCGAGGAAGTAAATATGAAACACCACCTATAACACGTGCGTATTCAAAAACATCTCTCTCTCTCTCTTACCACATTTGTCTAAATTACTAAATTTAAAAAAAAAAGGTTTTTCTTTTTGCAAAGCATTCAATTTAAATAAAAAAAAAAACTAAAATCATTGTTACAACGTTAAAATTCTTAGAAAAACAAACAAGTGAAAGAAATTAAATAAAAGAAACAAGAAAAAAGAAGAAAAAAAAATCATTAAATTTAAATTATTGTACTTGAAAGTAAGACTTATATTTAATAAAAAGAGAAATACTACAAAAAAAAAAACTATATGTAAGAAAAGAGAAACAAAAAATATTTAGAAAACATTATAAAAGTGCAAAAATGGAAATCAAAACAAAAAATTCAGACAAATTTTGATCGCCTCTTCTCGGTATAATCCAACATTTTTTTCGTCGCTTAGTTTGGGTTGTGTTGTATCCCGAGGTGGAGTTAGACATCAGTCAACGAGCTTTACAAATGGTAGGAACTGGAGTTGAAGTCAAATTGGCTAAGGTCCTCTTCACTATTTATCCCTTTTACCTCCAGTCAGATCAATAGTTTACAGTGTAGCCTGGGTTTACAGTGACCAACCTCAGAGTGGCGCAGAGGTAGTTCGTCTTCGCCAGCCCACGTATCTAACCTAGCCAGCTGCCTTCAGTCGTATGTCAAGTTCTTTGACGCCCTTTCCACTTGTGCATGTTGCTAGGTGAGGCCGTCTTTTACTGTGTCGTCCTTGTGGAGTAGACATGAAGAATTCTGGACGAAACGAGCGTTGATAAACATTTGCTCCACATGTTGCAGTCATTTTGGTCATTGTATTCTAACACTTCTTAGTCTTTGGAAACAACCAAGGCGCTTGTGCTGCAGAACAGAACTGCAATGATAAGGATCTGAAACAAAGTCACCCTAGTAATTTAGAGAATGGCTTTGCTACTAACTTGTTTTGTTGGCCTAAAAAAAACGGCGATTGGCAGGAGTGATTCGCACTGTTGCCACGAGCAGAACCTAGTTAGTTTAGAGTGGTCCTCTAGAAAGTAGATGTATTTGAGTAAATGGAAGGAAAAGAAGTCGTGATGGTGTAATAGGTAGTGTGTTCGCTTGTGAACCGACTTGTGCAGGTTTGAGCACAACAGCCGGCGAAATTAAAAAGAGAAACGAACAAAATCTGAGTTCCTCAAACCACTACACCAAAAAGAGGTTTCTGTCTGGGAGTATAATGGACCGAACCGAGTTTGTATAAAAAAAAAAGGCGAAAGAGGTGAAACTAGTATATTCCAGATGTCATTTAGATTTCCTAATGTTTAGGTCAGCTGAATAGGTAGTGTTAAGACCATTAAGTTAGTTGAAAAATTACTTATTTCCATGGGTGGCCATGGTGTAGTAGTTGCATCATCGCTTGTCACGCTGAAAGTTCCAGGTTCGAATCCCGATGTCAGTTTCAAAATCACTACACCAACACTAGCGCTGTGTGAATAGCATCATAAAGGTATTCATAACCCCTTTAGTGTTAGTGAATTAAAAAAAAAAATGTGGCTTTGCTTTGGATCGACCAATGGGGCAAGTGCAAAAAAATAGGCTTCCTCATCTCTGCAGCTCCTGCAAAAATCATTGCAGACTATGCTCAATTGTTGAGCGTGTCATCCAGAATACAGTGTCCAATTATAATGTTACTTTCGAAAGATTGTTTCTTCTTAGTCGAGTTGTTGCAACGGTCTAGATATGTGCTTGGCAAAGAGCCGTCCATAAGTATCGATATGAACTGATTGTAAAGGGCTCCGTGTTTAATTCCGTTCGCTTCTTGCAATAGAATTATTTCTCAGCTTATGCTCGTGAGCAAGTGCATGTGTGTGAATGTCGATCTGATGACACTGTTCGGTCAGAAAGTCCTTAGTACAATATAATATAGACGTCTATTAACGAAGATTTACAGCTTACAGCCGATAGGTAGATACCGTCAGCATAGTATTATACTTACTTACTTACTTATCAGACCAGTCACCCTTGGAGGGTCTGACCCTGAACTAATGCCGCTTTTCGTCCTTCACGGTCCCGGGCACGCTGCTTACAGACGCCAAGATCTTCCTTTTCTTCGTAAACCAGGTGGCTGGGATTCGAAATTCCCTTAGCTGGAGCATTCTCGTCTATTCGCTCGATATGATCGAGCTGCAAGAATAACATCACCGATAACTGCCAGGAGAAGCAGTGGTGATTTTTGCTTCACTGTGGATTCCATCTGGGGAATTCATTCGCTGTTCCATTTATAGTGCACCTATGATCGCGCTAATCAGTTTAGCAAGTCGAGACCAGGTGGCTACCATTTAGAGATAAAATAAGCATACTTGACGATAATTACAACAAGTTGCCTACCCTATTTTAACAGCACCCAACCATCGCGTCTCTTTCACACCATCAACTGAATCTACTGCGGATGAGAAAGTTATAGGAAGATTCTATCTGATTGTTCTTAACGATACAATTTCATCTCATTCACATTACCAAGAGAGGAATGCTTCTTTTCATTGAATCTAACAATGTTTAAATCAGAATGAATCTTTCCTTCCGCGGGCTGTCTCGATATATTCCTTTCGTAAAGTCTTTTAGATTCTAACCTGTATGACCTGCACTGAGTTCTTGTTACCTAACCAAAACGAGAGAGGAATCAAATAACCAACCGAAATTTTTCTGTTTTAATTTTATTAAAAAGTTCGCAATACTAGTGGGGAAATGTGTGGAAACGTTTACCAAGCCTACAACCTTTAAAAAAAAAAACAAAACAATATAAAATTGTTTTCGACAGACTTCCAAAATTCTATTGTTATATAGAGACAACAAAAAAGAAAAGATATATATTTTGCTACAAGAAAAAAATAAATATGTTTTTTGCTCAACGAATATTGTGTGATTTGGATCCGGAAGGGGTTTTTTTTTTTCGAAAAAGGAAAGTTGTTATAAAGAATAAAATCGTTAAAAAAAAGAATTATTGCATATACAAAAAAAAGGCTCAAATAAAATAAATAAAATTTAGGAAAATCTATAGAGAATATTTTGGAAAACTACAGCAATTTTTGAAAGTACCGTCCAGTGTTTTGCAAGGTTTATGTTTTCTTTTTTTAAATCGAATCTTTTTACAAAAGTTGGAGTGTAAATCATATCAAAAAAATAAACTTGTAAAAATCATAAGAAACAAATCAATCCACACATTTGTTTCCACTATAATACCATGCAATATATTAATATTATTTTATTCTTTTTAATAAACAAAAGAAATACAAATCAAATGGGAAGCAAATAAATTATTAAATTGAGGAAACAAAAAAAAAAGAAGAGAAACACGACAAGAGTTCAAGAGTTCAAAAATATTGCGAAGAAAGTTTTAACAATTAAAAGAGAAAATATAAATAAAACAAACTAATTTAGTTTAAATATTAAGGTTAAAATATTAAAAAAAAGAAAAATTATTTTTGTTTGTTAGTTTTTAAGTACAGTCTTGACTAAAAGTATTAGGCACTCTTCTGTGTCTGAGTCAAACACGAACGTGTTGGTTTCAGTTTCTAAGATCAAGCTTTTTGACACCAGTAATCGGCGGTCGTATTGAACAGTTCGCTCGATGAGGCCAAGTCAATGTAGTCGACGTTCCTTGGTTTTGTTTTTTCCACTACAGCTCAGGGTTTGCGGCTGTATCCTCTTCATCCAATTGCCCTCCTCGTACACATGACCAAATAATTTTTCGTTCGAAAGTCCAATATTTGCCCTGATTTCTTCCTTACCGTCCAGCACTCGGCGCATTTGTACAGTCAAAATCGGTTATAACGACCTTCAAGGGGCCGATGAATTTGGTCGTTATAAGCGAGAGGTCGCTGTTACCGATAATTATAACTATAGCCGTATTTTTTTGAAAACTATACTCACTTCGGTCAAAAAAACGATTCATACTCAGTAGCAGCCGCACCAACCAATTGATTTGCGGCTCGATTTCATTTTCTTCATTTGACAGTTTGCAAATGTCGAAACTGAGGAAAAGCAACAAATAGATCAGCTAAAGGCTAATTTATGAGATTTTTTGCGCTCTGGTGGTCAACTTATGTAGTTCTATCCTCACTTGCTGCTATTGGGAAAGTTATCGCCACTTGGTGTGTTGTTATTGCTTTGTGTGTAAAATTTTACTGGGCTGGGTATACAGCTCTCAAGACTTATAATGGAGCTCAGTCGGGACCTCAGAATTTGGTCGTTATAACCGATATGTCATTATAACTGATGTCGTTGTAAGCGATTTTGACTGTATAACAAAACTGGCAGGGCTGGGGTCCGGTATACTATGTATTTTGTTTTTCGAGTAAAGAGGCTTCGTCGAATCTCCACTAGAGTGTCATTCATGAAGTTGGTGTTGAATCTGTGTCACTGTAACTACCTCATAAGAGCACGTCATCGTTTTCTGGGTAACTACTACCCCATGGCGGAAGATATAACTTCCAACTCCCCCAACGTCCACTCCGGAGGAGTTGCAAAGAAGAGGACATCACAATAGGCCCACTAGTGGTCGCAGTGATAAGGGACTAAGTCCTACCTCAAGAAATAATCTACGTCGAACTTCCTTTCTTTACACGCGGTACTGGGCTCCTACTCTGTATTACGATTCTATAGTTCGGATCGTTCGAAAGCGGATATTTTGTATGGATTTTATGAATAATTGTGTTTCAAATTGTTCATACAAAATGTCTGCTTTCGAACGATCCGAACTTTAGAATCGCAATACAGAATAGGGGCCCTGGGCTTCGAGTTTGGGTCTTTTTACTACTGAGGCTGCTGCAATTCGAACTTTTAGTGAAATTCACTCTTCAGCCACGTTCACACTAACGCGTAAGTCTTAGCACTACGAATACAACGAGTGGCATGCTCGCGAGCAAGTGCATGTGTGTCGATGGTGTGTTTTTTGCCTTGGCACGAGCCAATGCTTGATTTCTGGAGTAAATTCAAAGAAAAGTCCGAGAGTTGTGATGAATTTTCGTGCCATGCTAGAGTGGATGATAAAAAGAGCAACGCACTTACGCATGTGTTTACATAAACGCGATAGCTCGCAGATTTGCGCGTGTGTAAGCCGCTTTCGACTCGTCTCCATCTCCAAATGCCTGCCAATAACTGTTGGGTTTCTACCTTTCCTATGTCTATTTACATTTGTCCATCGATTTTGTCGGCTCTCAAAGTAAGATGGTCCAAGAACTGTAACTTATTTACGAAACTCCCATTCATGGGTTCCTCATACTTTTAGTCAAAGCTGTATCTCAGATTTAAAAGAAAAAAAAAAAGTAAATATCGTACAAGCAGTGGCGAGAGATTCTTTTTATTATTATTATTGCATATGACTAGGTTTTAGACTACTATTCTTAAGTTAAACGAAGATCTTTTTTTTTAATTAAGTTTTATTACACGTACTTTAAGTTTTAAGAGTTTGCAGGTTTACAGAACAAACAAATATCGCAATTGTTTTTATTGAAAAAATAAAAAATAAACGAGTGTAACAAACACTGTCGCCAATAACAATACAAAAACCAATAAGAATATAAAAAAAGGTTATGTTAAGTATTTTTTTTTTTATACATAAAATCAATAAGGAAGCAAACAAGAAGAGAAAATAGTACATAATGTGATTTTTTTTAAAAGCGAAAAAACATACAAAACAAATTCCAATTTTTATTATTTTGTTTCCTTTATTTCTTACAAACAAATATTATTTTTTTCTTGAAATAAAATACAAAAAAAAAACAAACAAAAAAGAATAAAAAATCAAAAAAAAAATTATAAAACTTGTAAAAAACGACAAAAAAAATTAAAAAAAAAAACAAAAACGTGTGAAAAATCATTGAAAAAAATAAAATAAAAACTACAAAATATTTTTCAAAAAAATCGGTAGTTTTTCTGGTGAAAGAAGGAGCCGCCAGCGAGTGCAAGAGATCACCGTAGAGTTGAAATATGAATCGGATCATCCAACAAGGGGTGGATAATCTAAAGGGTAAACTCTGAGGTCAGTAATGAAATATTAGGTGCGCTGTTTGTGAATAGATGGCTCGATTTTGACATATCCAAAACGTCATGAACCGAACTTAGAGATATGGTAAACAAACCGTTTTGACACATTAGTGATTTTGTTTTGGGGTCATATACTTTTTTGGTTGTGTGAAAATGTCTGATTTTGTGCCAAATAATCGTCATTTGCAGGAAGTGTTGATTTTTATTTATTTTTTTCATTTGAAGAAAACGGCGGCTGAAGCGCATCGAGAGCTCCAAAAATTTACGGAAATGCTGCCCTAAGTGAAACAACGTGCCGTGATTGGTTCCGTCGCTTCGAAGACGGTGATTTCGATGTTGACGACCGTCCGCGTAAAAGAAGGCCAAAATCCTTTGAAGACGCTGAATTGGAGACATTGCTCGATGAGGATCCGTGCCAAACGCAACAACAGCTTGCTTCAGCATTAGGAGTTACCCGCCAGGCCATTTCCAAGCGATTGCATGCGTTGGGCACGAAAAAGTAATTCTACAGCATGACAACGCTCGGTCTCACGTTGCCAAACCCGCTCATCCCCAGATATTGCGCTGTCCGATTATTACTTGTTCCATTCGATGGCACATGGTCTGGCTAATCAGCAGTTCCGCTCATATGAAGACATCAAAAATGGCTTGATTCCTGGATAGCCTCAAAAAATGAACACTTTTACCGCAACGGTATTCGAGCTCTGCCAGAAAGATGGGGAAAAAGTTGTAGCTAGCGATGGGCAATACTTTGAATGATTCATTTGTAACCATTTTTTCATCATTTGACACCGTCCTGCTGAAAATAAATGTCAACGTCCATAGCATCAATTTCAGGAAAAAAAAGTCAGTCAACATCGTTCAGTAATGCTATCCATTCGCTGAAACGGTTGCAACAGCATCATTTTCGAAAAGATATGGCCCAACGACACCGCCAGTCTAAAATTCGCAGCAAACTGTCACTCGTCGTGGGTGGAGAGGTTGTTCCACTATTTCTCTTGGGTTTTCGTAGCACGAGATGCGATAGTTTCGTTTGTTTACCAACCCATACAAATGGAAATGAGCCTCATCAAACTACATCATGGAAGGGGAAACATCTCCACAAATCGAAGTCTGGACTTCTAATGCAGGAGGGTTCAATAGATTGGGACCAGAGATCAGCAAATCCTACAAAGTGAAACGTTGTCTGTTTGTTCCTCTGTAACACGAAAACTACGAGACCAATCAACTTCAAATTTTGCACACAGAGTGGATGTACTTCGGGTCACAGTATAGGCTACTTTTGGTCATTAAAGTGTTACTCCGCAGATTGGAGGTGGGCGAAGCCGCAGGTTAAAGCTAGTGAGTCATAAAAATAAAAACTTTGAAATGTAAAATGGCATTATAAGTTGCTTTTTTTATTTAAAAAATTATTTTGTATACAGTAAGTATTTAAGTGCTAAATTGCATAGAGACAAAACGTTCATGTAAATAAATGCATTTAAAGTTGAACACTCATCGTAATTGTCGAGACAAGTCTTTTTTGAATTAAATTTTAAAGAACATCCTTGGCGACTTTCTAAGGCACAGATTATGCTCTAGAGAGATTCTTTATGTTTAATTTAATGTATTGTGTTATGGATGGACATGGTTATTGTTTCATTAATTTGTACTTAATGTACTGGACTAGACTTCACCACGCCAATCGTGATCATTATTGCACCAATGATGATTACCTGGCAACGAATGGTAATGACATCAACGATGAACATGGCTACAGCTGCTACGGCTGGATTAAATTATTATAAATGCCATTTTCTAAATGGTTTAATTAAATTAAAATTTTTTAAGTTCAACATGCCCTTCATGTTGTTTATGTTACTATTGGGGTTGCTGAATCGGAGCTGTTTCAATGTCTTCATTGAGTTCCTCGTGTTGAGTCTAGAGGAGAAAGTATAAAATTTACGTAAACGATAACAAAATAAGTGTATAAAAAGGCAACCTAGTATCAATACAGGACGGATGAATTCATAAACATCATACTAACAAAGAACTACAATACTTGTGTTCATAAATGCAGATGGTCAGTCGAACTTACCTAGCCGAACTGCAGTTCCTCTTGTTCAGTAACGTTAATATACCTTCAGCGTCGTGCAGTTAAGTTAGAAAAATTATTCTGACTTCAGCTCTTCATCTTGACAACATATTCTCGAAATTCGATTGTGCTTGCGCAGATCTTTGAAGTTTATAAATGCATCACATCATTGATAGAAAGACAGAACTAACTGTCCCAATCAAATTAAAATCGATTGAGGTCACAACAGTATTTTACAGGCTTGGCTTCTTATACGTTTACCATTGTGAAAATATTGACCACGAGTTAATTAACTGACGGATGACTAATGCCAAGGGGAGATTATGATCTCCGGCGCATGCCAATTTTGGTAGGACACCACTTGGTTTCTTAAAATTAAATGTTTAGTTCGCAATATCAAAACAATCGTCAACTTACATTAGCCGGAGTGCCACCCTTTAGTTTACTCAAATCCAGTGGCTTCTTCTTCTTAGGGGTAGACGACCAAAGGGTCCACAACTGAAGATTGCCTGTAACGGAAATGCACATTTAAATCTCACATTACACCATCATAATCACAATTTCTCACCTGTGTTCCTGTCTCCACAGTACCACCTGTATTTGGAACAGCAAAAGCAAATTATATTTACTATAATAAGCGTGCCTATAAACACTCCACATACCGTGATTGTTATGTAGAATGGCGTAAAGTTACTACCTACAGCCTCGTCGTTTGTGGACATAATCGAATAGAATAAACGAGAACGAGTGTCTGGCTTCAAATGTTAATTCGTATTAAGCGACCAGTCAATGATGAGTTGAAAATTTCTCCGAATTCGATGCAGAATACGTACAGAAAAGTGAAATCTCACTCGCGAAACTGGAAAAAAAAAACCTGTTTGTGACTTTTTTCTTTACACCACCCGATCACTGTAAGACGATCAGTGATCGCGATTAAGTTGAAGGGTTGACTTGAGTACGAAACCACTGTACTATGTAGTGCAACTTACACTGAATTCGTCGATTAAATCCAATGAAAAAGTAATTTGCGTCACAAAAATATTTAATTTACGACGCAAATTGTCACACGCCGAATGAAACGAACAGGAAGACGTCCAGGAAGCTGAACCAAACGTGCCAAAAGTATGTTTTGGTTTGTGACAACTTGCAAAGGGCAATGAATTGGCACTTGTTTGTTTGTTTCTTTTTCAATCGGCAAAAGTTTATACGGATTGTATGCACTCACACTTGTTTAGGAGGGAATTCCATTCTCCATACTGGTGGTGTAGGGTGTTTTTCGCATTTTGACAGTTGCCGGTGGATGAGGGTGGGTAAACGGTGTTTTGAACAGAAGCGGTAAGAGTGTGATTGGAAGGAGACGGTAGTTTGGCATGTTTTTAGACGAAAGAAGAGCATTGCCAGAGTGTTTTTTCGGATTGGTATTTTGATCAGATCATAACTCTCCCGGATCCACGAAGCTAACGAACGCGAGCTAACTGTAAACGCTTGTTATTTGAAGCCTTGGTGCACCTTAGAGTTGGTAAGAATTATGTTATCCTTTTGTTTTAACTTTGAGGCTGATTCATTAATGATACATTCCTGATTCAGCAGATGATTAGATGTTCATTCAGATCTCTCTCTCTCTCGTGAATCGTTTCATTTCGTTGTCGCTCAGGAACTTGAGAAATTGCTTAATTTATATTTGATTCCAACAAATCTTGCGTTTCACTGATTCAGTACAACTTGGTGTGCCCTCATTGCCAAAATGAATTGATTTCAGTAGCTTGGAACCAGAAATCAGCAATAAAAACTTTGGATAGCTTTTCGAAATGTAAAATTGCAATGCAATTTACTTTTCTTTATTTAAAAATTATTTTGTATACAATAACATCTAGATTTGTAGTATTAAAGTACAAAATTACAAATAGAATGTAAATGCATTTAAAAATGATCATAACTGTCGAGATAAAAGTCTTTGTTTAAATTCAATTTTAAAAAGAGCATCCTTGGCGACTTTCTAAGGCACAGAGAGGCTCATAGAGAGATTCTTTATGTTTAATTAAAGTATTGTGTTGGACGGATATGGTTATCGTGTTAAAGTTTCAATACTTTGTACTTAATCTTAGGCTAGACTTATTTCATGGTCGTAGGCTTCGCCACGCCAATCGTGATCATTATTGCGTCAATGATGATTACCTGGCAAAGCATTATAATGACACCAACGATGAACATGACGAGAGCAGCTACGGCTGGGTTGAATCATTATAAATACAATTTTCTTAAATGGTTTGATTAAATGTCATTTTCGAGTTTTAAAAGTTCAACGCTAAGAGCATGTTGATTATGTTGCTATTGGGGTTGCTGAATCCGAGCTGCTTCGGTGTCGTCGTTGAGTTTCTCGTGTTGAGTCTAGGGGAGGAAATATAATTTTTTATTTAAATGTACGTAAACGATAACAAAATAAGTGTATTAAAAGGCAACCTAGTATCAATACAAGACGGGTGAATTCATAAACATCCTAGTAACAAAGAACTACAATATCTGTGTTCATAAAAGCAGATGATCAGTCGAACTTTCCTAGCCGAACTGCAGTACCTCTTGTTCATAAACGTTAATATACCTTCAGCGTCGTGCAGTTAGATTAGAAAAATTATTCTGATTCGATTGTGCTTGCACAGATTTTTGACATTTAAGAATGCATCCCATTATTGATAGAAAGACAGAGCCAATTGTCCAAATCAAATCAAAATCGATTGGGGTCACAACAATATTTTAAAGGCTTGGCTTCCATCTCATCATTATACGTTTACCATTGTGAAAATATTGACCACAAGGTAATTAACTAATGCCAAGGGGAGATTACAATTTCCGGGGTGCATGCCAGTTTTAGTAGGACCATAACTTGGTTGAAATGAAATGTTAAGCTCACAATAAACAATTGTCAACTTACCTTAGTCGGACTGCCACCCTTTAGTTTACTTAAATCCAGTGGATTATTTTTCTCAAACGTAGACGACCAAAGAGTCAACCACTGACGATTGCCTGTAACGGAAATGCACATTTAAATTTCACATTACACCATCATAATCACAATTTCTCACCTGTGTTCCTGCCTCTCCAGTACCACTTGTATTTGGAACAGCAAAAGCATATGAGATTCACTATAATAAGCGTGACTAAAAACGCTGCACAGACCGCCACTGTTATGTAGACTGGCGTAAAGTCACAGCCTATAGAATCGTCGTTTGTGGACATCGTATCTTTAGCTTCAAATGTTAATTCGTATTAAGCGACCAGTCAACGATGAGTTAATAATTTCTCCGAATTCGATGCAGAATACGTACAGAAAAGAGAAATCGCACTTGCGAAACTGAAAAAGAAAACCTGTTTATGAACTTTTTCTTTACACCACCTCACTGTAGGACGATCAGTGATCGTGATTAAATTGAAGGGTTGACTTGAGTTCGAATGCACTATGTAATGTAACTTACATTCAATTAGTTGATTAAATCCAATGAAAATTAATTAATTTACAACGCAAATTGTCCAACGCCCAATGAAACGAACAGGAAGACGTCCAGGAAGCTCAACCAAACGTGCCAAAAGTATATTTCCGTTTGTGACAACTGACAAAGGGCAATGAATTGGGAAATACTTGTTTTGTTTGTTCCTTTCTGTTTTCAATTGGCAAAAGTTTATACGGATTGTATGCACTCACACTTGTTTAGGAGGGATTGCATATTCATTACGGGTAGTGTATGCATACGGGTGTTTTCACATTTTGAAGTGTAAGTCGTTGTGCTAAGGGAAAACGGTGTTTTAAAAAGAAGCGGCAAGGAATTTTAAAGGAGACTGTGCTGTAGTTTGGCATATTTTTAGACGAAAGAAGAGCATTGCCAGAGTATTTTTTCGTTTGGTATTTTGATCAGATCATAACTCTCCTGGATCCACGACGCTGACTGTAAACGCCTGTTATTTGAAACCTAGGTTCAACTTAGATTTGATAAGAATTGTTTTAACTTTGAGGCTGATTCATTAATGATACATTCCTGATTCAGCAGATGATTAGATGTTCATTCAGATCTCTCTCTCTCGTGAACCGTTTCATTTCGTTGTCGCTCAGGAACTTGAGAAATTGCTTAATTTATATTTGATTCCAACAAATCTTGCGTTTCACTGATTCAGTACAACTTGGTGTGCCCTCATTGCCAAAATGAATTGATTTCAGTAGCTTGGAACCAGAAATCAGCAATAAAAACTTTGGATAGCTTTTCGAAATGTAAAATTGCAATGCAATTTACTTTTCTTTATTTAAAAATTATTTTGTATACAATAACATCTAGATTTGTAGTATTAAAGTACAAAATTGCAAATAGAATGTAAATGCATTTAAAATGGAAAAATTATCTTAACTGTCGAGACAAAAGTCTTTGTTTTATAATTAAATTTTAAAAAGAGCATCCTTGGCGACTTTCTAAGGCACAGATTATAACAGTATATGCTCATAGAGAGATTCTTTATGTTTAATTAAAGTATTGTGTTGGACGGATATGGTTATTGTGTTTTTTTGTGTTATAGTTTCAATACTTTGTACTTAATCTTAGGCTAGACTTATTTCATGGTCGTAGGCTTCGCCACGCCAATCGTGATCATTATTGCGCCAATGATGATTATCTGGCAACGCATGATGTCGTAGTCCACATAGTTGTGGACCAAAACGGAGCATGACAATGATGACACCAACGATGAACATGGCGAGAGCAGCTACGGCTGGATAAAGCATTATAAATGCCATTTTGTGGAATGGTTTGATTAAATGTCACTTTCGCGTTTTTGAAGTTCAACGTATTCTTCGCGTTGTCGAGAAGGACGCGGTGGACGTTCTTGCTGATGATGATGATGATGTTGAGGTTGGTGAATCGGAGCTGTTTCGATGTCTTCGTTGAAAATGTGTTGAGTCTAGAGGAAGAAGTATAACATTTTTTATATTTCAGTAAACGATAACAAAATAAGTGTATAAAAAGGAAACCTAGTATCATGATACGCAGCATGCCACTAACGCGAGCCTAAGAGAAACCCACCGATGATGTGGAAGCAAATCATAGATGGCAACAATCTTGCATATTGTAACAACGCTAGGCTAATCTGGCATATCTTCGACTCAATGAGATCGAAAACGTTAACGTTAATTGGGCTAAAAGGAGTGCAGGTCTCGAAACTTACTTACATCATAAGAGGGCACTGTATCCTTAACAGACATGCTTAGTGATTGAACATTGTTTATAACGATTTCGGCAAAAGTAGCAGAGACAAGAAAAAGGAAGAATCTATTGTGCACATCCTCTGCACGTGTCCCACCCTAGCATACACTAGGAAAACCATGTGAAATGGCAAATCACAAATGATAACCCCGCCAAGTTTGAGCAGCAGACACAGCTGAGAACTGAAGATCAATGGCTGATAATGAATACACAAACAAATGTCGTGCATCATTAATAGAAAGAAAGAACCAATTGTCCCAATCAATTCAAAATCGATTGGGGTCACAACAGTTATTTAGAGGCTTGGCTTCTGCTTCATTATTATACGTTTACTATTGTGGAAAGATTGACGAGTTAATTAACTGATGGATGACTAATGCCAGCTTTAGTAGGACGCAACTTGGTCTCTTTAAATGAATTTAGTTCGCAATAAACAAATGTGTACCTACCTTAGTCTGGTAGTGACTGGCGTCCTTTAGTTCAGTTAAATCCAATGGTGGCTTATTATGAGGAGTAGACGACCAAAGGGTCATCAACCAAAGATTGCCTGTAACAGAAATGCACATTTAAGTCTCAGATTACACTATCAAAATCACAATTTCTCACCTGTGTTCCTATCCCCCCAGTACCTCTTATGTTTGGAACAGCAAAAGCATATGACATTCACTATAATAAGCGTGCCTAAAACCACTGTACAGATGGCAATTGTTATGTAGAATGGCGTAAAGTCACCGTATAAAGGCTTCGAAAAGTACGGATTGTTTAGGTAGGCTTTGCGCTCGTCGATTGTGGACATAGTCGAGTCGAATTATCGAGAACTACTTCTCTCAGTATTTTCGGCTTCAAATGTTAATTCGCATTTTGCGAATAGTCATCGATAAGTTGAAAATTTCTACGAATTTTATGCAGAATACGAACAGAAAAGTGAAATCTCACTAACGAAACTGAAAAAAAAAAAATGGGTGTGACCTTTTTCTTAACGCCACTAGGATGATCAGTGATCGGACTCTAATGAAAGGCTGACTTGAGCACAAAACCACTGCACTTCTAATACAACTTACATTCAATTAGTTGATTAAATCCAATGAAAAAGTAATTAGGCACGACGGTGCTTTAATTAATTGATCTTAAGTCTAAATGACGAAAATTGTCTAACGCCCAATGCAACGAACAACGAAGCCAAAGTCACAAACAAGAAGACGTTGAGGAAGCTCAAGTAAACGTGACAAATATATATTTCTGTTTGAGACAACTGGCCGAGAAGCTATAAATTGGAGGCACTTGTTTGTTCGTTTCTTTTTCAATTGTCAAAAGTTTATACCAATTGTATGCACTCACACTTGTGTAGAAGAAATTCCATTTCCATTACTGGTGGTGTATGTATACGGGTGTTTTCACATTTTGACAGTTGCAGGTTGTTGGGTGTGGGTGAGAAGTGTTTTGTAAACAAGCGGCATGTATGTAGTTTGAGGGAGACTGTGCTGTAGTTTGGAATGTTTTTAGACGAAAGAAGAGCATTGCCAGAGTGTTTATTTTGTTTGGTATTTTGGTCAAGCAAGCTTCTGTTTTTCCCCGCAATTGTTCTTTTATATAATGATTATTTGTATTGCAAGTCTCGACCATAAACAGGATTAGGAATTAAAAGATGTAATGTCAAACCTTATAAAAACGAGCAGGTTGAATAACTTAACAATCTTTGTTTCGCAAGGATTTTGCCAGCAAGAAGATTTAATCGGTTCTTGTTGCATTGCATGTTGACGCTGATGTTTTAAGGACGATGAGAAGGGTACTTCCTCTGGACTCCGTTGACGATATCTGTCTGCTCCGACACATGATAATGGACCGGAAAACCGAGTCTGGCAGAATAGGATTGGAGATAAATGTTGCGAAAAGAAGGGCTCCAAGCCGTTTGAACTTCAAAACTCAACTAAGCATGGCTGGAGTTGAGGTCAAGGAAGTCGGTTGTTTTCTATATAGTGTCTACCGACGACGGTTGCATTGAATTGGATGAAATGAGCAGAATCAGCAAAGCAAAAGTCACCATCGGAATGTTATCCAAAATCTGAAAAAGCAATGTGTTCCGCTTCAATGTCGAGTCGGTATTTCTTTACGGGTGTAAGTAAATACTGCTGTCTACGTAAATAAGTAGATGTCTACGTATAACAGTGAGGATTTTGTGAAGGGAGCTGAAAAGGGGTCAGGGTCAAATAGACATCACAGTGAATCAGACACACCTTGCGGCAGCGTAGACAATTGCGAAGTCAGGCACAAGAGTAGGTCGTTCCAAGCAATCGTGGCGAAGAACAATTGAGTGAACATTGAGAGACAAGCTGGAGGGAGTAGAAACAAGTTGCAGAACTCTGAGTAAGATCCCGCGCAGGCGTTGTTGATACACTATGTTAAGGAGTTCATCGACCTCGAGGTCAATTTCAACTTCACAAATTTATTTATTTATTTATTTATTCATCTACAAGCATTATTATATAGCTAACAGACGTTACAAATTTGTTTTTTAGAATATAAATATATACAATAGTTTGGATTTAAAATTATCTCTAGATAAAGATACATCTATGTGGCTATAAACACTGTTGAAAGCTAGTATGACTCTGGATATGGGTTCATTTTGACCGTAATTCGTTCTATGACTTTGCCGAAAGAGAAGATGCCTTATTCTTAAGGATCTAGATGGAGCATATATGGGTACCATCGAGAGCAGAGTAGGGCATCTTATATGGTAGCATAGTAAGTCTCTCACAAACATTACATCATGAATCTGTCGTCGGGATTTCAGTGATTTAATTCCAAGGAGTTGACATCTTGCTTTGTAATTTGGAGAAGGGACCCAATGCATTTTATAAAAAATATATTTTGTAAAGCGCCTCTGAACCTTTTCAAGTCGATCGGAATAGGTAGAATATGCAGAATTCCAAATGACATCCGCATATTCAAGAAGAGATCGAACTAACCCAGTGAAAAGTGACAATAAGGCAAATGGATCGCTAAAGTCCTTTCCGTTTCGCATTATAAATCCAACGACTGAATTAGCTTTTGCTACCATATATTCAATATGGGCTTTAAAAGAAAATGAAGGGTCCAGCAGAACACCTAAGTCTTTGATTTTATGTACTCTGGTCAAGCGAGTTGAATTAATTGAGTAATAAAACTCGATAGAAGACGAACTTCTGGTGAAAGAAATCACATTGCACTTATTTATGTGTTAAGCCATTGGCGCTGCACCATTCAGTTAAACGGTTTAGATCGGATTGGATCAAATAACAATCTTCTACGCATTTAATAGCTGAAAAAAGTTTTAAGTCATCCGCATACAATAAACATTGACTATTTTTGACTACAGAAACAATATCATTAATAAAAATAATGAAAAGTAATGGGCCTAAGTGACTCCCTTGCGGTACGCCGGAAGTACACTTAATCGTTTTTGAAAGCGAAGCTCCAATTTTTACTCGTTGAGTGCGACCAATGAGAAGAGATGAAATCCAGCGAAGAATTTCAGAATGAAACCCAAAACATTCTAGTTTCTCGAGAAGAATTGAATGTTGAACTGAGTCAAAGGCTTTACTAAAGTCGGTATATATGGCGTCGACCTGACTTTTTGTCTCCAACACATTAATTGCATACGAAGAAAAAGAAGCCAAGTTCGTAACAGTGGAGCGACCAGATACGAACCCATGCTGAGCTTCAGATAAACATTCCTTCGTCAAAAACTCAAGTCTATTTTTCACGATACTTTCAAAAAGTTTGGGAATCGCTGAGAGTTTACAAATACCTCGATAATTCTCAACATTATTTTTTGAACCAGACTTATGGATGGGCACAAGAAATGACACTTTCCATACATCTAAGAAATTTCCTTCGGATAGAGAACGGTTGAAGATGTTCAACAAAGGAGTACAAAGAGAGCTACTACAATATTTTAGTATTATGGCAGGTATACCATCAGCACCCCAATTAGGATTTGGCTGAAGAGACTGAAGAGCCAGGAGTACTTCTTCAAAGCTTAGTTGTAGTGAACCAATGTTTACACAACAACTGATAGTTCTTCGTACATTAGGAATCAAATTATGATTTGAGTAAACAGATTCAAAGAAGGTAGCGAAGAGGTCTAGGGTTGATTCAACATTAGACGATTCCACGTTTTTGTAAAGCATGTAATTTGGAATTCCAACTGATTTTCGTTTAGAATTAATAAATTGCCAGAACGATTTACTATTCTGTTTAATATTGCATTCAATAGACATGATGTAACCTTTGTGAAGAAATTTACTAAGCCATATGAAATCTTTGCGCAATTTGCTAAAGATCTCATAATGGTTTTGTGTGTTAAATTTCTTGAACATCTTATAAGCTTTATTTTTTAAATTCTTTAAATGAATTAATTGTTTATTATACCAAGGAGGCTTGGATAAAACCCTGGTCTTGGAGATTGGAACAAATCTAGCAAAGCCATCGCATAGTATTTCAACAAAGCGTTTGTACATGCAATCTAAATTCAAGATAAATATTTCATTAAACCAATCAATGTTATTTAAAAAATTATTAAGTTCAAAAAAATTGGTTTTCAAGAAGTTAAAACGATATTTATCGTGTATAACATTGGGATTTAAATAAGTATACATTTCAATTTCCATTAGTAGTTCTTAATGGTTTATAGACTCATTTAATAAAGAAAATGGAACTAGAGTAACAGTAGCTTTAAGTTCATCACAACAAACAAAAATTAAATCTAATATCTTTAAAAAAGAATTTTGGATTGAATTAATTTGATTTAAATTAAGCGAGTGAATAAAATCTATAAAATAATACTCATGAGCGTGTTTAATATTATTAGCAATAAGCATTTTATCAAATTCAGACCAAATCCAATTAATACCAGTTAGATTAAAGTCACCTAATACACAAAGCTTATCTGCAGTAGAACATAAGTTATTAACAAATTCAATATTATTCATGGGACATAACTAACAACAAAATACATACGATCCTTGTTAAGAGCGTTTATGCTGATAGAGAATCCAACTTGTTCCACATCTGAGACTGGTAGGTTTAGTTTTTTTCCGCCAAGGGTAGTGCGGACTGCAATGATGATTCCACCTCCACGATCAGCAGCTACAAATGACACCCTAGTGAAAATTCGACGAAGGCTCACTCACCCTTAGAATTCCCTCACTCGAAAGACAGAATGTATGCTCTACCGGACCCTACTTCCGTCGATTGCTGAACGATAAGTAGGAAAGTCAAGCAAATATTGGAGACTTGGAGGAAGGTGCATGGAGGAGAAGATACTACCACGAACCCTATGCGCTGCATCAAAATGTGGATGGAATCTAAACAGTGAAGATACAATGACTACATTGGTTCGGCAACATTGGGAGAGTGGATAACAATCTTCGAATTGCAGCCCTGAGTTTGAGAAAAGGAAGACTGATCACCTGGTTCAAAGACCAAGCACTTGGGCTAGAAAATTAAACACTATTTGGCAAAGATCTACAAGAATAAAAGGCTTTCCTGTTTCAGGCGAAGACTCTACACGGATCTAGAGCCTGTTAAGTAAATACGCAACGAATCCCTTTCCAAGTTGCTCTTTTGAAAGGACTTTACAGGCTCTAACAGTGGCAGGACGAACATATATGTTCTACTGCATGGAATTTCCAGACATTCAAAAAATTATTAGCCACAAAATAACACCTAGATGGCGCACATGTTCAGCTTTAAGACCTTTGGCGTATAAGGGAAATTAAGTTGACAAAGTTATCTGATGATTTTCTAAGGACTCTCGGATTTACCATTCAGACTTATACAAAACCCCGATTTCGATTAAAAATTCAGGTCGATTAAATCATTACAAAATAATTATAACTCTCACTGCCTCTGTAAACCCCAATGTCAAGATTAAATGTTTCCATTCCCACCTCGTGTACCTTAATGCAATCAATTTAAATATTTAAAATCTTTTCGTATATTCATCAGTGTTTACACATTCTCTTTTGAAACGCCCACCCCGAACGCCCCCATCACGACACTCTTCTGTTCTTCACCATTAACTTCCCTTTGTAGCGCACGTTTAAATAATTAATCAGTGTTGATATGTAAATTGAAGGGCTACATACAGCCCTACAAAAGGATACAAAAAATAAAAACCAAACAAAACCCCGGAAGGTTGGAAGAAGAAACGAAAATCACTACATACATGTGTGTGTAGTGTGTACCTCCGCCCTTTTGGAACATAACATAATTTTCAATCCGTTCACGCTACATAACCTCACAACATGTAAAGCTTAACCAAGCGTAACGTACTGCCAGCGCAAAAGGATTTTCAAGTGGGCTGGGTCGGTAGACACACGGTAGCCTTTCAATGACTCGATTTACATGAGTTCATCGCAGTGAGGCGTGCAATTTGCATTCACAACCGGTTCCACTCTCCAAAATTACACCGTTAAATTCAATCAATGATGGTGATGGCAGCGAGGTCCTGCCACACGAGTCAAATACACACGCAATATTTGTTCATTTCATCGCATTCATCAAGTTCTCTTAGCGATGGATGGATGTGATTTGTGGACATGGACAGACTTAAACCTCCTTAGAGTAATTATTTTCATTTTATTCATCCTTTCAGTCATACGAACCAGGCTCCTTCGATCATTGTTAAGTCGACACAGAGGGGGATTCACTGAAACAATTCATCTTCCTCTTCCGTGATACACATTGAATCCATTTAAAAGAATCGTCTACCATCTGGAGCTGGAACTGGAACTGGAACTGGAGGTGGATTGTGTTTTGTGTATGCCCGTCACCCACGAAAACAATGATAAGCAGTTATGTAAATTGGATT
Organism: Criorhina ranunculi; assembly: GCA_951813785.1. Lineage (NCBI taxonomy): Eukaryota > Metazoa > Arthropoda > Insecta > Diptera > Syrphidae > Criorhina > Criorhina ranunculi. The sequence goes on along the minus strand of OX638382.1, from coordinate 46,958,573 downwards.
CAATGGCAGCGGTTAGTGTATGGTGTGCATCCTTGTTCTCATAAGAAAACTTACAATAGCTTGGGTGTACGAATAAGTGTTTCCTGCTGTTCGTACATGCATCATGTGCCAGGATAACCAAGATGATGGATTTCCGACAACTTTGCATCCTGTACAGTACGTGAAGCGAGACAGGAAGTAACAAACAGGCTGATCATCAAAACAGGGTATGAGATAGGGGATTTGGAATTTTTTTTATTTATAAAGAACACACTGGCGGCCTTTGAAGGAAGCTAGCCATGTGCCTATTGATCCAACAGTTCGGTAGCTAAGTCGTCTTAGACCTTAAATTTAGACGTGTACTTTAAGCAGAAATTACGGCGGTAGAGTGTAGGTCAGCCAGCGAAAAAAGCCTTGGAATCAACGACATGCCGATCCAAGTGGGTGAACCAAGCCGCAGGTCTCTTAAATGAGATCGCTGACAGATGATGTTGAGTTCCAGGACATAAGGATGTTCCTGGCAACTACGGAGCGGATGAGGTTGAAAAGTAAGTGGTGGATCAGAACGTTTCTGAAAATAGAAAGGAATAATCCGCTTCTCTAGAATTGATAAAGTTTGGCCTTGTTACTGAAGGCCAAAGAATGGGGAATAGTACTATAATACTCGTCTTTTGTCGGAGCAGATCTAGCCTAACCCGGATCTAAAGAGAACGGGAAGACTTCTGTCTATGAATAGGGAATGCCTAAGCTATAGGTATAGTAGCAGCCTTCATGGGACATTGCTTGAAAGGTAGGTATTCGAAAACAGCCACCAACGATAAGCTATGTAGATTCCTTGGATCGTAGAACTTCTACGCCAGCTGGTACTTCTCAGGCGTAAGGGTCGTTAAACCAACTCAACATCAGAGCAAAGAAAGGCGATCGGTGACTAGTAGGAGAGATGCTATTCAATTAGCTTGCCTTTAATTGGACATTCCATTCATCTTCCGATGCTTTGGACACAGTAATTGCAGTTGCTTTAAACCAACGTTTAAGTTTCTTCCCGAAAAAAACTGAAGGAAAGAGAGGTTAAGTATAAGGTACACGTTTGAGAACTTATGGCTATAAACTGCGCTGACTATTCTCACTGAATACAAGTCGCATGTATACACGTTTGACAAAAAGTCGGATCATGTCGGTGACAGGGATGCAAGATAACTTGAGAAGGTTCGTGGTTACTTCATTTCCGTGCCCAAAAAGTGAACCAAACTGTGGCTCGTTGAGGATGCATTGATCTCCTATGGACCATTTGAGGAGTCTAATGCGAAGTCATTAGCTCAGACCCTCTAAGGGTCATTCAATTGAAAACGCGCTTTATCCACTCAAAATTGTCGTCCTCTTCTTGATTCTTCAGAATTCCACTGACAAACTCTCGGCGTTAAGATTGGCCTTCTCTTTTGAGTTCTTCTTGCAGTCTTTCGTAAAAATTCACTGCATAGAGCCTCTCCAAGTACGTGTAAAGGATAATGATTAATATGGTCCCACCTGCGTTGAGGGTTCATGGCAACACTGACTTCTAGGTCATGTAGAGCAGATGAACTGTAATGCCTCAGCCTGAGACACTCTACAGTTGGAGAAGCAGCATGATGAAAGTGCTGCTCCAACTCTCGTCAGCTTGTAATTGGAAGTCTAGTGTTATACTTTAACGAGTGCTAAGACGGTCGGAGTTGAGAGGTCCTGTTCTGATCTCTTCCTTGCTTGTTCATCCGCTGTTGTGCATTGTGTTCCCGGAACGCACCACAGGACTACGTTGATTTTGTTGTTGACTTCTTAACTGTGGCTGAAATACTTTGTAAATGTCAATAATTTGCCTCGAAGGTAGTTTCATAGATAATTCTCGGGCTGCTTTGCGACTTGTAAGGGCTTTCGCTTGAAAAACACTGCCTTGGTTCGCAAGTTCAATTTAACGAGAAATATCGGGGGGTTTTAGGGAGTAGATCTCGAAGAACACTGCTTCTTCGGTTTTGAACACGAAATATAGTCATCGCTTGAGAGAAGAGGTGGAAGTCTGGTGATGATTTGAGAAACCCCAGTTCTGCTTATAGTTTCGTCCATTTTGCAATAGTGTGGTGGTCCATATCGCCCGCTTGCAGGTCGCTTCTCACGACGCTTTCCTTTAGGTACAGCTTCAGTGCAAGTATAGTTTCAAGGGCTGCAGTTTGAATGATTTTTGTTTTGTTTTATGGTGTCGGGAGGGTTGTTCACAGCCCTTGGCACTGTGGTTTCTAGCGAATCCTATTGTGCCTTCCCTAGTGTTCTAAGAAGAATTGTTTCACCCCAGAGGATATCAGGAAGTTAAGGAGCTTCTCTGGGTGGGCGGCAGCGAGTTGTTCCGTAGGGATGACTTCGTTGCCGAGAATTCTCTTTCTAAGTTGGAAGAGAACTGGGCATTCCGTTAAGATGTGTAGAGAGGTCTCTTCACTATCAACGCAGAGTCTAACGCTTGTATCTGTTACAACGTTCATGCGGTGTAGGTGTTTATTCAGACGGCAGTGTCCGTTGAGGAATCCAATTAGTGCTCTAAGGTTGCTCCTATCAAGGTTCACAATGAAGGTCTTTGGTGCGTCGAGCCAGACTTCTCTAGATTCTTGCATGCAAAGACCCTTTGCGTGTCTGGCGAAGAGTGATTACCCCAAAGAAGGGTTCGGGTCCAATGAATTCTGTTGACGCGCCGTCTTTTACCAGTGAGTCAGCTTTTTCATTGCAGGAATCCAGTGAAGGATGACCATGTTGTTCCTAGCTAGGTCCCCGATTATATAACGGATTTCTAGGACTAGTTTGGATATATGTATGGCGCCTACGCACGCTAGTCGTATAAAAGTTCAAACGACTGCAAAAGACTCAAGCGTTGAATCGGCTAGCTTTCGGTAATCCTTAATCGTAAAACATGCAAGAAACCTCCAAGGCTTTCTTCGTTGCTTGCGCCTTTCTTGCTTCAACCACTGTAAATATTATTTAAATGTAGTCATACCCCAAGAATGTTACAAATGCAAATTGAAATGCATTTTGGAAGGATGAAATGTACAACACCATGAAACAAAGTAGCTTACATCCTTTTGGCAGACATAATTCTATGAAAGACTCAAAATTGCTTGCCTGTTAATTATGGTAAACACAGAGCTCAGGGATAGGCACTTTGTGTGGTTTTATGTGTACAGGAGCGGGGAACGGTAATGAACAAAACTATAGAGAATAATTCCCTTCCCATCACGGAGGAGTAGAGCTTCTATTAATTTTACGAAAATCATTCCCTTCCGTTCCACCAATGAATGGCATAATTTACAAAATCCGTAAAAGGTCCTTGTACCTCTTTTTTTTTGGGAGATGATTTCCAAGAATTGAGGTTCAATATTTATGCCACCAGAGTAAAATATTAATAAATTTATAATATCAAAATGAATATAGCTAGCACATCCCTGGATAATGTGCCTCCGGGCTAATCCCAGACCAATGGTGATTTGCGAACCTTTTTTTTTGGCCAAAAGAAAGAAGAATCTCAACTCTGTGGGAGTTGAATTTAATTTCTCGCAGAGATTTATTCCACGTCATGGGGCTTCCTAATGGAGATGATATTTTACAAATTGAATAAGCTTTTGTTGCCTTGCAAGGGGTTAAGGCAATTTAACTGTAGATCGGATAGATCCGGAGCAAATCAAGAGGGATTTGGTGTTATTTTTGGCACCGACACAGTATTCTGAATTGTTTTCATTTGGGGATTTAATGAGGAAGTATTCTGTTTTGAGGGATTCTTTTGATAAAGGATTCGTCTTTCAATTTGCACTACCTGACCTGACTGTGTTTCCCTAATTAAGCTAAGGAAATGTCTCAAAATCATGATGAATATAATTTTTTTCTTTTTGGTAATTAACTCCCACCTTTTATGTTTTCCCGTGGTAATTACGTTGCGATAATTAGGATTGAGGATGTTATTATATTTCTATCCCAGGACACATGTGTCTTTGGCACTCTAATTCAGTTTCTCTTCTTGTTTCTACTCATTCATCTTTTTAGACAATGAGGACATGTCAATAGGGAATACTCCAGGGGATAGGAAGAACTTTTACTTCACGATGACATGTTGGACCAATTAAATGATATCCAAGGATGCAAAAGAAATGAGAAAACAATGACAAATCATCGAGACCAATGTCCTTCTGCAGTGTTAGAGAAAAAAAAGGGGATAATTTACGATTCCTTGTAAATGATAGATCGTTTGACATTCCAATTATATAAGGGAAAAAAGGACACACACACACATGTGAACTTATAGCAATGACCAAAAGCTTTTCTTAAATGATGTGTCCTTTTGTGTTACGACTATAAGAATGCAAGGACGATGCTCAATCTCAGGCTCTTTGTCATTTGCAGTTTTATTTATTTCAACATTGGGTATGGGTCTGCTGTGGTCCTTGATTTGTTGACAGTAAATAGGTGTGAGAATGTCAATAGTCCTTAGACTATGAATTGACACCAAACAGGTGATTGTAGCTGGCGACGAAGTGTATACTCGAAAGCGATACATTATTGTTTCGTGTTGAGAAATGTCAATAGTGGTCAAGTGGGATTTCAAGGAATCTTACAATTTAAGGGTTGAATTGAAGGACTTTTGGGGTTTAGCAAGGATTCACTGAGCCATTGGATTTACAATCGACATCGTAATTTGTATAATATAACCTACGGCGTACTTCCAAAACAAATCTTGAAGAAAGAATCGATGGAGAGGACCTTGAGTTAGGCTGCTTGACCAATTTGAGTGCAATTGATGAGAAACGGTGTGGTTCCATGCAGCTTATTGTAGAGAGTACTCCAGTGTCTACCATATTTTGAGAAGTCAAACGAAGAGGTCAAGGGGTTTCCTTAACAAACACTATCCACACTTACAGAAGCTTCTGATAGAGGATTCTAAGCAGAAACCTATCGAGGATTAGTCACCAGTTTTGGTGGTCAAAAGTCAGTGATCACAGACAGTTCCAGAAGGGAAGACCATCAGAGTAAGTAGTGATTGTCAACAGCGAAAAAAGGGATGTGTTGCAACAGGTCACTTCTTACAGGACACATAAATCTCAACAAGGACGCACATAGAATTGCATTAGTTGACACCACAACCTGCAAACACTGCGTGGTGGACGAGGAGGACTTAAAACACTTCATATGGTGCTGTCCAGCTACTGAAAGACTACGTCAAAGATGGATACCAGACCTGATGCACCTAGATAGCAAAGTGATCTGTGATATCCTGGAGTTTGCTAAAAAAAACCGAAAGATTTTCCTGAACTCACCGGAGCATTGACACTTCATAGTTTTTCCCTGTAACCACTAACCCTATCCCCCCATCGCATACAAGACGTTCTCCAATCGTCGTTTGAAGGGACTTACAACGGGTCCAACCGAAGCTTGAGTAAAGAGCTAGATATCTCACTCTTCGCAACCAACAAACCAAGTAGAGATTGTATCAACCCTTCTTGTAAGTGAAAAGACATTCAATTCTAAGGGTCTTGGCCTTGGAAGCCATCAGAAGAGATAGCCAATGGAAAATAGTTACAAAAGCAGCCCGCAGAATGAGTTGAAGAAGACAAAGGAACTGCTGCAATGAAAGGTAGACGAGGAACTAGCAAAACAAACGAAGGAAACTCAATTGAAGTTGTGGAAATGGTGAACTAAAACGAACGATGAGCAGCCAAAGCCACAAATGCTTACTTATACTCCAGCTCGGTGAATCTTTTAATCTTCTTAGGTGGTGTGTAAAACCGAAGTCGGCCAATGATCGAGCTAGCTGATAGACATCGTAATCGCCATTTTGCTTTACCACACTATCCCATGTTCCCAGATATACATTCGTGGCTTATTGTTGTCCTTCTAGGACAGCGACTCAAAGACTCAGAAGCTGACCCTTGCTTCACTATGTTGTCCCTCTTTTTGTTTTCTTCGATGCCTGCGTGTCCCCTTACCCAAGACAGTGTCAATTCATTATTCGAACACATTCCACTACAAGTTCATGAACTTGATCACAAGTCGGTTGCCCAATGCCTTTCTACCTTACTCTTGACTCGCCTCCAAAAAGTGTTGCTTGGAACACTGATGCCACAGCTTTTAAAAGGCTGAAGAACAACAAGGCTACGGGGTCGGTTGGATCATCGTTTCAAAGCTGATGGCAATGTTTTGGTTAGGAGAATGCACCAGATAATCTGTAAAGTTTGGAAGGACGAAAGCATACCCGACGACTGGAATATTAACTTTATCTGCCTCATCTTCAAGAAAAGCGGTCCTATATCTTGCAAGAATTACCGAGTCAAATCATTGCTCAAACCAATAACCTTCTCCAAATAGTCCGGTCCTTAGTAAAATTCCATTAGTTAAGCCCTCCAAGTTGGTTGAAATCCGCTCCTATTTGTGTGAGGTCCTCTTCTACTGCCTTGTGCCTTCGGTATGGATTCAAAGATTCTACGGAGCGAAACGTCCGTGTCCATTTGCTATACATGCCCAAGCCATATCAAACGTGGCAGTTTTTGGACTAGGTCGATGTCGCTGTAAAGCTCATATAGTTCCTTGTTGAATCCTTGTCTTCAAAGCTCTTCATAACAAACGGGACTAAATATCTTACGAAGAATTTTTCGTTCAACACGACCAAAGATGGAGTTGTATAGAGAAAAGGTTTTGACGATTTCTTGCCGTTACAGTCTGTCGAAGTTGGATCTTCTCCCAGTAACTCTTCTTTGTTGTGGCTCTTAACTTGGGATATTCGTATTCGTACCTTAGCTGCAACAACTTAGTGATCTAAACTACAAGTCAATGTTAGCAGTTCCGAAACTTGAAATACCTAGGCATGCGCATGCTTAATGTCAATCACAATGATGACGAGACCGCCACATCCTCTGGAGATTAGCAAACGATGTGCCTGATAGAGTCTGAGTCTATTTCCAGACGTAGTTTCATGTAGGCTGGCTGAGGGTGCTCTTGGCTGTTTTGAGAGGAAAGTTCTTCGGGTGATTTTCGGTCCCGTCTGCATAGACGGTGAGTGGAGGAGGGGATACAACGACGAACTGTCGACATCGACTTAGCCAGAAAAGTGTACGTCCAAGGACTGAGGTGGCTGGTTCATGTAGAGCGGATGGACACCAATGCTCCGGTCCGAAAAATCTTTGATTCGAATCCGCCCCCGAGGGACAGCGCAGTGGAGGAAGACCGCGACTCAGGTGCCGCACGCAAGTTGAAAGGGACCTCAACCAACTTAGCGTGCGAAACTGGAGGCAGCTAGCTAAAGATCGAGCTGGTTGGAGACGCTTGTTGGTTGAGGTCCAGATCCACCCCGGTCTGTAGCGCCACCTTAAGTAAGTAAGTTAGTAAGTTTCATATAGGCTGCCTACAAGATGTCCTCCTCTTCTGTTTTTAACGTCATATCTTGCACCCTACTCATGTATGTTGTCGAGGGGCTTGTAGAAACAGTCTTTGGTGCCGTCGTCCTTTTATGGAGCATGAGTTGATATCAAGTTGATGTTAGCGAATTTAATGATTCAGTACCCGTAAAGTTAAGTATCTGGCTTACTGTGGGAGCCCAAAGCCAAAGGATCAAGAGTTAGAGTCATGCTCATAAATGCCTCAAAATGTTATGACGACTGATGTTCTAAATTCATTTTAACAACCAAATACCGTTGTATCCATTCCGTAGATATCTCGTAACAATACTCAATGTGTGAATGGAAATACCATAAATCCCAAATAAAGTCCCTATTCCAGTTGCATACTCAAACTCGTGATCCTGGGTGAAAAGTTTTAATGACATTGTAAACTAATTAAGTGGCTATACTCACACAAACTGTATCCAGGTCCAACCAAACTGTTCGGTACATCTGTTCACCACCATTTTATGAAGAGTTATATCCCTTTGTTAACTAGGTAATGGAAGTCCTAGTCCCCTCTCTCTCTGGCTCGCTCTCTCTTAATGTATATCTTTTGTCCCTGATCCTTTAATAATGCAATTCAATTGACAGTTTTACTGGCTTAATTACAAGTTTTCAAAACGTTGGCCATTTTTAGTGGCACTAGCCCGTTGGCAAACAAACACACACACACACACATGCTTTGTACTGATGTTTGTTTGAAGGTTTACATGGGTTAAGTGGATGACATTATTATGATGGTGATGTCATTAGGACGAAGAAAACCATAGCTCTGGTGTGTTCCATATGGCAGAAGGCAGAAGGATGATGGAACAAGGAACTTTTTCTTTTCCCATACATATATCCTGGCTATTGTTTTGAAAGTAACTTCATTACTTTTACTGTTAACCTGTGTGTGTATTGTATATGCTGATGATAGATGTTAAGGCAATTAGATTAGACAGGGAAAATAAGATTAATTAGGACACAGGAAGTGCACTGTGTTCTGGTGGAGCTCATTAAAAGGGGATTTTAGCTTTAGTCGTGTGTACGTTGTGAGATGGCTTTAAGTTTAATCCTTGGGCATTAAGGGTGCAAGAAAATTTGACGGGTAGAGTAGTTAATTATTTTTGCTATAGCTGTTGCTGTTGCTATTGCTGTTGCTGTTGACCGTGTTTGATGAAGTTTTTATGAAGTTTTAAGTTGTTGCTTGGGCAGTAAAAAAAAATGTTCCACATTAAAGACATCAAAGACGGGGAAGTAGTTTTTAGAACTGTGACAGGCTTGTTCTTCAATTGTCGTAAAAGCTTCAATAATGGAACGCTGGGAACGGGCAGTGAATTCGGCTATCGCGTCATATAGCTTGGTGCGATGAATGCTGTCGTGTGCGGCTTTGAAGTCGATGAAGGGATGGTGGGTATCGACTTGGAACTCTTTGGTCTTTTCCAGGATTTACCGCAGTATAAATTTCTGGTCTAACGCCGGTTTGCCGGTCTGAAAACCGCACTATAAGGTGTCGAAGGGAGTGGTGCAACTGGCTTTAGTCGTTCACACAGTGCACTTGATAGGATCTTGTAGGCTACATTAAGGCAAGATTCATTTTAAACTGTAGAGCAACCTAGGTTAGGTTAGGTTGAAGGGGTGGCTGCACCTAAGTACAGCCTTACTCGGATCTCAACGGATCCATTGTGTTCCCCGGTGTGTATTACCAATTGGCCTTCCTGAATCATCCCGCGTTTCGAAGGAATTGTAGGATGGCTCTCGGTGGCTTGTCCGACAATTCGACAATATTCTCCAAGGGTTATCTTCCTGTTTCTGCTGAGGATTGGGCATTCGCATAGAAGATGGAATGTGTCCTCCTCCGCGTCTATGTCGCTACATCCTCTGCAAAGATTTGTTGTGATCAAACGCATTAGAGCAGCCTAAGGTAGACCAATCAAGCTTTGAATCTCTCTCTTGAGGACAGGAATTCTTTGCTGGTTTTCTGACATAAACCTGAAATTTTACAAAATCTTGCAAAAAGTGAGTTGCATGGCGTTAAATCGCACACGCAATTCAAGTTGTGTGGTCCAAGTGGGACTACGAAACAGGCCAATCGAGGGTAGCCTTATACCATAAATTGTTTTGCATCTCAACCTCTATGCTTGATCCTGGACAAAAAAATGTCAAAAAGATTTTTAGGTTTTAAATGATCAAGCATGGTGTGCTTTCCTTTTGTTACAGTACCCAGCAGGATGTGGTTATGGAAACATGACTTCTGTTAAAGCTCCAATAATGAGGATGAGGAAGAATTTTTAAAAAAGCATGTCAAAGTGGATGCCTTCATTATGATTTTTCGACGATCTGGACAGTGTGACACAGCTTCCCCTAGCAGATAATGAAAGACCATTCCAAAGCCCACTTTTGACTAAAGACTAATCTAAACTATCACTTCCTGTCCATTGAAAGCTTGAACACTGTCAATTACATTTTGTGACACTAACCACAGATAATACCTAAAACTTTGTCCACCAAAGTAAAGCTCTAACGTCTATCACCTATTTAAATGATTAAACACCAAAAATTCCACAAAATTAACACCCATAGTCCCTAAAGGACACTAGCTTTCGATGCCATTCGAGATCATTATATGCAAAAACTTTCCACACTCCAACACACGTGCAACTAAAATGTGATAATTATTTTGTCACAAAAGGATAATCCACCTAAAAATGACAAAATTCCATCTCGAGGCCCGGCGGGACCGATTCATTTGCACTCTCTATATGCATGGGAGAATAAAATTTAATAATTCATAGTAATTATTTCGACCACCACCAGGACACCGAATTCATTTAAATGAGTTATGAGTCCATTGGCCGAAGCCACAATACTGCCGCTATCGTCGTTTTTAATGGAAACAGGAGAGAGATCATTGCCAAAAAATGTTTTTTTTGGGGGAAAACTTCAATTTAGTTTGCAAGGATAAACCGCCTTAATGACTAATATCCTTTGCCAGCCGGATAGAAGATTGAATATTCCATAAACTGATCCTGTTCCTGGAACGTAATAAATATTAAATAACGTGATTAACCTGACCTGGCTACCGAAGAGTGTAATGAAGTTCAGGTTGAAGCTGAATTTCAAAAACGTTTACAGGAAGGAGGGCGTTGGGTGTGAACACTATTTTAATTGCCAAGGACGACGGTCCCAACCAGTTCGTTTGGACATCGTTGCGGAAATGGATATATTTTGCCAAGGATGAGGAAGGCGGCATCTCGAATCAATGGCTATCGCATTTAGGCGTGTGTGTTTTGGAGGAAAATTGATTTACGCATCGAAACGCATCTGAAATGCATTTGTTTGGTGAATTTCATTATCCGTGCATGAATTAATGGACTGAAAGCGCGTTGAAATTACATTTGATTATGGCAACGTTTGAGTGCGTCCATTGGACGGGACGTGTAGGGTAATAAATTGTTGAACGCGGGACTGGCATAGACAGCGCAATTGGAATTTATGTAAATTTGATTTGAACTGAAATTGATTGGATACACAAGCAATCGAAAGGACATTTGGTGTGTTTAGAGGTTCAGAACGGTTGGGTATCTTTTACGAATAGAACTTAGTAGATACATAGGAAATCACACCATGATCCGCTGAATCTCCCACTCAATCGACTGATCCGAGGGATTCAACTGACCTGACTATATCGACTGCTTGGACTTATCAAACTGATCCGCTTGATCAGACTGAACCAAATGATGCAACTAATTCGACCGATTTGACTGACCCAACTAATCCAACTGAGGAAAGGCTGATCTGGGTAAGCTGACTGATCCAACTGATCCGAGTGATTCAACTGATCCGAGCGATTCAACTGATTCGTGTGATCCACCTTATCTGATAGATCCGAGTGCTCTCGATGGAGGATGACGATCCTAATGATAGGTTAGGTTAGGTTGTAGGGGTGGCTGCATTTATGTAAAGCCTCACTCGGATCTCAATGGATCCATTGTGTTCCCCGGTGTGGTGTGGGATAGCTAAAACATGGATTTATTATTTTTCTCAGGTTGGCCTCCCTGAACCAACCTGAGTTCCGAAGGAATTGTAGGATGGCTCTCGGTAGCTTGCTGGACAGTTCACCCAGATCACTGAAGAAGTGTTCTCCGAGGGTTGTCTCATCATCCTGATGATGATGAAGATGCTGACGATGACGACGAAAACGACAATGATGTCGATGATGCTGATGGTGACGATGGTGTTGATGGTGACGATGCTGACAATTATCAGGATGATGCTACCGTGGGTGACGAACGAACGATTCAGGCAATTTTTCTTTCTGTCTAATGCGACTTCCATCCATTCTATGAAGGCGCATACGCGGTTCCAGTTCTGGTTCTACTCGACATTTTTGCGGTTGTGTTGTCCGCGGTCGTGATGCCAATCATTGATTCCACTGCACTTCTGCAGCAAGCGAAGGACGTGTAGTTTGCGTCGTCCGCTTGAAATTTGTCCGTTGAAATACAAATGACCGGTTAGAAATTTGGTGACATAGTAGTTTACTTCACCTTGTTCCCGTCCTTTCCATTCAGTAACGTTTGGCATTAGAATCACAGTCAATCGCCCTCTGCTTTCTGGGCTTAATCTCTCTCATCACTGCTGCTTGCTGTTGCCGCTTCCACGTACTTTCTGCCTTCTGTCTAAAGATCAATAGAGGTTACTCGTGCAGCAACAAGAACGGTTGGTTCCAACATCGTTCAGTAAGATTTTGCATTTCATAGAGCCCTGCGTCACTGCAATGTGACCATTTGCTTCCTGTACTTCGACTCCTATCTCACAACAATACCGGAGGATGGAGTGACAAATTGCCCTTAGAAGCCTCCGTTGGGTGGGCGAAGGACTGCCTAAGGTTGTCATTAGTCTGCTCAGCGACGTTGTGATCTTCGCAGCTTCGCAGATGCAGATGCAGACTTTATGTGTTGCTTCGTATAAAAAGCTAACCATAGGTACTTCACTGCTTCCTTGCTGATTATCGCCTGAGATTCAACTTGAAAATCGACGATAGTCGGGATCCTCTTCCTAGTCAGAAGGACTATCTCCGTTTTCTCTGCGGCCAGACCTAGACCATGTTTTTCAATCTAAAGATGTTCTCGTCTCAAGACTCTCTAGTCTCTTGACGTATTCTTACTTAGTTATTTAAGGTGGCGCTACAGTCCGGGGTGGACCTGGGGCTCAACCAACAAGTGTCTCGAACCAGCTCGATCTTTAGCTAGCTCCCAGTTTCGCATGCTAAGTTGGCTGAAGTTCCCTTCAACTTGCGTGTGGCACCTGAGTCGCGGCCTTCTTCTACTGCGCTGTCCCTCGGGGGCGGATTCGAAGATTTTTCTTGACTTATTTACCGTAGCGATATTGTTTACCAAAAAGGTGTCTTCGCATCTCCAAACGAAGGATGCCATCGTGCATCACTTTGCTGCTTCAGCAGTCATTTCCTTTCTTCTCATGCCTGCTGTGGTGTCGTATAAGAGCTCTCGGTCCTTGAGATGGTCTTTTGTCATCCACAAGAGATACTCGTGAATATCGAAAGTGTTTTCGAGCGCTTTCAGCATGTCTTTTCCCGGTTCTGTAAAGTTTTGGCAACGAGGATCATGTCTTCTTCGCTAAACATTGAGATTTCATTGAGATCGTTGGGCCGAAATGGATGAGTTGGGAAGAGGGTGTCCACAAGGTCCTTGGCCTTCTGTGCTTCAATCTTTTGCATTACGATTGACGATCTTGACGATGATGACAATAATGACAAAGCTGTCAATGATGGCGATAGTAACTAGCCTCCGCGACTTCCTCTGCTGTGTTGTCTGAAAGATTTAGGTCGGACACGTTCTTCCATTTCAATTCTCTTAGCATTCCCAATGACGCCTTTGTTTTCTAGACCATCATCTGTCATCCTTCTCCATCTCTTTATGTAATTTTACCGTTACAAAGTATCCTCCACATCGCTACGAAGTCATCAAATCAGAAAAGTTCCAGTCATGTCGTCCAGGTGCCTTTTATGACTGTTATTCCCGAGAAACATCATTTACACCGACCAAAACTAAGAAAAAAAAATGTTTACCTCCGAGTCAAATCCAATCAACATTCTCTGGAATCCCTTCCATCCGCCTTGGCCACCATAGTTCCTCTTCCTCACAGCAGTTGTCCTTGTCGTTATTCGACATGAGTTCAAAGGAAATGAAATGAAAATATTTCGGCGTTTCGCATATCCGGTGCAGTTATGAACATGATATACGCGACTGGTGTCCTTCCGCTGATTACATACCCAATGTTCTTCCTCTGAACAGTGGTCTAAATGCTTTCAGTAGTTGTTCCACCCAGGAACACAAAATGTTCCACAAAATCAAGCACTCCACACCACTGTTCAGCAAAAAATATTCCAAACTCAACAAAGTTCAACATAACTACTTGTACATAGCTACTCCTGAGCTGAGTGACGCATTGGCCAGAGGTGGAGGTGTAGACCGAAGGAGGTGTGTGTTTTCGTAAATAACTTGCCAAAAACCAATCGCCTGCAGATGTAACGAAACCGAATGTCCATCCGCAAATCAATACCAGTTCCAAAGGGATATGAAAAAACACACACACACACACAAAAACAGTTGCCATCAACAAAATAAATAACACTGTGCGTCATGGGTGTTCAGCTGGTGCCGTAACGCTGGAACTGAAGCAGGACCAACTCTGCTGGTTCCTTAAATAAATTATGAATACGAAAATATCAATAATAGTACTTCACTGGCAATTGGCTTCGTACGACGAGGAGAGTCTGTATCCTTGCGTGTGTTTGTATTTCGAGTACACACCGTATGTGCCCGAGGGAAATATGAGATCCTATGAATCCCTTCGGTGTGGATACGTTACGTACCAGGATTCTGTGCCCATTTATGGTGGCTATGATTTATCCAGGATCGAAAGTGGTTTTGGCGTTTTATTAAAGAGCTGAAGTGTAATGATTCCTGAATTATTTGGAACTCGTTTGTTTTTTTGTGTGAAAAAGGCCAATAACCGGTTGAGGTTGAGATACATACTCGGATTTATGTAGATGCATTCAGATTGAATGTGTTTTTGTATCTAAAGTTCGGTCTATGGCTGCGTATGTACATCGAGAAATGTTTTATGATCTTCCAAAGTGGTTTGCATATGGAAATGAACATTTTTGATTTATTCTCAGCAGAATGGGTCCTCTGGGGAGGTTGTCAAAACCAATCAGATAGGCAGCTTCACCCAAGAAGAAATGCACTTAAGGGTGGGCCATTAAGAAAGAAGTTTGTCTGACGACTACTATTTCAAAATTGACAGAGAACCGAGTTGGTTATGGACCAAGGAAGTCCTGTGCATGTACATACATCCCGTTGTCGGGTCAATGAAGAGTTGGAATTCGTTACAGCACCATGAATAGTTCTCGAAACTAACTAGGGTCCTCACAGGACACTGCATTCTAGGTAGATATGCTCAGCATTTGGGTTTTCCGCCTTCGTTAGCACCGCCGATCCAGACTGCAAATCTAAATGGACTCTGGTCCAGATCTAGCACTCAATGGCATCACAATGGACCTACTTTTGGTTTAAGTGTACCACTTCCTGAAGGACCTCTTCTAATTAACTAACACCATGACAACTTGTGGGCTCAACTGTTCGGTATGGGTCTTGAAGAAAGATAATTTGATCAAGGAGGTCGGAGGAAACAGTAACGCAGACAATTTCGAGACCATGTCACCACCGTTATTGTAGCATGAATCGGATAATCACTTTGTCGTTTCAAGGTCCAAGAATTGGACGATGGTTCCATAAGGCTAACTTGTTGATTTGGCCGCGCAGTTGAAGGCGTGTTTTGTGTAGTGTGGACTACTTCCACGGTCCGACCATCTGTCATCTATATTCGCTTCGAGGCCAGATAGGAATTTGCTAAGTAGATGACACATGTCCTGAACACAGTTGGGCTGAGATTCTACTTGTTTCGAGCAGTAGGTGACGTCTTCCATTGGCTATGTGTGGAGGGTGGTCACCCAAATCTATGTTTGGGAGGTGGTTTGCTATGGCTTTGGCTACTGATATGTGAAGCATGCTTTCTCTGGCATCCATGGTGTGTGTATATGTTAGGTGCCTTAGGTTGTAGGGGTGGCTGCACTTAAGTACAGCCTCACTCGGATCTCAATGGATTCATTGTGTGTGTATGTTGATAGCTAGTGAGATTCTTATGCATCTTTATAGGCGAGTGTACTAGCTTTGCCGTGACTAGGGTGCATCAGCAGAACCATAGTCATAAGAACGATCCTCACAGTGATAATTTCGGGCAGAATGGCGGCGTAGAATGCCATATAGGCTTTCAAGTTTTCAACTTTTGGAAGAGGGACCAAGAAAGTCACAATAGTATCTCTAGAGGGACGAGATCGCAGTCTGGACTGTTATTTGGTTATCTTCACAGATAACTACACCCGATAGAGGTAGCACTTCTCGGTCTAAGTCGAAGATAGAGATCTCAGCTGAAAATACGCTAGAAAGGCTTTGGGTTGGTCAGTGCTTGGTTCCTTGGATTTGGTAGAAGCAATCTTTGCAGACATTTCTCTTTTCCTCTGAGAAGGTGTATGTAAGTCTCTTCTCCAATGCGAGCAAAATAGATTTAACCTTCTTACCAAGGAAGGGGAGGAAGCTACAATTTTGATCTCAGTGTGTGCGAGTGTGGGCAGCGATGCTTAATTTTACGGAGAACTGCCGTATGCCTTATGCCTCAGTGGTATGGTTGCAGGAACCGTCAAAATTGGCAAACAAGAAGCGTTTGGAAGGAGCACAATGACCAGCATGTGTTGGAACCGTAGGTGCTGTACGCACTGCACCAATAAAATAACAGCAACCACGGCACTTCGGTTTCGCTAAGTTGACAAATTGCACTGACAGAACGATCTGTGGACGTAGAAAGATCTTGGATTTTGTGAAAAATGAGACTAGGGATCTTGATTCGTCTTTGGACGGTAGGGAAAGAGTTGGGGTAACCGAAAAGTATCACAATCTTAAAAACTCTTATCGGGAATGGATTGTTTCCAGAGAGGGGGTTAGGAGACTCAGCCATCTTTACAGATGGATTCATGATAAATGGTAGAGTGGGATCAGGCATGCTTTCAAACGATTTAGGTCTACTCTGTTATCTTAGTCTACTGATGCTTGAATTAGGGTCTGGTGCGACGCAGGAATATCTTTATTGATCACTGGATCACTGGCAATGAAATGGGTTCCACAACAAAATGACTTGGGTTAGTGGACTTGCAGATGTCCGAACTGAGTGAAACATTGCGAAGCAAGAGTCAGCCTTTGAGTTACTTAGTCATGAACCATTCACCGTGCTAGGTAGAGGAATGGTTAAGGACATGATCCTTAAGAGAACTCCGAATGAACCTCAAGAAATATGAAAAAGCATATCAAAATGTCTGTAAGTTGTCCAAGAGATAAGCTCTCAGCACGATGGGAGGAACTTGCATAGCAGCGTTGTCCACGGGGCACGTAACTTTCAGGTTGCATGGGTCTTCTCGAAGATTATACACGCAGGCTGTATTAACACCTTGACTGCCACGTGACCCACCGGTGGGTCACACTCTATATGTTTTTGTATGGATGATTTTTCGTGGCAGTCAACGTGTTAAGAGGACTTTGAGACAGCTGCCCATCTACTGTGTGAGTGTTTGGCGCTGGCTACCAGAATAAATTATACTTTCAACTGCCAATCTTTGAAATAAATGCGTTGACACCCTGCATCAGTGTTAGGAAAGAACTATGGAAATATCAGAAGGGCACCTCGTGGAAGACAGGCAAAAAAGGAACCCATAGGGCTGTCTATTTAGATGTATCTCGATGAGTGTATGTATGTAATACTGAGCGAAGTCTTAACGCGACGAAGGGTTGAAAACATACAATCCACAAATAATGTAATGAGAATGCGACAATGCCCAGGACAAGACGCCATTTTCCTTAAGTGGACAAAGTAATTCCACTGCAATCGAGTTTCTAAAATGTGTCATAGACCCCTGCACTGCACAAATCTCATGTTTTCCACCTTTTTGCAACGAAAAAAAAAAGTAATTATTGCTGTCGATACACATAACTCCCGCTGAAGTGAAGCATAAAACCAGGACTCCCTGTAGCAATAGTCCTTTCTCCTCATCAAACTTCGCCTTCACTCAAAAGTAAATATATATACATATTTTTTTAATTTAACTTTTTAATGATGCAATTGACTTTCGTTCCACACAACCACACAACGCAAGCCATCCCCCGCAGTCATATTACAGAGCATCTCAATGCCTTCCAGTTGGATGGCTGTGGTCTAGCAAAATGAATAATCAAAAGGAAAACAAGTATCCGCAAGCGGAAAATGCAAATAATGAAGAATACTTTTCCGAGCAGCCAAGTGAAACAATATTTTTCCAGAAACAAAAAAAAGACGAAACAAAACACAAAATGGAAACCCAATAACAATCCCGACCCTTGAAATCGGGAAAATATCGAACGCTACCCCACTTGTCCATCTGAAAATGAAAATTCATTCCACCACCCCTAGCAATTGGGGGGTTGTACGTTGTACTGTTACA
Organism: Criorhina ranunculi; assembly: GCA_951813785.1. Lineage (NCBI taxonomy): Eukaryota > Metazoa > Arthropoda > Insecta > Diptera > Syrphidae > Criorhina > Criorhina ranunculi. The sequence continues at coordinate 46,940,567 of OX638382.1, read as the reverse complement.
CCTTTTCTCTACGAATGTTCATCATTATTTGCTAAAGTTCACATTACCACCCCATCTCCGGGCCAAACGAAGGACAAGGGAGAACGAACCGTCCGTCGTCGTCGTTGTCGTAACACAGGATGTGATTCACAATAGAAAATTTAATATTCACTCACTTTACTCCTTGCGATCGGCGGCACACAGATCGGTGGCTTTGGTCCTTCAAAGTTAGCCATGGACAGAGAGAGAGAGAGCGACAGTCTGTATAGCGGAAACCGGATGGATGGCTTTCCACATGTGTATGTGTGGGTGAGGAAGCCAAGTATCCTTTTTTCATAAAATTTGCATTTCAATAGTCATGTAAACCAAAAAAAAAAAAAACGAAGGAAATCAAAGGATAAAGACGGTATAGCCGCCTGTCCCAAGGCCGAAATTTCAAAGAATCGAATTTTCGATCCAGCTATAGCTTTAGAAAGGATATAAGGATACGATTCTGGTAGCCAAGCGGTACAGGGACAACTTATGAGAATCCGCAGGCGGCCGGTAACAAAGGGAGAGATGACTTCAAACAAAAAAATTGTTTAATATATCGCAAATAAAGGATAAAAGAAGAAGCCATTCTCAGGAAGGATATGCTTGCAAGGATGAGCATGCACCAAAGAGAGAACAAGGATATCTGGTGAGAGACTATTTCACTTAACTTGTTAAATCGAATGCATATCGTCCACATCGTCGTCGTCGCACAGTGGTTCAATTTGCATGGAGAGGCGGTCATAAATCTATAAAATCTGAACCCCTTAACAGAAGTCAATGAAATTTGGAGACCTGTTTAGAACTGTTATTGTAAATAATCACACTAAATTTCAAGTTAATCCAATGAATAAAAATGGAAAAAATTCGCGATTTTCTAAATTCTTAATGTCTATATTTTTCACATCAGGTACAGCTTCAATAAACATTTCTAAGACTTGACGTGTCTTTTCCGTATTATTTCCACTCTTGGATTGCCAAATGTTAAAGATATGCATCCTCGAAAATGTACACGTGTACAATGTCAAGGACGACGTTTATTTTATTGGCTGTACTGGCATTTAAAAAAAAATTATACATAGCAAAATCAACAAATCTTTTTCGTGTCACGAAGTGCCCAGTTCCTTTTGAGGGACTTCTAGTAGACCCAGAAACTTGAAACTCGGTACATAAGTGGACCTTGGAATACGACTAAAGGCAAATTACTGAAAATTCCAAATTTTTAACTGTAAAGTGGAAAAATGCCATTTTATTGAATAAAGAAACAATTTTCTCCTGATTATAATTTTTAGGGGGGTTAGGGAGGGATATTTGAAAAAGTCGCAATTTTTTGGGTATATGTGAGGTACGACCTACCTGCACACCAAATTTCAAGATTCCAGCTATACTGGAAGTCCGAAATCTTTTTTGTGCCATAGAATGACCCCAGTAAAACATTTTCACCTTAATAGAATCCATACCATATTAGAAGAGAGGAAGCAGCTAGAAGCAAACGATTTGTTGTGCCTAAGAAACTTCGAAGTTTGAGTAATACACTCCTATAAGTCATATATATTGCAAATGATTGCAAGGTCATTAAAAGCTTACGTAAACTAATATTCAGAGGAAAAAAGTCTATGCAAAATGGTGTGTCTTTGTGGGGAAACATTCTCAGGACTATGGAGTAATTTTTTTAAACGCATATAACGAAATGATAAACATACCTAGTTCTTGTATATTTATTGCAAAAGAACAACGACAGACCGCCAAATCTCGGATAACGGACTAAAAAATCAAAAGCTTCACGCACGCTATACGGCAAACGATTACTCCACTTGTTACATGTGCTCACTTTCGGTGCACTTAATTGAATGATAATGTAAACAAATCGATCAAAAACTTATGTTTCGGAATAGTTTAATTAGATGCCAAACACATTCTTTCGATTTTTCATATACTGCCAAGGGGGGACCATTGGCATTAGGTGCCAAACACATTCTTTCGATTTATCATATTCTGCCAAGGGGGGGGACCATTGGCATTAGGTGCCAAACACATTATTTGGTTTTTTCATATACTGCCAAGGGGGGACCATTGGCATTAGGTGCCAAACACATTATTTGGTTTTTTCATATACTGCCAAGGGGGGACCATTGGCATTAGATGCCAAACACATTATTTGGTTTTTTCATATACTGCAAGGGGGGACCATTGGCATTAGGTGCCAAACACATTCTTTCGATTTTTCATATTCTGCCAAGGGGGGACCATTGGCATTAGGTGCCAAACACATTATTTGGTTTTTTCATATACTGCCAAGGGGGGACCATTGACATAAGATGCCATACACATTATTTGGTTTTTTCATATACTGCCAAGGGGGGACCATTGGCATTAGGTGCCAAACACATTATTTGGTTTTTTCATATACTGCCAAGGGGGGACCATTGGCATTAGGTGCCAAACACATTATTTGGTTTTTTCATATACTGCCAAGGGGGGACCATTGGCATTAGGTGCCAAACACATTCTTTCGATTTTTTCATATACTGCCAAGGGGGGACCATTGGCATTAGGTGCCAAACACATTCTGTAGATTTTTCATATTCTGCCAAGGGGGGACCATTGGCATTAGGTGCCAAACACATTATTTGGTTTTTTCATATACTGCCAATGGAGGACCATTGGCATTAGGTGCCAAACACATTATTTGGTTTTTTTCATATACTGCCAATGGGGGACCATTGGTATTAGGTGCCAAACACATTATTTGGTTCATATACTGCCAAGGGGGGACCATTGGCATTAGGTGCCAAACACATTATTTGGTTTTTTTCATATACTGCCAAGGGGGGACCATTGGCTTTAGGTGCAAAACACATTATTTGGTTTTTTCATAAACTGCCAAGGGGGGACCATTGGCATTAGGTGCCAAACACATTATTTGGTATTTTCATATACTGCCAATGGGGGACCATTGGCATTAGGTGCCAAATACATTCTTTCGTTTTTTCATATACTGCCAATGGGGGACCATTGGCATTAGGTGCCAAACACATTCTTTCGATTTTTCATATTCTGCCAAGGGGGGACCATTGGCATTAGGTGCCAAACACATTATTTGGTTTTTTCATATACTGCCAATGGGGGACCATTGGCATTAGGTGCCAAACACATTATTTGGTTTTTTCATATACTGCCAAGGGGGGACCATTGGCATTAGGTGCCAAACACATTATTTGGTTTTTTCATATACTGCCAAGGGGGGACCATTGGCATTAGATGCCAAACACATTATTTGGTTTTTTCATATACTGCCAAGGGGGGACCATTGGCATTAGGTGCCAAACACATTATTTGGTTTTTTCATATACTGCCAAGGGGGGACCATTGGCATTAGGTGCCAAACACATTATTTGGTTTTTTCATATACTGCCAAGGGGGGATCATTGGCATTAGGTGCCAAACACATTCTTTCGATTTATCATATTCTGCCAAGGGGGGGGACCATTGGCATTAGGTGCCAAACACATTATTTGGTTTTTTCATATACTGCCAAGGGGGGACCATTGGCATTAGGTGCCAAACACATTATTTGGTTTTTTCATATACTGCCAAGGGGGGACCATTGGCATTAGGTGCCAAACACATTATTTGGTTTTTTCATATACTGCCAAGGGGGGACCATTGGCATTAGATGCCAAACACATTATTTGGTTTTTTCATATACTGCCAAGGGGGGATCATTGGCATTAGGTGCCAAGCACATTCTTTCGATTTATCATATTCTGCCAAGGGGGGGGACCATTGGCATTAGGTGCCAAACACATTATTTGGTTTTTTCATATACTGCCAAGGGGGGACCATTGGCATTAGGTGCCAAACACATTATTTGGTTTTTTCATATACTGCCAAGGGGGGACCATTGGCATTAGGTGCCAAACACATTATTTGGTTTTTTCATATACTGCCAAGGGGGGACCATTGGCATTAGATGCCAAACACATTCTTTAGATTTTTCATATTCTGCCAAGGGGGGACCATTGGCATTAGGTGCCAAACACATTATTTGGTTTTTCCATATACTGCCAAGGGGGGACCATTGGCATTAGATGCCAAACACATTATTTGGTTTTTTAATATACTGCCAAGGGGGGACCATTGGCATTAGGTGCCAAACACATTATTTGGTTTTTTCATATACTGCCAAGGGGGGACCATTGGCATTAGGTGCCAAACACATTATTTGGTTTTTTCATATACTGCCAAGGGGGGACCATTGGCATTAGGTGCCAAACACATTATTTGGTTTTTTCATATACTGCCAAGGGGGGACCATTGGCATTAGGTGCCAAACACATTATTTGGTTTTTTCATATACTGCCAAGGGGGGACCATTGGCATTAGGTGCCAAACACATTCTTTCGATTTTTCATATTCTGCCAAGGGGGGACCATTGGCATTAGGTGCCAAACACATTATTTGGTTTTTTCATATACTGCCAAGGGGGACCATTGGCATAAGATGCCAAACACATTATTTGGTTTTTTTCATATACTGCCAAGGGGGGACCATTGGCATTAGGTGCCAAACACATTATTTGGTTTTTTCATATACTGCCAAGGGGGGACCATTCGCATTAGGTGCCAAACACATTCTTTCGATTTTTCATATTCTGCCAAGGGGGGACCATTGGCATTAGGTGCCAAACACATTCTTTCGATTTTTTCATATACTGCCAAGGGGGGACCATTGGCATTAGGTGCCAAACACATTCTTTAGATTTTTCATATTCTGCCAAGGGGGGACCATTGGCATTAGGTGCCAAACACATTCTTTCGATTTATCATATTCTGCCAAGGGGGGGGGACCATTGGCATTAGGTGCCAAACACATTATTTGGTTTTTTCATATACTGCCAAGGGGGGACCATTGGGATTAGATGCCAAACACATTCTTTAGATTTTTCATATTCTGCCAAGGGGGGGGGACCATTGGCATTAGGTGCCAAACACATTATTTGGTTTTTTCATATACTGCCAAGGGGGGACCATTGGCATTAGATGCCAAACACATTATTTGGTTTTTTAATATACTGCCAAGGGGGGACCATTGGCATTAGGTGCCAAACACATTATTTGGTTTTTTCATATACTGCCAAGGGGGGACCATTGGCATTAGGTGCCAAACACATTATTTGGTTTTTTCATATACTGCCAAGGGGGGACCATTGGCATTAGGTGCCAAACACATTATTTGGTTTTTTCATATACTGCCAAGGGGGGACCATTGGCATTAGGTGCCAAACACATTATTTGGTTTTTTCATATACTGCCAAGGGGGGACCATTGGCATTAGGTGCCAAACACATTATTTGGTTTTTTCATATACTGCCAAGGGGGGACCATTGGCATAAGATGCCAAACACATTATTTGGTTTTTTCATATACTGCCAAGGGGGGACCATTGGCATTAGGTGCCAAACACATTATTTGGTTTTTTCATATACTGCCAAGGGGGGACCATTGGCATTAGATGCCAAACACATTATTTGGTTTTTTCATATACTGCCAAGGGGGGACCATTGGCATAAGATGCCAAACACATTATTTGGTTTTTTCATATACTGCCAAGGGGGGACCATTGGCATAAGATGCCAAACACATTATTTGGTTTTTTCATATACTGCCAAGGGGGGACCATTGGCATTAGGTGCCAAACACATTATTTGGTTTTTTCATATACTGCCAAGGGGGGGGACCATTGGCATAAGATGCCAAACACATTATTTGGTTTTTTCATATACTGCCAAGGGGGGACCATTGGCATAAGATGCCAAACACATTATTTGGTTTTTTCATATACTGCCAAGGGGGGACCATTGGCATAAGATGCCAAACACATTATTTGGTTTTTTCATATACTGCCAAGGGGGGACCATTGGCATAAGATGCCAAACACATTATTTGGTTTTTTCATATACTGCCAAGGGGGGACCATTGGCATTAGGTGCCAAACACATTATTTGGTTTTTTCATATACTGCCAAGGGGGGACCATTGGCATTAGATGCCAAACACATTATTTGGTTTCTCATATACTGCCAATGGGGGACCATTGGCATAAGATGCCAACCATATTATTTGGTTTCTTCATATACTGCCAAGGGGGGACCATTGGCATAAGATGCCAAACACATTATTTGGTTTTTTCATATACTGCCAAGGGGGGACCATTGGCATTAGATGCCAAACATATTATTTGGTTTTTTCATATACTGCCAAGGGGGGACCATTGGCATTAGGTGCAAAACACATTATTTGGTTTTTTCATATACTGCCAAGGGGGGACCATTGGTATAAGATGCCAAACACATTATTTGGTTTTTTCATATACTGCCAAGGGGGGACCATTGGCATTAGATGCCAAACATATTATTTGGTTTTTTCATATACTGCCAAGGGGGGACCATTGGCATTAGGTGCAAAACACATTATTTGATTTTTTCATATACTGCCAAGGGGGGACCATTGGCATAAGATGCCAAACACATTATTTGGTTTTTTCATATACTGCCAAGGGGGGACCATTGGCATTAGATGCCAAACATATTATTTGGTTTTTTCATATACTGCCAAGGGGGGACCATTGGCATAAGATGCCAAACACATTATTTGGTTTCTCATATACTGCCAATGGGGGACCATTGGCATAAGATGCCAAACACATTATTTGGTTTTTTCATATACTGCCAAGGGGGGACCATTGGCGTTAGATGCCAAACATATTATTTGGTTTTTTCATATACTGCCAAGTTGGGACCATTGGCATTAGGTGCCAAACACATTATTTGGTTTTTTCATATACTGCCAAGGGGGGACCATTGGCATAAGATGCCAAACACATTATTTGGTTTTTTCATATACTGCCAAGGGGGGACCATTGGCATAAGATGCCAAACACATTATTTGGTTTTTTCATATACTGCCAAGGGGGGACCATTGGCATTAGGTGCAAAACACATTATTTGGTTTTTTCATATACTGCCAAGGGGGGACCATTGGTATAAGATGACAAACACATTATTTGGTTTTTTCATATACTGCCAAGGGGGGACCATTGGCATTAGATGCCAAACATATTATTTGGTTTTTTCATATACTGCCAAGGGGGGACCATTGGCATTAGGTGCCAAACACATTATTTGGTTTTTTCATATACTGCCAAGGGGGGACCATTGGCATTAGGTGCCAAACACATTATTTGGTTTTTTCATATACTGCCAAGGGGGGACCATTGGCATTAGATGCCAAACATATTATTTGGTTTTTTCATATACTGCCAAGGGGGGACCATTGGCATTAGGTGCCAAACACATTATTTGGTTTTTTCATATACTGCCAAGGGGGGGCCATTGGCATTAGGTGCCAAACACATTATTTGGTTTTTTCATATACTGCCAAGGGGGGACCATTGGCATAAGATGCCAAACACATTATTTGGTTTTTTCATATACTGCCAAGGGGGGACCATTGGCATTAGGTGCAAAACACATTATTAGGTGCAAAACACATTATTTGGTTTTTCATATACTGCCAAGGGGGGACACCATTGGCATTAGATGCCAAACATATTATTTGGTTTTTTCATATACTGCCAAGGGACCATTGGCATTAGATGCCAAACACATTATTTGGTTTTTTCATATACTGCCAAGGGGGGACCATTGGCATTAGATGCCAAACACATTATTTGGTTTCTCATATACTGCCAATGGGGGACCATTGGCATAAGATGCCAAACACATTATTTGGTTTTTTCATATACTGCCAAGGGGGGACCATTGGCATAAGATGCCAAACACATTATTTGGTTTTTTCATATACTGCCAAGGGGGGACCATTGGCATTAGATGCCAAACACATTATTTGGTTTTTTCATATACTGCCAAGGGGGGACCATTGGCATAAGATGCCAAACACATTATTTGGTTTTTTCATATACTGCCAAGGGGGGACCATTGGCATTAGGTGCCAAACACATTATTTGGTTTTTTCATATACTGCCAAGGGGGGACCATTGGCATTAGATGCCAAACACATTATTTGGTTTTTTCATATACTGCCAAGGGGGGACCATTGGCATAAGATGCCAAACACATTATTTGGTTTTTTCATATACTGCCAAGGGGGGACCATTGGCATAAGATGCCAAACACATTATTTGGTTTTTTCATATACTGCCAAGGGGGGACCATTGGCATTAGGTGCAAAACACATTATTTGGTTTTTTCATATACTGCCAAGGGGGGACCATTGGTATAAGATGCCAAACACATTATTTGGTTTTTTCATATACTGCCAAGGGGGGACCATTGGCATTAGGTGCCAAACACATTATTTGGTTTTTTCATATACTGCCAAGGGGGGACCATTGGCATTAGGTGCAAAACACATTATTTGGTTTTTTCATATACTGCCAAGGGGGGACCATTGGCATAAGATGCCAAACACATTATTTGGTTTTTTCATATACTGCCAAGGGGGGACCATTGGCATTAGGTGCCAAACAGATTCTTTCGTTTTTTCATATACTGCCAATGGGGGACCATTGGCATAAGATGCCAAACACATTATTTGGTTTTTTCATATACTGCCAAGGGGGGACCATTGGCATTAGGTGCCAAACACATTATTTGGTTTTTTCATATACTGCCAAGGGGGGACCATTGGCATTAGATGCCAAACACATTATTTGGTTTTTTCGTATACTGCCAAGGGGGGACCATTGGTATAAGATGCCAAACACATTATTTGGTTTTTTCATATACTGCCAAGGGGGGACCATTGGCATAAGATGCCAAACACATTATTTGGTTTTTTCATATACTGCCAAGGGGGGACCATTGGCATTATGTGCAAAACACATTATTTGGTTTTTTCATATACTGCCAAGGGGGGACCATTGGTATAAGATGCCAAACACATTATTTGGTTTTTTCATATACTGCCGAGGGGGGACCATTGGCATTAGGTGCCAAACACATTATTTGGTTTTTTCATATACTGCCAAGGGGGGACCATTGGCATTAGATGCCAAACACATTATTTGGTTTTTTCATATACTGCCAAGGGGGGACCATTGGCATAAGATGCCAAACACATTATTTGGTTTTTTCATATACTGCCAAGGGGGGACCATTGGCATAAGATGCCAAACACATTATTTGGTTTTTTCATATACTGCCAAGGGGGGACCATTGGCATTAGGTGCAAAACACATTATTTGGTTTTTTCATATACTGCCAAGGGGGGACCATTGGTATAAGATGCCAAACACATTATTTGGTTTTTTCATATACTGCCAAGAGGGGACCATTGGCATAAGATGCCAAACACATTATTTGGTTTTTTCATATACTGCCAAGGGGGGACCATTGGCATTAGGTGCCAAACACATTATTTGGTTTTTTCATATACTGCCAAGGGGGGACCATTGGCATTAGATGCCAAACACATTATTTGGTTTTTTCATATACTGCCAAGGGGGGACCATTGGCATAAGATGCCAAACACATTATTTGGTTTTTTCATATACTGCCAAGGGGGGACCATTGGCATTAGATGCCAAACACATTATTTGGTTTTCTCATATACTGCCAAGGGGGGACCATTGGTATAAGATGCCAAACACATTATTTGGTTTTTTCATATACTGCCAAGGGGGGACCATTGGCATAAGATGCCAAACACATTATTTGGATTTTTCATATCCTGCCAAGGGGGGACCATTGGCATTAGATGCCAAACACATTATTTGGTTTCTCATATACTGCCAATGGGGGACCATTGGCATAAGATGCCAAACACATTATTTGGTTTTTTCATATACTGCCAAGGGGGGACCATTGGCATAAGATGCCAAACACATTATTTGGTTTTTTCATATACTGCCAATGGGGGACCATTGGCATTAGGTGCCAAACACATTATTTGGTTTTTTCATATACTGCCAATGGGGGACCATTGGCATAAGATGCCAAACACATTATTTGGTTTTTTCATATACTGCCAAGGGGGGACCATTGGCATTAGGTGCCAAACACATTATTTGGTTTTTTCATATACTGCCAAGGGGGGACCATTGGCATTAGGTGCCAAACACATTATTTGGTTTTTTCATATACTGCCAAGGGGGGACCATTGGCATTAGGTGCCAAACACATTATTTGGTTTTTTCATATACTGCCAATGGGGGACCATTGGCATAAGATGCCAAACACATTATTTGGTTTTTTCATATACTGCCAAGGGGGGACCATTGGCATTAGGTGCCAAACACATTATTTGGTTTTTTCATATACTGCCAATGGGGGACCATTGGCATAAGATGCCAAACATATTATTTGGTTTTTTCATATACTGCCAAGGGGGGACCATTGGCATAAGATGCCAAACATATTATTTGGTTTTTCATATACTGCCAAGGGGGGACCATTGGCATTAGATGCCAAACACATTATTTGGTTTCTCATATACTGCCAATGGGGGACCATTGGCATAAGATGCCAAACACATTATTTGGTTTTTTCATATACTGCCAAGGGGGGACCATTGGCATTAGGTGCAAAACACATTATTTGGTTTTTTCGTATACTGCCAAGGGGGGACCATTGGTATAAGATGCCAAACACATTATTTGGTTTTTTCATATACTGCCAAGGGGGGACCATTGGCATTATGTGCAAAACACATTATTTGGTTTTTTCATATACTGCCAAGGGGGGACAATTGGCATAAGATGCCAAACACATTATTTGGTTTTTTCATATACTGCCAAGGGGGGACCATTGGCATAAGATGCCAAACACATTATTTGGTTTTTTCATATACTGCCGAGGGGGGACCATTGGCATTAGATGCCAAACACATTATTTGGTTTTTTCATATACTGCGAAGGGGGGACCATTGGCATAAGGTGCCAAACACATTATTTGGTTTTTTCATATACTGCCAAGGGGGGACCATTGGCATTAGGTGCCAAACACATTATTTGGTTTTTTCATATCCTGCCAAGGGGGGACCATTGGCATTAGATGCCAAACACATTATTTGGTTTTTTCATATATTGCCAAGGGGGGACCATTGGCATAAGATGCCAAACACATTATTTGGTTTTTTCATATACTGCCAAGGGGGGACCATTGGCATTAGGTGCCAAACACATTATTTGGTTTTTTCATATCCTGCCAAGGGGGGACCATTGGCATTAGATGCCAAACACATTATTTGGTTTTTTCATATATTGCCAAGGGGGGACCATTGGCATTAGATGCCAAACACATTATTTGGTTTTTTTCATATACTGCCAAGGGGGGACCATTGGCATTAGGTGCCAAACACATTATTTGGTTTTTTCATATACTGCCAAGGGGGGACCATTGGCATAAGATGCCAAACACATTATTTGGTTTTTTCATATACTGCCAAGGGGGGACCATTGGCATTAGGTGCAAAACACATTATTAGGTGCAAAACACATTATTTGGTTTTTCATATACTGCCAAGGGGGGACCATTGGCATTAGATGCCAAACATATTATTTGGTTTTTTCATATACTGCCAAGGGACCATTGGCATTAGATGCCAAACACATTATTTGGTTTTTTCATATACTGCCAAGGGGGGACCATTGGCATTAGATGCCAAACACATTATTTGGTTTTTTCATATACTGCCAAGGGGGGACCATTGGCATAAGATGCCAAACACATTGTTTGGTTTTTTCATACACTGCCAAGGGGGGACCATTGGCATTAGGTGCCAAACACATTATTTGGTTTTTTCAAATACTGCCAAGGGGGGACCATTGGCATAAGATGCCAAACACATTATTTGGTTTTTTCATATACTGCCAATGGGGGACCATTGGCATAAGATGCCAAACACATTATTTGGTTTTTTCATATACTGCCAAGGGGGGACCATTGGCATTAGGTGCCAAACACATTATTTGGTTTTTTCATATACTGCCAATGGGGGACCATTGGCATAAGATGCCAAACACATTATTTGGTTTTTTCATATACTGCCAAGGGGGGACCATTGGCATAAGATGCCAAACACATTATTTGGTTTTTTCATATACTGCCAATGGGGGACCATTGGCATAAGATGCCAAACACATTATTTGGTTTTTTCATATACTGCCAAGGGGGGACCATTGGCATTAGGTGCCAAACACATTATTTGGTTTTTTCATATACTGCCAAGGGGGGACCATTGGCACAAGATGCCAAACACATTATTTGGTTTTTTCATATACTGCCAAGGGGGGACCATTGGCATAAGATGCCAAACACATTATTTGGTTTTTTCATATACTGCCAAGGGGGGACCATTGGCATTAGGTGCCAAACACATTATTTGGTTTTTTCATATACTGCCAAGGGGGGACCATTGGCATAAGATGCCAAACACATTATTTGGTTTTTTCATATACTGCCAAGGGGGGACCATTGGCATTAGGTGCCAAACACATTATTTGGTTTTTTCATATACTGCCAAGGGGGGACCATTGGCATTAGATGCCAAACATATTATTTGGTTTTTTCATATACTGCCAATGGGGGACCATTGGCATAAGATGCCAAACACATTATTTGGTTTTTTCATATACTGCCAAGGGGGGACCATTGGCATAAGATGCCAAACACATTATTTGGTTTTTTTCATATACTGCCAAGGGGGGACCATTGGCATTAGGTGCCAAACACATTATTTGGTTTTTTCATATACTACCAAGGGGGGAGCATTGGCATTAGGTGCCAAACACATTATTTGGTTTTTTCATATACTGCCAAGGGGGGACCATTGGCATTAGATGCCAAACATATTATTTTTTTTTTTTATATACTGCCAAGGGGGGACCATTGGCATTAGATGCCAAACATATTATTTGGTTTTTTTATATACTGCCAAGGGGGGACCATTGGCATAAGATGCCAAACACATTATTTGGTTTTTTCATATACTGCCAAGGGGGGACCATTGGCATTAGATGCCAAACATATTATTTGGTTTTTTCATATACTGCCAAGGGGGGACCATTGGCATTAGGTGCCAAACACATTATTTGGTTTTTTCATATACTGCCAAGGGGGGACCATTGGCATTAGGTGCCAAACACATTATTTGGTTTTTTCATATACTGCCAAGGGGGGACCATTGGCATAAGATGCCAAACACATTATTTGGTTTTTTCATATACTGCCAAGGGGGGACCATTGGCATTAGATGCCAAACATATTATTTGGTTTTTTCATATACTGCCAATGGGGGACCATTGGCATAAGATGCCAAACACATTATTTGGTTTTTTCATATACTGCCAAGGGGAGACCATTGGCATTAGGTGCCAAACACATTATTTGGTTTTTTCATATACTGCCAAGGGGGGAGCATTGGCATTAGGTGCCAAACACATTATTTGGTTTTTTCATATACTGCCAAGGGGGGACCATTGGCATAAGATGCCAAACACATTATTTGGTTTTTTCATATACTGCCAAGGGGGGACCATTGGCATAAGATGCCAAACACATTATTTGGTTTTTTCATATACTGCCAAGGGGGGACCATTGGCATTAGGTGCCAAACACATTATTTGGTTTTTTCATATACTGCCAAGGGGGGACCATTGGCATAAGATGCCAAACACATTATTTGGTTTTTTCATATACTGCCAAGGGGGGACCATTGGCATTAGGTGCCAAACACATTATTTGGTTTTTTCATATACTGCCAAGGGGGGGCCATTGGCATTAGGTGCCAAACACATTATTTGGTTTTTTCATATACTGCCAAGGGGGGACCATTGGCATAAGATGCCAAACACATTATTTGGTTTTTTCATATACTGCCAAGGGGGGACCATTGGCATTAGATGCCAAACATATTATTTGGTTTTTTCATATACTGCCAATGGGGGACCATTGGCATAAGATGCCAAACACATTATTTTGTTTTTTCATATACTGCCAAGGGGAGACCATTGGCATTAGGTGCCAAACACATTATTTGGTTTTTTCATATACTGCCAAGGGGGGAGCATTGGCATTAGGTGCCAAACCCATTATTTGGTTTTTTCATATACTGCCAAGGGGGGACCATTGGCATAAGATGCCAAACACATTATTTGGTTTTTTCATATACTGCCAAGGGGGGACCATTGGCATTAGGTGCCAAACACATTATTTGGTTTTTTCATATACTGCCAAGGGGGGACCATTGGCATAAGATGCCAAACACATTATTTGGTTTTTTCATATACTGCCAAGGGGGGACCATTGGCATTAGGTGCCAAACACATTATTTGGTTTTTTCATATACTGCCAAGGGGGCGGACCATTGGCATAAGATGCCAAACACATTATTTGGTTTTTTTATATACTGCCAAGGGGGGACCATTGGCATTAGATGCCAAACATATTATTTGGTTTTTTCATATACTGCCAAGGGGGGACCATTGGCATTAGATGCCAAACATATTATTTGGTTTTTTTATATACTGCCAAGGGGGGACCATTGGCATCAGGTGCCAAACACATTATTTGGTTTTTTCATATACTGCCAAGGGGGGACCATTGGCATTAGATGCCAAACATATTATTTGGTTTTTTTATATACTGCCAAGGGGGGGACCATTGGCATAAGATGCCAAACACATTATTTGGTTTTTTTATATACTGCCAAGGGGGGACCATTGGCATTAGATGCCAAACACATTATTTGGTTTTTTCATATACTGCCAAGGGGGGACCATTGGCATTAGGTGCCAAACACATTATTTGGTTTTTTTATATACTGCCAAGGGGGGACCATTGGCATAAGATGCCAAACACATTATTTGGTTTTTTCATATACTGCCAAGGGGGGACCATTGGCATAAGATGCCAAACACATTATTTGGTTTTTTTATATACTGCCAAGGGGGGACCATTGGCATTAGGTGCCAAACACATTATTTGGTTTTTTCATATACTGCCAAGGGGGGACCATTGGCATAAGATGCCAAACACATTATTTGGTTTTTTTATATACTGCCAAGGGGGGACCATTGGCATTAGATGCCAAACATATTATTTGGTTTTTTCATATACTGCCAAGGGGGGACCATTGGCATTAGATGCCAAACATATTATTTGGTTTTTTTATATACTGCCAAGGGGGGACCATTGGCATCAGGTGCCAAACACATTATTTGGTTTTTTCATATACTGCCAAGGGGGGACCATTGGCATTAGATGCCAAACATATTATTTGGTTTTTTTATATACTGCCAAGGGGGGGACCATTGGCATAAGATGCCAAACACATTATTTGGTTTTTTTATATACTGCCAAGGGGGGACCATTGGCATTAGATGCCAAACATATTATTTGGTTTTTTCATATACTGCCAAGGGGGGACCATTGGCATTAGGTGCCAAACACATTATTTGGTTTTTTCATATACTGCCAAGGGGGGACCATTGGCATAAGATGCCAAACACATTATTTGGTTTTTTCATATACTGCCAAGGGGGGACCATTGGCATTAGGTGCCAAACACATTATTTGGTTTTTTCATATACTGCCAAGGGGGGACCATTGGCATAAGATGCCAAACACATTATTTGGTTTTTTCATATACTGGCAAGGGGGGACCATTGGCCTAAGATGCCAAACACATTATTTGGTTTTTTCATATACTGCCAAGGGGGGACCATTGGCATAAGATGCCAAACACATTATTTGGTTTTTTCATATACTGCCAAGGGGGGACCATTGGCATAAGATGCCAAACACATTATTTGGTTTTTTCATATACTGCCAAGGGGGGACCATTGGCATTAGGTGCCAAACACATTATTTGGTTTTTTCATATACTGCCAAGGGGGGACCATTGGCAGAAGATGCCAAACACATTATTTGGTTTTTTCATATACTGCCAAGGGGGGACCATTGGCATTAGATGCCAAACATATTATTTGGTTTTTTCATATACTGCCAATGGGGGACCATTGGCATAAGATGCCAAACACATTATTTGGTTTTTTCATATACTGCCAAGGGGAGACCATTGGCATTAGGTGCCAAACACATTATTTGGTTTTTTCATATACTGCCAAGGGGGGACCATTGGCATAAGATGCCAAACACATTATTTGGTTTTTTCATATACTGGCAAGGGGGGACCATTGGCATAAGATGCCAAACACATTATTTGGTTTTTTCATATACTGCCAAGGGGGGACCATTGGCATAAGATGCCAAACACATTATTTGGTTTTTTCATATACTGCCAAGGGGGGACCATTGGCATTAGATGCCAAACATATTATTTGGTTTTTTCATATACTGCCAATGGGGGACCATTGGCATAAGATGCCAAACACATTATTTGGTTTTTTCATATACTGCCAAGGGGAGACCATTGGCATTAGGTGCCAAACACATTATTTGGTTTTTTCATATACTGCCAAGGGGGGAGCATTGGCATTAGGTGCCAAACCCATTATTTGGTTTTTTCATATACTGCCAAGGGGGGACCATTGGCATAAGATGCCAAACACATTATTTGGTTTTTTCATATACTGCCAAGGGGGGACCATTGGCATTAGGTGCCAAACACATTATTTGGTTTTTTCATATACTGCCAAGGGGGGACCATTGGCATAAGATGCCAAACACATTATTTGGTTTTTTCATATACTGCCAAGGGGGGACCATTGGCATTAAGTGCCAAACACATTATTTGGTTTTTTCATATACTGCCAAGGGGGCGGACCATTGGCATAAGATGCCAAACACATTATTTGGTTTTTTCATATACTGCCAAGGGGGGACCATTGGCATAAGATGCCAAACACATTATTTGGTTTTTTCATATACTGCCAAGGGGGGACCATTGGCATAAGATGCCAAACACATTATTTGGTTTTTTCATATACTGCCAAGGGGGGACCATTGGCATTAGGTGCCAAACACATTATTTGGTTTTTTCATATACTGCCAAGGGGGGGCCATTGGCATTAGATGCCAAACATATTATTTGGTTTTTTCATATACTGCCAATGGGGGACCATTGGCATAAGATGCCAAACACATTATTTGGTTTTTTCATATACTGCCAAGGGGAGACCATTGGCATTAGGTGCCAAACACATTATTTGGTTTTTTCATATACTGCCAAGGGGGGAGCATTGGCATTAGGTGCCAAACCCATTATTTGGTTTTTTCATATACTGCCAAGGGGGGACCATTGGCATAAGATGCCAAACACATTATTTGGTTTTTTCATATACTGCCAAGGGGGGACCATTGGCATTAGGTGCCAAACACATTATTTGGTTTTTTCATATACTGCCAAGGGGGGACCATTGGCATAAGATGCCAAACACATTATTTGGTTTTTTCATATACTGCCAAGGGGGGACCATTGGCATTAGGTGCCAAACACATTATTTGGTTTTTTCATATACTGCCAAGGGGGCGAACCATTGGCATAAGATGCCAAACACATTATTTGGTTTTTTCATATACTGCCAAGGGGGGACCATTGGCATAAGATGCCAAACACATTATTTGGTTTTTTCATATACTGCCAAGGGGGGACCATTGGCATAAGATGCCAAACACATTATTTGGTTTTTTCATATACTGCCAATGGGGGACCATTGGCATAAGATGCCAAACACATTATTTGGTTTTTTCATATACTGAGAAGGGGGGACCATTGGCATAAGATGCCAAACACATTATTTGGTTTTTTCATATACTGCCAAGGGGGGACCATTGGCATTAGGTGCCAAACACATTATTTGGTTTTTTCATATACTGCCAAGGGGGGACCATTGGCATTAGATGCCAAACACATTATTTGGTTTTTTCATATACTGCCAAGGGGGGACCATTGGCATTAGGTGCCAAACACATTATTTGGTTTTTTCATATACTGCCAAGGGGGGACCATTGGCATAAGATGCCAAACACATTATTTGGTTTTTTCATATACTGCCAAGGGGGGACCATTGGCATAAGATGCCAAACACATTATTTGGTTTTTTCATATACTGCCAAGGGGGGACCATTGGCATTAGGTGCCAAACACATTATATGGTTTTTTCATATACTGCCAAGGGGGGACCATTGGCATAAGATGCCAAACACATTATTTGGTTTTTTCATATACTGCCAAGGGGGGACCATTGGCATAAGATGCCAAACACATTATTTGGTTTTTTCATATACTGCCATGGGGGGACCATTGGCATTAGGTGCCAAACACATTATTTGGTTTTTTCATATACTGCCAAGGGGGGACCATTGGCATTAGGTGCCAAACACATTATTTGGTTTTTTCATATACTGCCAAGGGGGGACCATTGGCATAAGATGCCAAACACATTATTTGGTTTTCTCATATACTGCCAAGGGGGGACCATTGGCATAAGATGCCAAACACATTATTTGGTTTTTTCATATACTGCCAAGGGGGGACCATTGGCATAAGATGCCAAACACATTATTTGGTTTTTTCATATACTGCCAAGGGGGGACCATTGGCATAAGATGCCAAACACATTATTTGGTGTTTTCATATACTGCCAAGGGGGGACCATTGGCATAAGATGCCAAATACATTATTTGGTTTTTTCATATACTGCCAATGGGGGACCATTGGCATAAGATGCCAAACACATTATTTGGTTTTTTCATATACTGAGAAGGGGGGACCATTGGCATAAGATGCCAAACACATTATTTGGTTTTTTCATATACTGCCAAGGGGGGACCATTGGCATTAGGTGCCAAACACATTATTTGGTTTTTTCATATACTGCCAAGGGGGGACCATTGGCATTAGATGCCAAAACATTTTATTTGTTTTTTTCATATACTGCCAAGGGGGGACCATTGGCATAAGATGCCAAACACATTATTTGGTTTTTTCATATACTGCCAAGGGGGGACCATTGGCATTAGGTGCCAAACACATTATTTGGTTTTTTCATATACTGCCAAGGGGGGACCATTGGCATTAGATGCCAAACATATTATTTGGTTTTTTCATATACTGCCAATGGGGGACCATTGGCATAAGATGCCAAACACATTATTTGGTTTTTTCATATACTGCCAAGGGGGGACCATTGGCATAAGATGCCAAACACATTATTTGGTTTTTTCATATACTGCCAAGGGGGGACCATTGGCATTAGATGCCAAACATATTATTTGGTTTTTTCATATACTGCCAAGGGGGGACCATTGGCATTAGGTGCCAATCATATTATTTGGTTTTTTCATATACTGCCAATGGGGGACCATTGGCACTAGATGCCAAACACATTATTTGGTTTTTTCATATACTGCCAAGGGGGGACCATTGGCACTAGATGCCAAACATATTATTTGGTTTTTTCATATACTGCCAATGGGGGGACCATTGGCATTAGGTGCCAAACACATTATTTGGTTTTTTCATATACTGCCAAGGGGGGACCATTGGCATTAGATGCCAAACATATTATTTGGTTTTTTCATATATTGCCAAGGGGGGACCATTGGCATTAGATGCCAAAAATATTATTTGGTTTTTTCATATATTGCCAAGGGGGGACCATTGGCATTAGGTGCCAAACACATTATTTGGATTTTTCATACACTGCCAATGGGGGACCATTGGCATTAAATGCCAAACACATTATTTGGTTTTTTCATATACCGCCAAGGGGGGACCATTGGCATAAGATGCCAAACACATTATTTGGTTTTTTCATATACTGCCAATGGGGGACCATTGGCATTAGACGCCAAACATATTATTTGGTTTTTTCATATACTGCCAAGGGGGTACCATTGGCATTAGGTGCCAAACACATTATTTGTATTTTTCATACACTGCCAATGGGGGACCATTGGCATTAGATGCCAAACACATTATTTGGTTTTTTCATATACTGCCAAGGGGGGACCATTGGCATAAGATGCCAAACACATTATTTGGTTTTTTCATATACTGCCAAGGGGGGACCATTGGCATAAGATGCCAAACACATTATTTGGTTTTTTCATATACTGCCAAGGGGGGACCATTGGCATAAGATGCCAAACACATTATTTGGTTTTCTCATATACTGCCAAGGGGGGACCATTGGCATAAGATGCCAAACACATTATTTGGTTTTTTCATATACTGCCAAGGGGGGACCATTGGCATAAGATGCCAAACACATTATTTGGTTTTTTCATATACTGCCAAGGGGGGACCATTGGCATTAGGTGCCAAACACATTATTTGGTTTTCTCATATACTGCCAAGGGGGGACCATTGGCATTAGATGCCAAACATATTATTTGTTTTTTTCATATACTGCCAAGGGGGGACCATTGGCATAAGATGCCAAACACATTATTTGGTTTTTTCATATACTGCCAAGGGGGGACCATTGGCATTAGGTGCCAAACACATTATTTGGTTTTTTCATATACTGCCAAGGGGGGACCATTGGCATTAGATGCCAAACATATTATTTGGTTTTTTCATATACTGCCAATGGGGGACCATTGGCATAAGATGCCAAACACATTATTTGGTTTTTTCATATACTGCCAAGGGGGGACCATTGGCATAAGATGCCAAACACATTATTTGGTTTTTTCATATACTGCCAAGGGGGGACCATTGGCATAAGATGCCAAACACATTATTTGGTTTTTTCATATACTGCCAAGGGGGGACCATTGGCATAAGATGCCAAACACATTATTTGGTGTTTTCATATACTGCCAAGGGGGGACCATTGGCATAAGATGCCAAATACATTATTTGGTTTTTTCATATACTGCCAATGGGGGACCATTGGCATAAGATGCCAAACACATTATTTGGTTTTTTCATATACTGAGAAGGGGGGACCATTGGCATAAGATGCCAAACACATTATTTGGTTTTTTCATATACTGCCAAGGGGGGACCATTGGCATTAGGTGCCAAACACATTATTTGGTTTTTTCATATACTGCCAAGGGGGGACCATTGGCATTAGATGCCAAACATATTATTTGTTTTT
Source organism: Criorhina ranunculi (assembly GCA_951813785.1). Lineage (NCBI taxonomy): Eukaryota > Metazoa > Arthropoda > Insecta > Diptera > Syrphidae > Criorhina > Criorhina ranunculi. Next base: position 46,919,463 of record OX638382.1, on the reverse strand, counting down.
TTCATATACTGCCAAGGGGGGACCATTGGCATAAGATGCCAAACACATTATTTGGTTTTTTCATATACTGCCAAGGGGGGACCATTGGCATTAGGTGCCAAACACATTATTTGGTTTTTTCATATACTGCCAAGGGGGGACCATTGGCATTAGATGCCAAACATATTATTTGGTTTTTTCATATACTGCCAATGGGGGACCATTGGCATAAGATGCCAAACACATTATTTGGTTTTTTCATATACTGCCAAGGGGGGACCATTGGCATAAGATGCCAAACACATTATTTGGTTTTTTCATATACTGCCAAGGGGGGACCATTGGCATTAGGTGCCAAACACATTATTTGGTTTTTTCATATACTGCCAAGGGGGGACCATTGGCATAAGATGCCAAACACATTATTTGGTTTTTTCATATACTGCCAAGGGGGGACCATTGGCATTAGGTGCCAAACACATTATTTGGTTTTTTCATATACTGCCAAGGGGGCGGACCATTGGCATAAGATGCCAAACAAATTAATTGGTTTTTTCATATACTGCCAAGGGGGGACCATTGGCATAAGATGCCAAACACATTATTTGGTTTTTTCATATACTGCCAAGGGGGGACCATTGGCATAAGATGCCAAACACATTATTTGGTTTTTTCATATACTGCCAATGGGGGACCATTGGCATAAGATGCCAAACACATTATTTGGTTTTTTCATATACTGAGAAGGGGGGACCATTGGCATAAGATGCCAAACACATTATTTGGTTTTTTCATATACTGCCAAGGGGGGACCATTGGCATTAGATGCCAAACATATTATTTGGTTTTTTCATATACTGCCAATGGGGGACCATTGGCATAAGATGCCAAACACATTATTTGGTTTTTTCATATACTGCCAAGGGGGGACCATTGGCATAAGATGCCAAACACATTATTTGGTTTTTTCATATACTGCCAAGGGGGGACCATTGGCATTAGATGCCAAACATATTATTTGGTTTTTTCATATACTGCCAATGGGGGACCATTGGCATAAGATGCCAAACACATTATTTGGTTTTTTCATATACTGCCAAGGGGGGACCATTGGCATAAGATGCCAAACACATTATTTGGTTTTTTCATATACTGCCAAGGGGGGACCATTGGCATTAGGTGCCAAACACATTATTTGGTTTTTTCATATACTGCCAAGGGGGGACCATTGGCATTAGATGCCAAACATATTATTTGGTTTTTTCATATACTGCCAAGGGGGGACCATTGGCATTAGATGCCAAACATATTATTTGGTTTTTTCATATACTGCCAATGGGGGACCATTGGCATAAGATGCCAAACACATTATTTGGTTTTTTCATATACTGCCAAGGGGGGACCATTGGCATAAGATGCCAAACACATTATTTGGTTTTTTCATATACTGCCAAGGGGGGACCATTGGCATAAGATGCCAAACACATTATTTGGTGTTTTCATATACTGCCAATGGGGGACCATTGGCATAAGATGCCAAATACATTATTTGGTTTTTTCATATACTGCCAAGGGGGGACCATTGGCATAAGATGCCAAACAAATTATTTGGTTTTTTCATATACTGCCAAGGGGGGACCATTGGCATTAGGTGCCAAACACATTATTTGGTTTTTCATATACTGCCAAGGGGGGACCATTGGCATAAGATGCCAAACACATTATTTGGTTTTTTCATATACTGCCAAGGGGGGACCATTCGCATAAGATGCCAAACACATTATTTGGTTTTTTCATATACTGCCATGGGGGGACCATTGGCATTAGGTGCCAAACACATTATTTGGTTTTTTCATATACTGCCAAGGGGGGACCATTGGCATTAGGTGCCAAACACATTATTTGGTTTTGTCATATACTGCCAAGGGGGGGGACCATTGGCATAAGATGCCAAACACATTATTTGGTTTTCTCATATACTGCCAAGGGGGGACCATTGGCATAAGATGCCAAACACATTATTTGGTTTTTTCATATACTGCCAAGGGGGGACCATTGGCATAAGATGCCAAACACATTATTTGGTTTTTTCATATACTGCCAAGGGGGGACCATTGGCATAAGATGCCAAACACATTATTTGGTGTTTTCATATACTGCCAAGGGGGGACCATTGGCATAAGATGCCAAATACATTATTTGGTTTTTTCATATACTGCCAATGGGGGACCATTGGCATAAGATGCCAAACAAATTATTTGGTTTTTTCATATACTGCCAAGGGGGGACCATTGGCATTAGGTGCCAAACACATTATTTGGTTTTTTTATATACTGCCAAGGGGGGACCATTGGCATAAGATGCCAAACACATTATTTGGTTTTTTCATATACTGCCAAGGGGGGACCATTGGCATAAGATGCCAAACACATTATTTGGTTTTTTCATATACTGCCAAGGGGGGACCATTGGCATAAGATGCCAAACACATTATTTGGTTTTTTCATATACTGCCAAGGGGGGACCATTGGCATTAGATGCCAAACATATTATTTGGTTTTTTCATATACTGCCAAGGGGGGACCATTGGCATTAGGTGCCAATCATATTATTTGGTTTTTTCATATACTGCCAATGGGGGACCATTGGCACTAGATGCCAAACACATTATTTGGTTTTTTCATATACTGCCAAGGGGGGACCATTGGCACTAGATGCCAAACATATTATTTGGTTTTTTCATATACTGCCAATGGGGGGACCATTGGCATTAGGTGCCAAACACATTATTTGGTTTTTTCATATACTGCCAAGGGGGGACCATTGGCATTAGATGCCAAACATATTATTTGGTTTTTTCATATATTGCCAAGGGGGGACCATTGGCATTAGATGCCAAAAATATTATTTGGTTTTTTCATATATTGCCAAGGGGGGACCATTGGCATTAGGTGCCAAACACATTATTTGGATTTTTCATACACTGCCAATGGGGGACCATTGGCATTAAATGCCAAACACATTATTTGGTTTTTTCATATACCGCCAAGGGGGGACCATTGGCATAAGATGCCAAACACATTATTTGGTTTTTTCATATACTGCCAATGGGGGACCATTGGCATTAGACGCCAAACATATTATTTGGTTTTTTCATATACTGCCAAGGGGGTACCATTGGCATTAGGTGCCAAACACATTATTTGTATTTTTCATATACTGCCAAGGGGGGACCATTGGCATAAGATGCCACACACATTATTTGGTTTTTTCATATACTGCCAATGGGGGACCATTGGCATTAGGTGCCAAACACATTATTTGGTTTTTTCATATACTGCCAAGGGGGGACCATTGGCATAAGATGCCAAACACATTATTTGGTTTTTTCATATACTGCCAAAGGGGGACCATTGGCATTGGATGCCAAACACATTATTTGGTTTTTTCATATACTGCCAAGGGGGGACCATTGGCATAAGATGCCAAACACATTATTTGGTGTTTTCATATACTGCCAATGGGGGACCATTGGCATAAGATGCCAAACATATTATTTGGTTTTTTCATATACTGCCAAGGGGGTACCATTGGCATTGGATGCCAAACACATTATTTGGTTTTTTCATACACTGCCAATGGGGGACCATTGGCATAAGATGCCACACACATTATTTGGTTTTTTCATATACTGCCAAGGGGGGACCATTGGCATAAGATGCCACACACATTATTTGGTTTTTTCATATACTGCCAATGGGGGACCATTGGCATTAGGTGCCAAACACATTATTTGGTTTTTTCATACACTGCCAATGGGGGACCATTGGCATAAGATGCCAAACATATTATTTGGTTTTTTCATACACTGCCAAGGGGGGACCATTGGCATAAGATGCCAAACATATTATTTGGTTTTTTCATATACTGCCAATGGGGGACCATTGGCATTAGGTGCCAAACACATTATTTGGTTTTTTCATATACTGCCAAGGGGGGACCATTGGCATTAGGTGCCAAACACATTATTTGGTTTTTTCATATACTGCCAAGGGGGGACCATTGGCATAAGATGCCAAACATATTATTTGGTTCTTTCATATACTGCCAATGGGGGACCATTGGCATTAGGTGCCAAACATATTATTTGGTTTTTTCATATACTGCCAAGGGGGGACCATTGGCATTAGGTGCCAAACACATTATTTGGTTTTTTCATACACTGCCAATGGGGGACCATTGGCATAAGATGCCAAACACATTATTTGGTTTTTTCATACACTGCCAATGGGGGACCATTGGCATAAGATGCCAAACATATTATTTGGTTTTTTCATATACTGCCAAGGGGGGACCATTGGCATTAGGTGCCAAACACATTATTTGGTTTTTTCATATACTGCCAAGGGGGGACCATTGGCATAAGATTCCAAACATATTATTTGTATTTTTCATATACTGCCAATGGGGGACCATTGGCATAAGATGCCAAACATATTATTTGGTTTTTTCATATACTGCCAAGGGGGGACCATTGGCATTAGATGCCAAACACATTATTTGGTTTTTTCATATACTGCCAATGGGGGACCATTGGCATTAGGTGCCAAACACATTATTTGGTTTTTTCATATACTGCCAAGGGGAGACCATTGGCATTAGGTGCCAAACACATTATTTGGTTTTTTCATATACTGCCAAGGGGGGACCATTGGCATAAGATGCCAAACACATTATTTGGTGTTTTCATATACTGCCAAGGGGGGACCATTGGCATAAGATGCCAAATACATTATTTGGTTTTTTCATATACTGCCAATGGGGGACCATTGGCATAAGATGCCAAACAAATTATTTGGTTTTTTCATATACTGCCAAGGGGGGACCATTGGCATTAGGTGCCAAACACATTATTTGGTTTTTTTATATACTGCCAAGGGGGGACCATTGGCATAAGATGCCAAACACATTATTTGGTTTTTTCATATACTGCCAAGGGGGGACCATTGGCATAAGATGCCAAACACATTATTTGGTTTTTTCATATACTGCCAAGGGGGGACCATTGGCATAAGATGCCAAACACATTATTTGGTTTTTTCATATACTGCCAAGGGGGGACCATTGGCATTAGATGCCAAACATATTATTTGGTTTTTTCATATACTGCCAAGGGGGGACCATTGGCATTAGGTGCCAATCATATTATTTGGTTTTTTCATATACTGCCAATGGGGGACCATTGGCACTAGATGCCAAACACATTATTTGGTTTTTTCATATACTGCCAAGGGGGGACCATTGGCACTAGATGCCAAACATATTATTTGGTTTTTTCATATACTGCCAATGGGGGGACCATTGGCATTAGGTGCCAAACACATTATTTGGTTTTTTCATATACTGCCAAGGGGGGACCATTGGCATTAGATGCCAAACATATTATTTGGTTTTTTCATATATTGCCAAGGGGGGACCATTGGCATTAGATGCCAAAAATATTATTTGGTTTTTTCATATATTGCCAAGGGGGGACCATTGGCATTAGATGCCAAACATATTATTTGGTTTTTTCATATATTGCCAAGGGGGGACCATTGGCATTAGGTGCCAAACACATTATTTGGATTTTTCATACACTGCCAATGGGGGACCATTGGCATTAAATGCCAAACACATTATTTGGTTTTTTCATATACCGCCAAGGGGGGACCATTGGCATAAGATGCCAAACACATTATTTGGTTTTTTCATATACTGCCAATGGGGGACCATTGGCATTAGACGCCAAACATATTATTTGGTTTTTTCATATACTGCCAAGGGGGTACCATTGGCATTAGGTGCCAAACACATTATTTGTATTTTTCATACACTGCCAATGGGGGACCATTGGCATTAGATGCCAAACACATTATTTGGTTTTTTCATATACTGCCAAGGGGGGACCATTGGCATAAGATGCCAAACACATTATTTGGTGTTTTCATATACTGCCAAGGGGGGACCATTGGCATAAGATGCCAAATACATTATTTGGTTTTTTCATATACTGCCAATGGGGGACCATTGGCATAAGATGCCAAACAAATTATTTGGTTTTTTCATATACTGCCAAGGGGGGACCATTGGCATTAGGTGCCAAACACATTATTTGGTTTTTTTATATACTGCCAATGGGGGACCATTGGCATAAGATGCCAAACACATTATTTGGTTTTTTCATATACTGCCAAGGGGGGACCATTGGCATAAGATGCCAAACACATTATTTGGTTTTTTCATATACTGCCAAGGGGGGACCATTGGCATAAGATGCCAAACACATTATTTGGTTTTTTCATATACTGCCAAGGGGGGACCATTGGCATTAGATGCCAAACATATTATTTGGTTTTTTCATATACTGCCAAGGGGGGACCATTGGCATTAGGTGCCAATCATATTATTTGGTTTTTTCATATACTGCCAATGGGGGACCATTGGCACTAGATGCCAAACACATTATTTGGTTTTTTCATATACTGCCAAGGGGGGACCATTGGCACTAGATGCCAAACATATTATTTGGTTTTTTCATATACTGCCAATGGGGGGACCATTGGCATTAGGTGCCAAACACATTATTTGGTTTTTTCATATACTGCCAAGGGGGGACCATTGGCATTAGATGCCAAACATATTATTTGGTTTTTTCATATATTGCCAAGGGGGGACCATTGGCATTAGATGCCAAAAATATTATTTGGTTTTTTCATATATTGCCAAGGGGGGACCATTGGCATTAGGTGCCAAACACATTATTTGGATTTTTCATACACTGCCAATGGGGGACCATTGGCATTAAATGCCAAACACATTATTTGGTTTTTTCATATACCGCCAAGGGGGGACCATTGGCATAAGATGCCAAACACATTATTTGGTTTTTTCATATACTGCCAAGGGGGGACCATTGGCATAAGATGCCAAACATATTATTTGGTTTTTTCATATACTGCCAAGGGGGTACCATTGGCATTAGGTGCCAAACACATTATTTGTATTTTTCATACACTGCCAATGGGGGACCATTGGCATTAGATGCCAAACACATTATTTGGTTTTTTCATATACTGCCAAGGGGGGACCATTGGCATAAGATGCCAAACACATTATTTGGTTTTTTCATATACTGCCAAAGGGGGACCATTGGCATTGGATGCCAAACACATTATTTGGTTTTTTCATATACTGCCAAGGGGGGACCATTGGCATAAGATGCCAAACACATTATTTGGTGTTTTCATATACTGCCAATGGGGGACCATTGGCATAAGATGCCAAACATATTATTTGGTTTTTTCATATACTGCCAAGGGGGTACCATTGGCATTGGATGCCAAACACATTATTTGGTTTTTTCATACACTGCCAATGGGGGACCATTGGCATAAGATGCCACACACATTATTTGGTTTTTTCATATACTGCCAAGGGGGGACCATTGGCATAAGATGCCACACACATTATTTGGTTTTTTCATATACTGCCAATGGGGGACCATTGGCATTAGGTGCCAAACACATTATTTGGTTTTTTCATACACTGCCAATGGGGGACCATTGGCATAAGATGCCAAACATATTATTTGGTTTTTTCATACACTGCCAAGGGGGGACCATTGGCATAAGATGCCAAACATATTATTTGGTTTTTTCATATACTGCCAATGGGGGACCATTGGCATTAGGTGCCAAACACATTATTTGGTTTTTTCATATACTGCCAAGGGGGGACCATTGGCATTAGGTGCCAAACACATTATTTGGTTTTTTCATATACTGCCAAGGGGGGACCATTGGCATAAGATGCCAAACATATTATTTGGTTCTTTCATATACTGCCAATGGGGGACCATTGGCATTAGGTGCCAAACATATTATTTGGTTTTTTCATATACTGCCAAGGGGGGACCATTGGCATTAGGTGCCAAACACATTATTTGGTTTTTTCATATACTGCCAATGGGGGACCATTGGCATAAGATGCCAAACACATTATTTGGTTTTTTCATACACTGCCAATGGGGGACCATTGGCATAAGATGCCAAACATATTATTTGGTTTTTTCATATACTGCCAAGGGGGGACCATTGGCATTAGGTGCCAAACACATTATTTGGTTTTTTCATATACTGCCAAGGGGGGACCATTGGCATAAGATTCCAAACATATTATTTGTATTTTTCATATACTGCCAATGGGGGACCATTGGCATAAGATGCCAAACATATTATTTGGTTTTTTCATATACTGCCAAGGGGGGACCATTGGCATTAGATGCCAAACACATTATTTGGTTTTTTCATATACTGCCAATGGGGGACCATTGGCATTAGGTGCCAAACACATTATTTGGTTTTTTCATATACTGCCAAGGGGAGACCATTGGCATTAGGTGCCAAACACATTATTTGGTTTTTTCATATACTGCCAAGGGGGGACCATTGGCATAAGATGCCAAACACATTATTTGGTGTTTTCATATACTGCCAAGGGGGGACCATTGGCATAAGATGCCAAATACATTATTTGGTTTTTTCATATACTGCCAATGGGGGACCATTGGCATAAGATGCCAAACAAATTATTTGGTTTTTTCATATACTGCCAAGGGGGGACCATTGGCATTAGGTGCCAAACACATTATTTGGTTTTTTTATATACTGCCAAGGGGGGACCATTGGCATAAGATGCCAAACACATTATTTGGTTTTTTCATATACTGCCAAGGGGGGACCATTGGCATAAGATGCCAAACACATTATTTGGTTTTTTCATATACTGCCAAGGGGGGACCATTGGCATAAGATGCCAAACACATTATTTGGTTTTTTCATATACTGCCAAGGGGGGACCATTGGCATTAGATGCCAAACATATTATTTGGTTTTTTCATATACTGCCAAGGGGGGACCATTGGCATTAGGTGCCAATCATATTATTTGGTTTTTTCATATACTGCCAATGGGGGACCATTGGCACTAGATGCCAAACACATTATTTGGTTTTTTCATATACTGCCAAGGGGGGACCATTGGCACTAGATGCCAAACATATTATTTGGTTTTTTCATATACTGCCAATGGGGGGACCATTGGCATTAGGTGCCAAACATATTATTTGGTTTTTTCATATACTGCCAAGGGGGGACCATTGGCATTAGATGCCAAACATATTATTTGGTTTTTTCATATATTGCCAAGGGGGGACCATTGGCATTAGATGCCAAAAATATTATTTGGTTTTTTCATATATTGCCAAGGGGGGACCATTGGCATTAGGTGCCAAACACATTATTTGGATTTTTCATACACTGCCAATGGGGGACCATTGGCATTAAATGCCAAACACATTATTTGGTTTTTTCATATACCGCCAAGGGGGGACCATTGGCATAAGATGCCAAACACATTATTTGGTTTTTTCATATACTGCCAATGGGGGACCATTGGCATTAGACGCCAAACATATTATTTGGTTTTTTCATATACTGCCAAGGGGGTACCATTGGCATTAGGTGCCAAACACATTATTTGTATTTTTCATACACTGCCAATGGGGGACCATTGGCATTAGATGCCAAACACATTATTTGGTTTTTTCATATACTGCCAAGGGGGGACCATTGGCATAAGATGCCAAACACATTATTTGGTTTTTTCATATACTGCCAAAGGGGGACCATTGGCATTGGATGCCAAACACATTATTTGGTTTTTTCATATACTGCCAAGGGGGGACCATTGGCATAAGATGCCAAACACATTATTTGGTGTTTTCATATACTGCCAATGGGGGACCATTGGCATAAGATGCCAAACATATTATTTGGTTTTTTCATATACTGCCAAGGGGGTACCATTGGCATTGGATGCCAAACACATTATTTGGTTTTTTCATACACTGCCAATGGGGGACCATTGGCATAAGATGCCACACACATTATTTGGTTTTTTCATATACTGCCAAGGGGGGACCATTGGCATAAGATGCCACACACATTATTTGGTTTTTTCATATACTGCCAATGGGGGACCATTGGCATTAGGTGCCAAACACATTATTTGGTTTTTTCATACACTGCCAATGGGGGACCATTGGCATAAGATGCCAAACATATTATTTGGTTTTTTCATACACTGCCAAGGGGGGACCATTGGCATAAGATGCCAAACATATTATTTGGTTTTTTCATATACTGCCAATGGGGGACCATTGGCATTAGGTGCCAAACACATTATTTGGTTTTTTCATATACTGCCAAGGGGGGACCATTGGCATTAGGTGCCAAACACATTATTTGGTTTTTTCATATACTGCCAAGGGGGGACCATTGGCATAAGATGCCAAACATATTATTTGGTTCTTTCATATACTGCCAATGGGGGACCATTGGCATTAGGTGCCAAACATATTATTTGGTTTTTTCATATACTGCCAAGGGGGGACCATTGGCATTAGGTGCCAAACACATTATTTGGTTTTTTCATACACTGCCAATGGGGGACCATTGGCATAAGATGCCAAACACATTATTTGGTTTTTTCATACACTGCCAATGGGGGACCATTGGCATAAGATGCCAAACATATTATTTGGTTTTTTCATATACTGCCAAGGGGGGACCATTGGCATTAGGTGCCAAACACATTATTTGGTTTTTTCATATACTGCCAAGGGGGGACCATTGGCATAAGATTCCAAACATATTATTTGTATTTTTCATATACTGCCAATGGGGGACCATTGGCATAAGATGCCAAACATATTATTTGGTTTTTTCATATACTGCCAAGGGGGGACCATTGGCATTAGATGCCAAACACATTATTTGGTTTTTTCATATACTGCCAATGGGGGACCATTGGCATTAGGTGCCAAACACATTATTTGGTTTTTTCATATACTGCCAAGGGGAGACCATTGGCATTAGGTGCCAAACACATTATTTGGTTTTTTCATATACTGCCAAGGGGGGACCATTGGCATTAGGTGCCAAACACATTATTTGGTTTTTTCATATACTGCCAAGGGGGGACCATTGGCATAAGATGCCAAACACATTATTTGGTTTTTTCATATACTGCCAAGGGGGGACCATTGGCATTAGGTGCCAAACACATTATTTGGTTTTTTCATATACTGCCAAGGGGGGACCATTGGCATTAGATGCCAAACACATTATTTGGTTTTTTCATATACTGCCAAGGGGGGACCATTGGCATTAGGTGCCAAACGCATTATTTGGTTTTTTCATACACTGCCAATGGGGGACCATTGGCATAAGATGCCAAACACATTATTTGGTTTTTTCATATACTGTCAAGGGGGGACCATTGGCATTAGGTGCCAAACACATTATTTGGTTTTTTCATATACTGCCAAGGGGGGACCATTGGCATAAGATGCCAAACACATTATTTGGTTCTTTCATATACTGCCAAGGGGGGACCATTGGCATAAGATGCCAAACATATTATTTGGTTTTTTCATATACTGCCAAGGGGGGACCATTGGCATAAGATGCCAAACATATTATTTGTATTTTTCATATACTACCAATGGGGGACTATTGGCATTAGGTGCCAAACACATTATTTGGTTTTTTCATATACTGCCAAGGGGGGACCATTGGCATTAGATGCCAAACACATTATTTGGTTTTTTCATATACTGCCAAGGGGGGACCATTGGCATAAGATGCCAAACATATTATTTGGTTTTTTCATATACTGCCAATGGGGGACCATTGGCATTAGGTGCCAAACACATTATTTGGTTTTTTCATATACTGCCAAGGGGGGACCATTGGCATTAGGTGCCAAACACATTATTTGGTTTTTTCATATACTGCCAAGGGGGGACCATTGGCATTAGGTGCCAAACACATTATTTGGTTTTTTCATATACTGCCAAGGGGGGACCATTGGCATTAGATGCCAAACACATTATTTTTTTTTTCATATACTGCCAAGGGGGGACCATTGGCATTAGGCGCCAAACACATTATTTGGTTTTTTCATATACTGCCAAGGGGGGACCATTGGCATTAGCCGCCAAACACATTATTTGGTTTTTTCATGTACTGAAAAGGGGGGACCATTGGCATTAGATGGTAAACATATTATTTGGTTTTTTCATATACTGCCAATGGGGGACCATTGGCATAAGATGCCAAACACATTATTTGGTTTTTTCATATACTGCCAAGGGGGGACCATTGGCATAAGATGCCAAACACATTATTTGGTTTTTTCATATACTGCCAAGGAGGGACCATTGGCATAAGATGCCAAACACATTATTTGGTTTTTTCATACACTGCCAATGGGGGACCATTGGCATTAGATGCCAAACACATTATTTGGTTTCTCATATACTGCCAAGGGGGGACCATTGGCATTAGGTGCCAAACACATTATTTGGTTTTTTTCATATACTGCCAAGGGGGACCATTGGCATAAGATGCCAAACAAATTATTTGGTTTTTTCATATACTGCCAAGGGGAGACCATTGGCATTAGGTGCCAAACACATTATTTGGATTTTTCATACACTGCCAATGGGGGACCATTGGCATAAGATGCCAAACACATTATTTGGTTTTTTCATATACTGCCAAGGGGGGACCATTGGCATAAGATGCCAAACACATTATTTGGTTTTTTCATATACTGCCAAGGGGGGACCATTGGCATAAGATGCCAAACACATTATTTGGTTTTTGCATATACTGCCAAGGGGGGACCATTGGCATTAGGTGCCAAACACATTATTTGGTTTTTTCATATACTGCCAAGGGGGGACCATTGGCATAAGATGCCAAACATATTATTTGGTTTTTTCATATACTGCCAAGGGGGGACCATTGGCATTAGGTGCCAAACACATTATTTGGTTTTTTCATATACTGCCAAGGGGGGAACCATTGGCATTAGGTGCCAAACACATTATTTGGTTTTTTCATATACTGCCAAGGGGGGACCATTGGCATTAGGTGCCAAACACATTATTTGGTTTTTTCATATACTGCCAAGGGGGGACCATTGGCATTAGATGCCAAACACATTATTTTTTTTTTCATATACTGCCAAGGGGGGACCATTGGCATTAGCCGCCAAACACATTATTTGGTTTTTTCATGTACTGAAAAGGGGGGACCATTGGCATTAGATGGTAAACATATTATTTGGTTTTTTCATATACTGCCAATGGGGGACCATTGGCATAAGATGCCAAACACATTATTTGGTTTTTTCATATACTGCCAAGGGGGGACCATTGGCATAAGATGCCAAACACATTATTTGTTTTTTTCATATACTGCCAAGGAGGGACCATTGGCATAAGATGCCAAACACATTATTTGGTTTTTTCATATACTGCCAAGGGGGGACCATTGGCATAAGATGCCAAACATATTATTTGTATTTTTCATATACTACCAATGGGGGACTATTGGCATTAGGTGCCAAACACATTATTTGGTTTTTTCATATACTGCCAAGGGGGGACCATTGGCATTAGATGCCAAACACATTATTTGGTTTTTTCATATACTGCCAAGGGGGGACCATTGGCATAAGATGCCAAACATATTATTTGGTTTTTTCATATACTGCCAAGGGGGGAACCATTGGCATTAGGTGCCAAACACATTATTTGGTTTCTCATATACTGCCGAGGGGGGACCATTGGCATTAGGTGCCAAACACATTATTTGGTTTTTTCATATACTGCCAAGGGGGGACCATTGGCATTAGGTGCCAAACACATTATTTGGTTTTTTCATATACTGCCAAGGGGGGAACCATTGGCATTAGGTGCCAAACACATTATTTGGTTTTTTCATATACTGCCAAGGGGGGACCATTGGCATTAGGTGCCAAACGCATTATTTGGTTTTTTCATACACTGCCAATGGGGGACCATTGGCATTAGATGCCAAACACATTATTTGGTTTCTCATATACTGCCGAGGGGGGACCATTGGCATTAGGTGCCAAACACATTATTTGGTTTTTTCATATACTGCCAAGGGGGGACCATTGGCATAAGATGCCAAACAAATTATTTGGTTTTTTCATATACTGCCAAGGGGAGACCATTGGCATTAGGTGCCAAACACATTATTTGGATTTTTCATACACTGCCAATGGGGGACCATTGGCATAAGATGCCAAACACATTATTTGGTTTTTTCATATACTGCCAAGGGGGGACCATTGGCATAAGATGCCAAACACATTATTTGGTTTTTTCATATACTGCCAAGGGGGGACCATTGGCATAAGATGCCAAACACATTATTTGGTTTTTGCATATACTGCCAAGGGGGACCATTGGCATTAGGTGCCAAACACATTATTTGGTTTTTTCATATACTGCCAAGGGGGGAACATTGGCATAAAATGCCAAACATATTATTTGGTTTTTTCATATACTGCCAAGGGGGGACCATTGGCATTAGGTGCCCAACACATTATTTGGTTTTTTCATATACTGCCAAGGGGGGACCATTGGCATAAGATGCCAAACACATTATTTGGTTTTTTCATATACTGCCAAGGGGGGACCATTGGCATTAGATGCCAAACACATTATTTGGTTTTTTCATACACTGCCAATGGGGGACCATTGGCACTAGATGCCAAACACATTATTTGGTTTTTTCATATACTGCCAAGGGGGGACCATTGGCATAAGATGCCAAACATATTACTTGGTTTTTTCAAATACTGCCAAGGGGGGGACCATTGGCATAAGATGCCAAACACATTATTTGGTTTTTTCATAAAATGCCAAGGGGGGACCATTGGCATTAGGTGCCAGACACATTATTTGGTTTTTTCATATACTGCCAAGGGGGTACCATTGGCATTAGGTGCCAAACACATTATTTGGTTTTTTCATATACTGCCAAGGGGGGACCATTGGCATTAGGTGCCAAACACATTATTTGGTTTTTTCATATACTGCCAAGGGGGGACCATTGGCATAAGATGCCAAACATATTATTTGGTTTTTTCATATACTGCCAATGGGGGACCATTGGCATTAGATGCCAAACACATTATTTGGTTTTTTCATATACTGCCAATGGGGGACCATTGGCATAAGATGCCAAACATATTATTTGGTTTTTTCATATACTGCCAATGGGGGACCATTGGCATAAGATGCCAAACACATTATTTGGTTTTTTCATACACTGCCAATGGGGGACCATTGGCATTAGATGCCAAACACATTATTTGGTTTTTTCATATACTGCCAATGGGGGACCATTGGCATTAGATGCCAAACACATTATTTGGTTTTTTCATATACTGCCAAGGGGGGACCATTGGCATAAGATGCCAAACATATTATTTGGTTTTTTCATATACTGCCAAGGGGGGACCATTGGCATTAGATGCCAAACACATTATTTGGTTTTTTCATATACTGCCAATGGGGGACCATTGGCATAAGATGCCAAACATATTATTTGGTTTTTTCATATACTGCCAATGGGGGACCATTGGCATAAGATGCCAAACACATTATTTGGTTTTTTCATATACTGCCAAGGGGGGACCATTGGCATTAGATGCCAAACACATTATTTGGTTTTTTCATACACTGCCAATGGGGGACCATTGGCATTAGGTGCCAAACACATTATTTGGTTTTTTCATATACTGCCAAGGGGGGACCATTGGCATTAGATGCCAAACACATTATTTGGTTTTTTCATACACTGCCAATGGGGGACCATTGGCATTAGGTGCCAAACACATTATTTGGTTTTTTCATATACTGCCAAGGGGGGACCATTGGCATAAGATGCCAAACACATTATTTGGTTTTTTCATATACTGCCAATGGGGGACCATTGGCATAAGATGCCAAACACATTATTTGGTTTTTTCATACACTGCCAATGGGGGACCATTGGCATAAGATGCCAAACACATTATTTGGTTTTTTCATATACTGCCAAAGGGGGACCATTGGCATTAGATGCCAAACACATTATTTGGTTTTTTCATATACTGCCAAGGGGGGACCATTGGCATAAGATGCCAAACACATTATTTGGTTTTTTCATATACTGCCAATGGGGGACCATTGGCATAAGATGCCAAACATATTATTTGGTTTTTTCATATACTGCCAAGGGGGGACCATTGGCATAAGATGCCAAACACATTATTTGGTTTTTTCATATACTGCCAAGGGGGGACCATTGGCATTAGATGCCAAACACATTATTTGGTTTTTTCATATACTGCCAAGGGGGGACCATTGGCATAAGATGCCAAACATATTATTTTTTTTTTTCATATACTGACAAGGGGGGACCATTGGCATAAGATGCCAAACACATTATTTGGTTTTTTCATATACTGCCAATGGGGGACCATTGGCATAAGATGCCAAACATATTATTTGGTTTTTTCATATTCTGCCAAGGGGGGACCATTGGCACTAGATGCCAAACACATTATTTGGTTTTTTCATATACTGCCAAGGGGCGACCATTGGCATAAGATGCCAAACACATTATTTGGTTTTTTCATATACTGCCAAGGGGGGACCATTGGCATTAGGTGCCAAACACATTATTTGGTTTTTTCATATACTGCCAAGGGAGGACCATTGGCATTAGGTGCCAAACACATTATTTGGTTTTTTCATATACTGCCAATGGGGGACCATTGGCATAAGATGCCAAACACATTATTTGGTTTTTTCATATACTGCCAAGGGGGGACCATTGGCATAAGATGCCAAACACATTATTTGGTTTTTTCATATACTGCCAAGGGGGGACCATTGGCATAAGATGCCAAACACATTATTTGGTTTTTTCATATACTGCCAAGGGGGGACCATTGGCATAAGATGCCAAACACATTATTTGGTTTTTTCATATACTGCCAAGGGGGGACCATTGGCATTAGGTGCCAAACACATTATTTGGTTTTTTCATATACTGCCAAGGGGGGACCATTGGCATAAGATGCCAAACACATTATTTGGTTTTTTCATATACTGCCAAGGGGGGACCATTGGCATAAGATGCCAAACACATTATTTGGTTTTTTCATATACTGCCAAGGGGGGACCATTGGCATAAGATGCCAAACACATTATTTGGTTTTTTCATATACTGCCAAGGGGGGACCATTGGCATAAGATGCCAAACACATTATTTGGTTTTTTCATATACTGCCAAGGGGGGACCATTGGCATAAGATGCCAAACACATTATTTGGTTTTTTCATATACTGCCAAGGGGGGACCATTGGCATAAGATGCCAAACATATTATTTGGTTTTTTCATATACTGCCAAGGGGGGACCATTGGCATAAGGTGCCAAACACATTATTTGGTTTTTTCATAAACTGCCAAGGGGGGACCATTGGCATTAGGTGCCAAACACATTATTTGGTTTTTTCATATACTGAAAAGGGGGACCATTGGCATTAGGTGCCAAACACATTATTTGGTTTTTTCATATACTGCCAAGGGAGGACCATTGGCATTAGGTGCCAAACACATTATTTGGTTTTTTCATATACTGCCAAAGGGGGACCATTGGCATTAGGTGCCAAACACATTATTTGGTTTTTTCATATACTGCCAAGGGAGGACCATTGGCATTAGGTGCCAAACACATTATTTGGTTTTTTCATATACTGCCAAGGGGGGACCATTGGCATTAGGTGCCAAACACATTATTTGGTTTTTTCATATACTGCCAAGGGAGGACCATTGGCATTAGGTGCCAAACACATTATTTGGTTTTTTCATATACTGCCAAAGGGGGACCATTGGCATTAGGTGCCAAACACATTATTTGGTTTTTTCATATACTGCCAAGGGAGGACCATTGGCATTAGGTGCCAAACACATTATTTGGTTTTTTCATATACTGCCAAGGGGGGACCATTGGCATAAGATGCCAAACACATTATTTGGTTTTTTCATATACTGCCAAGGGGGGGCCATTGGCATAAGATGCCAAACACATTATTTGGTATTTTCATATACTGCCAAGGGGGGACCATTGGCATAAGATGCCAAACACATTATTTGGTTTTTTCATATACTGAAAAGGGGGACCATTGGCATTAGGTGCCAAACATATTATTTGGTTTTTTCATATTCTGCCAAGGGGGGACCATTGGCATAAGATGCCAAACACATTATTTGGTTTTTTCATATACTGCCAAGGGGGGACCATTGGCATAAGATGCCAAACACATTATTTGGTTTTTTCATATACTGCCAAGGGGGGACCATTGGCATAAGATGCCAAACACATTATTTGGTTTTTTCATATACTGCCAAGGGGGGACCATTGGCATAAGATGCCAAACACATTATTTGGTTTTTTCATATACTGCCAAGGGGGGACCATTGGCATTAGGTGCCAAACACATTATTTGGTTTTTTCATATACTGCCAAGGGGGGACCATTGGCATTAGGTGCCAAACACATTATTTGGTTTTTTCATATACTGCCAAGGGGGGACCATTGGCATTAGGTGCCAAACACATTATTTGGTTTTTTCATATACTGCCAAGGGGGGACCATTGGCATAAGGTGCCAAACACATTATTTGGTTTTTTCATATACTGCCAAGGGGGGACCATTGGCATTAGGTGCCAAACACATTATTTGGTTTTTTCATATACTGCCAAGGGGGGACCATTGGCATTAGGTGCCAAACACATTATTTGATTTTTTCATATACTGCCAATGGGGGACCATTGGCATAAGATGCCAAACACATTATTTGGTTTTTTCATATACTGCCAAGGGGGGACCATTGGCATTAGGTGCCAAACACATTATTTGGTTTTTTCATATACTGCCAATGGGGGGCCATTGGCATAAGATGCCAAACACATTATTTGGTTTTTTCATATACTGCCAAGGGGGGACCATTGGCATAAGATGCCAAACACATTATTTGGTTTTTTCATATACTGCCAAGGGGGGACCATTGGCATAAGATGCCAAACACATTATTTGGTTTTTTCATATACTGCCAAGGGGGGACCATTGGCATAAGATGCCAAACACATTATTTGGTTTTTTCATATACTGCCAAGGGGGGACCATTGGCATTAGGTGCCAAACACATTATTTGGTTTTTTCATATACTGCCAAGGGGGGACCATTGGCATTAGGTGCCAAACACATTATTTGGTTTTTTCATATACTGCCAAGGGGGGACCATTGGCATTAGGTGCCAAACACATTATTTGGTTTTTTCATATACTGCCAAGGGGGGACCATTGGCATTAGGTGCCAAACACATTATTTGGTTTTTTCATATACTGCCAAGGGGGGACCATTGGCATTAGGTGCCAAACACATTATTTGGTTTTTTCATATACTGCCAAGGGGGGACCATTGGCATAAGATGCCAAACACATTATTTGGTTTTTTCATATACTGCCAAGGGGGGACCATTGGCATTAGGTGCCAAACACATTATTTGGTTTTTTCATATTCTGCCAAGGGGGGACCATTGGCATAAGATGCCAAACACATTATTTGGTTTTTTCATATACTGCCAAGGGGGGACCATTGGCATAAGATGCCAAACACATTATTCGGTTTTTTCATATACTGCCAAGGGGGGACCATTGGCATTAGGTGCCAAACACATTATTTGGTTTTTTCATATACTGCCAAGGGGGGACCATTGGCATAAGATGCCAAACACATTATTTGGTTTTTTCATATACTGCCAAGGGGGGACCATTGGCATTAGGTGCCAAACACATTATTTGGTTTTTTCATATGCTGCCAAGGGGGGACCATTGGCATAAGATGCCAAACACATTATTTGGTTTTTTCATATACTGCCAATGGGGGACCATTGGCATTAGGTGCCAAACACATTATTTGGTTTTTTCATATACTGCCAATGGGGGACCATTGGCATTAGGTGCCAAACACATTATTTGGTTTTTTCATATACTGCCAATGGGGGACCATTGGCATAAGATGCCAAACATATTATTTGGTTTTTTCATATTCTGCCAAGGGGGGACCATTGGCATAAGATGCCAAACACATTATTTGGTTTTTTCATATACTGCCAAGGGGGACCATTGGCATAAGATGCCAAACACATTATTTGGTTTTTTCATATACTGCCAAGGGGGGACCATTGGCATTAGGTGCCAAACACATTATTTGGTTTTTTCATATACTGCCAATGGGGGACCATTGGCATAAGATGCCAAACACATTATTTGGTTTTTTCATATACTGCCAAGGGGGGACCATTGGCATTAGGTGCCAAACACATTATTTGGTTTTTTCATATACTGGCAATGGGGGACCATTGGCATAAGATGCCAAACACATTATTTGGTTTTTTCATATACTGCCAAGGGGGGACCATTGGCATTAGGTGCCAAACACATTATTTGGTTTTTTCATATACTGCCAATGGGGGACCATTGGCATTAGGTGCCAAACACATTATTTGGTTTTTTCATATACTGCCAAGGGGGGACCATTGGCATAAGATGCCAAACACATTATTTGGTTTTTTCATATTCTGCCAAGGGGGGACCATTGGCATAAGATGCCAAACACATTATTTGGTTTTTTCATATACTGCCAAGGGGGGACCATTGGCATAAGATGCCAAACACATTATTTGGTTTTTTCATATACTGCCAAGGGGGGACCATTGGCATTAGGTGGTAAACATATTATTTGGTTTTTTCATATACTGCCAAGGGGGTACCATTGGCATAAGATGCCAAACACATTATTTGGTTTTTTCATATACTGCCAAGGGGGGACCATTGGCATTAGGTGCCAAACACATTATTTGGTTTTTTCATATACTGCCAAGGGGGGACCATTGGCATAAGATGCCAAACACATTATTTGGTTTTTTCATATACTGCCAAGGGGGGACCATTGGCATTAGGTGCCAAACACATTATTTGGTTTTTTCATATACTGCCAAGGGGGGACCATTGGAATAAGATGATAAAACCCATTATTTGGTTTTTTCATATACTGCCAAGGGAGGACCATTGGCATTAGGTGCCAAACACATTATTTGGTTTTTTCATATACTGCCAATGGGGGACCATTGGCATAAGATGCCAAACACATTATTTGGTTTTTTCATATACTGCCAAGGGGGGACCATTGGCATTAGGTGCCAAACACATTATTTGGTTTTTTCATATACTGGCAATGGGGGACCATTGGCATAAGATGCCAAACACATTATTTGGTTTTTTCATATACTGCCAAGGGGGGACCATTGGCATTAGGTGCCAAACACATTATTTGGTTTTTTCATATACTGCCAATGGGGGACCATTGGCATTAGGTGCCAAACACATTATTTGGTTTTTTCATATACTGCCAAGGGGGGACCATTGGCATAAGATGCCAAACACATTATTTGGTTTTTTCATATTCTGCCAAGGGGGGACCATTGGCATAAGATGCCAAACACATTATTTGGTTTTTTCATATACTGCCAAGGGGGGACCATTGGCATAAGATGCCAAACACATTATTTGGTTTTTTCATATACTGCCAAGGGGGGACCATTGGCATTAGGTGCCAAACACATTATTTGGTTTTTTCATATACTGCCAATGGGGGACCATTGGCATAAGATGCCAAACATATTATTTGGTTTTTTCATATTCTGCCAAGGGGGGACCATTGGGATAAGATGCCAAACACATTATTTGGTTTTTTCATATACTGCCAAGGGGGGACCATTGGCATTAGGTGCCAAACACATTATTTGGTTTTTTCATATACTGCCAATGGGGGACCATTGGCATAAGATGCCAAACATATTATTTGGTTTTTTCATATACTGCCAAGGGGGGACCATTGGCATTAGGTGCCAAACACATTATTTGGTTTTTTCATATACTGCCAAGGGGGGACCATTGGCATAAGATGCCAAACACATTATTTGGTTTTTTCATATACTGCCAAGGGGGGAGACCATTGGCATTAGGTGCCAAACACATTATTTGGTTTTTTCATATACTGCCAAGGGGGGACCATTGGCATTAGGTGCCAAACACATTATTTGGTTTTTTCATATACTGCCAAGGGGGGACCATTGGCATAAGATGCCAAACACATTATTTGGTTTTTTCATATACTGCCAAGGGGGGACCATTGGCATTAGGTGCCAAACACATTATTTGGTTTTTTCATATACTGCCAATGGGGGACCATTGGCATAAGATGCCAAACATATTATTTGGTTTTTTCATATACTGCCAATGGGGGACCATTGGCATAAGATGCCAAACACATTATTTGGTTTTTTCATATACTGCCAAGGGGGGACCATTGGCATTAGGTGCCAAACACATTATTTGGTTTTTTCATATACTGCCAAGGGGGGACCATTGGCATTAGGTGCCAAACACATTATTTGGTTTTTTCATATACTGCCAAGGGGGGACCATTGGCATAAGATGCCAAACACATTATTTGGTTTTTTCATATACTGCCAAGGGGGGACCATTGGCATTAGGTGCCAAAAACATTATTTGGTTTTTTCATATACTGCCAATGGGGGACCATTGGCATAAGATGCCAAACATATTATTTGGTTTTTTCATATACTGCCAATGGGGGACCATTGGCATAAGATGCCAAACACATTATTTGGTTTTTTCATATACTGCCAAGGGGGGACCATTGGCATTAGGTGCCAAACACAATATTTGGTTTTTTCATATACTGGCAATGGGGGACCATTGGCATAAGATGCCAAACACATTATTTGGTTTTTTCATATACTGCCAAGGGGGGACCATTGGCATTAGGTGGTAAACATATTATTTGGTTTTTTCATATACTGCCAAGGGGGGACCATTGGCATAAGCTGCCAAACACATTATTTGGTTTTTTCATATACTGCCAAGGGGGGACCATTGGCATAAGATGCCAAACACATTATTTGGTTTTTTCATATACTGCCAAGGGGGGACCATTGGCATTAGGTGCCAAACACATTATTTGGTTTTTTCATATACTGCCAATGGGGGACCATTGGCATTAGGTGCCAAACACATTATTTGGTTTTTTCATATACTGCCAAGGGGGGACCATTGGCATTAGGTGCCAAACACATTATTTGGTTTTTTCATATACTGCCAAGGGGGGACCATTGGCATTAGGTGCCAAACACATTATTTGGTTTTTTCATATACTGCCAAGGGGGGATCATTGGCATAAGATGCCAAACACATTATTTGGTTTTTTCATATACTGCCAAGGGGGGACCATTGGCATTAGGTGCCAAACACATTATTTGGTTTTTTCATATACTGCCAAGGGGGGACCATTGGCATTAGGTGCCAAACACATTATTTGATTTTTTCATATACTGCCAATGGGGGACCATTGGCATAAGATGCCAAACACATTATTTGGTTTTTTCATATACTGCCAAGGGGGGACCATTGGCATAAGATGCCAAACACATTATTTGGTTTTTTCATATACTGCCAAGGGGGGACCATTGGCATTAGGTGCCAAACACATTATTTGGTTTTTTCATATACTGCCAATGGGGGACCATTGGCATAAGATGCCAAACACATTATTTGGTTTTTTCATATACTGCCAAGGGGGGACCATTGGCATAAGATGCCAAACACATTATTTGGTTTTTTCATATACTGCCAAGGGGGGACCATTGGCATAAGATGCCAAACACATTATTTGGTTTTTTCATATACTGCCAAGGGGGGACCATTGGCATAAGATGCCAAACACATTATTTGGTTTTTTCATATACTGCCAAGGGGGGACCATTGGCATTAGGTGCCAAACACATTATTTGGTTTTTTCATATACTGCCAAGGGGGGACCATTGGCATTAGGTGCCAAACACATTATTTGGTTTTTTCATATACTGCCAAGGGGGGACCATTGGCATAAGATGCCAAACACATTATTTGGTTTTTTCATATACTGCCAAGGGGGGACCATTGGCATTAGGTGCCAAACACATTATTTGGTTTTTTCATATTCTGCCAAGGGGGGACCATTGGCATAAGATGCCAAACACATTATTTGGTTTTTTCATATACTGCCAAGGGGGGACCATTGGCATAAGATGCCAAACACATTATTTGGTTTTTTCATATACTGCCAAGGGGGGACCATTGGCATAAGATGCCAAACACATTATTCGGTTTTTTCATATACTGCCAAGGGGGGACCATTGGCATTAGGTGCCAAACACATTATTTGGTTTTTTCATATACTGCCAAGGGGGGACCATTGGCATAAGATGCCAAACACATTATTTGGTTTTTTCATATACTGCCAAGGGGGGACCATTGGCATTAGGTGCCAAACACATTATTTGGTTTTTTCATATGCTGCCAAGGGGGGACCATTGGCATAAGATGCCAAACACATTATTTGGTTTTTTCATTAGGTGCCAAACACATTATTTGGTTTTTTCATATACTGCCAATGGGGGACCATTGGCATTAGGTGCCAAACACATTATTTGGTTTTTTCATATACTGCCAATGGGGGACCATTGGCATAAGATGCCAAACACATTATTTGGTTTTTTCATATACTGCCAAGGGGGGACCATTGGCATTAGGTGCCAAACACATTATTTGGTTTTTTCATATACTGCCAAGGGGGGACCATTGGCATTAGGTGCCAAACACATTATTTGGTTTTTTCATATACTGCCAAGGGGGGACCATTGGCATTAGGTGCCAAACACATTATTTGGTTTTTTCATATACTGCCAAGGGGGGACCATTGGCATAAGATGCCAAACACATTATTTGGTTTTTTCATATACTGCCAAGGGGGGACCATTGGCATTAGGTGCCAAACACATTATTTGGTTTTTTCATATACTGCCAAGGGGGGACCATTGGCATTAGGTGCCAAACACATTATTTGGTTTTTTCATATACTGCCAAGGGGGGAAGATTGGCATTAGGTGCCAAACACATTATTTGGTTTTTTCATATACTGCCAAGGGGGGACCATTGGCATAAGATGCCAAACACATTATTTGGTTTTTTCATATACTGCCAAGGGGGGACCATTGGCATTAGGTGCCAAACACATTATTTGGTTTTTTCATATACTGCCAAGGGGGGACCATTGGCATTAGGTGGTAAACATATTATTTGGTTTTTTCATATACTGCCAAGGGGGTACCATTGGCATAAGATGCCAAACACATTATTTGGTTTTTTCATATACTGCCAAGGGGGGACCATTGGCATTAGGTGCCAAACACATTATTTGGTTTTTTCATATACTGCCAAGGGGGGACCATTGGCATTAGGTGCCAAACACATTATTTGGTTTTTTCATATACTGCCAAGGGGGGACCATTGGCATTAGGTGGTAAACATATTATTTGGTTTTTTCATATACTGCCAAGGGGGGACCATTGGCATAAGATGCCAAACACATTATTTGGTTTTTTCATATACTGCCAAGGGGGGACCATTGGCATTAGGTGCCAAACACATTATTTGGTTTTTTCATATACTGCCAAGGGGGGACCATTGGAATAAGATGATAAAACCCATTATTTGGTTTTTTCATATACTGCCAAGGGAGGACCATTGGCATTAGGTGCCAAACACATTATTTGGTTTTTTCATATACTGCCAATGGGGGACCATTGGCATAAGATGCCAAACATATTATTTGGTTTTTTCATATACTGCCAAGGGGGGAGACCATTGGCATTAGGTGCCAAACACATTATTTGGTTTTTTCATATACTGCCAAGGGGGGACCATTGGCATTAGGTGCCAAACACATTATTTGGTTTTTTCATATACTGCCAAGGGGGGACCATTGGCATAAGATGCCAAACACATTATTTGGTTTTTTCATATACTGCCAAGGGGGGACCATTGGCATTAGATGCCAAACACATTATTTGGTTTTTTCATATACTGCCAAGGGGGGACCATTGGCATTAGGTGCCAAACACATTATTTGGTTTTTTCATATACTGCCAAGGGGGGACCATTGGCATAAGATGCCAAACACATTATTTGGTTTTTTCATATACTGCCAAGGGGGGACCATTGGCATTAGATGCCAAACACATTATTTGGTTTTTTCATATACTGCCAAGGGGGGACCATTGGCATTAGGTGCCAAACACATTATTTGGTTTTTTCATATACTGCCAAGGGGGGACCATTGGCATAAGATGCCAAACACATTATTTGGTTTTTTCATATACTGCCAAGGGGGGAGACCATTGGCATTAGGTGCCAAACACATTATTTGGTTTTTTCATATACTGCCAAGGGGGGACCATTGGCATTAGGTGCCAAACACATTATTTGGTTTTTTCATATACTGCCAAGGGGGGACCATTGGCATAAGATGCCAAACACATTATTTGGTTTTTTCATATACTGCCAAGGGGGGACCATTGGCATAAGATGCCAAACACATTATTTGGTTTTTTCATATACTGCCAAGGGGGGACCATTGGCATAAGATGCCAAACACATTATTTGGTTTTTTCATATACTGCCAAGGGGGGACCATTGGCATAAGATGCCAAACACATTATTTGGTTTTTTCATATACTGCCAAGGGGGGACCATTGGCATTAGGTGCCAAACACATTATTTGGTTTTTTCATATACTGCCAAGGGGGGACCATTGGCATTAGGTGCCAAACACATTATTTGGTTTTTTCATATACTGCCAAGGGGGGACCATTGGCATTAGGTGCCAAACACATTATTTGGTTTTTTCATATACTGCCAAGGGGGGACCATTGGCATTAGGTGCCAAACACATTATTTGGTTTTTTCATATACTGCCAAGGGGGGACCATTGGCATAAGATGCCAAACACATTATTTGGTTTTTTCATATACTGCCAAGGGGGGACCATTGGCATAAGATGCCAAACACATTATTGGGTTTTTTCATATACTGCCAAGGGGGGACCATTGGCATTAGGTGCCAAACACATTATTTGGTTTTTTCATATACTGCCAAGGGGGGACCATTGGCATTAGGTGCCAAACACATTATTTGGTTTTTTCATATACTGCCAAGGGGGGACCATTGGCATAAGATGCCAAACACATTATTTGGTTTTTTCATATACTGTCAAGGGGGGACCATTGGCATTAGGTGCCAAACACATTATTTGGTTTTTTCATATACTGCCAAGGGGGGACCATTGGCATAAGATGCCAAACACATTATTTGGTTTTTTCATATACTGCCAAGGGGGGACCATTGGCATTAGGTGCCAAACACATTATTTGGTTTTTTCATATACTGCCAAGGGGGACCATTGGCATAAGATGCCAAACACATTATTTGGTTTTTTCATATACTGCCAAGGGGGGACCATTGGCATAAGATGCCAAACACATTATTTGGTTTTTTCATATACTGCCAAGGGGGGACCATTGGCATAAGATGCCAAACACATTATTTGGTTTTTTCATATACTGCCAAGGGGGGACCATTGGCATAAGATGCCAAACACATTATTTAGTTTTTTCATATACTGCCAAGGGGGGACCATTGGCATTAGGTGCCAAACACATTATTTGTTTTTTTCATATACTGCCAAGGGGGGACCATTGGCATAAGATGCCAAACACATTATTTGGTTTTTTCATATACTGCCAAGGGGGACCATTGGCATAAGATGCCAAACACATTATTTGGTTTTTTCATATACTGCCAAGGGGGGACCATTGGCATAAGATGCCAAACACATTATTTGGTTTTTTCATATACTGCCAAGGGGGGACCATTGGCATAAGATGCCAAACACATTATTTGGTTTTTTCATATACTGCCAAGGGGGGACCATTGGCATAAGATGCCAAACACATTATTTGGTTTTTTCATATACTGCCAATGGGGGACCATTGGCATTAGGTGCCAAACACATTATTTGGTTTTTTCATATACTGCCAAGGGGGGACCATTGGCATTAGGTGCCAAACACATTATTTGGTTTTTTCATATACTGCCAAGGGGGGAAGATTGGCATTAGGTGCCAAACACATTATTTGGTTTTTTCATATACTGCCAAGGGGGGACCATTGGCATAAGATGCCAAACACATTATTTGGTTTTTTCATATACTGCCAAGGGGGGACCATTGGCATTAGGTGCCAAACACATTATTTGGTTTTTTCATATTATTTGGTTTTTTCATATACTGCCAAGGGAGGACCATTGGCATTAGGTGCCAAACACATTATTTGGTTTTTTCATATACTGCCAATGGGGGACCATTGGCATAAGATGCCAAACACATTATTTGGTTTTTTCATATACTGCCAAGGGGGGACCATTGGCATTAGGTGCCAAACACATTATTTGGTTTTTTCATATACTGCCAATGGGGGACCATTGGCATAAGATGCCAAACACATTATTTGGTTTTTTCATATACTGCCAAGGGGGTACCATTGGCATTAGGTGGTAAACATATTATTTGGTTTTTTCATATACTGCCAAGGGGGGACCATTGGCATAAGATGCCAAACACATTATTTGGTTTTTTCATATACTGCCAAGGGGGGACCATTGGCATTAGGTGCCAAACACATTATTTGGTTTTTTCATATACTGCCAATGGGGGACCATTGGCATTAGGTGCCAAACACATTATTTGGTTTTTTCATATACTGCCAAGGGGGGACCATTGGCATAAGATGCCAAACACATTATTTGGTTTTTTCATATTCTGCCAAGGGGGGACCATTGGCATAAGATGCCAAACACATTATTTGGTTTTTTCATATACTGCCAAGGGGGGACCATTGGCATAAGATGCCAAACACATTATTTGGTTTTTTCATATACTGCCAAGGGGGGACCATTGGCATAAGATGCCAAACACATTATTTGGTTTTTTCATATACTGCCAAGGGGGGACCATTGGCATTAGGTGCCAAACACATTATTTGGTTTTTTCATATACTGCCAAGGGGGGACCATTGGCATAAGATGCCAAACACATTATTTGGTTTTTTCATATACTGCCAAGGGGGGAGACCCTTGGCATTAGGTGCCAAACACATTCTTTGGTTTTTTCATATACTGCCAAGGGGGGACCATTGGCATTAGGTGCCAAACACATTATTTGGTTTTTTCATATACTGCCAAGGGGGGACCATTGGCATAAGATGCCAAACACATTATTTGGTTTTTTCATATACTGCCAAGGGGGGACCATTGGCATAAGATGCCAAACACATTATTTGGTTTTTTCATATACTGCCAAGGGGGGACCATTGGCATTAGGTGCCAAACACATTATTTGGTTTTTTCATATACTGCCAAGGGGGGACCATTGGCATAAGATGCCAAACACATTATTTGGTTTTTTCATATACTGCCAAGGGGGGA
The DNA here is from genome assembly GCA_951813785.1 of Criorhina ranunculi. Lineage (NCBI taxonomy): Eukaryota > Metazoa > Arthropoda > Insecta > Diptera > Syrphidae > Criorhina > Criorhina ranunculi. The sequence continues at coordinate 46,889,999 of OX638382.1, read as the reverse complement.
CCATTGGCATTAGGTGCCAAACACATTATTTGGTTTTTTCATATACTGCCAATGGGGGACCATTGGCATAAGATGCCAAACATATTATTTGGTTTTTTCATATACTGCCAATGGGGGACCATTGGCATAAGATGCCAAACACATTATTTGGTTTTTTCATATACTGCCAAGGGGGGACCATTGGCATTAGGTGCCAAACACATTATTTGGTTTTTTCATATACTGGCAATGGGGGACCATTGGCATAAGATGCCAAACACATTATTTGGTTTTTTCATATACTGCCAAGGGGGGACCATTGGCATTAGGTGCCAAACACATTATTTGGTTTTTTCATATACTGCCAAGGGGGGACCATTGGCATAAGATGCCAAACACATTATTTGGTTTTTTCATATACTGCCAAGGGGGGACCATTGGCATTAGGTGCCAAACACATTATTTAGTTTTTTCATATACTGCCAAGGGGGGACCATTGGCATAAGATGCCAAACACATTATTTGGTTTTTTCATATACTGCCAAGGGGGGACCATTGGCATTAGGTGCCAAACACATTATTTGGTTTTTTCATATACTGCCAAGGGGGGACCATTGGCATAAGATGCCAAACACATTATTTGGTTTTTTCATATACTGCCAAGGGGGGACCATTGGCATTAGGTGCCAAACACATTATTTAGTTTTTTCATATACTGCCAAGGGGGGACCATTGGCATTAGGTGCCAAACACATTATTTGGTTTTTTCATATACTGCCAATGGAGGACCATTGGCATAAGATGCCAAACACATTATTTGGTTTTTTCATATACTGCCAAGGGGGGACCATTGGCATTAGGTGGTAAACATATTATTTGGTTTTTTCATATACTGCCAAGGGGGGACCATTGGCATAAGATGCCAAACATATTATTTGGTTTTTTCATATTCTGCCAAGGGGGGACCATTGGCATAAGATGCCAAACACATTATTTGGTTTTTTCATATACTGCCAAGGGGGGACCATTGGCATTAGGTGCCAAACACATTATTTAGTTTTTTCATATACTGCCAAGGGGGGACCATTGGCATAAGATGCCAAACACATTATTTGGTTTTTTCATATACTGCCAAGGGGGGACCATTGGCATTAGGTGCCAAACACATTATTTGGTTTTTTCATATACTGCCAAGGGGGGACCATTGGCATTAGGTGCCAAACACATTATTTGGTTTTTTCATATACTGCCAATGGGCGACCATTGGCATAAGATGCCAAACATATTATTTGGTTTTTTCATATACTGCCAAGGGGGGACCATTGGCATAAGATGCCAAACACATTATTTGGTTTTTTCATATACTGCCAAGGGGGGACCATTGGCATAAGATGCCAAACACATTATTTGGTTTTTTCATATACTGCCAAGGGGGGACCATTGGCATAAGATGCCAAACACATTATTTGGTTTTTTCATATACTGCCAAGGGGGGACCATTGGCATTAGGTGCCAAACACATTATTTGGTTTTTTCATATACTGCCAATGGGGGACCATTGGCATAAGATGCCAAACACATTATTTGGTTTTTTCATATTCTGCCAAGGGGGGACCATTGGCATAAGATGCCAAACACATTATTTGGTTTTTTCATATACTGCCAAGGGGGGACCATTGGCATAAGATGCCAAACACATTATTTGGTTTTTTCATATACTGCCAAGGGGGGACCATTGGCATAAGATGCCAAACACATTATTTGGTTTTTTCATATACTGCCAAGGGGGGACCATTGGCATTAGGTGCCAAACACATTATTTGGTTTTTTCATATACTGCCAATGGGGGACCATTGGCATAAGATGCCAAACACATTGTTCCATTATGTGCTGAAAACTACCAAACATCAACAAATTACTTCAATTAAAAACACATAGTCTCTCTAGTCATCATCATATTCATAAATACTCATTAATACTCAAAGCAAATCATTTACACCCAATTGTTTCGTTAAGAGCTTCCTTACATACTATGTTATATGAATCGCTCTTTTTTGTATTGGACCGTCAAGGTGGACACACTTCATCGTTTGTATAATAAATATTGTATCTTATCATATTCACCTTTTTTGTTGCATTTTTCACTTTTCTTTTATTCGCTCGTTTTGCTGCATTATTAACATAATCAAGAACATCTTGGTCCTTCGAGCCGGATCTAATGAACAATTTTTTACATTTCGCGGTGAAGTGATAAGACTATTCGTTTTTTTTTCTCTCTCCGAACAATCGCTCGTAATTCAAGAGCTCACAGAATAGGTACACACATTTGGGGTTTTCTTAATCATCGTGCGTGCATTAATAGTTGCGAAAAATCGCTGGTAAAAAAAAAGAAAATATTAAAATTGACATTTTTGTTCATATAGAAAACCGCGTGTGTGCACGTGATCGGTAAGCATGAACGTTGTCAAAGTAAAACGTGGTCGTGCAAAAGGTATGTTGACTCGTGCTTCGATATTTGCAGACTCTGTAGATGTAAATACCACGCTTGCTATGCTTGAAATTTGGTTGGAAAAATTAGAGGAAGCGTGGTCCGATTTTGTTACGTTGCAAAATCAATAATATGAATACGCGGATGATCCTGACTTTATTGATCCAGAACCAGAGTTTGAGGAGTATGAGCTTAAGTACTTTTCATCTCATGCTATTTTCAGGAATTTCATTCGAGTAAAAAAGGTATCCCAAGCTTCGAATGAATCTGCTGCTGAGAAATTAGCTAATGAACAAGCTTCTTTCCTTCAAAGGCTAAGTTCTTCAAATGCTTCTTCATCAGTCAAGTTACCTAATATTACAATACCATCCTTTTCGGGCGACTTTAAGGATTGGCCAGCGTTCAGGGATTCATTTACGGGCTCGGTAGATTGTAATGCGTCGCTTAATTCAACACAAAAATTTCACTATTTGAAGTCGTTTTTGAGTGGAGAAGCCGCGAATTTTATTAAGCATATAAGGATCTCCGAAAGCAACTATATAGAAGCATGGGAACGCTTAGAAAAACGTTATGATAGGACGCCTCTAATTATTCAATCGTTCGTCCAATCATTTCTATCGTTGCCCACAACAAATTCGACAAATGTATTAGTGCTTCGGAAGATTACAGACGGTGCCGATGAAGTCATCAGGGGCTTAAACGCGTTAGGTTCAAACGATCGGGACCCCTGGCTGATATACTTGCTACTACAGAAACTTGATTCAGACACAAGGCACGCTTGGTCGCTTCATGTCGGGTCAAGGGATGATTCAAACATTCACGACTTATTAGAATTTCTGCAAAATCGGTGCGTGTGTCTTGAAGCTAGTTACCCAACGTCTCGTTCTCCTCTATCTCGAAACAAGGTTCAAGGCGCTGTCCGGGCACATTTAGTGGAATCGAAGCAATGCTGTCCCAAATGTAAGGCAGATCACAATCTTTCGAATTGTAAAAACTTCCTCGGCCTTCAAATTGATGCTCGTCGTAGTTTTGTAAAGGAGCACTCTTTGTGCTTCAATTGCCTTCGGCAAGGTCATACAGCTGTTAAATGTCGTTCAAACTTTCGTTGTAAATTCTGTAACTCTCGACATCACTCGCTAGATCATCAAATCGAAGCTGCTACCTCGTCAAATAGTTCAAATGTGAGCAACTCTACCACAAACTGTAGTTTACCCTCGTCGTCACAACAAGTAGTTGATCTTCCACTCATTAACCATCATTCTCGTGAAACCAATCGTCGGTCCTTAACAATCCTTCCCACTGCCGTTGCCAAAACTCTGGACAAACAACGTTGTTTCCAAGAAGTAAGACTTCTCCTCGACACGGGTTCCCAAGTGTCGTTTATAACTGAACAAGCAGTTCAACGCTTGGGACTATCGCGGAGTCACTCTCGTATTCCAGTTCTTGGAGTCGCATCCACGTCAGCAGGAGTTACCAACGGAATAGTAACACTTCGACTTATCCCTCGTTACACGTCCGAATTCGTCGACGTCAGCTGTCACGTCTTGTCTAAACTGACATCAGCTTTACCATCGTCTTTAATCGACAATTTTAACGTCAGCAGGCTATCTATCGAACTAGCTGATCCTAGTTTCCATGAACCCGGTCCGGTCGATATCTTAATCGGCGCTGACAAGGTATTCAGTATCATCACTGGACCTTCGAATATGAATATTATTGGTATTCCCAACTTGATTCCAACTATTTTTGGCTCTGTCATAGCTGGAAAATCTACATCGTTACTCTTTGAATCTGATAAGGAAGTTGAAACTTTTTGTACCCGTTTGGATCACTGTCAAGAGTTCGATCTTGAAAAATTTTGGCGCTTGGAAGAAGTTAATACCGAACCCACATTATCAATTGATGAGCAGCGAGCTGAGGAGCTTTTTGCTACTACTCATACTAGGCTGCCAGATGGTCGATATATGGTTCAGTTGCCGTTTAAGAGCGACAAGAAAGTCAACTTTGGGGATTTATTGGGTGTTGCGCTTAACCGCCTTTACTCCAACGAAAGAAGATTTATGTCGAATTCCTCTTTACGCGACCAGTATCAGACTTTTATGAGGGAATATCTTGCCCTAGGTCACATGGAAGAAGTACCACCGAGTGAAATAGCACAACCACTCCATCAGTGCTACTATCTTCCCCATCACGCTGTATTCAAAGCAGATAGCAGTACAACGAAAATTCGAGTAGTGTTCGACGCCTCTGCAAAGGCAGGTGCTTCCATTTCTCTTAACGATTCGCTGCTGGTTGGCCCCACCATTCAGAGAGACATTTTCTCTATTTGTCTACGATTTCGACGTCATCTTTACACCATATCGGGGGACATAGAGAAAATGTATAGACAAATTAAGGTCTCTCGAAACCATGCAGATTTTCAAAGGATAGTTTGGCGTGAAAAACCTCAAGACGATGTCAAGCACTATAGACTCTTAACAGTGACCTACGGTACGGCATCTGCACCCTTCCTAGCAGTTCGAACGCTAAAGCAACTAGCATTAGACTCAGCTGAGACATTTCCACTAGCATCTGCAACAGTTCTCAATGATTTTTATGTTGATGATGTTATCACTGGTGCAGATACTATCACAGATGTTATAGCACTTCAAACAGAACTGGTGAATCTACTGAAAACAGGAGGTTTTAACCTGCGTAAGTGGACAACAAATTGCTGGCCTCTTCTTTTATCCTTGCCAGAAGACCAACGCGAACTCTCTCCCATCGAATTCGAAGAATCTAACTCAGTAAAAGTTCTCGGACTACAATGGTGTCCTTCTCGAGATTGCTTTTCATACAAAGTAAGACTGAATCAAGCTATTGCATTCACGAAGCGTCGCATATTATCTGATGCGTCAAAGGTATTCGATCCTCTGGGATTTCTAGCGCCGGTGATAGTTGGCATGAAAATCCTGCTTCAAGATCTATGGCGGAAAAAGATGAATTGGGACGACGATATTCCAAAGGAACTCGCCGACCGTTGGAAGGCAATCCGCCAAAAACTACCAATCGTTGAGAATATACATATTCCCAGAATTCTTTGGACTGCTAAGAAGAACTGTGAACTTCATGGATTTTGCGATGCATCGTTGGAGGCCTATGCAGCCGTAGTCTACTGCAGAAGTATCAATACAGATGGATCTATATCGGTAACACTTGTATCTGCAAAAAGCAAGGTTTCTCCAATAAGGGTTCAGTCGTTGCCTAGGCTGGAACTCTGCGGAGCTCTTTTACTAACCCGTCTTATAAACAAACTTAAACGTTCTTTACAGGAGAAAGAATTCAAAGTTTTTGCTTGGACGGACTCGTCAATAGTTTTACATTGGCTTTCGGCTGCTCCAAAGAAATGGTCGGTGTTCGTAGGAAATCGGACCTCTGAAATATTGTCGTCGGTGTCCTTCAAATACTGGAATCACGTACGATCAGCAAGTAATCCAGCCGACTGCGCATCCCGTGGTATTTCACCGGATCTTTTGTCCACAAATGAGTTGTGGTGGAAAGGACCTTCGTGGCTGTGGCAGGAGAAGAGTCAATGGCCTGAATCGAATCCCTACATCAGAGAGATTCCGGCAGAACAATTGGAAGAAAGGAGTCAACCAAAAATGCAGACTCTGCTACAAGGTTTCTGGAAGCGTTGGCACAGTGAATACTTAACGTCACTGCAACACAGACGTAAATGGCACAACACACAACCAAATATTGAAATCGATGACGTCGTTCTACTAAAGGAGCCAAACCTGCCACCATCTAAATGGATACTTGGACGTGTTAAGGAAACCCACCCTGGAAGGGACAATAGGGTTCGGGTAGTCACAGTTCGAACCAAATATGGAGACTAAACTCGACCCGTAGTGAAAATTGCCCCACTTCCTTCTTCTGAAAGACCGGAGTCTTTCAGGGGGGGCCTGGATGTTCCATTATGTGCTGAAAACTACCAAACATCAACAAATTACTTTAATTAAAAACACACATTATTTGGTTTTATCATATATTGCCAAGGGGGGACCATTGGCATAAGATGCCAAACACATTATTTGGTTTTTTCATATACTGCCAAGGGGGGACCATTGGCATTAGGTGCCAAACACATTATTTGGTTTTTTCATATACTGCCAATGGGGGACCATTGGCATAAGATGCCAAACATATTATTTGGTTTTTTCATATTCTGCCAAGGGGGGACCATTGGCATAAGATGCCAAACACATTATTTGGTTTTTTCATATACTGCCAAGGGGGGACCATTGGCATAAGATGCCAAACACATTATTTGGTTTTTTCATATACTGCCAAGGGGGGACCATTGGCATTAGGTACCAAACACATTATTTGGTTTTTTCATATACTGCCAAGGGGGGACCATTGGCATTAGGTGCCAAACACATTATTTGGTTTTTTCATATACTGCCAAGGGGGGACCATTGGCATTAGGTGTCAAACACATTATTTGGTTTTTTCATATACTGCCAAGGGGGGACCATTGGCATAAGATGCCAAACATATTATTTGGTTTTTTCATATTCATTTACACCCAATTGTTTCGTTAAGAGCTTCCTTACATACTATGTTATATGAATCGCTCTTTTTTGTATTGGACCGTCAAGGTGGACACACTTCATCGTTTGTATAATAAATATTGTATCTTATCATATTCACCTTTTTTGTTGCATTTTTCACTTTTCTTTTATTCGCTCGTTTTGCTGCATTATTAACATAATCAAGAACATCTTGGTCCTTCGAGCCGGATCTAATGAACAATTTTTTACATTTCGCGGTGAAGTGATAAGACTATTCGTTTTTTTTTCTCTCTCCGAACAATCGCTCGTAATTCAAGAGCTCACAGAATAGGTACACACATTTGGGGTTTTCTTAATCATCGTGCGTGCATTAATAGTTGCGAAAAATCGCTGGTAAAAAAAAAGAAAATATTAAAATTGACATTTTTGTTCATATAGAAAACCGCGTGTGTGCACGTGATCGGTAAGCATGAACGTTGTCAAAGTAAAACGTGGTCGTGCAAAAGGTATGTTGACTCGTGCTTCGATATTTGCAGACTCTGTAGATGTAAATACCACGCTTGCTATGCTTGAAATTTGGTTGGAAAAATTAGAGGAAGCGTGGTCCGATTTTGTTACGTTGCAAAATCAATAATATGAATACGCGGATGATCCTGACTTTATTGATCCAGAACCAGAGTTTGAGGAGTATGAGCTTAAGTACTTTTCATCTCATGCTATTTTCAGGAATTTCATTCGAGTAAAAAAGGTATCCCAAGCTTCGAATGAATCTGCTGCTGAGAAATTAGCTAATGAACAAGCTTCTTTCCTTCAAAGGCTAAGTTCTTCAAATGCTTCTTCATCAGTCAAGTTACCTAATATTACAATACCATCCTTTTCGGGCGACTTTAAGGATTGGCCAGCGTTCAGGGATTCATTTACGGGCTCGGTAGATTGTAATGCGTCGCTTAATTCAACACAAAAATTTCACTATTTGAAGTCGTTTTTGAGTGGAGAAGCCGCGAATTTTATTAAGCATATAAGGATCTCCGAAAGCAACTATATAGAAGCATGGGAACGCTTAGAAAAACGTTATGATAGGACGCCTCTAATTATTCAATCGTTCGTCCAATCATTTCTATCGTTGCCCACAACAAATTCGACAAATGTATTAGTGCTTCGGAAGATTACAGACGGTGCCGATGAAGTCATCAGGGGCTTAAACGCGTTAGGTTCAAACGATCGGGACCCCTGGCTGATATACTTGCTACTACAGAAACTTGATTCAGACACAAGGCACGCTTGGTCGCTTCATGTCGGGTCAAGGGATGATTCAAACATTCACGACTTATTAGAATTTCTGCAAAATCGGTGCGTGTGTCTTGAAGCTAGTTACCCAACGTCTCGTTCTCCTCTATCTCGAAACAAGGTTCAAGGCGCTGTCCGGGCACATTTAGTGGAATCGAAGCAATGCTGTCCCAAATGTAAGGCAGATCACAATCTTTCGAATTGTAAAAACTTCCTCGGCCTTCAAATTGATGCTCGTCGTAGTTTTGTAAAGGAGCACTCTTTGTGCTTCAATTGCCTTCGGCAAGGTCATACAGCTGTTAAATGTCGTTCAAACTTTCGTTGTAAATTCTGTAACTCTCGACATCACTCGCTAGATCATCAAATCGAAGCTGCTACCTCGTCAAATAGTTCAAATGTGAGCAACTCTACCACAAACTGTAGTTTACCCTCGTCGTCACAACAAGTAGTTGATCTTCCACTCATTAACCATCATTCTCGTGAAACCAATCGTCGGTCCTTAACAATCCTTCCCACTGCCGTTGCCAAAACTCTGGACAAACAACGTTGTTTCCAAGAAGTAAGACTTCTCCTCGACACGGGTTCCCAAGTGTCGTTTATAACTGAACAAGCAGTTCAACGCTTGGGACTATCGCGGAGTCACTCTCGTATTCCAGTTCTTGGAGTCGCATCCACGTCAGCAGGAGTTACCAACGGAATAGTAACACTTCGACTTATCCCTCGTTACACGTCCGAATTCGTCGACGTCAGCTGTCACGTCTTGTCTAAACTGACATCAGCTTTACCATCGTCTTTAATCGACAATTTTAACGTCAGCAGGCTATCTATCGAACTAGCTGATCCTAGTTTCCATGAACCCGGTCCGGTCGATATCTTAATCGGCGCTGACAAGGTATTCAGTATCATCACTGGACCTTCGAATATGAATATTATTGGTATTCCCAACTTGATTCCAACTATTTTTGGCTCTGTCATAGCTGGAAAATCTACATCGTTACTCTTTGAATCTGATAAGGAAGTTGAAACTTTTTGTACCCGTTTGGATCACTGTCAAGAGTTCGATCTTGAAAAATTTTGGCGCTTGGAAGAAGTTAATACCGAACCCACATTATCAATTGATGAGCAGCGAGCTGAGGAGCTTTTTGCTACTACTCATACTAGGCTGCCAGATGGTCGATATATGGTTCAGTTGCCGTTTAAGAGCGACAAGAAAGTCAACTTTGGGGATTTATTGGGTGTTGCGCTTAACCGCCTTTACTCCAACGAAAGAAGATTTATGTCGAATTCCTCTTTACGCGACCAGTATCAGACTTTTATGAGGGAATATCTTGCCCTAGGTCACATGGAAGAAGTACCACCGAGTGAAATAGCACAACCACTCCATCAGTGCTACTATCTTCCCCATCACGCTGTATTCAAAGCAGATAGCAGTACAACGAAAATTCGAGTAGTGTTCGACGCCTCTGCAAAGGCAGGTGCTTCCATTTCTCTTAACGATTCGCTGCTGGTTGGCCCCACCATTCAGAGAGACATTTTCTCTATTTGTCTACGATTTCGACGTCATCTTTACACCATATCGGGGGACATAGAGAAAATGTATAGACAAATTAAGGTCTCTCGAAACCATGCAGATTTTCAAAGGATAGTTTGGCGTGAAAAACCTCAAGACGATGTCAAGCACTATAGACTCTTAACAGTGACCTACGGTACGGCATCTGCACCCTTCCTAGCAGTTCGAACGCTAAAGCAACTAGCATTAGACTCAGCTGAGACATTTCCACTAGCATCTGCAACAGTTCTCAATGATTTTTATGTTGATGATGTTATCACTGGTGCAGATACTATCACAGATGTTATAGCACTTCAAACAGAACTGGTGAATCTACTGAAAACAGGAGGTTTTAACCTGCGTAAGTGGACAACAAATTGCTGGCCTCTTCTTTTATCCTTGCCAGAAGACCAACGCGAACTCTCTCCCATCGAATTCGAAGAATCTAACTCAGTAAAAGTTCTCGGACTACAATGGTGTCCTTCTCGAGATTGCTTTTCATACAAAGTAAGACTGAATCAAGCTATTGCATTCACGAAGCGTCGCATATTATCTGATGCGTCAAAGGTATTCGATCCTCTGGGATTTCTAGCGCCGGTGATAGTTGGCATGAAAATCCTGCTTCAAGATCTATGGCGGAAAAAGATGAATTGGGACGACGATATTCCAAAGGAACTCGCCGACCGTTGGAAGGCAATCCGCCAAAAACTACCAATCGTTGAGAATATACATATTCCCAGAATTCTTTGGACTGCTAAGAAGAACTGTGAACTTCATGGATTTTGCGATGCATCGTTGGAGGCCTATGCAGCCGTAGTCTACTGCAGAAGTATCAATACAGATGGATCTATATCGGTAACACTTGTATCTGCAAAAAGCAAGGTTTCTCCAATAAGGGTTCAGTCGTTGCCTAGGCTGGAACTCTGCGGAGCTCTTTTACTAACCCGTCTTATAAACAAACTTAAACGTTCTTTACAGGAGAAAGAATTCAAAGTTTTTGCTTGGACGGACTCGTCAATAGTTTTACATTGGCTTTCGGCTGCTCCAAAGAAATGGTCGGTGTTCGTAGGAAATCGGACCTCTGAAATATTGTCGTCGGTGTCCTTCAAATACTGGAATCACGTACGATCAGCAAGTAATCCAGCCGACTGCGCATCCCGTGGTATTTCACCGGATCTTTTGTCCACAAATGAGTTGTGGTGGAAAGGACCTTCGTGGCTGTGGCAGGAGAAGAGTCAATGGCCTGAATCGAATCCCTACATCAGAGAGATTCCGGCAGAACAATTGGAAGAAAGGAGTCAACCAAAAATGCAGACTCTGCTACAAGGTTTCTGGAAGCGTTGGCACAGTGAATACTTAACGTCACTGCAACACAGACGTAAATGGCACAACACACAACCAAATATTGAAATCGATGACGTCGTTCTACTAAAGGAGCCAAACCTGCCACCATCTAAATGGATACTTGGACGTGTTAAGGAAACCCACCCTGGAAGGGACAATAGGGTTCGGGTAGTCACAGTTCGAACCAAATATGGAGACTAAACTCGACCCGTAGTGAAAATTGCCCCACTTCCTTCTTCTGAAAGACCGGAGTCTTTCAGGGGGGGCCTGGATGTTCCATTATGTGCTGAAAACTACCAAACACCAACAAATTACTTTAATTAAAAACACACATTATTTGGTTTTATCATATACTGCCAAGGGGGGACCATTGGCATAAGATGCCAAACACATTATTTGGTTTTTTCATATACTGCCAAGGGGGGACCATTGGCATTAGGTGCCAAACACATTATTTGGTTTTTTCATATACTGCCAATGGGGGACCATTGGCATAAGATGCCAAACATATTATTTGGTTTTTTCATATTCTGCCAAGGGGGGACCATTGGCATAAGATGCCAAACACATTATTTGGTTTTTTCATATACTGCCAAGGGGGGACCATTGGCATAAGATGCCAAACACATTATTTGGTTTTTTCATATACTGCCAAGGGGGGACCATTGGCATTAGGTACCAAACACATTATTTGGTTTTTTCATATACTGCCAAGGGGGGACCATTGGCATTAGGTGCCAAACACATTATTTGGTTTTTTCATATACTGCCAAGGGGGGACCATTGGCATTAGGTGTCAAACACATTATTTGGTTTTTTCATATACTGCCAAGGGGGGACCATTGGCATAAGATGCCAAACATATTATTTGGTTTTTTCATATACTGCCAAGGAGGGACCATTGGCATAAGATGCCAAACACATTATTCGGTTTTTTCATATACTGCCAAGGGGGGACCATTGGCATTAGGTGCCAAACACATTATTTGGTTTTTTCATATACTGCCAAGGGGGGACCATTGGCATAAGATGCCAAACACATTATTTGGTTTTTTCATATACTGCCAAGGGGGGACCATTGGCATTAGGTGCCAAACACATTATTTGGTTTTTTCATATGCTGCCAAGGGGGGACCATTGGCATAAGATGCCAAACACATTATTTGGTTTTTTCATATACTGCCAATGGGGGACCATTGGCATTAGGTGCCAAACACATTATTTGGTTTTTTCATATACTGCCAATGGGGGACCATTGGCATTAGGTGCCAAACACATTATTTGGTTTTTTCATATACTGCCAATGGGGGACCATTGGCATAAGATGCCAAACATATTATTTGGTTTTTTCATATTCTGCCAAGGGGGGACCATTGGCATAAGATGCCAAACACATTATTTGGTTTTTTCATATACTGCCAAGGGGGGACCATTGGCATAAGATGCCAAACACATTATTTGGTTTTTTCATATACTGCCAAGGGGGGACCATTTGCATTAGGTGCCAAACACATTATTTGGTTTTTTCATATACTGCCAATGGGGGACCATTGGCATAAGATGCCAAACACATTATTTGGTTTTTTCATATACTGCCAAGGGGGGACCATTGGCATTAGGTGCCAAACACATTATTTGGTTTTTTCATATACTGCCAAGGGGGGACCATTGGCATTAGGTGCCAAACACATTATTTGGTTTTTTCATATACTGCCAAGGGGGGACCATTGGCATTAGGTGCCAAACACATTATTTGGTTTTTTCATATACTGCCAAGGGGGGACCATTGGCATAAGATGCCAAACACATTATTTGGTTTTTTCATATACTGCCAAGGGGGGACCATTGGCATAAGATGCCAAACACATTATTTGGTTTTTTCATATACTGCCAAGGGGGGACCATTGGCATTAGGTGCCAAACACATTATTTGGTTTTTTCATATACTGCCAAGGGGGGACCATTGGCATTAGGTGCCAAACACATTATTTGGTTTTTTCATATACTGCCAAGGGGGGACCATTGGCATTAGGTGCCAAACACATTATTTGGTTTTTTCATATACTGCCAAGGGGGGACCATTGGCATTAGATGCCAAACACATTATTTGGTTTTTTCATATACTGCCAAGGGGGGACCATTGGCATTAGGTGCCAAACACATTATTTGGTTTTTTCATATACTGCCAAGGGGGGACCATTGGCATAAGATGCCAAACACATTATTTGGTTTTTTCATATACTGCCAAGGGGGGACCATTGGCATTAGGTGCCAAACACATTATTTGGTTTTTTCATATACTGCCAAGGGGGGACCATTGGCATAAGGTGCCAAACACATTATTTGGTTTTTTCATACACTGCCAATGGGGGACCATTGGCATAAGATGCCAAACACATTATTTGGTTTTTTCATACTCTGCCAAGGGGGACCATTGGCATTAGGTGGTAAACATATTATTTGGTTTTTTCATATACTGCCAAGGGGGGACCATTGGCATAAGATGCCAAACACATTATTTGGTTTTTTCATATACTGCCAAGGGGGGACCATTGGCATTAGGTGCCAAACACATTATTTGGTTTTTTCATATACTGCCAAGGGGGGACCATTGGCATTAGGTGCCAAACACATTATTTGGTTTTTTCATATACTGCCAAGGGGGGACCATTGGCATTAGGTGCCAAACACATTATTTGGTTTTTTCATATACTGCCAAGGGGGGGGGGACCATTGGCATTAGGTGCCAAACACATTATTTGGTTTTTTCATATACTGCCAAGGGGGGACCATTGGCATTAGGTGCCAAACACATTATTTGGTTCTTTCATATACTGCCAAGGGGGGACCATTGGCATTAGGTGTCAAACACATTATTTGGTTTTTTCATATACTGCCAAGGGGGGACCATTGGCATAAGATGCCAAACACATTATTTGGTTTTTTCATATACTGCCAAGGGGGGACCATTGGCATAAGATGCCAAACACATTATTTAGTTTTTTCATATACTGCCAAGGGGGGACCATTGGCATTAGGTGCCAAACACATTATTTGGTTTTTTCATATACTGCCAAGGGGGGGGGACCATTGGCATTAGGTGCCAAACACATTATTTGGTTTTTTCATATACTGTCAAGGGGGGACCATTGGCATTAGGTGCCAAACACATTATTTGGTTTTTTCATATACTGCCAAGGGGGGACCATTGGCATTAGGTGGTAAACATATTATTTGGTTTTTTCATATACTGCCAAGGGGGGACCATTGGCATAAGATGCCAAACACATTATTTGGTTTTTTCATATACTGCCAAGGGGGGACCATTTGCATTAGGTGCCAAACACATTATTTGGTTTTTTCATATACTGCCAATGGGGGACCATTGGCATAAGATGCCAAACACATTATTTGGTTTTTTCATATACTGCCAAGGGGGGACCATTGGCATTAGGTGCCAAACACATTATTTGGTTTTTTCATATACTGCCAAGGGGGGACCATTGGCATTAGGTGCCAAACACATTATTTGGTTTTTTCATATACTGCCAAGGGGGGACCATTGGCATTAGGTGCCAAACACATTATTTGGTTTTTTCATATACTGCCAAGGGGGGACCATTGGCATAAGATGCCAAACACATTATTTGGTTTTTTCATATACTGCCAAGGGGGGACCATTGGCATAAGATGCCAAACACATTATTTGGTTTTTTCATATACTGCCAAGGGGGGACCATTGGCATTAGGTGCCAAACACATTATTTGGTTTTTTCATATACTGCCAAGGGGGGACCATTGGCATTAGGTGCCAAACACATTATTTGGTTTTTTCATATACTGCCAAGGGGGGACCATTGGCATTAGGTGCCAAACACATTATTTGGTTTTTTCATATACTGCCAAGGGGGGACCATTGGCATTAGATGCCAAACACATTATTTGGTTTTTTCATATACTGCCAAGGGGGGACCATTGGCATTAGGTGCCAAACACATTATTTGGTTTTTTCATATACTGCCAAGGGGGGACCATTGGCATAAGATGCCAAACACATTATTTGGTTTTTTCATATACTGCCAAGGGGGGACCATTGGCATTAGGTGCCAAACACATTATTTGGTTTTTTCATATACTGCCAAGGGGGGACCATTGGCATAAGGTGCCAAACACATTATTTGGTTTTTTCATACACTGCCAATGGGGGACCATTGGCATAAGATGCCAAACACATTATTTGGTTTTTTCATACTCTGCCAAGGGGGACCATTGGCATTAGGTGGTAAACATATTATTTGGTTTTTTCATATACTGCCAAGGGGGGACCATTGGCATAAGATGCCAAACACATTATTTGGTTTTTTCATATACTGCCAAGGGGGGACCATTGGCATTAGGTGCCAAACACAGTATTTGGTTTTTTCATATACTGCCAAGGGGGGACCATTGGCATTAGGTGCCAAACACATTATTTGGTTTTTTCATATACTGCCAAGGGGGGACCATTGGCATTAGGTGCCAAACACATTATTTGGTTTTTTCATATACTGCCAAGGGGGGGGGGACCATTGGCATTAGGTGCCAAACACATTATTTGGTTTTTTCATATACTGCCAAGGGGGGACCATTGGCATTAGGTGCCAAACACATTATTTGGTTCTTTCATATACTGCCAAGGGGGGACCATTGGCATTAGGTGTCAAACACATTATTTGGTTTTTTCATATACTGCCAAGGGGGGACCATTGGCATAAGATGCCAAACACATTATTTGGTTTTTTCATATACTGCCAAGGGGGGACCATTGGCATAAGATGCCAAACACATTATTTGGTTTTTTCATATACTGCCAAGGGGGGACCATTGGCATTAGGTGCCAAACACATTATTTGGTTTTTTCATATACTGCCAAGGGGGGGGGACCATTGGCATTAGGTGCCAAACACATTATTTGGTTTTTTCATATACTGTCAAGGGGGGACCATTGGCATTAGGTGCCAAACACATTATTTGGTTTTTTCATACTGCCAAGGGGGGACCATTGGCATTAGGTGGTAAACATATTATTTGGTTTTTTCATATACTGCCAAGGGGGGACCATTGGCATAAGATGCCAAACACATTATTTGGTTTTTTCATATACTGCCAAGGGGGGACCATTGGCATTAGGTGCCAAACACATTATTTGGTTTTTTCATATACTGCCAAGGGGGGACCATTGGCATTAGGTGCCAAACACATTATTTGGTTTTTTCATATACTGCCAAGGGGGGACCATTGGCATTAGGTGGTAAACATATTATTTGGTTTTTTCATATACTGCCAAGGGGGGACCATTGGCATAAGATGCCAAACACATTATTTGGTTTTTTCATATACTGCCAAGGGGGGACCATTGGCATTAGGTGCCAAACACATTATTTGGTTTTTTCATATACTGCCAAGGGGGGACCATTGGCATAAGATGATAAAACCCATTATTTGGTTTTTTCATATACTGCCAAGGGAGGACCATTGGCATTAGGTGCCAAACACATTATTTGGTTTTTTCATATTCTGCCAAGGGGGGACCATTTGGTTTTTTCATATACTGCCAAGGGGGGACCATTGGCATAAGATGCCAAACACATTATTTGGTTTTTTCATATACTGCCAAGGGGGGACCATTGGCATAAGATGCCAAACACATTATTTGGTTTTTTCATATACTGCCAAGGGGGGACCATTGGCATAAGATGCCAAACACATTATTTAGTTTTTTCATATACTGCCAAGGGGGGACCATTGGCATTAGGTGCCAAACACATTATTTGGTTTTTTCATATACTGCCAAGGGGGGGCCATTGGCATAAGATGCCAAACACATTATTTGGTTTTTTCATATACTGCCAAGGGGGGACCATTGGCATTAGGTGCCAAACACATTATTTGGTTTTTTCATATACTGCCAAGGGGGGACCATTGGCATAAGATGCCAAACACATTATTTGGTTTTTTCATATGCTGCCAAGGGGGACCATTGGCATTAGGTGCCAAACACATTATTTGGTTTTTTCATATACTGCCAAGGGGGGACCATTGGCATTAGGTGCCAAACACATTATTTGGTTTTTTCATATACTGCCAATGGGGGACCATTGGCATAAGATGCCAAACACATTATTTGGTTTTTTCATATACTGCCAAGGGGGGACCATTGGCATAAGATGCCAAACACATTATTTAGTTTTTTCATATACTGCCAAGCGGGGACCATTGGCATAAGATGCCAAACATATTATTTGGTTTTTTCATATTCTGCCAAGGGGGGACCATTGGCATAAGATGCCAAACACATTATTTGGTTTTTTCATATACTGCCAAGGGGGGACCATTGGCATAAGATGCCAAACACATTATTTGGTTTTTTCATATACTGCCAAGGGGGGACCATTGGCATAAGATGCCAAACACATTATTTGGTTTTTTCATATACTGCCAAGGGGGGACCATTGGCATAAGATGCCAAACACATTATTTGGTTTTTTCATATACTGCCAAGGGGGGACCATTGGCATAAGATGCCAAACACATTATTTAGTTTTTTCATATACTGCCAAGGGGGGACCATTGGCATTAGGTGCCAAACACATTATTTGGTTTTTTTCATATACTGCCGAGGGGGGACCATTGGCATTAGGTGCCAAACACATTATTTGGTTTTTTCATATACTGCCAAGGGGGGACCATTGGCATTAGGTGCCAAACACATTATTTGGTTTTTTCATATACTGCCAAGGGGGGACCATTGGCATTAGGTGCCAAACACATTATTTGGTTTTTTCATATACTGCCAAGGGGGGACCATTGGCATAAGATGCCAAACACATTATTTGGTTTTTTCATATACTGCCAAGGGGGGGGACCATTGGCATTAGGTGCCAAACACATTATTTGGTTTTTTCATATACTGCCAATGGGGGACCATTGGCATTAGGTGCCAAACACATTATTTGGTTTTTTCATATACTGCCAAGGGGGGACCATTGGCATTAGGTGCCAAACACATTATTTGGTTTTTTCATATCCTGCAATGGGGGGACCATTGGCATAAGATGCCAAACACATTATTTGGTTTTTTCATATACTGCCAAGGGGGGACCATTGGCATAAGATGCCAAACACATTATTTAGTTTTTTCATATACTGCCAAGGGGGGATCATTGGCATTAGGTGCCAAACACATTATTTGGTTTTTTCATATACTGCCAAGGGGGGGGGACCATTGGCATTAGGTGCCAAACACATTATTTGGTTTTTTCATATACTGCCAAGGGGGGACCATTGGCATTAGGTGCCAAACACATTATTTGGTTTTTTCATATTCTGCCAAGGGGGGACCATTTGGTTTTTTCATATACTGCCAAGGGGGGACCATTGGCATAAGATGCCAAACACATTATTTGGTTTTTTCATATACTGCCAAGGGGGGACCATTGGCATAAGATGCCAAACACATTATTTGGTTTTTTCATATACTGCCAAGGGGGGGGGACCATTGGCATAAGATGCCAAACACATTATTTAGTTTTTTCATATACTGCCAAGGGGGGACCATTGGCATTAGGTGCCAAACACATTATTTGTTTTTTTCATATACTGCCAAGGGGGGACCATTGGCATAAGATGCCAAACACATTATTGGTTTTTTCATATACTGCCAAGGGGGGACCATTGGCATTAGGTGCCAAACACATTATTTGGTTTTTTCATATACTGCCAAGGGGGGACCATTGGCATAAGATGCCAAACATTTTATTTGGTTTTTTCATATTCTGCCAAGGGGGGACCATTGGCATAAGATGCCAAACACATTATTTGGTTTTTTCATATACTGCCAAGGGGGGACCATTGGCATAAGATGCCAAACACATTATTTGGTTTTTTCATATACTGCCAATGGGGGACCATTGGCATTAGGTGCCAAACACATTATTTGGTTTTTTCATATACTGCCAAGGGGGGACCATTGGCATTAGGTGCCAAACACATTATTTGGTTTTTTCATATACTGCCAAGGGGGGAAGATTGGCATTAGGTGCCAAACACATTATTTGGTTTTTTCATATACTGTCAAGGGGGGACCATTGGCATTAGGTGCCAAACACATTATTTGGTTTTTTCATATACTGCCAAGGGGGGACCATTGGCATTAGGTGGTAAACATATTATTTGGTTTTTTCATATACTGCCAAGGGGGGACCATTGGCATAAGATGCCAAACACATTATTTGGTTTTTTCATATACTGCCAAGGGGGGACCATTTGCATTAGGTGCCAAACACATTATTTGGTTTTTTCATATACTGCCAATGGGGGACCATTGGCATAAGATGCCAAACACATTATTTGGTTTTTTCATATACTGCCAAGGGGGGACCATTGGAATTAGGTGCCAAACACATTATTTGGTTTTTTCATATTATTTGGTTTTTTCATATACTGCCAAGGGAGGACCATTGGCATTAGGTGCCAAACACATTATTTGGTATTTTCATATACTGCCAATGGGGGACCATTGGCATAAGATGCCAAACACATTATTTGGTTTTTTCATATACTGCCAAGGGGGGACCATTGGCATTAGGTGCCAAACACATTATTTGGTTTTTTCATATACTGCCAATGGGGGACCATTGGCATAAGATGCCAAACACATTATTTGGTTTTTTCATATACTGCCAAGGGGGGACCATTGGCATTAGGTGGTAAACATATTATTTGGTTTTTTCATATACTGCCAAGGGGGGACCATTGGCATAAGATGCCAAACACATTATTTGGTTTTTTCATATACTGCCAAGGGGGGACCATTGGCATTAGGTGCCAAACACATTATTTGGTTTTTTCATATACTGCCAATGGGGGACCATTGGCATTAGGTGCCAAACACATTATTTGGTTTTTTCATATACTGCCAAGGGGGGACCATTGGCATAAGATGCCAAACACATTATTTGGTTTTTTCATATTCTGCCAAGGGGGGACCATTGGCATAAGATGCCAAACACATTATTTGGTTTTTTCATATACTGCCAAGGGGGGACCATTGGCATAAGATGCCAAACACATTATTTGGTTTTTTCATATACTGCCAAGGGGGGACCATTGGCATAAGATGCCAAACACATTATTTGGTTTTTTCATATACTGCCAAGGGGGGACCATTGGCATTAGGTGCCAAACACATTATTTGGTTTTTTCATATACTGCCAAGGGGGGACCATTGGCATAAGATGCCAAACACATTATTTGGTTTTTTCATATACTGCCAAGGGGGGAGACCATTGGCATTAGGTGCCAAACACATTCTTTGGTTTTTTCATATACTGCCAAGGGGGGACCATTGGCATTAGGTGCCAAACACATTATTTGGTTTTTTCATATACTGCCAAAGGGGGACCATTGGCATAAGATGCCAAACACATTATTTGGTTTTTTCATATACTGCCAAGGGGGGACCATTGGCATAAGATGCCAAACACATTATTTGGTTTTTTCATATACTGCCAAGGGGGGACCATTGGCATTAGGTGCCAAACACATTATTTGGTTTTTTCATATACTGCCAAGGGGGGACCATTGGCATAAGATGCCAAACACATTATTTGGTTTTTTCATATACTGCCAAGGGGGGACCATTGGCATTAGGTGCCAAACACATTATTTGGTTTTTTCATATACTGCCAATGGGGGACCATTGGCATAAGATGCCAAACATATTATTTGGTTTTTTCATATACTGCCAATGGGGGACCATTGGCATAAGATGCCAAACACATTATTTGGTTTTTTCATATACTGCCAAGGGGGGACCATTGGCATTAGGTGCCAAACACATTATTTGGTTTTTTCATATACTGGCAATGGGGGACCATTGGCATAAGATGCCAAACACATTATTTGGTTTTTTCATATACTGCCAAGGGGGGACCATTGGCATTAGGTGCCAAACACATTATTTGGTTTTTTCATATACTGGCAATGGGGGACCATTGGCATAAGATGCCAAACACATTATTTGGTTTTTTCATATACTGCCAAGGGGGGACCATTGGCATAAGATGCCAAACACATTATTTGGTTTTTTCATATACTGCCAAGGGGGGACCATTGGCATAAGATGCCAAACACATTATTTGGTTTTTTCATATACTGCCAAGGGGGGACCATTGGCATAAGATGCCAAACACATTATTTGGTTTTTTCATATACTGCCAAGGGGGGACCATTGGCATTAGGTGCCAAGCACATTATTTGGTTTTTTCATATACTGCCAAGGGGGGACCATTGGCATTAGGTGCCAAACACATTATTTGGTTTTTTCATATACTGCCAAGGGGGGACCATTGGCATAAGATGCCAAACACATTATTTGGTTTTTTCATATACTGCCAAGGGGGGACCATTGGCATAAGATGCCAAACACATTATTTGGTTTTTTCATATACTGCCAAGGGGGACCATTGGCATAAGATGCCAAACACATTATTTGGTTTTTTCATATACTGCCAAGGGGGGACCATTGGCATTAGGTGCCAAACACATTATTTGGTTTTTTCATATACTGCCAAGGGGGGACCATTGGCATAAGATGCCAAACACATTATTTGGTTTTTTCATATACTGCCAAGGGGGGACCATTGGCATTAGGTGCCAAACACATTATTTAGTTTTTTCATATACTGCCAAGGGGGGACCATTGGCATTAGGTGCCAAACACATTATTTGGTTTTTTCATATACTGCCAATGGAAGACCATTGGCATAAGATGCCAAACACATTATTTGGTTTTTTCATATACTGCCAAGGGGGGACCATTGGCACTAGGTGGTAAACATATTATTTGGTTTTTTCATATACTGCCAAGGGGGGACCATTGGCATAAGATGCCAAACACATTATTTGGTTTTTTCATATACTGCCAAGGGGGGACCATTGGCACTAGGTGGTAAACATATTATTTGGTTTTTTCATATACTGCCAAGGGGGGACCATTGGCATAAGATGCCAAACACATTATTTGGTTTTTTCATATACTGCCAAGGGGGGACCATTGGCATAAGATGCCAAACACATTATTTGGTTTTTTCATATACTGCCAAGGGGGGACCATTGGCATTAGGTGCCAAGCACATTATTTGGTTTTTTCATATACTGCCAAGGGGGGACCATTGGCATTAGGTGCCAAACACATTATTTGGTTTTTTCATATACTGCCAAGGGGGGACCATTGGCATAAGATGCCAAACACATTATTTGGTTTTTTCATATACTGCCAAGGGGGGACCATTGGCATAAGATGCCAAACACATTATTTGGTTTTTTCATATACTGCCAAGGGGGACCATTGGCATAAGATGCCAAACACATTATTTGGTTTTTTCATATACTGCCAAGGGGGGACCATTGGCATTAGGTGCCAAACACATTATTTGGTTTTTTCATATACTGCCAAGGGGGGACCATTGGCATAAGATGCCAAACACATTATTTGGTTTTTTCATATACTGCCAAGG
The DNA here is from genome assembly GCA_951813785.1 of Criorhina ranunculi. Taxonomy (NCBI): domain Eukaryota; kingdom Metazoa; phylum Arthropoda; class Insecta; order Diptera; family Syrphidae; genus Criorhina; species Criorhina ranunculi. The sequence goes on along the minus strand of OX638382.1, from coordinate 46,867,238 downwards.
GGGGACCATTGGCATTAGGTGCCAAACACATTATTTGGTTTTTTCATATACTGCCAATGGGCGACCATTGGCATAAGATGCCAAACATATTATTTGGTTTTTTCATATACTGCCAAGGGGGGACCATTGGCATAAGATGCCAAACACATTATTTGGTTTTTTCATATACTGCCAAGGGGGGACCATTGGCATAAGATGCCAAACACATTATTTGGTTTTTTCATATACTGCCAAGGGGGGACCATTGGCATAAGATGCCAAACACATTATTTGGTTTTTTCATATACTGCCAAGGGGGGACCATTGGCATTAGGTGCCAAACACATTATTTGGTTTTTTCATATACTGCCAATGGGGGACCATTGGCATAAGATGCCAAACACATTATTTGGTTTTTTCATATTCTGCCAAGGGGGGACCATTGGCATAAGATGCCAAACACATTATTTGGTTTTTTCATATACTGCCAAGGGGGGACCATTGGCATAAGATGCCAAACACATTATTTGGTTTTTTCATATACTGCCAAGGGGGGACCATTGGCATAAGATGCCAAACACATTATTTGGTTTTTTCATATACTGCCAAGGGGGGACCATTGGCATTAGGTGCCAAACACATTATTTGGTTTTTTCATATACTGCCAATGGGGGACCATTGGCATAAGATGCCAAACACATTGTTCCATTATGTGCTGAAAACTACCAAACATCAACAAATTACTTTAATTAAAAACACATAGTCTCTCTAGTCATCATCATATTCATAAATACTCATTAATACTCAAAGCAAATCATTTACACTCAATTGTTTCGTTAAGAGCTTCCTTACATACTATGTTATATGAATCGCTCTTTTTTGTATTGGACCGTCAAGGTGGACACACTTCATCGTTTGTATAATAAATATTGTATCTTATCATATTCACCTTTTTTGTTGCATTTTTCACTTTTCTTTTATTCGCTCGTTTTGCTGCATTATTAACATAATCAAGAACATCTTGGTCCTTCGAGCCGGATCTAATGAACAATTTTTTACATTTCGCGGTGAAGTGATAAGACTATTCGTTTTTTTTTTCTCTCTCCGAACAATCGCTCGTAATTCAAGAGCTCACAGAATAGGTACACACATTTGGGGTTTTCTTAATCATCGTGCGTGCATTAATAGTTGCGAAAAATCGCTGGTAAAAAAAAAGAAAATATTAAAATTGACATTTTTGTTCATATAGAAAACCGCGTGTGTGCACGTGATCGGTAAGCATGAACGTTGTCAAAGTAAAACGTGGTCGTGCAAAAGGTATGTTGACTCGTGCTTCGATATTTGCAGACTCTGTAGATGTAAATACCACGCTTGCTATGCTTGAAATTCGGTTGGAAAAATTAGAGGAAGCGTGGTCCGATTTTGTTACGTTGCAAAATCAATTATATGAATACGCGGATGATCCTGACTTTATTGATCCAGAACCAGAGTTTGAGGAGTATGAGCTTAAGTACTTTTCATCTCATGCTATTTTCAGGAATTTCATTCGAGTAAAAAAGGTATCCCAAGCTTCGAATGAATCTGCTGCTGAGAAATTAGCTAATGAACAAGCTTCTTTCCTTCAAAGGCTAAGTTCTTCAAATGCTTCTTCATCAGTCAAGTTACCTAATATTACAATACCATCCTTTTCGGGCGACTTTAAGGATTGGCCAGCGTTCAGGGATTCATTTACGGGCTCGGTAGATTGTAATGCGTCGCTTAATTCAACACAAAAATTTCACTATTTGAAGTCGTTTTTGAGTGGAGAAGCCGCGAATTTTATTAAGCATATAAGGATCTCCGAAAGCAACTATATAGAAGCATGGGAACGCTTAGAAAAACGTTATGATAGGACGCCTCTAATTATTCAATCGTTCGTCCAATCATTTCTATCGTTGCCCACAACAAATTCGACAAATGTATTAGTGCTTCGGAAGATTACAGACGGTGCCGATGAAGTCATCAGGGGCTTAAACGCGTTAGGTTCAAACGATCGGGACCCCTGGCTGATATACTTGCTACTACAGAAACTTGATTCAGACACAAGGCACGCTTGGTCGCTTCATGTCGGGTCAAGGGATGATTCAAACATTCACGACTTATTAGAATTTCTGCAAAATCGGTGCGTGTGTCTTGAAGCTAGTTACCCAACGTCTCGTTCTCCTCTATCTCGAAACAAGGTTCAAGGCGCTGTCCGGGCACATTTAGTGGAATCGAAGCAATGCTGTCCCAAATGTAAGGCAGATCACAATCTTTCGAATTGTAAAAACTTCCTCGGCCTTCAAATTGATGCTCGTCGTAGTTTTGTAAAGGAGCACTCTTTGTGCTTCAATTGCCTTCGGCAAGGTCATACATCTGTTAAATGTCGTTCAAACTTTCGTTGTAAATTCTGTAACTCTCGACATCACTCGCTAGTTCATCAAATCGAAGCTGCTACCTCGTCAAATAGTTCAAATGTGAGCAACTCTACCACAAACTGTAGTTTACCCTCGTCGTCACAACAAGTAGTTGATCTTCCACTCATTAACCATCATTCTCGTGAAACCAATCGTCGGTCGTTAACAATCCTTCCCACTGCCGTTGCCAAAACTCTGGACAAACAACGTTGTTTCCAAGAAGTAAGACTTCTCCTCGACACGGGTTCCCAAGTGTCGTTTATAACTGAACAAGCAGTTCAACGCTTGGGACTATCGCGGAGTCACTCTCGTATTCCAGTTCTTGGAGTCGCATCCACGTCAGCAGGAGTTACCAACGGAATAGTAACACTTCGACTTATCCCTCGTTACACGTCCGAATTCGTCGACGTCAGCTGTCACGTCTTGTCTAAACTGACATCAGCTTTACCATCGTCTTTAATCGACAATTTTAACGTCAGCAGGCTATCTATCGAACTAGCTGATCCTAGTTTCCATGAACCCGGTCCGGTCGATATCTTAATTGGCGCTGACAAGGTATTCAGTATCATCACTGGACCTTCGAATATGAATATTATTGGTATTCCCAACTTGATTCCAACTATTTTTGGCTCTGTCATAGCTGGAAAATCTACATCGTTACTCTTTGAATCTGATAAGGAAGTTGAAACTTTTTGTACCCGTTTGGATCACTGTCAAGAGTTCGATCTTGAAAAATTTTGGAGCTTGGAAGAAGTTAATACCGAACCCACATTATCAATTGATGAGCAGCGAGCTGAGGAGCTTTTTGCTACTACTCATACTAGGCTGCCAGATGGTCGATATATGGTTCAGTTGCCGTTTAAGAGCGACAAGAAAGTCAACTTTGGGGATTTATTGGGTGTTGCGCTTAACCGCCTTTACTCCAACGAAAGAAGATTTATGTCGAATTCCTCTTTACGCGACCAGTATCAGACTTTTATGAGGGAATATCTTGCCCTAGGTCACATGGAAGAAGTACCACCGAGTGAAATAGCACAACCACTCCATCAGTGCTACTATCTTCCCCATCACGCTGTATTCAAAGCAGATAGCAGTACAACGAAAATTCGAGTAGTGTTCGACGCCTCTGCAAAGGCAGGTGCTTCCATTTCTCTTAACGATTCGCTGCTGGTTGGCCCCACCATTCAGAGAGACATTTTCTCTATTTGTCTACGATTTCGACGTCATCTTTACACCATATCGGGGGACATAGAGAAAATGTATAGACAAATTAAGGTCTCTCGAAACCATGCAGATTTTCAAAGGATAGTTTGGCGTGAAAAACCTCAAGACGATGTCAAGCACTATAGACTCTTAACAGTGACCTACGGTACGGCATCTGCACCCTTCCTAGCAGTTCGAACGCTAAAGCAACTAGCATTAGACTCAGCTGAGACATTTCCACTAGCATCTGCAACAGTTCTCAATGATTTTTATGTTGATGATGTTATCACTGGTGCAGATACTATCACAGATGTTATAGCACTTCAAACAGAACTGGTGAATCTACTGAAAACAGGAGGTTTTAACCTGCGTAAGTGGACAACAAATTGCTGGCCTCTTCTTTTATCCTTGCCAGAAGACCAACGCGAACTCTCTCCCATCGAATTCGAAGAATCTAACTCAGTAAAAGTTCTCGGACTACAATGGTGTCCTTCTCGAGATTGCTTTTCATACAAAGTAAGACTGAATCAAGCTATTGCATTCACGAAGCGTCGCATATTATCTGATGCGTCAAAGGTATTCGATCCTCTGGGATTTCTAGCGCCGGTGATAGTTGGCATGAAAATCCTGCTTCAAGATCTATGGCGGAAAAAGATGAATTGGGACGACGATATTCCAAAGGAACTCGCCGACCGTTGGAAGGCAATCCGCCAAAAACTACCAATCGTTGAGAATATACATATTCCCAGAATTCTTTGGACTGCTAAGAAGAACTGTGAACTTCATGGATTTTGCGATGCATCGTTGGAGGCCTATGCAGCCGTAGTCTACTGCAGAAGTATCAATACAGATGGATCTATATCGGTAACACTTGTATCTGCAAAAAGCAAGGTTTCTCCAATAAGGGTTCAGTCGTTGCCTAGGCTGGAACTCTGCGGAGCTCTTTTACTAACCCGTCTTATAAACAAACTTAAACGTTCTTTACAGGAGAAAGAATTCAAAGTTTTTGCTTGGACGGACTCGTCAATAGTTTTACATTGGCTTTCGGCTGCTCCAAAGAAATGGTCGGTGTTCGTAGGAAATCGGACCTCTGAAATATTGTCGTCGGTGTCCTTCAAATACTGGAATCACGTACGATCAGCAAGTAATCCAGCCGACTGCGCATCCCGTGGTATTTCACCGGATCTTTTGTCCACAAATGAGTTGTGGTGGAAAGGACCTTCGTGGCTGTGGCAGGAGAAGAGTCAATGGCCTGAATCGAATCCCTACATCAGAGAGATTCCGGCAGAACAATTGGAAGAAAGGAGTCAACCAAAAATGCAGACTCTGCTACAAGGTTTCTGGAAGCGTTGGCACAGTGAATACTTAACGTCACTGCAACACAGACGTAAATGGCACAACACACAACCAAATATTGAAATCGATGACGTCGTTCTACTAAGGGAGCCAAACCTGCCACCATCTAAATGGATACTTGGACGTGTTAAGGAAACCCACCCTGGAAGGGACAATAGGGTTCGGGTAGTCACAGTTCGAACCAAATATGGAGACTAAACTCGACCCGTAGTGAAAATTGCCCCACTTCCTTCTTCTGAAAGACCGGAGTCTTTCAGGGGGGGCCTGGATGTTCCATTATGTGCTGAAAACTACCAAACATCAACAAATTACTTTAATTAAAAACACACATTATTTGGTTTTATCATATATTGCCAAGGGGGGACCATTGGCATAAGATGCCAAACACATTATTTGGTTTTTTCATATACTGCCAAGGGGGGACCATTGGCATTAGGTGCCAAACACATTATTTGGTTTTTTCATATACTGCCAATGGGGGACCATTGGCATAAGATGCCAAACATATTATTTGGTTTTTTCATATTCTGCCAAGGGGGGACCATTGGCATAAGATGCCAAACACATTATTTGGTTTTTTCATATACTGCCAAGGGGGGACCATTGGCATAAGATGCCAAACACATTATTTGGTTTTTTCATATACTGCCAAGGGGGGACCATTGGCATTAGGTACCAAACACATTATTTGGTTTTTTCATATACTGCCAAGGGGGGACCATTGGCATTAGGTGCCAAACACATTATTTGGTTTTTTCATATACTGCCAAGGGGGGACCATTGGCATTAGGTGTCAAACACATTATTTGGTTTTTTCATATACTGCCAAGGGGGGACCATTGGCATAAGATGCCAAACATATTATTTGGTTTTTTCATATTCTGCCAAGGGGGACCATTGGCATAAGATGCCAAACACATTATTTGGTTTTTTCATATACTGCCAAGGGGGGGCCATTGGCATAAGATGCCAAACACATTATTTGGTTTTTTCATATACTGCCAAGGGGGGACCATTGGCATAAGATGCCAAACACATTATTTGGTTTTTTCATATACTGCCAAGGGGGGACCATTGGCATTAGGTGCCAAACACATTATTTGGTTTTTTCATATACTGAAAATGGGGGACCATTGGCATTAGGTGAAAAACACATTATTTGGTTTTTTCATATACTGCCAATGGGGGACTATTGGCATAAGATGCCAAACATATTATTTGGTTTTTTCATATACTGCCAAGGGGGGACCATTGGCATTAGGTGCCAAACACATTATTTGGTTTTTTCATATACTGCCAAGGGGGGACCATTGGCATTAGGTGCCAAACACATTATTTGGTTTTTTCATATACTGCCAAGGGGGGACCATTGGCATAAGATGCCAAACATATTATTTGGTTTTTTCATATTCTGCCAAGGGGGGACCATTGGCATAAGATGCCAAACATATTATTTGGTTTTTTCATATACTGCCAAGGGGGGACCATTGGCATAAGATGCCAAACACATTATTTGGTTTTTTCATATACAGCCAAGGGGGGAACATTGGCATTAGGTGCCAAACACATTATTTGGTTTTTTCATATACTGCCAAGGGGGGACCATTGGCATTAGGTGCCAAACACATTATTTGGTTTTTTCATATACTGCCAAGGGGGGACCATTGGCATTAGGTGCCAAACACATTATTTGGTTTTTTCATATACTGCCAAGGGGGGACCATTGGCATTAGGTGCCAAACACATTATTTGGTTTTTTCATATACTGCCAAGGGGGGACCATTGGCATTAGGTGCCAAACACATTATTTGGTTTTTTCATATACTGCCAAGGGGGGACCATTGGCATTAGGTGCCAAACACATTATTTGGTTTTTTCATATACTGCCAAGGGGGGACCATTGGCATTAGGTGCCAAACACATTATTTGGTTTTTTCATATACTGCCAAGGGGGGACCATTGGCATAAGATGCCAAGCACATTATTTGGTTTTTTCATATACTGCCAAGGGGGGACCATTGGCATTAGGTGCCAAACACATTATTTGGTTTTTTCATATACTGCCAAGGGGGGACCATTGGCATTAGGTGCCAAACACATTATTTGGTTTTTTCATATACTGCCAAGGGGGGACCATTGGCATTAGGTGCCAAACACATTATTTGGTTTTTTCATATTCTGCCAAGGGGGGACCATTGGCATAAGATGCCAAACACATTATTTGGTTTTTTCATATACTGCCAAGGGGGGACCATTGGCATAAGATGCCAAACACATTATTTGGTTTTTTCATATACTGCCAAGGGGGGACCATTGGCATAAGATGCCAAACACATTATTTGGTTTTTTCATATACTGCCAAGGGGGGACCATTGGCATTAGGTGCCAAACACATTATTTGGTTTTTTCATATACTGCCAATGGGGGACCATTGGCATAAGATGCCAAACATATTATTTGGTTTTTTCATATACTGCCAAGGGGGGACCATTGGCATTAGGTGCCAAACACATTATTTGGTTTTTTCATATACTGCCAATGGGGGACCATTGGCATAAGATGCCAAACACATTATTTGGTTTTTTCATATACTGCCAAAGGGGGACCATTGGCATAAGATGCCAAACACATTATTTGGTTTTTTCATATACTGCCAAGGGGGGACCATTGGCATTAGGTGCCAAACACATTATTTGGTTTTTTCATATACTGCCAATGGGGGACCATTGGCATTAGGTGCCAAACACATTATTTGGTTTTTTCATATACTGCCAATGGGGGACCATTGGCATAAGATGCCAAACATATTATTTGGTTTTTTCATATACTGCCAAGGGGGGACCATTGGCATAAGATGCCAAACACATTATTTGGTTTTTTCATATACTGCCAATGGGGGACCATTGGCATTAGGTGCCAAACACATTATTTGGTTTTTTCATATACTGCCAATGGGGGACCATTGGCATAAGATGCCAAACATATTATTTGGTTTTTTCATATTCTGCCACGGGGGGACCATTGGCATTAGGTGCCAAACACATTATTTGGTTTTTTCATATTCTGCCAAGGGGGGACCATTGGCATAAGATGCCAAACACATTATTTGGTTTTTTCATATACTGCCAAGGGGGGACCATTGGCATAAGATGCCAAACACATTATTTGGTTTTTTCATATACTGCCAAGGGGGGACCATTGGCATAAGATGCCAAACACATTATTTGGTTTTTTCATATACTGCCAATGGGGGACCATTGGCATTAGGTGCCAAACACATTATTTGGTTTTTTCATATACTGCCAATGGGGGACCATTGGCATAAGATGCCAAACATATTATTTGGTTTTTTCATATTCTGCCAAGGGGGACCATTGGCATTAGGTGCCAAACACATTATTTGGTTTTTTCATATACTGCCAATGGGGGACCATTGGCATTAGGTGCCAAACACATTATTTGGTTTTTTCATATACTGCCAATGGGGGACCATTGGCATAAGATGCCAAACATATTATTTGGTTTTCATATTCTGCCAAGGGGGACCATTGGCATTAGGTGCCAAACACATTATTTGGTTTTTTCATATACTGCCAATGGGGGACCATTGGCATTAGGTGCCAAACACATTATTTGGTTTTTTCATATACTGCCAATGGGGGACCATTGGCATAAGATGCCAAACATATTATTTGGTTTTTTCATATTCTGCCAAGGGGGGACCATTGGCATTAGGTGCCAAACACATTATTTTTTTTTTTCATATACTGCCAATGGGGGACCATTGGCATAAGATGCCAAACATATTATTTGGTTTTTTCATATTCTGCCAAGGGGGGACCATTGGCATAAGATGCCAAACACATTATTTGGTTTTTTCATATACTGCCAATGGGGGACCATTGGCATAAGATGCCAAACACATTATTTGGTTTTTTCATATACTGCCAAGGGGGGACCATTGGCATAAGATGCCAAACACATTATTTGTTTTTTTCATATACTGCCAAGGGGGGACCATTGGCATAAGATGCCAAACACATTATTTGGTTTTTTCATATACTGCCAAGGGGGGACCATTGGCATTAGGTGCCAAACACATTATTTGGTTTTATCATATACTGCCAATGGGGGACCATTGGCATTAGGTGCCAAACACATTATTTGGTTTTTTCATATACTGCCAAGGGGGGGACCATTGGCATAAGATGCCAAACACATTATTTGGTTTTTTTCATATACTGCCAAGGGGGGACCATTGGCATTAGGTGCCAAACACATTATTTGGTTTTTTCATATACTGCCAATGGGGGACCATTGGCATAAGATGCCAAACATATTATTTGGTTTTTTCATATTCTGCCAAGGGGGGACCATTGGCATAAGATGCCAAACACATTATTTGGTTTTTTCATATACTGCCAAGGGGGGACCATTGGCATTAGGTGCCAAACACATTATTTGGTTTTTTCATATACTGCCAAGGGGGGACCATTGGCATAAGATGCCAAACACATTATTTGGTTTTTTCATATACTGCCAAGGGGGGACCATTGGCATTAGGTGCCAAACACATTATTTGGTTTTTTCATATACCATTGGCATAAGATGCCAAACACATTATTTGGTTTTTTCATATACTGCCAAGGGGGGACCATTGGCATAAGATGCCAAACATATTATTTGGTTTTTTCATATTCTGCCAAGGGGGGACCATTGGCATAAGATGCCAAACACATTATTTGGTTTTTTCATATACTGCCAAGGGGGGACCATTGGCATAAGATGCCAAACACATTATTTGGTTTTTTCATATACTGCCAAGGGGGGACCATTGGCATTAGGTGCCAAACACATTATTTGGTTTTTTCATATACTGCCAATGGGGGACCATTGGCATAAGATGCCAAACACATTATTTGGTTTTTTCATATACTGCCAAGGGGGGACCATTGGCATAAGATGCCAAACACATTATTTGGTTTTTTCATATACTGCCAAGGGGGGACCATTGGCATTAGGTGCCAAACACATTATTTGGTTTTTTCATATACTGCCAAGGGGGGACCATTGGCATTAGGTGCCAAACACATTATTTGGTTTTTTCATATACTGAAAATGGGGGACCATTGGCATTAGGTGAAAAACACATTATTTGGTTTTTTCATATACTGCCAATGGGGGACCATTGGCATTAGGTGCCAAACACATTATTTGGTTTTTTCATATACTGCCAAGGGGGGACCATTGGCATTAGGTGCCAAACACATTATTTGGTTTTTTCATATACTGCCAATGGGGGACCATTGGCATAAGATGCCAAACACATTATTTGGTTTTTTCATATACTGCCAAGGGGGGACCATTGGCATTAGGTGCCAAACACATTATTTGGTTTTTTCATATACTGCCAAGGGGGGACCATTGGCATTAGGTGCCAAACACATTATTTGGTTTTTTCATATACTGCCAATGGGGGACCATTGGCATTAGGTGCCAAACACATTATTTGGTTTTTTCATATACTGCCAAGGGGGGACCATTGGCATAAGATGCCAAACACATTATTTGGTTTTTTCATATACTGCCAAGGGGGGACCATTGGCATAAGATGCCAAACACATTATTTGGTTTTTTCATATACTGCCAAGGGGGGACCATTGGCATAAGATGCCAAACATATTATTTGGTTTTTTCATATACTGCCAAGGGGGGACCATTGGCATTAGATGCCAAACACATTATTTGGTTTTTTCATATACTGCCAATGGGGGACCATTGGCATAAGATGCCAAACACATTATTTGGTTTTTTCATATACTGCCAAGGGGGGACCATTGGCATTAGGTGCCAAACACATTATTTGGTTTTTTCATATACTGCCAATGGGGGACCATTGGCATAAGATGCCAAACACATTATTTGGTTTTTTCATATACTGCCAAGGGGGGACCATTGGCATTAGGTGCCAAACAGATTATTTGGTTTTTTCATATACTGCCAAGGGGGGACCATTGGCATAAGATGCCAAACACATTATTTGGTTTTTTCATATACTGCCAATGGGGGACCATTGGCATTAGGTGCCAAACACATTATTTGGTTTTTTCATATACTGCCAAGGGGGGACCATTGGCATAAGATGCCAAACACATTATTTGGTTTTTCATATACTGCCAAGGGAGGACCATTGGCATTAGATGCCAATCACATTATTTGGTTTTTTCATATACTGCCAATGGGGGACCATTGGCATAAGATGCCAAACATATTATTTGGTTTTTTCATATTCTGCCAAGGGGGGACCATTGGCATAAGATGCCAAACACATTATTTGGTTTTTTCATATACTGCCAAGGGGGGACCATTGGCATAAGATGCCAAACACATTATTTGGTTTTTTCATATACTGCCAAGGGGGGACCATTGGCATTAGGTGCCAAACACATTATTTGGTTTTTTCATATACTGCCAATGGGGGACCATTGGCATTAGGTGCCAAACACATTATTTGGTTTTTTCATATACTGCCAATGGGGGACCATTGGCATAAGATGCCAAACACATTATTTGGTTTTTTCATATACTGCCAAGGGGGGACCATTGGCATAAGATGCCAAACACATTATTTGGTTTTTTCATATACTGCCAAGGGGGGACCATTGGCATTAGGTGCCAAACACATTATTTGGTTTTTTCATATACTGCCAAGGGGGGACCATTGGCATAAGATGCCAAACACATTATTTGGTTTTTTCATATACTGCCAAGGGGGGACCATTGGCATTAGGTGCCAAACACATTATTTGGTTTTTTCATATACTGCCAATGGGGGACCATTGGCATAAGATGCCAAACACATTATTTGGTTTTTTCATATACTGCCAAGGGGGGACCATTGGCATTAGGTGCCAAACAGATTATTTGGTTTTTTCATATACTGCCAAGGGGGGACCATTGGCATAAGATGCCAAACACATTATTTGGTTTTTTCATATACTGCCAATGGGGGACCATTGGCATTAGGTGCCAAACACATTATTTGGTTTTTTCATATACTGCCAAGGGGGGACCATTGGCATAAGATGCCAAACACATTATTTGGTTTTTTTCATATACTGCCAAGGGGGGACCATTGGCATAAGATGCCAAACACATTATTTGGTTTTTTCATATACTGCCAAGGGGGGACCATTGGCATTAGGTGCCAAACACATTATTTGGTTTTTTCATATACTGCCAATGGGGGACCATTGGCATAAGATGCCAAACATATTATTTGGTTTTTTCATATTCTGCCAAGGGGGGACCATTGGCATAAGATGCCAAACACTTTATTTGGTTTTTTCATATACTGCCAAGGGGGGACCATTGGCATAAGATGCCAAACACATTATTTGGTTTTTTCATATACTGCCAAGGGGGGACCATTGGCATAAGATGCCAAACACATTATTTGGTTTTTTCATATACTGCCAAGGGGGGACCATTGGCATAAGATGCCAAACACATTATTTGGTTTTTTCATATACTGCCAAGGGGGGACCATTGGCATTAGGTGCCAAACACATTATTTGGTTTTTTCATATACTGCCAAGGGGGGACCATTGGCATAAGATGCCAAACACATTATTTGGTTTTTTCATATACTGCCAAGGGGGGACCATTGGCATTAGGTGCCAAACACATTATTTGGTTTTTTCATATACTGCCAATGGGGGACCATTGGCATTAGGTGCCAAACACATTATTTGGTATTTTCATATACTGCCAAGGGGGGACCATTGGCATAAGATGCCAAACATATTATTTGGTTTTTTCATATTCTGCCAAGGGGGGACCATTGGCATAAGATGCCAAACACATTATTTGGTTTTTTCATATACTGCCAAGGGGGGACCATTGGCATAAGATGCCAAACACATTATTTGGTTTTTTCATATACTGCCAAGGGGGGACCATTGGCATAAGATGCCAAACACATTATTTGGTTTTTTCATATACTGCCAAGGGGGGACCATTGGCATAAGATGCCAAACACATTATTTGGTTTTTTCATATACTGCCAAGGGGGGACCATTGGCATAAGATGCCAAACACATTATTTGGTTTTTTCATATACTGCCAAGGGGGGACCATTGTCATAAGATGCCAAACACATTATTTGGTTTTTTCATATACTGCCAAGGGGGGACCATTGGCATTAGGTGCCAAACACATTATTTGGTTTTTTCATATACTGCCAAGGGGGGACCATTGGCATAAGATGCCAAACACATTATTTGGTTTTTTCATATACTGCCAAGGGGGGACCATTGGCATTAGGTGCCAAACACATTATTTGGTTTTTTCATATACTGCCAAGGGGGGACCATTGGCATTAGGTGCCAAACACATTATTTGGTTTTTTCATATACTGCCAAGGGAGGACCATTGGCATAAGATGCCAAACACATTATTTGGTTTTTTCATATACTGCCAAGGGGGGACCATTGGCATTAGGTGCCAAACACATTATTTGGTTTTTTCATATACTGCCAAGGGGGGACCATTGGCATAAGATGCCAAACACATTATTTGGTTTTTTCATATACTGCCAAGGGGGGACCATTGTCATAAGATGCCAAACACATTATTTGGTTTTTTCATATACTGCCAAGGGGGGACCATTGGCATTAGGTGCCAAACACATTATTTGGTTTTTTCATATACTGCCAAGGGGGGACCATTGGCATTAGGTGCCAAACACATTATTTGGTTTTTTCATATACTGCCAAGGGGGGACCATTGGCATTAGGTGCCAAACACATTATTCGGTTTTTTCATATACTGCCAATGGGGGACCATTGGCATTAGGTGCCAAACACATTATTTGGTTTTTTCATATACTGCCAAGGGAGGACCATTGGCATTAGATGCCAAACACATTATTTGGTTTTTTCATATACTGCCAAGGGGGGACCATTGGCATAAGATGCCAAACATATTATTTGGTTTTTCATATACTGCCAATGGGGGACCATTGGCATTAGATGCCAAACACATTATTTGGTTTTTTCATATACTGCCAAGGGGGGACCATTGGCATTAGGTGCCAAACACATTATTTGGTTTTTTCATATACTGCCAATGGGGGACCATTGGCATTAGGTGCCAAACACATTATTTGGTTTTTTCATATACTGCCAATGGGGGACCATTGGCATAAGATGCCAAACACATCATTTGGATTTTTCATATACTGCCAAGGGGGGACCATTGGCATTAGGTGCCAAACACATTATTTGGTTTTTTCATATACTGCCAAGGGGGGACCATTGGCATAAGATGCTAAACATATTATTTGGTTTTTTCATATACTGCCAATGGGGGACCATTGGCATTAGATGCCAAACACATTATTTGGTTTTTTCATATACTGCCAATGGGGGACCATTGGCATAAGATGCCAAACACATTATTTGGTTTTTTCATATACTGCCAAGGGGGGACCATTGGCATTAGGTGCCAAACACATTATTTGGTTTTTTCATATACTGCCAAGGGAGGACCATTGGCATAAGATGCCAAACACATTATTTGGTTTTTTCATATACTGCCAAGGGGGGACCATTGGCATTAGGTGCCAAACACATTATTTGGTTTTTTCATATACTGCCAAGGGGGGACCATTGGCATTAGGTGCCAAACACATTATTTGGTTTTTTCATATACTGCCAAGGGGGGACCATTGGCATTAGGTGCCAAACACATTATTTGGTTTTTTCATATACTGCCAAGGGGGGACCATTGGCATTAGGTGCCAAACACATTATTTGGTTTTTTCATATACTGCCAAGGGGGGACCATTGGCATAAGATGCCAAACACATTATTTGGTTTTTTCATATACTGCCAATGGGGGACCATTGGCATTAGGTGCCAAACATATTATTTGGTTTTTTCATATACTGCCAAGGGAGGACCATTGGCATAAGATGCCAAACACATTATTTGGTTTTTTCATATACTGCCAAGGGGGGACCATTGGCATTAGGTGCCAAACACATTATTTGGTTTTTTCATATACTGCCAATGGGGGACCATTGGCATAAGATGCCAAACACATTATTTGGTTTTTTCATATACTGCCAATGGGGAACCATTGGCATTAGATGCCAAACACATTATTTGGTTTTTTCATATACTGCCAAGGGGGGACCATTGGCATTAGGTGCCAAACACATTATTTGGTTTTTTCATATACTGCCAATGGGGGACCATTGGCATTAGGTGACAAACACATTATTTGGTTTTTTCATATACTGCCAAGGGGGGACCATTGGCATAAGATGCCAAACACATTATTTGGTTTTTTCATATACTGCCAATGGGGGACCATTGGCATAAGATGCCAAACACATTATTTGGTTTTTTCATATACTGCCAATGGGGGACCATTGGCATAAGATGCCAAACACATTATTTGATTTTTTCATATACTGCCAATGGGGGACCATTGGCATTAGGTGCCAAACACATTATTTGGTTTTTTCATATACTGCCAAGGGGGGACCATTGGCATTAGGTGCCAAACACATTATTTGGTTTTTTCATATACTACCAAGGGGGGACCATTGGCATTAGGTGCCAAACACATTATTTGGTTTTTTCATATACTACCAAGGGGGGACCATTGGCATTAGGTGCCAAACACATTATTTGGTTTTTTCATATACTGCCAAGGGGGGACCATTGGCATTAGGTGCCAGACACATTATTTGGTTTTTTCATATACTGCCAAGGGGGGACCATTGGCATTAGGTGCCAAACACATTATTTGGTTTTTTCATATACTGCCAAGGGGGGACCATTGGCATAAGGTGCCAAACACATTATTTGGTTTTTTCATATACTGCCAAGGGGGGACCTTTGGCATAAGATGCCAAACACATTATTTGGTTTTTTCATATACTGCCAAGGGGAGACCATTGGCATTAGGTGCCAAACACATTATTTGGTTTTTTCATATACTACCAAGGGGGGACCATTGGCATTAGGTGCCAAACACATTATTTGGTTTTTTCATATACTGCCAAGGGGGGACCATTGGCATTAGGTGCCAGACACATTATTTGGTTTTTTCATATACTGCCAAGGGGGGACCATTGGCATTAGGTGCCAAACACATTATTTGGTTATTTCATATCCTGCCAAGGGTTGACCATTGGCATTAGGTGCCAAACACATTATTTGGTTTTTTCATATACTGCCAAGGGGGGACCATTGGCATAAGGTGCCAAACACATTATTTGGTTTTTTCATATACTACCAAGGGGGGACCATTGGCATTAGGTGCCAAACACATTATTTGGTTTTTTCATATACTGCCATGGGGGGACCATTGGCATAAGATGCCAAACACATTATTTGGTTTTTTCATATACTGCCAAGGGGGGACCATTGGCATTAGGTGCCAAACACATTATTTGATTTTTTCATATACTGCCAAGGGGGGACCATTGGCATTAGGTGCCAAACACATTATTTGGTTTTTTCATATACTGCCAATGGAGGACCATTGGCATAAGATGCCAAACACATTATTTGGTTTTTTCATATACTGCCAAGGGGGGACCATTGGCATTAGGTGCCAAACACATTATGTGGTTTTTTCATATACTACCAAGGGGGGACCATTGGCATTAGGTGCCAAACACATTATTTGGTTTTTTCATATACTGCCAAGGGGGGACCATTGGCATTAGGTGCCAAACACATTATTTGGTTTTTTCATATACTGCCAAGGAGGGACCATTGGCATTAGGTGCCAAACATATTATTTGGTTTTTTCATATACTGCCAAGGGGAGACCATTGGCATTAGGTGCCAAACACATTATTTGGTTTTTTCATATACTACCAAGGGGGGACCATTGGCATTAGGTGCCAAACACATTATTTGGTTTTTTCATATACTGCCAAGGGGGGACCATTGGCATTAGGTGCCAAACACATTATTTGGTTTTTTCATATACTGCCAAGGGGGGACCATTGGCATTAGGTGCCAAGCACATTATTTGGTTTTTTCATATACTGCCAAGGGGGGACCATTGGCATTAGGTGCCAAGCACATTATTTGGTTTTTTCATATACTGCCAAGGGGGGACCATTGGCATTAGGTGCCAAACACATTATTTGGTTTTTTCATATACTGCCAATGGGGGACCATTGGCATAAGATGCCAAACACATTATTTGGTTTTTCCATATACTGCCATTGGGGGACCATTGGCATAAGATGCCAAACACATTATTTGGTTTTTTCATATACTGCCAAGGGGGGACCATTGGCATTAGATGCCAAACACATTATTTGGTTTTTTCATATACTGCCAAGGGGAGACCATTGGCATTAGGTGCCAAACATATTATTTGGTTTTTTCATATACTGCCAATGGGGGACCATTGGCATAAGATGCCAAACACATTATTTGGTTTTTTCATATACTGCCAAGGGGGGACCATTGGCATTAGATGCCAAACATATTATTTGGTTTTTTCATATACTGCCAAGGGGGGACCATTGGCATAAGATGCCAAACACATTATTTGGTTTTTTCATATACTGCCAAGGGGGGACCATTGGCATTAGATGCCAAACACATTATTTGGTTTTTTCATATACTGCCAAGGGGGGACCATTGGCATTAGATGCCAAACACATTGTTTGGTTTTTTCATATACTGCCAAGGGGGGACCATTGGGATAAGATGCCAAACACATTATTTGGTTTTTTCATATACTGCCAAGGGGGGACCATTGGCATTAGATGCCAAACATATTATTTGGTTTTTTCATATACTGCCAAGGGGGGACCATTGGCATAAGATGCCAAACACATTATTTGGTTTTTTCATATACTGCCAAGGGGGGACCATTGGCATAAGATGCCAAACACATTATTTGGTTTTTTCATATACTGCCAATGGGGGACCATTGGCATTAGATGCCAAACACATTAATTGGTTTTTTCATATACTGCCAAGGGGGGACCATTGGCATTAGGTGCCAAATACATTATTTGGTTTTTTCATATACTGCCAAGGGGGAACCATTGGCATTAGGTGCCAAACATATTATTTGGTTTTTTCGTATACTGCCAATGGGGGACCATTGGCATTAGATGCCAAACACATTATTTGGTTTTTTCATATACTGCCAAGGGGGGACCATTGGCATTACGTGCCAAACATATTATTTGGTTTTTTCATATACTGCCAAGGGGGGACCATTGGCATAAGATGCCAAACACATTATTTGGTTTTTTCATATACTGCCAAGGGGGAACCATTGGCATTAGGTGCCAAACATATTATTTGGTTTTTTCATATACTGCCAAGGGGGGACCATTGGCATTAGGTGCCAAACATATTATTTGGTTTTTTCATATACTGCCAAGGGGGGACCATTGGCATTAGGTGCCAAACACATTATTTGGTTTTTTCATATACTGCCAAGGGGGGACCATTGGCATTAGGTGCCAAACACATTATTTGGTTTTTTCATATACTGCCAATGGGGGACCATTGGCATAAGATGCCAAACACATTATTTGGTTTTTCCATATACTGCCATTGGGGGACCATTGGCATAAGATGCCAAACACATTATTTGGTTTTTTCATATACTGCCAATGGGGGACCATTGGCATTACGTGCCAAACACATTATTTGGTTTTTTCATATACTGCCAAGGGGGAACCATTGGCATTAGGTGCCAAACATATTATTTGGTTTTTTCATATACTGCCAAGGGGGGACCATTGGCATTAGGTGCCAAACACATTATTTGGTTTTTTCATATACTGCCAAGGGGGGACCATTGGCATTAGGTGCCAAACACATTATTTGGTTTTTTCATATACTGCCAATGGGGGACCATTGGCATAAGATGCCAAACACATTATTTGGTTTTTCCATATACTGCCATTGGGGGACCATTGGCATAAGATGCCAAACACATTATTTGGTTTTTTCATATACTGCCAATGGGGGACCTTTGGCATAAGATGCCAAACACATTATTTGGTTTTTTCATATACTGCCAAGGGGAGACCATTGGCATTAGGTGCCAAACACATTATTTGGTTTTTTCATATACTGCCAAGGGGGGACCATTGGCATTAGATGCCAAACACATTATTTGGTTTTTTCATATACTGCCAAGGGGAGACCATTGGCATTAGGTGCCAAACATATTATTTGGTTTTTTCATATACTGCCAATGGGGGACCATTGGCATAAGATGCCAAACACATTATTTGGTTTTTTCATATACTGCCAAGGGGGGACCATTGGCATTAGATGCCAAACATATTATTTGGTTTTTTCATATACTGCCAAGGGGGGACCATTGGCATAAGATGCCAAACACATTATTTGGTTTTTTCATATACTGCCAAGGGGGGACCATTGGCATAAGATGCCAAACACATTATTTGGTTTTTTCATATACTGCCAAGGGGGGACCATTGGCATTAGATGCCAAACACATTGTTTGGTTTTTTCATATACTGCCAAGGGGGGACCATTGGGATAAGATGCCAAACACATTATTTGGTTTTTTCATATACTGCCAAGGGGGGACCATTGGCATTAGATGCCAAACATATTATTTGGTTTTTTCATATACTGCCAAGGGGGGACCATTGGCATAAGATGCCAAACACATTATTTGGTTTTTTCATATACTGCCAAGGGGGGACCATTGGCATAAGATGCCAAACACATTATTTGGTTTTTTCATATACTGCCAATGGGGGACCATTGGCATTAGATGCCAAACACATTAATTGGTTTTTTCATATACTGCCAAGGGGGGACCATTGGCATTAGGTGCCAAATACATTATTTGGTTTTTTCATATACTGCCAAGGGGGAACCATTGGCATTAGGTGCCAAACATATTATTTGGTTTTTTCGTATACTGCCAATGGGGGACCATTGGCATTAGATGCCAAACACATTATTTGGTTTTTTCATATACTGCCAAGGGGGGACCATTGGCATTACGTGCCAAACACATTATTTGGTTTTTTCATATACTGCCATGGGGGGACCATTGACATTAGGTGCCAAACACATTATTTGGTTTTTTCATATACTGCCAAGGGGGGACCATTGGCATTAGGTGCCAAATACATTATTTGGTTTTTTCATATACTGCCAAGGGGGAACCATTGGCATTAGGTGCCAAACATATTATTTGGTTTTTTCATATACTGCCAATGGGGGACCATTGGCATTAGATGCCAAACACATTAATTGGTTTTTTCATATACTGCCAAGGGGGGACCATTGGCATTAGGTGCCAAACACATTATTTGGTTTTTTCATATACTGCCAATGGGGGACCATTAGCATTAGATGCCAAACACATTATTTGGTTTTTTCATATACTGCCAAGGGGAGACCATTGGCATTAGGTGCCAAACACATTATTTGGTTTTTTCATATACTGCCAAGGGGAGACCATTGGCATTAGGTGCCAAACACATTATTTGGTTTTTTCATGTACTGCCAAGGGGGGACCATTGGCATTAGATGCCAAACACATTATTTAGTTTTTTCATATACTGCCAAGGGGAGACCATTGGCATTAGGTGCCAAACATATTATTTGGTTTTTTCATATACTGCCAAGGGGGGACCATTGGCATAAGATGCCAAACACATTATTTGGTTTTTTCATATACTGCCAAGGGGGGACCATTGGCATTAGATGCCAAACATATTATTTGGTTTTTTCATATACTGCCAAGGGGGGACCATTGGCATTAGATGCCAAACATATTATTTGGTTTTTTCATATACTGCCAAGGGGGGACCATTGGCATTAGATGCCAAACATATTATTTGGTTTTTTCATATACTGCCAATGGGGGACCATTGGCATAAGATGCCAAACACATTATTTGGTTTTTTCATATACTGCCAAGGGGGGACCATTGGCATAAGATGCCAAACACATTATTTGGTTTTTTCATATACTGCCAAGGGGGGACCATTGGCATTAGATGCCAAACATATTATTTGGTTTTTTCATATACTGCCAATGGGGGACCATTGGCATAAGATGCCAAACACATTATTTGGTTTTTTCATATACTGCCAAGGGGGGACCATTGGCATTAGATGCCAAACACATTATTTGGTTTTTTCATATACTGCCAAGGGGGGACCATTGGCATTAGATGCCAAACATATTATTTGGTTTTTTCATATACTGCCAATGGGGGACCATTGGCATTAGATGCCAAACATATTATTTGGTTTTTTCATATACTGCCAATGGGGGACCATTGGCATAAGATGCCAAACACATTATTTGGTTTTTTCATATACTGCCAAGGGGGGACCATTGGCATAAGATGCCAAACACATTATTTGGTTTTTTCATATACTGCCAAGGGGGGACCATTGGCATTAGATGCCAAACATATTATTTGGTTTTTTCATATACTGCCAATGGGGGACCATTGGCATAAGATGCCAAACACATTATTTGGTTTTTTCATATACTGCCAAGGGGGGACCATTGGCATTAGATGCCAAACATATTATTTGGTTTTTTCATATACTGCCAATGGGGGACCATTGGCATAAGATGCCAAACACATTATTTGGTTTTTTCATATACTGCCAAGGGGGGACCATTGGCATTAGATGCCAAACATATTATTTGGTTTTTTCATATACTGCCAAGGGGGAACCATTGGCATTAGGTGCCAAACATATTATTTGGTTTTTTCATATACTGCCAAGGGGGAACCATTGGCATTAGGTGCCAAACATATTATTTGGTTTTTTCATATACTGCCAATGGGGGACCATTGGCATTAGATGCCAAACACATTAATTGGTTTTTTCATATACTGCCAAGGGGGGACCATTGGCATTAGGTGCCAAACACATTATTTGGTTTTTTCATATACTGCCAAGGGGGGACCATTGGCATAAGATGCCAAACATATTATTTGGTTTTTTCATATACTGCCAAGGGGGAACCATTGGCATTAGGTGCCAAACATATTATTTGGTTTTTTCATATACTGCCAATGGGGGACCATTGGCATTAGATGCCAAACACATTAATTGGTTTTTTCATATACTGCCAAGGGGGGACCATTGGCATTAGATGCCAAACATATTATTTGGTTTTTTCATATACTGCCAATGGGGGACCATTGGCATAAGATGCCAAACACATTATTTGGTTTTTTCATATACTGCCAATGGGGGACCTTTGGCATAAGATGCCAAACACATTATTTGGTTTTTTCATATACTGCCAAGGGGAGACCATTGGCATTAGGTGCCAAACGCATTCTTTCATAAACTGCCAATGGGGGACCAGTGAAACGAACAGGGGGTTTGCTCACTCTTCCCGAACGCGTGGTGCTAGCAGGTGGGTTGCTGGATGATGACATCGGCACAGAAGGTGGCGTTGATGTGTTTACGTTCCCGATATGGTAAGCTGGTTTTAATCGCTGAACCGAAACGTACGCTTTTGTAATCGGCAGAGCCAGTTTGAAGGCATGAGGGCTCCGGTCCAAGACTGAATACGGTCCAGCGTAAGGGGGCTGCAACGATCGCTGGGTGCTGTCGACACCCACACACACGTGTGAAATTTTGCCAAGGTCCTTTGGGATGAAGATGGGCTTCGCGTGATGTGAGGCAAACGTAAACGATGTTTTCTGAAGTGCCGCCCTCAGCTCTTGAGGGCAGGCGATGTGCTCCTGCCCGTTGCTGTGTTTTGCTTGCGTTTGGTAGGCGGTGGCATCCGATGAGCTGGGTGAACCTCTTGAATAAGGTGGATTTCAACTGCCGACCTTGATTCGTAGAAAGGCGAAGGGGACAGCCGAATCGTGCGACCCAGTGCTGGAAGAATGCGTCGTCGTCGTCGTCGTGGTTGTAGACTTTGTTGGTCTTCTTCGATAGTCGCTTTGTTTGTGGCCGCCAATTGTTCAGGACGATGGAAACATGAACAGTGGATGGTGCAGCTCCTTCCATATGCTTCGATGGTGTTCAATGCAATTTTTTTTTAAGAAGGAAGGATGTTGATTCACTGCAGCTGCTGGGGATGAGAAAACTGTTTGGTTTTTGGCTCATAAGTCTTCGTTTCCTAACGTATTTTATCTATTTTTATACGTCACCCTTATAAATTAATTCCTGAGACTCTCACAGGATAAGCAATTGCTGGACATCCGGTAACATGGTTAAATTAAGTGATTTCGTGTCAGCTCTGTTCAATTTAGTACTCACAACGTACACCAACATGTATTTTGCGTTGCGGCAAAGGAGTCATAAAAGTTTTCAAAAATAAAAACGTGTCCTGTGCATCTTCTTCTTCTCTCGGTTACATTAGGTTGATTAAATCCCAATGTAAGTCACGGAATAGGAATCAATGCACGTTATGTGTTAGGTGGTGCATGCTGCCAGCTGTTGGTCCTAGCTGCAGTTGGTTTATTGCTCGAAATGAGATAGCAAAACTGGGAGAAACGAGAAAACCGGATATAGCTTGAGTGGTGATTCGAAAACTTGAGCAAGATGTTCCGAACAGAACTGTTTCCAAAAATAGATAAAAACCAGGATTCCATGTTCCAACACTTTTCAATTTACGAGCGAAGTTCTCTACCGAGTTTAGTGATTCGAATTTAATTCAGATACGCTTGGGGAATATCAAAAGAAAAAAAAAAAAAAAAAAAACGGGCGCGTTTGACCGGAAATGCGATTGCAATTCCAGTTGGAGGGATGAACTATGGCGGCTAGAAAGGAAAGTCCTTTTTTATGGGTTAAATTGAAATGGCTTTTCTCTGAGAAGACCAGCCATATGTAGAAGGCAATGCAGCAATGAATTATCAGGTCATTTTAGTCTTTGCAGTCATTTCAGACACATCGGAGATCGAAAGATAGGTTTTGGGTTGCCATAGGTGCCAAAAATGTGTTCATACATCCACAGAGGAAAAGTATGGGATCATCAGGGACTACGTTACATTTTTGAAAGCACAAAGGACTTTTAGACAATCTTGCGTGGTGGTAATGAGAGCTCCTTGAAGGCGTAGAAGCTTGCAGAATGCTTTCTAAACTTTGGATCATCATTTGAAGGTTGTCCTGGTCAGGTTAGGTTAGGTAAGTTGAAGTGGCTGCCAGCTGAATGTCAGTACACTTAGACCAGTGATAGATCCATTGTGATACCACATGGAGATCTCCTTACCTACTCGTTGAACCAATTGGAGTTTCTGATGAAGCGAAGGAGATTTCTGACATCTGTGTTGATCAGATCGCCTAAGTTGCTTAATTAGAAATCTCCTAAGCTGGGCAGTTACAAAAAAGGTGGGGAATTTCTTCCTCCTCCTCTTCGTCTATGCAGCTTCTTCAAAAATCGTTTGAATGGAGGCCAAGGCCAAGGCCAGCCTCGCCCAAATCAGCTTTGTCGTTAGACACGTTATACAACTTGTCCACCTAGAATTTGTTTTCTCGATAGCATCCAGCTTGAACTTAAGATTACATGTAGCGATCGGTATACCCAGGGTGACTCTTTCAATAAGCACGGGTACGGTTCATCAGCCTTGCAGTTCCCTGGAATTTCCTATGCCCTGGCACACAACAAATGTGAATTTTGAATTGCTTCGCCATCTCTATAAGAGTTGATCGCCAATCTAGAGCTTCTAACGAATTTGAAGAGACTGATTCCAGGGACCTGATCGTTGCTTGATTGTCTGAAAAGATACGTATATCCGTGGAAAATATCACGTTTTGCCTCAGCCAAGATAGGACTTCTTTGATCGCCAATATTTCCTCCTGTAAATGTCCTGGTTACCTATTTAACTTACTTATGATGGCCCTACAGTTCGGGGTGAACCAGGGCCGCAAGCAACAACCCTCTCCAGGCAGCACAATTCTAAGCCAGCTATCTCTAGTTGCGTACCCCGAATTTGTTGAGGTCACCCTCTTGCGTATGCCATTGGAGATGAGGTCACCCTCTTCTGCGTAGTACCTCGGGAGTGGAGTTGAAGATCCTTCGGGCTGGAGCATTGATGTTCATTCACTCTAAATGATCTAGCAATCTTAATGGTTGTACCCGGATCTTTTAGATCAAATCCGTGTCACCTTACAGCTCGGTTGTAATGATAACCATGAAACCTAAGCAGCGAGTGGCTGAGATTTGTTGTTTGAAGAAGCAACAAAGTCTTGAAGTAGTGAAGATAAAAACTGTGTAGCCGATGCTTAAACAAAGAAAGAACACTTCTAGCAACGAGAAAGGTTTTATAACATTCGTGGCTTAGGTGGGACGTTACAGAGTTGCTGACACACTTAGAGCAGAAGGCAATTTCCCAGAAATCACCCCCAGTACCAATTGGAGCTCCGTATAAAACGTCAGAAGCATCCGACATCCACATTTGCCAAGTCTCTAAGATTATAGAAAAAGCATACTCGCAGGTGAAATTTTCTTGGAATGTAAAGCGATGGACAAAGCCAAATCTGTCCAACCGCCTTTTGAATGGTTTCGCTGGTCATACCCAGAGTGTATCTATGCTCAGGCATTCAAAATATATAAATGTTGAACGTCTCTACCATCTCGTCGAGAGACAAGGGGCATTATAAGGATTTAACTCCAACATGGCTATCGCTGAAAATGCGTTATTACATTCCACTTCAGCGACGACAGGGCCCCCATGATCGCCATAATCTCAGCCTGGAAAAAGCTGCTAGGATGTAGGAGGTGGAAGGAGATATTAATGTTATGATGCCCGGAGAAGACTCCATCTCCCATGCAGCCTTTGGTCATAAACACCTCAAAATGTTAAGAAAAAGATGCCATTTCGAATGTAATGTGCATCCGACCAATCAGAGTGAAGATGTAGGTTTGCGGATTCTGGGTTTCTCTTCCTTCAAATACTCATGTACGTATATAGATGAGCCACAATGTGTTTGACGAATTTCTCAAGTTGAATGGAACGTCATTTGCATACGTCGATAGCTAAGCCGTGGTCCAAGGTCTCATTCTTTAAACTTTGAGGCCGATCAACTGGCAAGAATGGTGTTAAAACTGATCCAAACGATGATTGATAACTTAGCTCTGACCTCGAGCGGGGAGCACAATCGATCCATGAAGATCCTAGTGAATCGGAAACTTTTTTACCATTGCCATCCCTTTAACTAACCAAAATTGATTTTTTTTTAATCGCTGGAGAGCTCTTTTTAAAGAGGCATAGCCAAGCAACACTGGGAAAACGACAAGCTGAATGGTTGTACTAAACAGTGTTGCAGATCCTTTCAACTTGAGCTCCACTTTCCGAAGCAAAAAAGTTTATTTTGAACTGAAGTTTTGGAATCTTTCCACATTCCCTCACTTGGCTGTGTAGTGCTTTCTTTAAAAGACTTTGTCGCCATTGAAGTTTCTTGGTTTCCTGACAAACCTTTGGATGAAAAGAATTCTCCAAGCCACATCAAGGGTTGTCACAATAGGTTTCTTTTTAAATTCGCAGTGCCTCAGCTGCTCAAAGGCTTCCATATCTACTAATCAAATTGAATCCATCCTGTGAACTGACAGCTTCCACGACATGTCTGACATACAAACACACGTCACGTGATCTGTCAAGTTGACAAATCTCTATCAAATCAAAGGATGAAATCTTTGCCAAAAATGTTAAGTTCCTTAGGTCCCAGCCACGGGTCAAGTAAACATTTTCCAACCCCAAAAAAAAAAAAACAAAATCCTTTCAATATTCAGCTCGCAATTCAACAATATAATCGGTCTAGACGTAGTTCTTTCACGTTTCATTTCTCGATTTGCCGATACCATATCCTTTATGACTCTCCTCAACTCTAATTGTGCACTTTTACACTGTGAAACACACACACACACCCATAGATACTCGTCTCACTTGTGTATTTGTGTTTAATTTAGAAAATTACATTCATCTTAGCTGCATGGGGGTGTTACAAGGTATACCATTGGGTTGAGCCTTCATTTTTCATTCTCACACATAGATGACATTTTACAAATACGACACCACCATCACCGTCAGGACATAAGAGAACAACACGCCGCCGACGACACTCGGTGGCATGAAAAATGGACGAGAATGGGAATAAATTTTCGGCATTTTGACATTTTATTTAATAAAAACGAACAACAACGATGGCGCCACATCGGTACAAGGAAGTGTAAAGTTTTTGGTCCTTCATAACTGCGATTGCATAAGGGAAAACACCATCCAAGTGCACCTCGACCGAGTATCGTTGCAAAAATATCTCACGTAATGCCAACACAAAACTGTATGTTGTTGCACATGGGGGACCTCTGATTGGATGAATTGGGAGTGTGTGGTAACTATCATACAAATTCTGGAATACTTTGGTAGTACGTGTCCTTTATAACAAATTGCCCTAAGGCACCTTTACGTTGGTTGCGGGCACAAACTCCGAGAGTGAGAGTGGCGAAACAAAAACAACAGGGAACGAGGAAGATTTATTTTTATTAGTAGTGTTTGGACAATTGTCATCATTTATCATTCGGTTGTTGTGACGTGTGAATGAAAAAGGATATGGCAAGGATTGTTGAGATATTTAGTAACAAGATATTGTCATGACATAGAGTATCCTCTTCGTTAAGTTAGGTAGGGATTGGTTACAAGGTCTTTGATTCGATAATTCCTGATAAAGCAGGATAACACCTTGGGCTGCTGTGATAGGAATCCACACAACATCCTGATTTTTTTTTAAATGTCCAACGTACCAAATATAGGGTGCATCATTAGAAGGCACATAATTTTAACTGAGGGGCACCTTTTTTGGAAGGTTGGAGGCTCTCAAACTATAAAATTGTTCAACTGCTGTTGCCCGGTATAAACTTTGATGACATGCGGTTCCAGCCGGTCTCGGATGTCCTTACAAGTAATTCAGATCCGGCATGATCCCATAATTGCCTCAAAAAGGCTATTACGAAGCACAAGCAAGCCTCAAACGACCTGTTGCTAACCGCAGACAGGGAAAAAGGACAACGATTATCGAATAGTATATGTGGAATGTTCGAACTCTCAAAAGAACACGTATAGCTTGTTGAGGCCCTAAGGCGAAGAAAACTACAAACAATGATGATGAGAATATTAGAAGGGCATCTTCATAGCAAGCACACCAGCTGATGATCCTCTCGAACAGCGTAGTCTTAATCTGAATATCGACATGCTCAACACCGGTTAGCAATGTCGGAACAAAGATGTATGTTCATGGTCGCTTGGTACAGCTGCTATCTGAATCCTGGACCCAAGAACTGTGTCTACTTAGAAGAGAAAGAGACAAGCTGCGAGGCACGATTGCGAGGAAGCCAGAGTAGTTATTGCTAAAGACTTTGATGCCAAAGTTCTAGATTGTCAAGCATGACAAGCATGGAAACAAGAGACGGTTGCCAGCGCTTCGCACAAAAGGAAGGCTCCTGGAAGTGCTGAAAGTCAATACTTAAAAGACGGGAAGTTGCACAAAAACTGGAAAAAGCAGCGACTGGTGCTGCTTAGCGAAGGAGAAGGTATCCCAGATACTTGACACGTGAGGGAAACTTTTAGAGAGGATGATGAAGCCTCGACTTTCTGTTTTTTGGAAGAGACCAAACTGTAATAGATGATGATGGCGTATAGGCGTTGTGGAGGTACTAAGATCCACAAAAGAAAGATACTTGAAGATACCTTCCTTGTCAGTTAGGTTGATGAAATTGCTGCAGCGATCACAAAGAAAGTTGAACTTGGTGATGAGACATGTGTGGGCTTGGATGGAAGACTACGGACAAAGTCCGGTAACAAAGAAGACGGAAACGAATCCCCACAAAGGTGGAGCTCCAAGTTATTTTAGTGAAGAATCTAGAAGCTAGACACGAATATCACCCCTTGTTGAGAGGACTAATCGTAAACATAAGAAGCAGAAGCCTTGCCTTTTGCAAGCGACGGACTCAGATTTACTCACCTTAGGTGGCGTTACAGTCCGGGGTAGACCTGGGCCTCAACCAACAAACGTCTCCAGCCAGCTCGATCTTTAGCTAGCTGCCTCCAGTTTCGCATGCTAAGTTGGTTGAGGTCTCCTTCAACTTGCGTGCGCCACATGAGTCACGATCTTCCTCTACTGCGCTGTCCCTCGGGGGCGGACTCGAAAGTGTTTCGGACCGGAGCATTGGTGTCCATCCGCTTTACGGACTCGGACAGGAAAAGTATAGGAAACGAATGGCCTTGATGGGGACAAAAGGAGTATTTCGGGTAGGTAGGTAGGTAGGTTAAATCGCGTGGTGCAGCCTTCATTCGGATCTCTAATGGATCCATTGTGTTCCTCTGTCATGGAGTGACCATTCTGAAATTATAAGAAAGAAAGGACGGGTCTAGATGAGTGCAGCTACGAACGTTCGGCCTCCCTGAACCATCCCGTCCCTGAACCTCTCAGTAGCGGGAGTGACCCCTTTGATCTACGTCTTCGGAAGAAAGCTGAAGTACGAAATGAAGTAAAGGAACTTACGAAACATCGCTGGCAGGAACGTTGGGTTACACAGACCAGAGGAAGAAGGACCGATGGAATCGTAGATCATCGTTCAATTGATGAAAAGTAGACCTCATAGGACTTCAACCATTTCTGTGATCAAATGCATTCCTCCTATCAAATGTCTCCCGCAGTGAGTGCATTCCAATATGAACCACATGAATTTTTCATCAAAGGACGGCTCCCACTCATCCCATAAAGCACATTTGCATTTTTATTTGTCCATGTTGGCCCAACTGACATATCCTCGACTGAAAGTGATGATGCCACTGGAGGGGTAAGTATTTCCATTCAATGTTTGTGGTTGCCGTGCACATTCCATCACCATATGTGTCCACCATGTTGTGAATTCTGTTCCACATAACTGAGTTATAAAAGCCCTCTTTCCACCTGAAATATGCTCCCATTCTCCTTCCCTTTAGGGAATAACCACGAAATGATTGAGCACATAGCTGATACAGACAGCAGATAGGCGATATCTAGATACAACCAAAAGTTTAAATTAAGATTTATCCGCACACAATAGCAGGTAGTAGTCCTGGTTTAACTTTTCACCATTTTTTCCCATTGTACCACACCGCAGGGATGTGTTGTCAGAATTGTATAATGTCATCGAGCAAGGGTTGAATAAACTTGTGCCTCCCGGGGACTCCGACTACCACCGGCTTACAGTCAGAATGTGAGAGCGGAAGAGGAAGTTCGAAACAAGATTCAAACTGAAAGGGTTGATCAAAAGTTAAGTCCTGTTTGCTGTTATGCAAATGGAATCAATATTGGTCGAGCATCAGTGCATTTGACCCAAATTCCGATGGCCAACTGGACACACACATTATTGTCTTAGACAATGGGCTGCAGGATGAACGAAATACATTTGCATTGGCAGGCACTTCCGCAAAGTGTTCTTTGGGGTTACAGTTGATTGTGTGTTTGGGTTGAGTTTGTGGTTTTGTTTGAATGCATTCACTTCGATTGGATATTCTAAATAATTGTAAGTTGCAATAGTCCTTTGGCAAACATAAACAATAATGAAGACAGAGAGGGAGAGAGGGAGAGAGACAGCCTATCGAAAGGTCTTGCTATAATTATCTTACAAATGGAATTTTGAGTAAATCGAATGTTATTCGGGGTCTGTGTGTGTGATTTAACCAATCGATATGGGCACTGAGGTGTTCAAAATCGAATGAGTGAGTGTATTTGGATGCAAATATCCTGTGAATGTGAATTGTTTTGCAAATA
Organism: Criorhina ranunculi; assembly: GCA_951813785.1. NCBI lineage: Eukaryota > Metazoa > Arthropoda > Insecta > Diptera > Syrphidae > Criorhina > Criorhina ranunculi. The sequence goes on along the minus strand of OX638382.1, from coordinate 46,836,470 downwards.
TGCTAGTTAGACGCGTTTGTGCCTTGCAAGTAATGCGGTTAATGAATGCGGACATTGTTGCTTTGAATTGGATTGATGGAATGGGAGATACTATATGATCATCGGGGGGGTTAACATTGTGGAAATGTTTAGAGAGGTTCATAGGAAAGACTTGAAACATACCTATCGACTGAGAGAATGATATTTTTACCCAAACAACGCCTAATTGGAAAGGGAACACAACCGATTTGACGTGTGAAACTAGAGGCAGATAGCTGAAGATGCTTGTTGACTGAGACCCTGGACTGTAGCACCATCATAAGGAAGTAACGCCTGATTTGGAATCCACATAGAAAATAAGAGGAATCTCCGGAGTTTTCGATATAAGCGATGTGAAGCTTCTCCACCAGATCACCGATCATGGTCGCCATAATCGTCCTTCCGAGAGGACTATTCGCAGTGTGGTGGATAAATTTGAGTCCACTGGTTCAGTAAACGATCAACCAATACCCGTACGTCGAGGAAACGCAAGATCTGCCGAAAACATGCGTGAGAGTGTGCAGGAGAATCCGAGGCAGTCGATTTCGCGTCGCTCACAAGAACTCGACCTTTCGCAGACCATAACTTGGTGAATTTTGCGTCGTGACTTGGGCCTGTACCCGTACAAAATTTCACTGACCCAGGAGCTGAAGGTAAATGACCATAGACAACGACGTGTGTTTGCTGAATGGGCCCTGGAGCAGTTGGAGCAGTTGGAAACTGACCCTAATTTTCATCGAAAAATCATCTTCAGCGATTTGAATTTCTGGATGAATGGATACGTCAACAAACAAAATTGTCGAATTTGGGACGATACCAATCCACACGAGATCCAATAGCGTCCAATGCATTCCGAAAAAATCACTGTTTGGTGCGGATTTTGGGCTGGCGGTGTCATCAGTCCATATTTCTTTGAGAACGATGTTGGCCAGGCCTATAGGTCGATGATTACCAACTTCTTTTGGCCTAAATTGGATGATATGTACACCAACGACATGTGGTTTTAACAGGACGGCGCTACGTGCCACACAGCTCACGCCACATTGGAAATTCTGCACAAGTGATTCGAGGGCATAGTCATCTCACGTGGAGGTGATGCGAACTGGCCACCGAGATCGTGCGATTTGACTCCGTTAGACTTCTTCTTGTGGGGTTTTCTGAAGTCGCAGGTCTATGCGAATAAGCCACAAACCACAGCGGCCCTCAAAGCCAACATTACCCATGCCATCGGTCAAATTCAGCCTGATTTATATGCCAGAGTCGTAGAAAATTGGACATTTAAGATGCGCGCCACCCAGAGAAGTCGTGGCAGATATTTGAACGACGTTATATTCCATAACTAATGGTATCGATAGGCCTTTCAAACGAATCAAAAATGTCGATGATATCTCACACACACTTTGTTTTATTTAAATTTAAAGATAGGACGCTCTTAATGAAAGACCATTTATTTGTCCTTATTATTGTACCAACAATTATTTCTTTGTGGAAATGGCGCTTGTGGATGTCCTTGCAAAGGGCAGGGTACAAATGGGAGCTAGTTCTGCCTCTTTTCTTGCAACTTCCTCTTGGAACCCGGCAAGATGGTCACTTTTTTGACCTTTAATATACCGTGTAGGGTTCGTATACACATTTTATTGATGCTGACTCCAGATCCTGAAAGGCTACCTAGCTGGAGAACGAACACGTATCGATATCTTTTGAGAGATAGAGAGCCGTAAGGTGAAATTACGTAGAGCATTGGGTTTATGCAACCCACTAGCTGTGAAAGCTGAGTTCTCTTCTCAGGAAATAGGAGACTATACCAGGAAGGACCAACAAGAGATCCAACTACGTCACACTGCGTCGATTTCATTTTCCGGTTGTGAAAGGGAAGACACTGAGCGATGAACCGTTCAATAGCCACGGATAAATGGAATGACATTCATGTATTACGGACAACGATTAACGGATCTGCATGTGGAATGTTCGTACCTCAAATAGACCGCCTGCATCTGGGCCGGACCGGACCGAATTTGAAAAACGGAGATTTGCGACTTTCTTTGTGCTGATTATTTGGATGCGTTGTTGCAATCAAAGTCTTGAGCTTACGATCAGCTTTATACGTGCCCTTGCCCTTAAGGAACAAAAAGACGATGTACCACCAAAGACTCTAAGAAGAAGACACTCCTCTCGTGTAATGGGTGTTCGAACATTTTCTAAGCGCCATCATACACTCGGAACATTGTCTGTTTGTAGCAAAGGTATACCAGAACCATAATCGAGCACAAGTTTAATATTGAAAAACTAAAGCTGCGAAGCACTGCTAAAGAATTCACTGACCTTCTGTCCCATGAGCTCACTAAAACTCCAATGAAAGCAACAGCTAGTGAGGAAGACTTGTGGGAGCAGGAACTCTTTTTGATTCAAAGCCTCTTGTGATGCCTATAGATCCGGATCTGAAACATAAGTCAGGATATGAATGAAAAACAGGAAGCAGTTTGTTTTCAAGGAACAGTGTCACCAAGAGCGACAGAAACACCCAGCAGCAGAATGCGTAAGAAGAATACCCAAGGACCTTCCCGGCGATGAAATGAGACGAACTCGTTGAGAAATGGAGTTAAGGCTTATTGGTGACACATTTTCCTATGCTTGGTGATCTTAAATCGGCAATGCATAGTCTTTCTACCGTTTCCTACACCTAGTGTCAGGAAGAGCTTCTAGACCAGTGATATTCCAGTCCAAATCTTGAGACAAATCTTGTCGCATTATACATGCAACAACACACGAAGGTTGTAGCTTTAAAAAGATCTTTAAACAGAAAGTACTCCAAGTAATGGGGCGCGCGTAAAATCCATGTAACACCCCAAAGATACCCTTGTTCGTCGAAAAAATTTCCCTTCGTTGTTGTCTTAAGTTCCAAGATGCATTTTCCCAAATTGCAATGGCATCACAACCACTTAAGTTGTATAAGCACCTTAAATTCATAAATTTCCCTCGAAGATAAGATTAACGTCAGAGCGTTCCAATTAATGTCTCTTCCCGCCAGCCCACGTTTAGGGGACACAATGATACCCAGCTACGATGACAATGTGAATGTGAACGTGAAAGTGAACGTCGACGTCGACGACAACGAGGACAACCCACCATTTAAACTTAATTATCGAAATAAAATCCTTTGCTTCGAAGTTATAAATTTTCTTTCGCAAAACGAAAGACAATTATGTCAACAAGGACCTTCAGGCGGTGGTGGGGGGGAGGACCGTGACTTCAAGTCCGCTAGGAATGTTGTACTATTAAAAGTTTTCTTATTTTTTTTCTAGAACGTGTAGTATAACAAATCCGACATGTGTATATAAGGGATATCGGGAGAAGGACTCATTAAGTGCAAAATGGGGTTTTTTCGTCCTGAGACTCATGTGTAGAAAGAAAAATTGCATCTTCCCAGACAAAACTATCCGATAGTCATCAAGTCAGGCCGGATGGGGAGGGCAAGATTGTGTGAAGTGGTAAAAAGAAAACAAAAAAATGTATCCTTTTTGTCGGAACAGAGGTTAGGACGAGAGGAAAACTATGACGGAGCAAGGAAAAAATGTGGAAAAACTTTGAAAATCCTTTCGTTTTGTTGAGAGATAATTTTTTTTGTTTTAACTTACCATTGTTGTTCTTCTGCGGTCCATTGGACAAAGGATAACAGATACGTATACGTGTAAGTGCAATTGATGTTGGCTTGTGTGTTAGCATGTATGTATGGACAGATGGAGTGGTCATCAGGCGTGGATCTGTAAAAAGTAATTAAGACTTTGGAAAATTAAATAGCCACTGTTGGTGAACGGATGGAGCTGTTTATGGTACTTAAATGTAGGGCAGATTGTAAAGGACTGGTGGGTGGAGGTTGGTGGATAGTTGGACTTTGGGACATGGGGCACGTTGGATGGGTGGAGACTTTTTTTTTAAATTAAAGTTGAGCAGCTCAAAGGATGGATGACTGACAAGCTCCTTACATTGAATATTTTCTCCCAAGAGTGACCGAAATATCAAAACACAGACACGGAAAAACTTGGGCCAGTTGGTAGGACCAAATCCGCTCATAGAAACAAACGATGTCTTCAAATATTGCGGCTCGCGTTTACTATTTTCAATTGTCCTTTTGCTCAGATAGCTCCTCATTTCGAAGTTGTACAGGTCATCTATCCCGTCAAAGAAGCAACTGCCAGGAGTCCAGAATAGTTTGTTGGGTACAGCGGGACATTGATATAGCAGGTGATGGACAAATTCAACATCTGCTTGATTCCTCCAGAGATTCTGCCTTGCGCACATGGGTGGCAGAATAAGCTCGTGCTTCACTTCGACTATGTCTTAATAGAGAGAGAGAGAGAGAGAGAGAGCGCGTTTTTAATTTTCCCATTTGCAGAAAGAGTTGAACTCTTACAAAGAGAAGAGCAATGAAGAGATGTAGTTCCGCTCCATTCCTTGCTGATCCATCCCAGAATTTCATTGTGCACTGCCAGTCAGCACAGGTTTACTCGGATGGATTCCACCGTCTGACTGTCGCCTCAAATAATGATATCGTTCTCAGTCTGGTCGGTACTTCGGATAATGACAGTGATCTCATGGTGGAGCACCCTCACAAGAGACATAGGTTCCTGCATCGATCTTCGATTTGGATCCATCAGTGTGAAACGTTAGTTTCGTAAGGCTGTTCGGAAGTCTCGTATTGAATCTCATCCCAAGGCGATCTAAATCCTGCCTCTCTAAGCGTAGGTGAAGTTGAAGTTTCACTACTCATGCTATGGCGGTGCTTATCAGTCCATGGTTCCTAGATTATAGCCAGTTCCAACTGCTTTTCTTTGCAGATTCTGAGGCCTGGGTCCAAAGATTATTTCCTCTAAATTAAAAAAAGTTTCTCTCAGTGTGGACCGGCGAAGTCCGTAGAGAAGTTTTACGTCATTTAGTCCAAAATACTGACCCTCACAAACATGGGAGCAATAGAGCGAGCATTTTTCATTACTCGGTCTTTGGCCAGCTATTTGATATTTTCTTTTACATTCGAAGGAATACTGGTCACTGACACTGGGTTTCCTGAAATCCACTGCAGATAACTGAAGTACGTTCTGGGTAATCTCAGCCTTAGGAGATCTCCCTCCAATGATTCGAATTTGCTCCCTTTTTCTTCCTTCTTTGGTTTAAGTATACGCTGAGATATTCCCAGACGGCTCCTGTAACCCTCTAAGACCCTCCTTGGTTGCGTCGTCTCTGGGGATAATCCTGACGGAACTTGCATTCGTACCTTTCCTAGCGGCCGTATCCTTGGGAATGCCTTGAACCGGCGGAGCCACATGTCCTCTCTTTTCCGGAAAAGGTCCCCTGAAAGCGTTTTCAGCTATCATCTTATCAGTTCCCGCTCCATTTTCTTTTCCGAGAGAGAATACAGGGTCCATGGCGCTGAGTTGCAGGTTAACGACGTAAGCCTAGAGTCAATTTACTCAGACTCATACCTTTTTTTTATAATTAGCGCGCGCTAAAGGGATTATGAGTACCCTTAAACTTAAGCACGGGCATTAGGGGAACCAGAGGAGAGAGGTACCGATGCACGTTGGCTTTAAATGCTTGTGGATCGTAGTGATGAGGGAACACAGAGCTATGTAGATCATTCCACATTTGTCTGGTACGGCTAAAGAAAGAATCTCTATATTCGACAGTACGTCCGTTTTGTGGGGGTTCTCAGAGGATTCCCAAAGAAGCTGCTCTTCCTTCTTTGCTTAAATCTGAGATTGCCTCTCTCTTCGGAAGATGCCGTCACCGAGAGCAAGTAAGTCTGGCAAGAATGGTACTTTCTGACAAAGCCTTCATGTCGGAATAGGGCAAATATTCCTCTGACTTAGTCTGGGGATCTAAAGGAGATCGGTAATGAGTGGCTTGATTCTGTCTTGCATCCTTATGAACTTTTAGCAGATTATTCATGATCATCACTTTGTGGCCACAGTCTTAACCTGGACCTGTTCGGTATGGAGCAACATGTATGTGTCCTACTTGACCCCCTGCACCACATCAAGATGGATGGTCTTCGCAGGTTATCGTCTAAGTTGCAACTACTGCCTATTCTTTCATGACTTCTAGACTTGTATCCCTGGTTTCCCACAAAATTTTAATTCTTCATGACGCTCCAAGTGCCTTCAAAAACATTTGCCGGTCTTTAAAGTTCTTGGAATCAACTGTGCAATCAACTCTCTCCGTCTCTCGTTACACTTAACTGCAAATCTTAAATTTTCTCTAATGCACACTTAAACCCGTTCAACAAGCACTCGTCCATTTGGAACAGCAATGCTTCCTGTCCTTGCACCTCTGACCAAATTATAATAATCGCCTTCGCAATTTAATTCCATTCTCGCTGTAATGTCACTGAGCATTTAGAACGCGGGCCCATTTCCATCACGGGAACAATGCAATTTAAGGTTAAATTGCTTAGAAACCTTGAAGGCATTCAAAGCAATTCTCTTACCCCCAACAATAACCCCATACATACACAAATGCGAATGGAATGGAGGAAGAAAAAAAAAAGTTACTAAAACGCACAATGACAAAAGTTTTGCTCCTGCAAAAAGGCGTTTAACAATTAAACCCCTCTACGTCAGCGAAACGAAAGAGCAAAGTGGGGTGATGGGTTAAAGAAAAGAAAAAATGCTTTCACCCATTGTTCCTTCCACACACATAGCTATAACAACAAACAGAAACAAAACATCAAAAGAAAACGAAAAAGGAGCGAACTGCATTCGTTCCGAGAAAACTTATTCAAATTAAAAAAAAAAAAAGCGGTTCACGGCTGCTAGCTCGTATAACGTAGAGGACAAGCAGGAGTGAACAACGTCCCCCGGCGGTCAAGAGAAAACTCTTGAAACGTCTGGCATTTGCATATCCTTTTTAGAGTGTAGCGGGGGGGTGAGAGGAGAAGCAGAAAGACATTTTAAAATTCTCGCAACCATTTTTCGGTGAGAGAAAGGAAGTAAAAGACAACGACGACAGGTCGTCGTTTCAGTACCGTTGGTGGTTGGTCCTGACGTGTGCAAAAAAACTTTCCAAATTATCATTGTAATCTCCGACTGTGAAGGTCCTTTATGCATCCTGCATGTATCGTATGCATTAAGCGGGTATTTTATGTCGGTTTATTCCATTTAGTAGAAGAAGCACGTTTGGCAACTGGCAGCTGGATTTCTTTCGGAAGGTGTAGCTTTAAAGAGACACAGCTTGGTGACACAGGACAGTTAGGACTATAAAATTGTATGGAGTCTCCCGGGTAATTAACCAAGGAAATTGCGAAAACTTGGATAGAGTGAATGAAGCTGGGTTTAAGTTCTTGGATATGGCGTGTGAGGTTGTTCATCGAAATGCAAATGCAAATGCTCATTGAGAGACGTGTCCTGGACACATATTGAGGAGATTCAAGACACTCAGAGCTTAGGTCTGAACATGTCGAACTTCGCGAGTTAAATGGAGCCCACATTAATATGTAGGTTATTCCTGTAGAAAGTTACCTTACGTACATTTACCTTTGTTGGGTGCCTGGACATAGTGATATCCCTAGTAACTGCAAAGCCGACGAACTTGCCAGTTCATATATAAACAACTCCAAATGGTTCTACGGGTAGAATGCTCTCTTAGAGAGATTCTATAGGCATCACAATGGGCTATGAGCCTAAGTGAGTCCCACGAGACACCTAAATATCTACCTAACCTTACCTAACCTACCTTACGTAGCGTATCGCCTTGCAGTAGGCCCCAGCAGCTACTATTTCTCAAGAAGAATAACCCTTGCCAATCGCTGTTTCTAGCAAAGAGAGTCCACATGAGATCAGCGCAGTCTTACTCTATGACGTTGAAACACAAAAATTCTTCGAGGTATTCAGTCCCGTTTGACAAGTCCATGAGGGAATTGATGACTTGTAAGTCGGTCAAGATGATTTTTCAATTCCGATTAGGTTCGGTTAGGTTGAAGTGGCTGTCAGCTGAAGCCAGCGCACTTGGAGCAATGATAGGTTCATTGTGATGGAGAAGGGTTATTAAGGTGCTTCCGAAAAGAAATCAAGCCAGCTGTGTCTTCGATAAAGGCACCTTTACGAACTAGGAGCTCGTTAAGAATTAACACATGGTAGTGCCTACATGTATTTCAAAGACAAAGACAAAGGATGTAACAGAAATGGAAGAACCCAACACTTTATGGTGTCATCAGGCTGACGCGATGGTGTACAAGACACATATCTAGCGTACGCACAAGAAGCCTCGATTGAGAACTGCTGGTGCGCTCTTTAAACATCAACTTCATGTACCCCTCCTTCATTATTTCGTAGAAGCATTGCAGTCGTATTCGATGGATTCGCTAAAGAGTCGTTTACCTCTGCAATCGAAATTGGAGAATCTGGGTGTTGGACTGCTAAGTCGTTTGGCAAAAGCTGTTCTCTAGATGCAGTCCTAAAGGAGATGATAATAATTTCAACAGATTTCCTTATCCTTAAACTAAACCTCAGTAGAGCCTTCGCTGTGCGTATCCCCGATATGATGATCGATATGTGGGGTGAATTGAGCAATACTTTCCTTGCCCTTCAAGACAACAACAGATTACTTACCTTCACCGGTCTTCTTAGTCTTGGACCTAGGTCATAGGGACATAGAAGGAAAAGACGAAACTACCCCAGGCGAGGGTGTTCATCTGACAGCTCTCTTGTGGATGGCGGTCAAGTTTTCACTTCAAAAGTAATCAAGAAAGGAATCTTATCACTCTTTCTTGACACTTTCCAGACCTTTCAAGAGCAGTGAAGCAGTCTAATACAGCTGTGTCGTATCTAGAAAAGTATGGCCTTCCTACAACCAAAAGATAACAAATTGGGACAATCGTAGTTGTAGGAACCCATGTAGTTCCATCTGCAGCTGCAAGGATGTGAACGTCGAGGAAGCTTTTTTCTTTGTCCTCGTTAAAGCAAGGCATGGTCCTTCATTCTAGTGGGTCCCTGCTTAGTAGGGACAGCCGCCTAACTTTACCTAACCTAACTTAACCTAACCTAACCTAACCTAACCTAAGCAAGATATGGTACACTGAGACTGATTAAACTCCCTAAACGAAGACTCAATCGCTGATTTGCTGTAGTTTCTGAAATTCTAAGGACTAAAGTAAACGACTCTTCATGTGCCAGGAGTCCATCAGAACACATTCATGTACCCAAATGGTCACCGGAATTGTGTTCAGGAACACGTTGCTTACCTACAAGTGCATAAGTCGTAAATCAAAAATCTGATTGCTTGGGTTTCTTGCAAAATCTCTGAATCTAGTTGCAAAAGCTGGTGTCTGTCACATTTTAAAACTGAAAGACTGCGTAGAACTCTTGCAAGACGATTTCCCTAGAGTCCTTTTCACTTTTGTACGAAATTTCTTCGTTTGAAGTCATATCCTTTGGGCTCTGAGATTTGATGGCTTTCCACACCTAAAGGGTCATCTGAAACTTTCATATATCTGTGTCAGATATCCACCCTCTCTCACCCCCCAAATCAAATGCTAACTACTTTATCACACCACACCGTCAACATGATCTCACTCCATGTGCTACACGTGAACAAATACCTCGACATCCCCCAAGCGTCACATGTCATGCCATTTAAATCACAACGTTAATACTGTTGACATCCAAGTCTTGCAATCTCAGGAATTATACAAAAAGCAACATTTCAGGTTGCGATAAGCTCCACCATCACTACCACCACCTTTATCACCTTTCATCCCACGTATAGACTACGACTATACCTGGGGATTTTATTCGACTCATTCAGCACGATTTTCCACTCGCAAAGCCACATGAGCGAGAGGGACACGCACATTCACACATTTCTTCGCACGAAGAATACTCCCGGAAGACATTTTCGCCGCTCTGTGTGTGAGACCTGATCCTTGGAACAGGATTAAATTTTCAAATCAAAACTTTACATGTGCACGCTGCCACCACCACCACCACCACCACCGGCAGAGACTTCCAAAAAAGGAAAACTTTGTGGCATCGTTAAGATAACTTTGATAAGGAAAAACGGATTAAAACTCGTGCGCTGTATATCCTGAAGGATTTTTGAATAAAATTTTCCTTCAAGGATACGTGCATAATCCGTGTGCAAGGATTGATTGCGCAATTAAATGCTAGCTATTTGGAGAAAATACAAAATGAGGTGCATACATATGGTCAAATGGAAGTTCAACTGCACCGCAGGACTTTAAATGACGGGACACACAGAGTTCACATTATAGAGGACAGTGGCAGACAATGACGACGAAGGGGAGCAACTGAATTTTGTGAAATTCAATTTTTAGTTCTCAACTTCAGCGGCAAGGGGAGATGGACGGAAGGTTGGACGCCTGGTCCGTTGAATTAATGCTAATCTTTGGGAAATCATTATTCTAGCTTGTGGGCGACAAGGATGTGCTCCCACCTCCCAGTCTCATTGGAGTTTATTTAAATGTTCGCCCACCGAATCAACCACACCGACCGACCACTGTTGAGGTCACTGTTGGAACAGTTTAAGCTGCTTCCTCGGGCCAGATGGGAATTTGAAGATTTGACGGGGGCCATGTAGATAGGAACTGTTTGCATAGTGAGTTTGGCAATCTGCAAGTTTCGTGTTCGGGAATTTCTTACGTGCTTTCCAAAGGCCGCCGACGAAGGGAGGTGTATGGAAATAGTTTCATCGAGTTTTAAACTCTGTTGGTTTAGGCAAATGGTCATAGACAGATAGCCAGAGAGAGGTAGAGGGAGATGAGAGAGAGAGATAAACACTTGAACGCAGATGAGCTTTGAGGTTAGTTCTCATGAAGGTATGAGAATCCTTTTTGTGGGGAATTGCTAAGAGGATTAAAGTGCAAATCAATGAAATGTGGTTTTTGATCGCAGCAAAGGAATAGTGCTGTGTGGGGTATTTCATAGAAAAGAAGTTATAACCTGGAGTAGGACTAAGGCTTAACCATGAATGGAACTTCAAAAGATCAGTGGTGGAGAGCCATTTGTTTCTGTGGAATGGAATCTCTTACTGTTTTCCAGAAGTGGAACGACTGTGGGTAATCCCTACTGGAAACAGTTTGTGACAGATGCTGCAAAAGGTGGTGTTATCGTAGAAGTTTCGTTGACTGCAAGTCAGTAGAGCTACCATGTTCAGCGACAATTAGGAATGATGATGGAGCTGCGGGCCAACATGGGTCCGATCAAGCCTCTGAACCCAGTTCTTTACATGGTCAGTTGGCTCCACTTTAACACACGCACATCATGTTGCTTGGACTTTCTTTCCCTCAAAGATGAGGCTTTTCTCTCCTGCGTTGTCTCTTCGAGGTGTGTTTGAAGACTTTTGGACCGGAGGCATGTATTACAGTTTCGATGGGCTGTTCCGTCATTCAACATCCTCCTTTATACATGACCAGTAGATCACTTGAAGAACTGTGGCGTAAAGCAGAGCAGATTAGGGTCATTTTAGTTGCTCAAGCTATCACAATGGGTCTACATTGACCTTAGTGTGGCGGAGAAAGGACCTCTTTTCCCGTCAACCCTATTACCATTACCTAGTTGCTCAAGAGAAGACTTTGGCACTCAATTGTGTTCTCAGCTTGTCTGACATCAAAGGAATCGAGAAAGTCGTTATCAGCCTTGACAGAGCATTCATCGTCATCATACACAGATGAGAGCGTTTCAGACAAGACATGACTTTAGAAATGTTATTCCTGGTCGTTGGAGGTTTTAGTCGTGGGAAGAACTGGATTTCTGTTTGTCAGGCAAAGGTATGCGTCAGAGAATGCATTAGACGGAGGTAACGTCGATGCAAAACGACAGCCAGGAAGTTATTTCTTTCATCACAAGGCTTGCCTGGATCATCCTCAAGTAGCTAAATAGGTGTTCATCCATTGGGTTTCCGGACACAAGGGCCCTAAGACCAACCAAGTTGCCGGAGCAGACAAGGAGCTCAATCACTGTTTATGGGCCGACTTCTCCATCGGCAATATTAAGTTGGAACTCAACTCCTGGGAGTGTTGAGCGTTAAAGTGTTTATAACTGAGACGTAGGAGGTACCGATACACGTTGGTTTTAAATGCTCGCGGGTTGTAGTGATGAGGAAACAGAGAGACCTATGTAGATTATTCCTCATTGGTGATGCACGACTTATGAAGGTAAATGGAACTCGAGTTCCACAATCTAGAAAATCTCGCTCTAAGTAAGGGTGATGCTAAGCTCCTAACGAACTTCCTCGTTGGACACTGTCCACTTAACTCTACTAGTTGGGCATAAGCCTCTTGGACATGTATTGACTCTGCTTGGAAGATTTAGATGTATGTAAGTGGTCTCTCAGAGCCTGAATAGGTGCTTACCAAGTCCAAAAAGAAATGACTTATCTTTCTAAAATTTCACAATAGTTTTGGAGTCCTAAAGAGAAGATTTAAGTTTGCAACTCTCAAGGCTTAGAACTTATCTGGTTTGTGCTCCCAAGCAGTTTTAGAAGTTTGCTCTAGAGTCATTGACAGTGCTCACAACCATCATACGTTTAAACAAGCTTCCTGCAGCAAAATCTTTCAAAAGACCTGCAACTCCATGCTTATAAAATTCAGTTGACATTGGAACTCAAGACGGATGTTATTCCAAATAGAATGACACTCGTTAGCACACCAACTTAACCGAGTTATTGTGTCCTTAACTGATCAGCAGACACCTTTCGTGGCCATTCACTCATTTCTCATCAGAAACTTCTTGCTTCTTTGTTATGACCTTCTAAGCCTAAAACTTTAAGTGCGTGTTTAAGGCAGCTTACATATAGGGTCTAGGGTATGGACGCTTCCGCCATCTTAAAAAAGTGTGCGTTTATGCAAACCTTCTTCATCCTTTCCCGTGTGCTTCCACCAAGGACCGTCTGAAGTATATGGAACTTAATCATGACATAAGACTCCTATCGTTCGTAAAAGTTGCGGTAGTGGGAGTTGAGGAGCAAAGGATCTCAAAATGTCAACAAGTACAGCCTGCTCTTCCTCATTTTGTTAAGCCATTCACCATAAATCTTCTCATTTATTAAACAAATACATACTCCTCTTTGGTATAATTTTCCTTTTAAAACAATCTCCTTTCATCATTCAATCATCCTTCCGCATAACGGCGGTTCCGCGAGAAAAACATATGACAATCAGCTCATCAAAGATACATTTATCATTTGTATTCTCCCAGAGGCATATTTACCCGTCGCTCATCCTTCAAATTCTTTTTACATGTCACTCACGATCCACATTCGCTCTTGAAAACAGGACAAAAAAAAAGGATACACTCACATAAATAAATAGAACCGCAGAAAGTAATTACTTGACGCCACGAGTTTAACGAGCAACTCGCGCGCTAGGATTTTCCCATTTAAAGGATTTACGCGGAAAGTAAATTAAAAATCAATTATCTTAATGATGTGATGAGAATGTCCCTGTTATCCTTTTTCTGGAAACGACACCCACTCACACGTGCACGTAGAGAGTTTTAATTTACTTTTTATTTAAATGTAATTCGCTTTAATGTTTCTGCTTTGTGACTGCAAGGGCGGGCGGTCCGTAAGCGTGAGCGTGAGCTTGTAGGGATGAATTTTTTAACAGCTATGTGCTGTGTTAAAAAAAGGTTTCAAAATGGATTACGATGGCCGACAACGACGACGGTCGTGGTGGCATTACACGTTTAAACCGTACCGAGATCTAGGACCAAAGGAAGTGTTGTAATGTAAAAATATATGTACTCCCGCATCAAAGGAAAAACCGCGAAACAGTCCTGGATTATAATTAGAAAAGGATGTGAACACTAGAATTGAGAGATGGGTTGGGTTGGATAAAGGATTTGAAGAATATTGGCACACCACCATCTGCCACCGGGTAATGGTTAATCAAATTTCATAACATAAGCCTACAAAATTTTAATACACACACTCACAGACTTACTATGTCCTGCGGCTTAAAATCTAATAAATTTGCTTCAAATCTAGACCTCCCTTTGCGTCCACCCACAATAATGTGTATATCCTGCAAGTGGCTATAAATTCGTTGACCACAATACGAAAGCGTAACAAAGCTATAATTCAAACTTAAGTTCCACAAGCACAAACACATACATAACTAGTAATATCAGACTTTGTGGCATAAATGACCAACTTAACTCTCCGCCCTTTCTACTGACTTTCCGAGGACAGACGACGACGAAGAGCCCAATGTCCTGGAAAGTGAAAAAAATTGAATTTTTCCGTATGGCAAAGGCGAATTCGTCGGCCCTTGCTTCGTTTTCGGCATTAAAGTGGTTTACACTTGATTTTCTTTAGCACATTCTTCCCGTTTCGTCCTTTTTTTTGTGGTTTTGATTTTCCTTGCTTCGTTTAGTTTCGCTTGTGGCAGAAAGTTTCTTTTGGGTGATTTTGTGACAGCGTTCCGTCTTTTTTGTGTGTTGTTCCTCCCCGTAAAGTAGTTGTGTGCGGAGGACGAATGAAGCGTTACGAAATGTAACAGTTTTTGGCACACAGATCACGTACGAAATGGAATGAACTCACAATGGACCTTAAGTTGCGGAGGGGGTTTTGTTTTTTTTTTTTTTTACACTCCTTCGAGCTGCAGGAGTATGTTTGAGAGTGTATGAGAGAATCAAATTTATGGAGTGCGTAAATTGCTAAGAAATGTTTCTTGAATGCTTTCGATGTTTCGTTGTGAGTAGTGGCAGTTTGGTGGCTTTTGGGAATGATTTCAACAGTTTAACAGTTAACTTAGGGGTGGAGGAGGTTTACTCTTAAGGACCTCCAGTGGTGAGTAAACGATTTACACCTGAACACCGTGTGACAGGGTCTGCATATGACGTTTAGTCTTTCAATGGTTTTTCGAGAAAAGTGGTCAGGTATGGCTGCGGTTTTCTAATTAAATTTTTGTCCAAAGTCACACTTTTCAATAGCAGCAGCCACGTCTGTTTAATGGACTCTAGCTTTTCAATTAAGTTGGAGGAAATTAATTTGTGCAATTAGGACGGGTGGTTCAAACGTTGCACACAGTCCTTAATGGGGAAAAGTTTACAAAGTGGAAGCTGGAAGTTTTGTTCTTTAATTGATATGACAGAGTTGTGGGTTGAATTGAAAAGAAGCTCTAGTAATGCACAGTTATATGAACAGGTTCCCGACCAATACAGAGTAACTTCTTTAGACACCATAGTCTTATACCCTTTGCGACCATGTGCACGTTTAGAATGGTTTCTTTTAACCTGACTTCGAAAACATTATGCATTCGTTGAATTAAAAACAAAGCAATCCTTGAGAAGGTACCATAAGGATCAATAAGGTTGAGCTCTACAGCGGCTGTGGAATATCTAAAAGGAGAACAGATAACGCAGCAGCTGCAGCTATTCGAGGTGAGTTCTAGGCGAATTCATACGAATGAACCTAGAGAAACTTAACAGTCCAACTTTGGAGTGGAATGTAACGATGAAATCCTTATTCCGGCACCAGAACCCTTCTGCGGGATGAGCAGATCCATTATCTTTACTTATTGGGCCTCAATCAACAAGCGTGTCTAGCTAGCTCCCTCCAGTTTCACACGCTATGTTGGTTGAGGCCGTTTTCCAGTTGCGTGTGCAGAGTCGATATGACTCCCTCTACTACGTCATCCGTCCATCATCCAAAAGCTATTTGAAGGAAAAGGCCAAAAAACAACGGCGGGGACCTTCAATGTGGCTGATGACCTAGCTAGACTAGACGGAATCTGGGGATTTGCAATATGTTAAGACTTCTACTGTCAGTTTGGAACCTTAAAGGACTGCCTAACTGACAAGCAGAGACAAGGAGGTGGAATAGGAAATTGTAATCTCCTTCCAATGTAACGAAACCAATGATCACAGCATGGTGGTCACGCACACGAAAAGTTCTTGTTGTTTGTCCAGTAGCAATACAGCGGAAGTATTTTGTTCGAAGTGTACCTCGCAGAGCTCCAGAATGGACACCCGCACTGAACTAGCATGTGCCTTTGCAAAGCGCGTAATTCGTAAAGGTTGACTGCAATCTGTTCTTTATTACCTTAAGTGACTGGAGGGAAGTGCTCATATCTTAAGTCTTCCTCAAAGGACATCCTACAAACACACGGGCTTCTGGCGATGACGAGCATCAAAATGGTCTTCAAGTCACTTTTTATGACGAACTGCAGGCATCAAGTTGCTGAGGATTTATGTATGTAGTCTCTAGTATCTCAGCTTGGACTCCTCTTTTGTTTTCACAGGGAGGGGGGGGATGGCCTAGAGTGCTCATAATCTCGTTAGGACTTCATCAGTGTGTCTTTCTCGGCCGAGATTCCTGCATCATAATTTGTTTCGCCTATTCATTCGTTGCACTTTACTATGTTCTCGAGGATTGGAGGTGTCGCGTCTTCCTGTGCTTGAATGCAAAGCGGGCAGTTGGGAGAGTTGTCATACCTGAATCCGTTTGTTACATAGAAATCCACTTCACCATGGTTACGGCTTGTACATGTCTCAATTTGCGGGATGAGACAACCGTCCATCGGTCCATCGGTCTTTGATTGACACGTTCCATCGTTGCTGTCATTTCATCATACAGCTTGTCCTCTCTAGTGGGTTCACTTCGTTGGTTATTGACTTAGTTACCTGGTTCCTGGAATGTTTGAAACTCCAGCATCTTGTGATATGCCAAATACACTGCACTCTTTTGCGCAGAGAAGGTGAGCCTATATGACTTGATTTTCATTGCTGCAGTCCATATTGGTGACTCGTAGAGCACCACCGATGTAACCACTCTGGCCAGGAGCCCCCTTTGACAGTATCTAGGTCCTCCCTGATTTGTCATGATGCGCTTGCATGTACGGTTTACCTATTCGGGAAGCTTTGATACTAACATACTCCAGATGTTCATTGAACGAAAGCCGTGTGTCGATTACAACGTTTAGGCACTCTATCGTTAGAGTGATTGTTTCTCTCTTCTTTCTGCTGCTGATTAGCACCGTTTCCGTCTTATGCTCTGGTGATTTTAGGCCTACTGATTAAAGCTATTGTTGAACAGTCCCGCTTGCGTCACTGCTTATTAAGACCACTTTTTCCAGTAGCTTGACGGCCAAGACTATTTCAATTTCGTCCATGCATCCTACGATCTTTAAGTCCTTTTGTATAGATAGATTGAGTATCCCATCATATATGTATAACGTTCCATAGAAGTGGACCCAACATCAAACCTTACCTTTTCTGTGACTTCTTTGGGCCGTCATCTATGTCATATATTAGGACCGGTCTAAAATAATCCGTCACTATCTTCATGATGTACCTATGTTGACACCCTCATAGTTTGAAGGGTTCCAGTTCGACGTGTGGAATGCATTTCTGATATCCAACAGCAACACCATTCCATCTTCTTACTTACTTAAGTCGACGCTACAGTCGGGGGTGGACCTGGGCCTTAACCAACAAGCGTCTCCAGCCAGTTCGATCTTTAGCTAGCTGTCTCCAGTTTCGCACGCTAAGTTGGTTGAGGTCCCCTTCAACTTGCGTGTGCCACCTGAGCCGCAGTTTTCTTCTACTGCGCTGTCTCTGCGGGGGCGGATTTGAAGATTTGGATCTTCCATCTTCTGCTTTCTATATTTCATTGAACTTTCCTGCCTGATAGGGATGCTGACATCTTATCAGTTGCACGTCCAATTGTTTTTCGAAGCGTTTTAGTCCTAAAGCTCGTCGGTTAATCTACCACTTGTACGCTGTCTGAGTCGATCTTCCTGTGGTTTTGTTGAATAGCTTCCACACTCTATTTTTGAACTAGAGATTGCTTTACACAAGTGATTCTTCATCCGCTCCATGAACATATGTATGTACAGGATCCTGTAGGATGATCCTAAAGGATGATCCTTTAGGCCTAGAAGTTTGGTCAACAGGTAAACGAGGACAAGACACAAGTCACAGTGGACAGCTATATAGAGTTCAAAGTGGATTTAGACTCTGGTGACCAATGGCTTTGCCAATAGCTCTTGGGTAGGTTGGTAGAAATGGTTGAATAACGTTTCCTTTTCGTGTGAATTGTGGCAACTACGACAGTGGGGGTTGAACGGGATGCCTAACTTGACAGCGTGTGGACTAACAGCTCTCAGGTAAAATTTGTGCTTTACAGAACAAGCCATCAAGTCATTCGTCTAGTGGACTGAAACTAAAGCGCTTGAGATTGACTGTATCTCGTGCAAAGGCTCTTCATTACTTGTGACATTTCTGAAACGCTTTCGCTCACAATTTGTAGAAACAACTTGAAGTCGAAATGCTTCTTGTATCCATGTCCCGTTTTCATTTGAAATCTCCTTAGCCTCAATAGAAATTAAAACCGTCATTAGGAAGGTACCTGAAGCATCAAACCTACACTGCACTCATATGCAAATCTGAAGACTCTGTGTAGCTTCTTTTTTAAGGATTACAATTGAAAATCACTTAATCTCACTTCACCGTTACTGTCTTCACTTTGTTATGTCTCCCCTCCACCGTTCAACTTATCTTTGCTTCCTTCCATCCATTCGCATAATGACTTAGATAAATATTTTCCCTTTGACTCTACTTCAGTGCAATTTAAAAATAAGATTAAAGGACACTCTGGACAAATAGATAAAAGCAACTGAAAACTCACAGAAGTCTATCGCATTAAACATCGAGGACAAGACTCATCCTTCCAACACTTGGTCCATCTCATCATGGAAAATACGAGTAATATCCATGCAGCTTGTGTCAACAGCAGGCAATACACACACACAAATACAGAGACAGAAAAAAAAAATCAGGAAATCTTTCCTAGATAATAAGTCGTCAGGATGCAAACGTTAGAGTGCCTAGCGGAGACTGAAGTCTAACCGGAGAACAGAGAAGGACTTATCATAATGATTGCACAAGGAAAAATAAAAAAATAAAAACGGAAAATTTCATATCCCATTTGCCGGTGTCCTTTCCTTCCCTTTCCTTTCGTTTTATTTTAAAGTGATGCGTCATGGAACCTAAACGCCCTCATTTTCACTCCAGGATACTCCAGGATATTCGCGTAAATGAGGTCGTGAAAAAGGTGACTTCTTCTTAGGACCTGCACACTTGTGTGTTTGTGTACTTCTAATGCGTTGCATTCCATCCAAAATGGTTTCTCAAAGGACTCAACTTTTTGCAAGTGGATCTAGAAGGGGTCGCCGCATAAAAATGGATAAAAGGATTTTTTGTCTTCCGGGGTTAACCGCTATGTAGTGGTAGAGTAAGGATTATCCCTAGCTGACATAGAAAAAATAAATAAAAAAAAGATTTCCTGTTGTACACATGCATATCCTGGTGTAGTTAGGATCCAACCTGCGGGTCCACACTCTCAATTCGTCGTTCATTCACTTTCCATTTGCTGGAGGTTAACAGGAAGTCCTACTACTATTTTATCCTTTTTTTTTTTTGTTTCCTTGTAAACTAAAGCCGAATAAATGTGTACGCCTTGATAAGGATTAATTCTTACATCCACGAACCCTTGTTTTCTCAGGACAGTGGAGGCAAATGCCTAACCGCGAAAATGGGTTCCGAAACTATTTGTTTTGTATGAGTTCATTCATCCTCACGTCCTAGATCCTTTGTTTTTGTGTGTGTTTTTGTTTCTGCAGTGAGTGTGGGATGAAAAAGGACTCTATTTTTGTGTTTATGAATTTCCACAGCCAAAGGATATAAGTTCAACAAAACTGGCATATGGTTGGCTTAACGAGTTGTTGTTGTGGAGACTGTTTGTGTATGTGTGGTAGGATAGGAACGTAAAAGGATAAAACATAAAACAGTTTTCAGATTAAAATATTTACCTAGTCCTTTTGTTGGGAGAGCCCGTCTTCATATGGTTTATTTGAGCGCACATGTGTCACACATTTTTTTTATTTTTTACTTTTACGACTGACCATGTTCTCTGCAGATGTGTAGCTAATTTTTAAGGATATCCCTGTGGGGGTTTAGACACTTTTATCCCTTTTTTTGGGAACTTGAAGAGGTCTGGAGGGTGACATTTTTTTTTTGGGGCACAATATGGAGTATATTGAATGTGTATTAACGGGAAAATTGAAAATTGTGGCGAGACAGGACAGCTGTTGCTGGATATGCCATTAAAGGACATTTTGAAGGTCTTAAAAAAATTGTTTAACGATTTAACGGTAATAAAAGTTAACATGCCAATGAAAGTCTGTGGGTAGAAGTTTTTAACAACTTTGAATCTTGAAGGCAAAGAGATACATACGTAGTGTTGGGAAGGATATGATTGTAAAGGTGTGTGAGTTTTGTTTGAATGAGCATTTTATGACTCTTTGAGGATTGCCTCAGGAAGACATGAACCTCTGAAATATGGTTCTTGGAAAAAATCCTTCAAATCCAGGAACCCAATTTCAATGTGACTCGTCTATCAACAGCTTTAGGGACTTCAAGAAAGATTGGTAAAGGCGTACTTGGCAATCCACATTCTGTGAAAGAATCTGTGTTTCCTTCTGGAAGTACACTTGAGAGTCATGCACTCTTGCTCCTTTTGTAGGTCAGTTTCTCTAAGGAATCTAAACTTGCCAAATATTTAATTTTGTTTTGTGGGTTAGTGCCCCACAAGACTCCAGAATGTGTCTTGCTGGTCTCATCACAGAATCTGCAGATAGAGGTTTTCTGCTACTGTCCCTAGTTTCCTCAGGTGTCCTATGAGTCTGCATTGTCTGTTAGGATATGTAGGTTGTTCGTGTTTAGGTGTGTGCATACTTTGAACATTTCCGGTTATAGTTCCCTAGAAGTTTTTTACCTTGCCTCAGGCCTTAAAGGGTTTTCCAGGCTCTGGTCTTGCCCTCTTTCTTCGTTTTCTTGAACTCATCCTTTGGTTCAGAGCAAAAAATGGCGGTCTGCTACTTCGTAACCCTCAATTCCGGTGTGTCCAGGTGACTCTGTTGTTTCTGCCTAGTTTATTGAATCTGTATAGGCATTCCCACACAAGTGACCTCAATGGCTTTAATGGCTGCTTGACTGTCTGACATTATTGTTTTGCTACATTTTCAGCTTGAAAGATGCTGACGAAGGTACTTGCCCATGGGTTCAGAATGCTTTGTTTGTGTTTCAAATACTCCAGCTCCAGTTCCTTTTTCAGTTCTGGATCCATCTGTGTTCCACTTCATCGTGTGATTGGTCATTCACAGAGGTAGGTTCTCACCTCTGCGTTTAGTTCGCAGGAAACTGTTCTCATCGAAAAGCTGCTGAAATGGGTCTGGTGGTGAACGAGGATCAAGCAAAGTATATGCGCTCTATGAATACTGAGACACAGTATCGATGTCTCGACTAAAAGGTCACGATGGACAACTACAACTTGGAAGTAGTGAAGGAATTCATCTAACACTGGTAGTGACATCTGCGCAAGGAACAAACGTAGACTTAAACTTGGCAAACGATATTATTTTGTCCTTAGATTGTCAAAGAAGAACCATCATCCAGAGTTTGTCAAAATCAGATGAAAGTGCGCTTAGAGTCTTCGAGAGAAAGGTTCAAAGATCTTTAGTCTGATCGGCGTGGATGAGGCATTGAGGAGAAGGTTCAACCAATGACAACAAATAAATGTGTATGTACTCAACGCCCACGGTGCTTACGTCATGTAAAACGGATGAACAATCAGCTTCAGTCCGAAAAATGTTTGACTTCACCCTTGAGGCTCTACGCAGAAGAGGACAAACCCATTTTTGATGGCGTGAGCAAGTAGAAAGTGACTTCAACAGACTTGGTACATGCAACTGGAGAGAGCTGGCTAAAAACGCTTGTTGGTTAAGGTTCTGGTTTAATCTGGTCAACTTTATCCAGGAGTAGCCGACCATCACTTTTTCTTTTCCTCACACGCAGTAACGTCTGCAGTTGGCAGCACAAACTTTATTGACCGACTCCAATGTTTCATGTGTCCCTTTCATTACAGAAATTGGGCTGTTCACCAGGAAAAAGTCCATTTCCGAGTTAGAAGCTCTTATTAAGAAAAGCGTGGACCTCATAACTTCATAATCGGCAAGGTATCTGGACACAGTTTTGAACTTTGGGAAAGAGATGCTCGAACCTGCTGATGTGTGATAGCCTTTCGAGTGCGGAACCTAGTCCTTAAAAACTGGGCAAATTCAGCGAACGTATTCAACTCTTTGCTGTCAGTTTTGGACCCTAGCTTGTCTTCCCAAGGATGTTGCGTTTTGGTGGGCAATTTTTGAAGCATCACGAAATCAAGTAGCACATCCCAGTGTTGAACGGGCACCTTCAAGTTTTCCAAGCTACGTACCACCTCTGTCGACATGTCCAGTAGCTCCTTGATGGACTCAGCTCGTTCCTGCGTGACACACGCCTGATTGAACAAAATCTTCAGCTTTGTGTTGACGAGACCTTACACGCCGCTCTGAACAAATCTCAAACGCTGGTAAAGGCTGGGTGCCGCAAGATGTTAACGATTTTCCACTCCAAAGATGTATGTATGTCAAAAGAATACGTTTTATCGAAGGCTTAATATATTTCGCATGTCTTGACACGAGCTCCTGGTCCTGAAGCATTTTTCTGTTTATTTGATCGCGTCCACTGACAAGCTTGTAGATTAATCGAGAATCAACGCTTAAATACGGTTGGGAAGTTG
The DNA here is from genome assembly GCA_951813785.1 of Criorhina ranunculi. Classification (NCBI taxonomy): domain Eukaryota; kingdom Metazoa; phylum Arthropoda; class Insecta; order Diptera; family Syrphidae; genus Criorhina; species Criorhina ranunculi. The sequence goes on along the minus strand of OX638382.1, from coordinate 46,813,823 downwards.
AATGTTAAGCACTTCTAGCGCGGCACTTTCAACATGCTCGGACGGAAGTACATTCATCTATAGTTGTGCCCCACCTATCTATTTAGCAATAATAGTACACATGAGGCATCAACTAGAAGTCAAAATAAAGTGATAAAGTGGCCATCAGTTCGACGAACTACACCCATCTTCAGGGAATGACTGTGCCGTGCTAAGAAGTTCTGAAGGTGTCTGATGTGTACTATCAATGGAAAGCAGATGTTGATAGGAGTCGGTACTGCCCTTCTTGAATACATTCTCCTGTACGTCGATACTGCGACCTGGAATACAATCGTGTTTCCCATGTTCAATTAAATTTTAAGTGAAATGATGCTTGAACTACAAATTTATGTCAAATAGAGCTCCTTAAAGGACTCCATTTATGATAGAGGAAACATTTTCCTTATAAATAAGTGTCTTATCGTTCAAAATTCTTCGAACTCCTTGGTCCTATTTTGATACGTCTTCACATAAAAAATGAAAAAACTGACTAACAACTTCGAGTTATGTTCCCATATCTCTTCATCCCAGGATAATGCACAGAAATGCAATAATGGTACACGAATTTAATAAATTTTATTTATCCATCTACCAACAGAAAGGAATTCCAATTGCAATTGTACTCCACTAGTATCCCTGTGGTGTTGACACCTCAAACATATAATTTCTCCTTGCATATCCTGCGCCACATTTAACCACATGGTATACGATACCTACTCTGTACATATGCATACATATCTCATCGTTAGAAGCTAACGGGATATGTGAATTTACGTAGAGATCAACACTCAGACATGTCCATTCATACCATCCACTGCTTGAGTTGCATTTTATTGCAACACGGGTACTTCCTTTTCGATGCTACTGTCGCATCTACTTTGCTTCTTTCCTCTCCACGGATGATTTCAATATTTGTCACTATCATGTCGGGATGGTTTCCGCTCTGAAATAAAATTATGCTCCATCTCCCTGGGTGCGGTGTCATCTCAATCCCAAAAAAAAAAGAGAATCCACCAGGAAAGGGACTTCCTACCTCGAACGTTGTATAACACTGTGGCGTATACGTAACCAAATCGACAAACGAATTTCAACCAATTCGTGTATATGTTAATCCTGCTGCTGACTGTGAAGGTGAGTGGTAGGGAAATAATCGGGAAATGATAGGGAACCTCATCTGACATCTCATGCAGGGACATGTGACACATGACGTCAGTTTGTCGTCTGTAGAATGAGTTAATTATCTCCGATTTCCCCGAAGTAATTTTCTGTCTATTTATACGAGAGTGTATCACAGAAGATAATCCATTTCCTGATGGACGGGGGATGAAGGAAGGATATCTTTTTGCGAATTCCAGGTAGTCAAGTCCAGGGAATGATGCATTAAACTGTTGGTCACCCTTGGATTTCAAGTGAACGTTGAAGTAACTTTTTCCACTTAACAAGACTGAAGGAACTTTCTTAGCACACATTGAAGTTTTACTGTAACCGAAAGACATAGGAAAACTTTGTCAGGTGTCGGTGAGGGAGTGTTATAAAGTAAAAAAGTTTTCCACACACACACTGAGACTTAGGAAATATTGGATATTGTGCGTGAGTCTCAAGTTTGGAATTTATTTTCAGTTATCCGATCGAAAGCTGTAGGTGATGAATGGAATTTTAAGGACACACGTTGGGGAACTTGACAATTTTTCTGAATAAGACAATTGTGTCGAGTGAGAATTTAGAGTTGAAAAAGAAGGTTGGAGAAATGATGTGAACAAGATTAAGAACAGTTAGGAGGCAGGCATTAGCCACGAGGCAGTCTCTCTTCAGAACACTGGGCATCACAGCAAAGATATCACAAATATTCCACTTATAACGTTGAAATGTTGTCGATGCATTGCTCTTAATATAAAGATGACACTTCTAGTCACATACGTTCCAAATTGAGACTGTGAAGGTAGCTCAAAAGTAGACTGCTGAGAGCTTAGAAGTGTAAAGATTGACGCCAATGTTTCATTTGGTCTCTGAGGACGAAGTGTGCCTCCTTGTTCATGACTATTTTCGTTAATTTTTGGGACCTTCGTCAATCAACTGCCAAATATAACTGGCTAACCTACGACCGTTGTAAATGGCCTCTGAGTTGAAGATCGAGTCCCTATGTCCAGCCTACAGGAGAGAATCCAAATTTCATCTTACAGTGTCCAATAAAGGCGCACGATCTATGCCCAATCCTTCGATTTGGTATAGGACTTCTGCTTATGACCTCCGCACATAGTTCGTGTCGAGAACCAGTCCTTTATCAGTAGCATAACGCAATGGATCATGTCCCTAATGTCACCGTGAGTAAGATAAGAGTGTTTCCATATTTCGAAAACCGAGTGATCTTGCCATCCTTGTCACATGAGCATCAGGACTTTTACGACACTCAAATAATTGAAACGGCGATGGCAAGTTCATCGATGTCGATCGCTTTTTCAATGGAAATCTTTTGTCTGAGGACAGAATCTTCTACAAGTTCAGTTCGGTCTTGTTTGGCAGCCAGCAAACATTAAACGACCTCGCCGATATTCCGATGAGCCAATGCTCTTACACCATTGGTGCCTGAAACGTGCTTAGAATCGATATCTGGCACTCGGCCATCTTCCGGTGCAAGCCTTTATAAGCTTTAGCACTGCATCCGTCAAACAGCAACCGCTGCACAATACCCACGGGCTCCATGATCTTCAAGTTCTTAAACAATTCAGGAGACAACCTTGTAGCTGAAACAGTCAGCAGCTCAGCACAGGAGAGTGTTAATTTACACTCGAATGATAGACATAAAAGTGTTGGACTGCTATGTCATCCCGTCGAAAGACAAGAGACACTCTAAGAGCTAAACTAGACAAATTCCACAAACTTAATTGCAACTTGACTGTCTCTGAAAATGGAAGTCGTATTGTGATGCCTTTAGGCTTTGGCTCATTGAGCGAAAGTCTTTAAGATGATACCCGGACATCTAAATATGTTTATACCGAGGAGCAGCTTGCGAGTAACAGTTTTAGGCACCAGTTTTGAACTGAATAAAGTAGCATTTCGGAAATTTCTAATCCACCTTGGGCTTTCCGGATTATACATCCCACATCGAGGGGATGAACCAAGTTTCCCGCAAAAGTTGATCTGCAGAGTTTTCCAAAATCTCTATGAAACGTGAAGCTGTTCATTATTTAGGTAGGCCTCGTGAACCTAGGCAAAGTTAAACCCTTTAGTCCATTCTGTCTTCTCTCTCTTCGTGCTTGAAGAAAGTCACATTTTCTCCCTCGTGTTTCCATGGAAGACCTTCACCTATTTCAACAAGGAACTAGTAAATTAATTCCACTTCACCCCTTTCCCCATAAATGCCACACAATGGTGTGAAAAAAAATGAGAAAATTTTTCCTTTTCCCAGCCGATCCTTGCGCACGAAAGTTTAACAAAAGGTTACTCGTCCTCATTCGTTTATGAATTTCCTCGTAATGCTATTTGTATTTGAAGTTTCCTATCGCGATATACGTGCGTATACTTTCCACTCCCACTCTTTGTTCGTTCCCCTTAGGGGCTGAGTGTCACGATGTGCCCTTGCTCTTCTCTAATTCACCGCTGTTTGACTCCTAAATGGGGGAGAAAAAAAAGTAACAAGAGGGCAGTCCCCTACATTCTTCTGTGTCCCCATGGAGTTCTTGACGAACGAGGCGCATAGTTCCAAAAGTAAACGAACGAAATAAAGTTCGAAACATGTCCGCTGGCATTGCTTGTCTTCTTCAGCTATTTCTTCTTCTTTTTGTCAAAATTGTAATTAATCATACTTACCGTTAAGTTAAGCTTAAATTCTGTTATAGTTTTGCCACTCAACTTGTGCTTGACAGATTTTCTCGTCCTTCTTGGACTTTGCATGCACACTACTATTTGGGAGCAGTCCAACAAAAAAAATGAGAAAACTCGGAGCGCAATTGGATGGTTTTTTTTTGTGTTCCTTTGCTCCTGCCTCCTGGCATTTTCTGTTAAATTGATTGAAAAACTTTTACGTACACTTTTTCATTGGCTTCCCGTTTATTGTGTTACACATCTCTTGGATGATGTGAGAGAGAGAGGATGAAGGTGGAGAGCACGGGACACTGAACAGGCTTTTCCAAAAGAAAATTAATCAGATTAAGTGCCGATCCTAATGAAAAACTGGAACATTTTCAACTAATTGTCAAAAATTTGTATGATCAATGTGTGCCTACCAAAACTGTACGGATTTGTACTAGTAGCTGTCCCTGGTATACGTCGCATGTGATTAATGTAGTCAAAGCTCGAAACAAATTGTACAGCAAATGGAAACACAGACCTTCTTGTGCTAAGTGGCGTGCATATAAACTTGCGCGAAATATTGCAATTGACGTCATACGTACTGCTAAACGCAACTACTATGCGTCGAAACTGAATGCGGCGTTGCCCGCCAAGAAACTGTGGAACAATCTGCGCCAGATTGGTGTCTCCGGCAATAAAGGTAGCACAAAGTGTGACCTTGATCCTGATGATCTTAATCAATATTTTCTTGGTGGTAGTGTAAATGTAAACAGTTTCGACCTTGCTGATGTTGATAACTCATCGATACCAGCACTGCCTGATTTTGAGGTGGTAACTGAGAACGATATCATAAATTGTATAGCCAGCATCAGCTCTAACTCTGTTGGAGAAGACGGGGTACCTATTCGCTTTGTCAAACTGATTTTACCTGAAATCATTAGTCACCTAACTCACGTTATCAACCATTGCATTGCAACTTCGACATTCCCTAACTCATGGAAAATCGCAAGAGTTGTTCCTGTTGCCAAAAAGCCTCATGCTATCTCGGAAAGTGACTATAGGCCTATCAGCATCTTACCATGCTTGTCAAAGGTTTTTGAGAAACTTATTGCAAAGCAGATAACAAACCACTTGTCTGTCAACTGCCTCCTGAGCCCATTCCAGTCGGGATTCCGGGCTAATCACAGCTGCTCCACGGCTATGGTCAAAATACTGGATGACATAAGGCTCGATTTTGACAAGGGTTATGTTACGCTCCTCTGCTTACTTGATTTCTCTAAAGCCTTTGACAAGGTTGATCATGAAATTCTTGGCTGGAAACTTCAGCATCGCTTTGGCTTTGGTGTGAGGGCCTTAAACCTTATTGTCAGCTTTCTGAGTAACAGAATGCAAAGAGTTGTTAACGGTAGTTCTTCGTCAGCGCTGAGACCTGTTAGGCAAGGAGTACCACAGGGATCAATTCTGGGACCAATATTGTTCTGCATGTTTATTAATGATTTGCCGTCCGTGTGCAAACATGCTTCAGTTCAACTGTATGCTGACGACGTTCAACTATACTTGGGCAGGCCTATGAAAGAAATCCCTGAACTTGTCTGCTGGTTAAACGAAGATCTAGGTAAAATTTTCAATTGGTCAGTAAGAAATGGACTGCTGCTAAACCCGTCAAAGTCCCAGGTCGTTCCGATCTCAAACAGACTATTTGATCTAAGTCTTGTTCCAGACTTATGGCTCTCTGACAGCAAACTGAAGCTTGTTGATTCCGTCACAAGTCTTGGTTTTGTCATAAATCGAACCTTGTCTTGTTATAACCACACAAATCTTATTATCGGTCGTATCTTCGGATGTCTCCGCAAACTTTGGTTGTCTGCCAGCTTTACTCCAACCGAAACAAGACGTAAGCTAGTGATAAGTTTGATCGTTCCGATCATAAGATATGCGGAAGTTGTTTATTGTAACCTTGACTCTTTGTCACAACAGAAACTACAAGTAGCGTTTAATGATATAGTGCGGTATGTGCACCGCTTGCGCAGGCATGATCACATCTCTGCTTATTCCAGGAGCTTACTGGGCTGTACTCTAAAGCAATATTTTAAAGCCCGCAACTGCATATTCTTGCACAACATCATTAACAATAAATCTCCACCTTATCTCTTTGATAAAATTGTATTCTCTCGCTCTCAGAGAACCCTAAATATAAATTTACCACGATATAACTATTTGAATTCTGGTCGTCTGTTTTTCGTTCACACCATTAGATTATGGAATTCCCTACCCCTGCATATCAAGGGTATTACAAATGCTACAAGTTTTAAAAATGCAATCTTTCAACACTTCTCTTCCCAAAATTGAACCCCTCCTTCCTCCATCCTGTGTATTTATTTCCTCTTCGACCATCTCCTACATTCTTTCCCCCTCTAACTTTATTCCCTTTTCTCCTCCTCCTTCTCTTCTACATTCTTTCTCCTTTCTTACTCTATTTTCTTTTCCTTATTATTATTATTTTTATAAATTCTAACTTAACTTTAAACTCTTGTTTGCCTATTATTTTTATTTTTATTTTTATTTTTAATTTTCACTTTTTACCTTTTGCTATTGTTATTACTCTTTTTGAATACTGAAAGATTATATCTTAATGTACAGTCCGATAAATGGAAAAATAAATTGAAATTGAAATCTGAAGAAGGAAAAAAAAAAAAAAACTTCGGTTCGTCCTTCTTTCTTGTGGTGCTTCATTTTCATTTACTTATTTCTTCTCGATTCGATTTGAGTAATAAACGGATGTGCATACATAAATTTCATGTATGTGTGTGTAGATTCCTGGAAAGGATTTGGTGGGCGGTGGCGGAGAGTATATGACAAGGGATTTTGGGGGTTCCAAATTGTTTTAATTAGTTTAATCTTTGTGCACGCTGACAAAAAGTTATCTCAATTAATGAGGTGTCATAATGGAAGTCCCCAGAGTGCCGGAGTGCCGGGACCGGGACCGGGACTGAAATGTGTTCACTTTCGAAGAAACGTAATTTGTCTTGGAAGAGTTCTTAACTTAATAATGTGTCGTTCCTGGTAGACAGCATCTGGTTAATGAGTAGCCCAGGAGGCAATTCTAAGAAGTTTCTTCATCTAGTAGCATCTAGTAGGAGGTTGGTATCAGCAAAGTTCTTTAGCCAGATTCCTCCTATTGTGTAAAACCAGGCAAACCTGGTCATTATCATTTTATATCCTAGTTTCACTCAGTCAGTGACGCCCGAAGTGCCTCGCTGAGGGCCACTAAGAACAAAGAAGATGAGAGTCTACAACCCTGTTGTGCTTCAGTTTGCATTTCAAAATCTTCTGATGCCTACCTATCGAGACACTTGCCCAAGGCCAATCAATCATCCTCTTGGTTCAAGTTAGTTAACCGTAGATGTATCGAAGAGCTGTAGATAAAGCCTTATTCTATGAAGATCCATGAAGTATTTATGTGGTCTATACAGCAGGAAACCTGCCTCCATTCTATTCAAGTGACTTCTTTTCTATTCCTACAAGAACTGCTTAATTTTCTGCTGATGTCTCATGTTGTATGCTGGCAAGCTACTAGTTAAACCACCAAAACCTCAAGGTCAATACGAATATACAGAAAATGTCATGCATTGCAGCAACAAGCGTTGTGATAACTGCGCAATCAGCAAGGGTAGAGGTCCCAACAGAAGTTCTCCAGAATTAGCTAAACAGTCAAGCACGACGGGACATACATAGCTAGATCCTAAACAAATATCCGCGAAATGAAGCAATCCCTGACTACACGGTGCCCTACCTAGATTTCAAACGACTATTCTATACAATGGGCAATCACCTTCTAAGATGCAGGGACCTGTCATGCATAGATCTACCTATCAATCAGAGAACGCAGGACGCATCATGAGTTAACATTAAGTCAGTCATCATCAAAGAGATTTATTGGGCTATTAGCAGCTTACCTTCGCCAATCGCTGCTACTTCGGTTTGTCCAAACAACTAGGGTCCAAACTCCTAACTCGAAGGTCCAAGATCTTGCCAGTCCTGCTTTATGGAGCTGAATGCTGGGCGGTAAGTAAGACAGCGGATCAGATCTTGGGATCCTTCGAAAGAAAAATCCTACGTCGAATATTTGGTCCAGTCTGCGAGGAGGGCGAATGGAGGAGAAGATAAAACTGCGAACTCTACGAGCTGTACAAAGATGTGGATGTAGTCTAGAAGGCAAAAATCCTTCGACTGCAATGGCTCGGCTACATCGAGTGAATGGACGAGAATGCTCCAGCTAAGAGGATCTTCGAATCCCAGCCACCAACTGGTTCAGAAAGAAGAGGAAGACCTTACCTCAGATTTACCGATCAGGCAATCGCGGACGCCAGAAACCTTGGTCTAGTAAACTAGAAGATAGCCTAGCGGATGAACACCACCATGGTTTGTTTCAATCCAAAAGCTAGCTTCAGAGAACCCAAAAGAGTTCAAAGAATAGGGCGAATGGACTGCGGTCATGTCTGACAACAGCTCCATGTGCTCTTACACCTCTTCCCTCTCAATTACCGTACTAAAACCATTACAACATGTAGGACTATGGACATAACAACATAGCACTTCATCTGAACTTCAAAACAAGCTTAATCGCAAGCTTGCTCACCATTTTGGAAAATAACGATGAAGGGATGACAGAATTCAAGGCAGCAATCTGATGTACTGTGAGATCGATGCGAGAAGCACAGAATATATCAAAATCCCATCGACTCCGGATTCATCTAGCTTCTTCCCAGGCAGAGTTGCAGACAACTCGGGAAGAGTATCAAAGTATTAAACACAACCCTTCACCCGAACAAGGCGAAGCTATGTTTAGTAATATTTAAGCCGCCATCAAGAGCATTTACTCGGCTACATCATCCTTAAAGCTTGTGGAAGAACGTAGGAGAAATCTCGTTTGGTTGGACTCTTGATTCAAGGCCTTCTTCGATGATATAAAAGATTTCTAAATGCCACTGATTCGATCTGAGGTTCTAAAACACTCTTCACAACACAAGACGCACGAATCAGGGTGTTCAAGCCATAACTACCAACTTTTACAGGTTTTTAGGTTCAACAGCACAGCCAAAGTAGGTATCTGACTAAAAGGTCTCTCAAAGTGGTCTAAAAATCACTACAGGACGCTGCCTTATAGACAGACATGGCACTCGACTGGGCCTCTCTGTAAACGATTTCTGCAAAAGCCGTAGGAACATTTCTCCATCTCGTTTGTATCTGTCCAGCGCTCTCTTAAAAGACGGAACCATCTCGAAACCTAGTTCACTTTAACAAAATCTCCCACTTGTTCAACGAATAAGTGAAGGAGTTCCTCTTAGATCCTAAGGTTTCACAAGTTGCCTCCCTAACCACAGTGTTCATGCTGACGACATTCTCCCCTTTCTCAACATCAAGATTCTCTGGCTCAGCCAAGGGACTATGGAAGAAGGAGAACGTAGGAATTACTCATTGCAATAAGCAGAACTACAGTGCAGATGGGACTAAGCAGATGTCACCATTGGACATGTCATCCCATTGGTCTCCTAAGAATTGTGTTGTATTTTTTTTTTCTCAGACAAATGGAACTGACTCACGGTTTTTGTCAGCAACTCCCAACACCGGACTGAGAAGCTACTTATGACAAATTATACTCCCGTTGTGCCCGGAAAAACTTGATGCTTTTGCTGGATAAATGTCAAAAGTACAACTGTCATTGTACTCCTCCTAATGAAATGCAAACTCACAATTGTAATCAATCTTCTTGGCACAACACGCAATGAAAAACTTTACAACGTCGACAACAAGACTTTTTTTGTGAGCCGAAATAAATCCCATTATACCACCTCCATGTCTGGATGTCTAACCAATTATCACCCTTTTCTGCTCGATTCGTCGACTTCTTTTGTCTGTCGCCGTTGTTTTGTTTTGTTTTGTTCTTGCCACATCCCTGATAACTCCACTGTAATTGGTATTCTTTGCAGAGAACAAAGAAACAGAAAACACACAAAGGAGCACAACAATGCCAGGATAGACATCGTCATGAACCACGGTTTATAAAAAGTCAAAACGTGATTTTCCTCACAATTTCCCTAATCCGCAGACAATCCTGAACGCCAACGACTCGACGACGACGATGACGATGACGACGAACAAACAAACAAACAAATACAAATAACCGTTGTTGCACAAGGCACCAACCATCCTTGGCAATCCTAACTAAACATTTGATTTTTCATTTTCTTGCTTATGAGAGGGCGCCCAGCGACGCAATGGCAATATTGTACCGAAGGAGTCCTTGGAACAATTGAAGACAATTGAGTGTTAGCGAATACATAGGTACACCAACAGTGCCAGTGGAGCTGGAGCGCACATCAATTGCGGACTAGATATGCAGTTGTTTCGAGTGAAGGAAGAAACCTTGACAGACGAAGCATGGCATAACAAAAGGAGGAAATGTGAATGAGTTTCTTGTTCTTTTTTTTTTTGTTCCGCCATTGTCAGGACCTCCATCTTCAGTGTCAGCCCTCACATTGATGGAATTTCATTAAAGAATGAATAAATCCCCATGCTGGATGCTTAAATAAATGAAAGGACGACTTTTCGTGGTTATGTGCATATGCTCCATCTTCTGTGCAGGAGTCCCCTCATCAATGGATAACCTCCGCTTCACAGCGCCCCCGGATAATGTTCAATTCACGGCTCATCAATCAATTAATGTTTTTATTCTTGGAACGGATGTTGGAGATACAGCACTTTTCCAAATGGCAGCGCACACAGGATATCGGTTTCCCTTTTTAGACACCCGACCTTTCCAATTTACCACACCGCCCCTGCAGCAAAACACCCTCAGAGGAACTCTTTGTGCGTGGCTAACTAATTTCGAAAAGTGATTTCTCGGTAGCATCCTGCAGATGATTCAGTCTTCAAAGAACATTTTAAAAAAATGTCCTTGGTGAGGAGACGCACATTTGACAAATGGCAAATGTCATTTAATTTAGAAGCCATGTGTGACGGCCGATGACAGAGAGCGTCTCTGAATCGGAAACGGAAAAAATAAATAAATTAAATGTCTACACACACACATAGAACGAGAGAGTCTTTGATCGTTGTCTGAGTTCGTCCTGTTGTTCCTAAGTGTATTCTGTTCTGAGTATCCTGAGTGCTGCCAATTAATCAACAGCAATGGAAATCATTTATTTGATTTACTCGACGATAAGGAGTAAGGGCACCTTCACAACAACAGGAACCTCATTCAGCGGTTGGACACATGGCTGAAGGATAACAAATGGTGGTTTGTCATGTGATTCAACGGAATGGATGGTTAATGAGGCGTATACGGAACATTTATGGGAAAATTGTTTAACTTGATTAGGTTTTGGAATGGGAGCTTTATATCTAGAGACGTGCTTGCTTCATATCTCATTGAAATTCTTTAGCAAACTACGAGTATAGCTGGCTTATGGCAAAAAGGGACTGAAGAACGATGGAATTAATGGGATATTGGGTAGATGAAATGGAATCTACAAGCTCAGGAACCATCTTAAGGAATAATGTCACTAAACGGATGACGTCTGGGTGAAATCTTTAAGGATGGTGTTCTGATGCCAAACGTTTTCCTCTTTACAACCCACTCTAAGAGGCTAAGCAAAGGAAGATGGTTATATGGGAGAGCTATACTCGTTACACTGTACGACTCTTACTCTTGAAAACCACCCGGAAAACTGAAGTTGGACTGCTGCTTTTAGAAGTGGTCCTCCGAGGAGGGGTACATTTAGACCACTTGCCGTCCAGATTTCGGACTAGAATATGATGGGTTAACATTACACAGTCTTACTCCCCAATGGAGATCTTTTCTGATTACGAGACATCGCCTTTACACTGTCATGGTGATGGAGGTGTGACTTGAATGACAAGGAATAGCTCAGACATATTATTGGAAAGTAGAGACTAGGCAAATGCAATGACACTTACTTGCTTATCCGGCCAGCTTCCCTTGGAGGATCTGAATCAGAACTAAAGTCGCATCTTGGGAACGCTGCTTCCAGTTTACTAGACCAAGGTTTCTGGTGTCTGCGATTGTCTAATCTTTAAACTGGAGGTTCGGTCTTCCTTTTCTTCGTGAACCTCGTGGCTGGGACTCAAAGACCCTTTAAGCTGTGGCCGAGCCAGTGCAGTTGACGGATTTCGAATTCCGGAGTACATCCCCATTTTTATACAAATATTCGACGTAGAATTTTTCCTTCGAAGGATCTAATGATCTGCTCCTTTGTATCCGACATTTGCTGCTCTAAATGTGCATTTTTTTCTCGTCCTTCCCTTAAACCTCTTTGCTAGATGGACTCCAAACTCAATAAAAACTCTCACCCGTCCTCAGTGTTGCCTGGGTGCTCGAGCAGCGTCGAAAGTGGCACGAGACAAATGAATTTCATGTCGAATCCTACCGATTATTCGTTGACTTGGACAATTAATGGGCATGTGTTTACTGTGTTCCTGAACATGATAACAACAGGCTAGGTGCTGTGTGAAGCAACACCAGAGGCGTAAGCAATATTTTCCGCAGACCAACCCTGACATCATCAGATTCATCATGAGATACAACATCACAAGTTGGCCAAGGATCTTGCTTACTGATGACACAGGTTGGTCCCACGCGACGAATCAAGAAGAAAACCAACACAAGTGCACCGTATATCTCTTTACCGACCTTCTGGCTTATAACACGCAAGAGTTAGAGCGTGAGCGACGCGCTGAAATTCATAGGTCGTGTCGAATTCCATCGGCAACCTGTTTCCTTAAACTCGAAGCTTACATTAGCGATGAGCTTGCCAGGCAAGGTTCAGAGGAGAACTTCTACGGCCCTGAACCCTCATTAGATTTGCCGTATCTTCGGTTAAGGCTTCTATCGATGGTTGAGTTTCTAGCAAACACAATTGTAGATGGCAGGATGCAGGTAGACTAAACAGATCCTTCCCGACGTCTGTAAGAAATCTGCGCCATTCTTGCTGTCTCTCAGCAGAAAAGACTGCAGACAACTTATTGGCTCGACTTTCTTAGAAAGACGAAGAAATAGCCGTAAAAGGGTTGCACTTGAGGGTAGTACAATGGACCTGCTTTTGTGTGTGAGTGCTCCAGCGTGGTGTTCCAAAACCCTGACAGCAAATAGATTACGTTGGTTAGTCGCTACTCAGCAGTGTTGCCTGTCATCGCGTTAGGAGTACGAAACAAACAAAAATAAAAGGAACAACTGGAGTCTTGCTGTTTCAGTGATAACCAGGAGTGGACGCTTGTTGATCCAGATCTGGATAGTGATGAGGATGAAGCTGAAAAAAAAGAAGTCGAATTGCGTGGGCCTGACAGGATTTCTGCAAATGTCCAAGATTTTAAAAAGAAAGAAGGATAATCCAGGACCTAGCCATACGTATGCTAGGCTCACAGGAAAAACGGAATGCAGTTAGTGGAATCTCATGGAGGACTTTGATCTAGTCCTCCGCGAAGTAATACGTGCTTCCTATGGGAATAAGTGAAACAGTGCAGGGAAGGTGGTTTCAGTGAGTAAAAATCCCGTATGCTCATGAGCACAGACTTTCTTTCTCAGCTTTTCCTTTGCGTGCTTTGCTTCTTTCTAAATCCGTACTTCCGGCTAAATAGCCCGGTGTCTGATTCAGTAGCCTAGCCTTGTCCTTCGCGTATAATTTTTTCAACAACTTTCCCTAAAGTGTCCAACATTCACAGCGACCTGTACGACGATGGCTGGTCACGAAATGCGTCACCTTTTAGGGTAAGTACCAGTCGTCATTGTCGTTTCCACTTCGATGGGAATTAGCCTTGTCTATAGAGTTGAGGTTAACATGGAAGCTGTTCAATCTATGGCTGCTGAGGAGCGAACGCAATTTTTCCAGAAAAAATCATTTCCAGCGACAGAATGCATTCCAATTCCCAATCCCATGTAACTGCTCACAATCCACGCAATAGATATCCTTTTGTACTTTTTGATAAATCCCATGAAGCGCATGAAACCTTTTAGAAAAGCTTCACCACTTCACGCCTTCATTTCACACACCACCCTCCGAAAAAAAAAGGAATCACTTACTTTACCTTCAAAGGACTTCTCTTGACATACATCAAACAGAGATGGCTCAGCCAAAAGCCCATTACAAAGCCAAAAACTAGTTAAGAATAACGAAATGCAAACAGCTGTATAGCATCCTTTTGACAGGATTTTACATAAATCCGCTGGTAAACACCACAGGACAACACAACAATAACGCCCAACAACGTCAACTTTAACCTAAGCTACAGGTGCACTTCAAATAAACTCGCAAGCACATTATTTTTTTTTTCTTTGTAAGTGAAACTGTGTGTGTTTGTGTGTGTGTGATGTATTCCTGCCAGGATAACGCTTGCATTTTTTTCCTTGTTTGCATTAGAATGCATGCATTTATGCAACATTACACAACACGGCAAAAAAAAAAACCCACACTCTTGCTCAACAGGAACCCTCGAAGGACTCATCCGATGGGACAACACTAATATAAACACATCCTTGGTTTGGCTTCCAAAAACAAAGTACATTTTGCCTATGCCTGCATCCACCTCCACCTCCACCACGACAATGACACAACTCCGTGTAGTCATTTAGACTCTTGGCATGCATAAGGAGATGACTGTGTGGTGATGCTGCCATGCAAATGTTCTCTCATCATCGTCATGATCCTTTGATTGCAGGAGGTTTCTTTTTTTTGAGACGACATTGCATGAGTGTATGTACACCCCAATGCTATAATGCAAGGGTAGTCTTGTGCTTGACGAGGAACAACGTCGAGAATGAGGAACAACACTGAAGAAGACGATTTGTTGATGTTTTACATGCTCTTGTTGCGGGAGATGACTCCAAAGAGTCACGAGCTGTGGAGTCCTAAGTGCGACGTCTCTATTGTTTATGAATTTGCAATGGAAATTCTAGGACGAAATAATTTTCACTTGAAGCCGTACCTTGAAGTTGAATTTTTGAAGTTTGAAGTTGAAGTCTGAAGACGAGTTTTGAGGGATAGTTTTCCACTTTTGGAGTGACATTCCCAAAGTCCTTATGAATGCTTTTCCTTTTCCTTTTCCTTTTGCTTTTCCTTTTACAGATAACAAACGAGGGATGGAGACGAATTTATTTAACGAAGTCTTGAGGTTTATCGCATTTGATTTGCAAATGAAGTATGTACTTGTTGTACTGCTGGAGGTGAATGTGTTATCTTCGCGTTGGAATTGATGAATGTCTGAAAGGATTGCAGTCAGTGGAGTGGTGGTGGCATAACTACAACAGAAAGATAGATACATCTGAATATGAGAGTTCAGTAACATTCCAAGAGTAAGTGAACGGATAAGGACAAAAATGTCGAAGGATTGCGGTTGAGAATTATTTTTGAATGAATTAGCAAATATTTGTCGTTCCTGCGATGATAATGGAATTGAGTGGGTGGAATAAATTCCAATGAACAAGGACTTGTCCTAGAGACTTTCTGTCAAAAACCTTCGAAGGCAAACTGAATGACAGTATCTTTCTGGAAAAATGGGATTTGTCTGGATAGTAAATTATTTTATTTAGAATTGTCTCTGTGAATGGCATCGATTTTTTCGAATGTTGAAGATGGTTGAGGACGGCTCTTGAAGGTCCTTTTCGGTTGATGAGGGATTGTTTAGTTTTGAAAGGTCGATGACTTGCTTTGTTGTGTGTGGAGATGCAGATGACCTCGGAGAACTGGACAAGACTTTCGAAAGGGCAATGAACGTTGTCTGCAAAGTCCAGTTCCAGTTAAAAATTCCCTTCCTACGATGAAACGTAGAAAGATGGTGGCTCGGACGGTCTTTAATATTTGCTAAAAGGACAGCTATGTACAATGTACAAGACCGCCATTGAAACAGACAAGAAGATATCCTGGATGGATTATTGCCAATTCATTGAAACTGTTAAGGGCCAATGTGACTCAAAATTCTGTCCAAGAAACACTCTAACTCCTTGTCCACCTCCACGTCAAATTTGTTGGAATCTACCGCAGAAACCGTTGACCTTTTAATGAATACACACTCCGCAAGATGTAAGAATAGAAGAGCGGAACCTGTCCATTCTCAGTGTGTGCAGCCAGTTCCTAATAAACAGTTTCCGTCGCTTAAAATTGTCTGGCCCAGATGACGTGTCATGCTCCAGAGACTGCAGGGAATTTCAATGTCGATTTTTCAAAGCTGTATCCTATTAAATTGTTCTTGGAGACGCCCTCAAGACGTAGGCAATTGTGGACGCAAGTCTGCCAAGTATATATCCCAGGCCGATCATCCTAACCTCTTTTATATTTAAAATTGTACGGATCGTCTAAGACATCGACATGTGAAGTATTCTAGTTGAAGAAGTCAGGAGCAGCGCAAGTCTCAATCGTTGGACCTGGCCTTTGAAATGTCTCTTACGATGGTATTACGATGGTATTCTCCGCATGAAGATGATCGATCTGATGGTGGAAGCAGATGACATTGGCGTGATGATAACCCCAAGAGACACCATAGAGGCCCAGAGAAGAGTTAAACAAGTTATAAGACGCGTGCATGCCTAGATGAAAGACTGTGAGCCTAGCTCGGTGGAAGAGAAGACAGAGACGGAGTCCTCCTGACTAGAAAACAGATTCGGGTGGCTGTTTTGTTTCAAGTAGGCTCGGAGGTAGTAACCAGAAAAAATGCAGAGAAAAACTAGAGAATGTCCCTTGCCGCAGATAAAGTTCCCGTCGAAGCGAGCTGCAAAAGCAGACTCATGGCAAATGTAGGTGGTCCAACCGCAAGCAAGCAAACACTTCTTATGTCGATCACACATGCCATTCTCGTGTATGGCTGTGAGATCTTTGGCGATGCCCTGAGAAGTACAGGAAGTAGATGGAAGCAGTACAGTACGTGAAGCCCACCGAGTAGCAAGCTCTTATCCTACGGTGTCGGAACCAGCCATCTTCGAAATAGCGGGAGTGACTCCCATCGATCTCTTTGAAACTTTAAAACTGAAATGATAGTGGATATAGCGACGAAACTAGAAGAAGCTGGAACTGGATTCCATCTTAGCCATGGAACGAGCTTTTAAAAAGTCCATACTGTCTCGCATTGAGCTGGACATAGATCTAGGGAACTAGGTAAGAGGCACTTAAATAAATTCACCGACGGAGGCATACCTCAGGGTGGTGTTATCTCCTCTCTGTGGACTTCAACCAAACACAGCCATTGTATGTCGATTCTCACCTAAGGACAGCCAGTATAGGTACCACAGATTCGCTGTGTCAACCATCACTTTACCAGCAGTGCCTTTCGGAAACTGAACCGATGTTCTGATGATCCGCTTGCATCTTCAATAGCTGCTTCCAATGATGTATCCAACATACAAAGAGGGCTGTAGGCTGATGGATCTCCTGGGAGATCCTGAACCCTAAGGAAGAATCACAAGTCTTAGTTTTAGACATACCATGGGGAACACTCCTTGATTCATGCAAGCACCCCAGGACTCAGAGCTCTTCTGTTCCTAAATCTGTTGCACACTTCACGTGTGAGTATAGGGATTGGTTGGATGTAGTTCCTCTTTATGCATGTGTCTCCGGTTGTCTTTGGAATGAACATTCAACTATGCTCAGCAATACATGTGGGCGATTGTTAGATGGTGCTTGCAGGCTTTTATTTTTTCATTGCCACCTGGTCTGCCGGCTCTCAAGGGTTTTCATCTGTTTCTTTACAGCATTTCTATCTACAATAGTTTTTGCGCTAATGGTTCGGTGAAGGGGCTTCCTCTTCAGCTTCATTGGCACAAACTTCTTGCACGATGACACCTCAGGCAATTTTGTCTGTTCTACCAATAGACCAATGGATACTGTCTTCTTGGTGTCCATCTCATCATGGAGGAGTCACAAGACCCTCTTATAAACATATACGTAGGTAGCTGTACTGAACTGGACGAACCCGGTAGCGCAGCATCTGTGACCATAAGGACGAAAGATTCCTCATGGAATGTGCCTACCTTTCAACCTGCTTTCTGGACTTTTTCGCTCGAATTAGCCTTTGTATGTAAGTTCTTAATCTCATGTAGGATTACTTGAGCATCCCTATGTGTAGTGTAGAGCCCAGACCTTCCATCATGTCCTTTGTGACAAGATTTTGTTTGCAAAGGTAAGACCGGTGGTTCATTGCCGCCATCTAAAAGCACTAAGCTTGTTATGGCTTCCAAAAGGCAACTTCTAGTCTTCAAAAGAAATATAGCTCTCAGTAAACGTTTCTAAATGGAGTCATGTTTTATTTGAAACACAACAAGGACATTATTTTGAAGCAGCTCTCTATTTTCATATTTTCCTTGGTCCCATTTCCTGTAACAAACTACTTGTGTACAACGAAAAAAAGTGGCACTAAAACTTCAAGACACAATCTAAAACCCAAAAAATAAGGTCCTTTCAAGGATAAATAACACAAGCGTAGATAAGCAAAAGCTTTCATATACCAAACAAGAGTTTTCAACAATAAAATGTCAAAAAATACATTTCCAAAAGAAAAACGAACACTAATTTACCTCACTCCACCGCACACATATCCTTGTGAAATATCTACGTATCCTGGATCAATTGCCAGCCACCTTAAAACTTTTGTACTTAACATGCATTCAAGGAACACACACACATACGAAATGTTAGGTGAATGTTAAGCTAAAAATACATATCACAGTTGATTTCTCCTCCAGGATATTTGTCCTTAGCTCACACAGCCCACCTTCTCAAAGTATAAATTACGTGAATCCATTTTAGATGTCCTTGTGGGAGTTGTATTCCATTTTTTTTTGTGATTCTAGCGACAAGTTTATCATAGTAAAACAGGAAAACAGCTTTTATGCGCATGGGAATCGTTTTTTCCTTTCACTCTGCGGAAAAAAAAAGGACATTCTGCCAGGATTTTGCTTAAGAAAACAGATTTTTATCCCTTTCAAATGAATTCAAAGTCCGGTGATAAATATATTTTCAAAGGGCAAAGTTTTCACCAAATAGAGACGACGACGATAGAAAATGCTAATTAAAGGATCAAACTTCAGTTTCAGTCCCTACTACCATTTTTGATTGAAAGCAATCCTTAAAAGGAAATCGATTCAAAACAAGACGGATGATATGCAGGATCAAGATGAAAAGCCGCACACAACACAACATTTACATTCCGGAAGGGGTAAAGTTAAACGGATGAGTCTAATTGCTCGTGTGTGCGGGTGTGCCCTCTTTGAAGAGGGATAACTCCTTTTTCATGAATTAACTGGGATAAAAAAAGAAAAAAAAATCCTTTTCCTCATCAAATACTAAACTTGTTTGCAAGATTCTTTTGAACTTAAAAAAAGGGATAGGAGTGGGTGATTCTGTTTTTTTTTTGTTCTGCCATAATCCTGAAGGATTAAAACTGGGCGACTGAAGAATGTGTAATTCATGGCATTTACTTCAACACCAACACGAGTTTAGATTTGTACACACGCAACAGAAGAAGGAGCTTGTTGAAAGGATAAGAGTGTCTGACTGAAGTATTGCTGCATAGAGAAATTTAAATGCATTTTCAGGAAGTTTCCACACAGACACAGATGAACTGATGGACGGTCGTCAGAGGGATGCACAAGATGGATGTCAGCATTGAGTGCAAGGCTTAGGGGATTGTTTGTTTGAGAAGTGTTTGACGTAAATTTAAAGCTGTTTTAGGATTTTTTTTTCGAGAGAAGGCATTGATGGGAGCTATTTGTTGGGATAAAGGACATAGACCAGAACCAGATGTCCTTAAATAGCGTAATCGATGGATGTTGGTCGTAAAGTTGAAAGATGTCGTCAAACTGAAGTCTGACTTAGGCACCATCACAGGAAATCGTTTGGAAGAAATGTTGAAACCAAGGCAGCGGTGCGGGGAGAAGGAGATGTTACCGGAAGTCAGCAAAGTTTTAGAAAGGGTCGTTCTACAATTGGAGCCATTGAAGAAGTGGAAAGGACCACCTCAACAGGGCGACGGGCAACCGCCGATCAAGGAAGATCGTATTGCTAGCAACTCTTGATGTGCGAAACGCCTTCAACGCAGCCACGTGGAAAGACATGCTGAACGAGGTCTCTCCGAGTACCTCTTGCGAGTAGCGAACAACTGTCTCAAGGACCGAGGCCTGTTATTCGACATCACAGCAGGCATGCGAAGAAAATAAATCACTGTTGGAGCTCGATCCTTGAACCTGATCTGTGGAACATCTTCTACGATGAAATTCTTCGCCCGAAGACACTTTCCTTATAGGGAATGAAGGCGATATAATCGCGGTCATTAGGGCAAGAGGCACCGATAGCACATAATGAAAACTCAAACATGTACACGGTCTGAGTCTGGCTACAGAAAAAATGGAGGTAGTTCCTCTGACTAGGGAAAGGATCCCGACTATCATCGATTTCCACGTCGAATCTGAAGTGATAAAGCGGTGAAGTACTGGTTCTTAATACAAAACTAACTTTCTGGCGAAGGTCACAACGTCGCTGAGCAGACTAAGGGCATATGCAGGTGGTCCTACGGCCAGTAATGAAAGGCTCCTGATGACAATATGACAAATACAGGAAGCAAATGGCAGTAGTTAAGAGCAGCGGAGATCTACGAGTTGCATGTTCGTAAAGAACGGTTTTGGTATCAGCTATCCTTGTACTCGCGCGTGTGATCCTCATTTGGTCTCCCTGTGGCAGAGAAAAAGTACGTCTACGACAAAAAGACAAAAATTGGAGTGGAAGAGGCAAGAATGAGGGCAAAAGAGCTCACCAAACAGCAGTGGTAAGAGAAACGGAGCTCAGAAAGCAAAGGGCCGGCGGTGGCTGATCCCAAACGTTGCTGAATAGAAGGGACCGAAAGACAGGAAACCCAGTTTGTAATCGGATATAGAAATTTCGATGCCTATCTCCACAAGATCAGCAAAACAAGTCGTTCAGCTTTCCAGAACGAGGACTCTCAAGCGAACGATACAAACAAATCTCTTACCATCAAATTCAAGTCGTTTAATTCTCCTTGCTTCTCCATGAACTGATGGAATGCCAGGTCCCTCCACAATGACTGCTGTTTCAGATGGGGCTCTCCCATAAGTCCTTCGTCTTTCCATGAACTATTGCTTGCTAAACTATAGAAGAACCGGTTAAAAAGTTACATGTCGGCTAGTTCTGATTGTAAGTCTCATAACTATTCAAGTCCTTCTAGCTGTTTGTTCTTCCAAATTCTATATAATACGTCAACTGTGTCCATAAGAAGGTCATTGCCAATAGCTGTGCTCCAATGGTCCCATTGTCTCCTAAACATCCTTTTAGACAAGGACTTACCTGCATTCAGCCAAATAGAGAATCCTAAGTGTGCTGCTTTCTGAATTCCAGTTCTATCCGTACGCCAACAACTTTTATTTGATTGCAATCATTGCAGCATACGCTTCAAAGGACACTCCCTTTCATAATTAGCGAAATCCATTTCTCAAAAGATGTCACTGACACTTTGTGCACTCCCACTCGAATTTTATTCCCTTTCTCCACAAACGTTCAATTTATTTTCTCTTTTTTTTTGCATGTGTATGTGTGCACACATTGAAACATGTTCCACTCCATTCCACACTATACATGTCGTCCTTTGCATTTCCACTTAACTTCCATCAACTCTCGCTTTGACAACGGCTGCAACGAGCAACCGGCATTTGTAGTACACAAAGTGCATGGCAAATCCAATGATGATGGCAAAAAAAAAAAAAAACAAAAAGGGAAAGTCCTGTGACATCCTTTCTATGACATCTTTCCTATCCTCGACTACAGACTCACATAAATACGGAATAATACTCCTTTTTGTTCCGGTAATTAGCTCGATTGAAAACAATGGCACCGCGCACATAGAACCACACAACCAAACCAAAAAAGGATGTCATCCCTGTGTGAGGGAAAACTGAAAAGCTTCCTCCTCCCGAACTGGATGACACTTTAAAATAATAACAACACTGCAGCCCGACTCCCCCGGAAAGGATAATGAAGAAAAATAATAAAAAGAATCTGAACGCATCCAAGCGAATAGATGGATTGGTGAGATGACAATCAACTCGATTGTGTTGCTTAAGGATACACCGTCACCGAAGGACAAAAGCCAAAACAAACTGCGAATTCGTTTGTGAAGATTTCAAAGCAAATGACGAAAACAATCACAACCAATGACAATGACGATAATGATGACGACGATCCTGATGATGATGATGATGATGAATTCCTGGAAAGGATTAAAGTTAAACAAGAACAGAACGTCACCACCTTTAACCACGGCAACGAAAAAGTAGTTGCTTCCTTCCTTCAAGAGATGAGGCACCACCATGATGATGGTTGTCCTCTCAAGGACAATAACTCTGCTTCTGCCGCTGATGATTATGATGACGACGCAAAGAGTGAGTGTACATCCGGATGGAGATGATGCCGCAAGGAGCGTTGCCGGCTGCTGTGGGCCTGATCCTAATGGCAGTCATCATAATTATTGTGATTTGAAGTAAAATTTTCGCCACGAATAACTTAGAAAGTACAAGCGGATAAAACCAGAAAACTGAATTAAAGTTTCGTCCTTCTAACGCAAGGAACAGCGCAGCCTTGTACGAGTATATACGTATATCTTTGGCGTGAATTACCAAGCGGAAGTTTTGAGGTGGTTTTGACAAAAGTCAACCAAAAGTTTAATGGGCGCTTCAACTAAAATTTCTAGATGAGCTCCTCAGATGGTTGTGGATGTATGTGTATGTGTTGGTGTATGAATTTAGTGTACCATGACAGGCTATGACACCCAATGACACTTTGGGAACAAAGTTAATTTCCGTTTTAGGGAAATGAGCTTCCCGGTGTGAGACAAAAAGAAGTCCCAAACAAAAACCTAAGTGAGATCATTTATAACGTTTGGTGGCTTGGGAAGGATATGAGAATGTGTTCTTGGTGCTATAAACCACATGTTCTCTGCGGTTGATGGGTATTGTTGTTGCCATGTGAGTAGTATAGATGTGTGTCGCACAGTATAATATGCACATTAAGGATAAAACGAATAAATAATGGAGACAAAGAAGAAATCTAACCGGGGGACACACCTGAAAAAAAGGGAGAAGCGGGAAAGGATTTGATGCTTCGGTTTCTAACTCACGCTCTCTGCTCGTAGGATGAAGAAGATGAACGGCAATGTATGCTAAACTCATTGAATTTCGATTGGAACAGCGTAATGAAGTGGGCTTCTACAAATAGAGAGTCTTCTGTCACCTAAGTGAATACTAAACCTCGATGCATTGTCTAGGAATGGTACTTATATCGCCGAGTCTTAATTTTCTTAGACTTAGACTAAGACTTCTTAGACCTAACCTTATTAGGTAGCTGCTCCCGCTTAGCAAGAGCACACTTAAGCCAAAAGGTAGGTCCATTGCGGTACCACGTAGGAGTCTTCTTGTTCTTAGTCTTCTTAGTCTTTCGACTCTTCTCAGTTCGTTCTGTGTGCTCGTTATGAAAGAAGAGAGCTCCAACTAGTTCTCCTCTGATCTCATCATGTCAGTTATTAGAAGCTGCGGGCCTGACAAGTTCACTCTTTCCTCTTTCCTCTTTCCTCTTTCCTCTTTCCTCTTTCCTCTTTCCTCTTTCCTCTTTCCTCTTTCCTCTTTTCTCTTCCCTCTTTCCTCATTCCTCTTCCCTCTAATAGTGTGTGCTCCGCGTCACCTTTTTTATTTGGACATTCTGGGAGTAAGGACGAGCTATCGTACCTAAATCTGTGGAGATATTTTCGACAGCCGCTGTGCTGGTAGTTACAGTCCTCGCGTGCTCTCTTCGTCCAGACCTCGATGGTAGAACTCAGTTTCTGGATCCATCTGCTTTTTGCCGTGCTCTTCCCACAATGCTACAGATGTTGTCCCTTTCTTCTGCTTTTACTGTCCTGGTAACGATGACCCTTTGTCGATTCCCGCTGCGCCGGTGGTAAACTCTTCGCATCTCGTTGACAAGGATGTCCATGGGGACCAATCCGGCTACTTCATCCGAAATAGTTCTTTTTGTTCTCATTGCACAGAACCTGTATGCTGATGAGGGCTTCCTTCTTGTTTCCTTGATTATTAGTACACTCTACCTTCCCGAAACAGCATAAAGAAGGATTGAGTTGAATACTCTGGATAGCTCGATCCTCCTGGCGTGTCTAGGTCCACTGATATTTGTCAGCATCCAGAAAAACACTGTCTGCATGAGTGACGCTTTTTTGTCAGAGTACTCGACGGGTACTTTGAAGTTCAGTCTGCTGTCGAGCGTCACTCCTAGGTTGGTTCTCAACCCGAAAATTTGTGTATTCCACCGTCTTTTGGCTGATTGTTGGGGCACAACTCTACCAATTCTTCCGGATAAGGGGAATTTAAGTATGCCTCTCGCCACCTGCAAATTGCTACTCAATAGAAACGCGATCAATATCGCCAACCACAGATGGACCTGACTCTAACCTAGAATAGCTTCCACTATTCGGAGTCGGACATAAAACTATAGGTCCCTCAGGTAGGTAGCTAGATTAAAGAGGTTGGCTACACTCGGATCTCTACGGATCCATTATGTTCCTCCAACGTGAAATGTTCAGTCTGAAAAGACAAAAAGAAAAGAAAGGTCTGAGTGAGTGTGATTAAGGTGGTTCGACCGCCCTGAACCATCCTGCATTCGTAATGAATTTAAGAATGACATTTGGTAGCTTCTTAGACAGGTCGCCCAGATCGTTGAAATAGCTGGGCCATTCGTATTGAAAGTGAGTCTGTATTACCAAAGTCTCTGCATAGGTCGTCTATGCTTAAACGCATTCCTTAAAGGTAGACCGCCAGTAGGTTGTGGTCTGTGATAAACCCTATGAAGAGTGGTAAGTTTAATCTGTTAAGAGCAAGAATGTGTCCCGTTTTTATTTTGTTAACAGAGTTTTCTAGAAACGCGGCATGATGAGAATGCGCTGCATTTCTTGTCAGCTTGGAAGTTCAGTGTAATGCTACGTTTGATGAGGGGGGCAGTACTGAGTGATAGACCAGTAATAGGTCCTATTCCGAGCCCTTCTGCGGTGTAAACCCTACCCTATGCCACACTTAGTGCAGAATCCATTTGACCCATAAACAAATTTCTTAATTTTAAAGATGTCGAGTCTAGGTAGGTCATTGAGGTCATCGAAGAAGTACTCTCCTAGGGTTTTCCTCCTCAGCCTTGAAAGAACAGGGCAGGAGTAATGAAGGCAGGGCAGCTTCTACAAAAATCTTTAGAGGGAACACCTAATCTGCTGGCATGCCTGCCCCGTAAGGGCTCCTACTATATTCCTATATATTTCCTATTCACGGACAAAAGTCTTCCTGTTCTCCTCAGATCCAGGTTGGCCTGGATCTGTTTTGACAGAAGACAAGTGTTGAAGTTGTTCCACCTGCTATTAGCTATTCTTTTAGCTTCAGTATCGAGGTAAGATTTTATCCATTTTATGGAGGCAGACGGTTTCCCTCCATTATCAGAAGGGATCCGACCTGCGCCTTGCTTTGCTAGCTCGTCCGCTCTTCAGTTGGACTGTCCATGTAAATCTCCATGATTTTCCAGAGACTAGCTCCATTGATAGTTATCAGGCTGCCTCAGCCATGGCTAGGACTTCCGCTTGGAACACACTGCAGTGGTTCGGAAGTCTTATTGACCACGTAATGTTGGGTTCTAGTGAGTAGAACCCAGAGCTCATTTTTCCTTCGGTTTTTGACTTGTTTCTGAAAATCGAAATTTTCGTCGCGTTGATAGCCTCTCCGCTTGTCCACTCGCCTCTAGAGGGGATAATCGTTCTTATGCTCAGGCTGGAATCAGGAGATTTTTTATTTTTTATTTTTTTAATGAAATTTCCAAATCCTAGGAGCACTCAGACTCGTTTTCGGTCCATTGTACTCCTAGGCAGAAACCCCTTTTTTGGAATCAGGAGATGATGTGAGGTAGTCAGAGTCAGTTTTTAGTTTTGCCCAACTTTCTATCTTTCGATGGGCCATATCGCCTACTTTCCAGAGATTCGATTGTTTGAAACGCAGGACACTTTTCACGGCTGTTTTCTTTAGGAAGAGACCTAATGGAATCAAGGCGCACAAGATGAATGGTTTCTAGAAGCTAAACCCTTTGTTTGTTCTTGTGGTCAGCTAATTCTACACCGGTAGACTCTGTTCCACAGGTGAGATCCAAGGACCGAATATTGTCGAACTCTCATGGTGACCTTGTAGTACTTATGTATGTCATGTCGTCGTCGGTCTGGTACTTCAGCTTCCTGTTGCTGGAGTAATACACGTATATATTCATCTGGTGGTGGGTTGTCTCCATTCTGCTCTTGATGCCTTATTCGTGACAAATGTCAACCATTTTAAGATCCTGAGCGGTCGGTTCAATGTCATCATCAAAGAAGTTTAAGATTTTTAAGATGATCTAAGGAACTCATAAAGTTATTCAAATCATGAGTATAACTGCGTCTCAATCTTTCCTCTTTTTCCATCCAAATTTTCCATGCAATATTCAAGAATGATAATGAGGAAATCACACAAAACGGAATAAATTTTACATAAATCCTTGGGAAAAAGTAACGCCAAATGAAGTAGCAATGATTTCGTTTTCCCTTTTAAGTGCTAATTTTCCACAGGACTTGAGATTGCTTCTTTAATTTCTCTTTGAGGAGAGTTTTCTTCTTTTTTTTTTTTTCTTGTCAAGTTTACCACACCCCATAAGTCTTTTGAAGTTTTGAAGACTTATGGAATTATGGTGGAATGAAGAAGATTAAGGGCAAAGTGATGTTGCTCTTAAACATTGTGTAGATTTTAAAGGATTAGATGAGAATTAAAAAAAAAAAATTGAAAAGTGTCAGATAAGGACCGCTTAATCTGTGGTTTGTTTGAGTAGCTTATTGTATCGTCCCTTAGAGCAAAATTGAAAGTCAGTTTCTCAAGTTGGAAGTTCAAAAGGATCACTATAGTTTATTCACTTAAGTATTTACTCATTTTTTACACGGGAAAAAGAAGGAGATGCTGTCTCTTACTTTCTTGTGGATGAGATGTACACTCAGCACAACATCAATTGAGTGGTCCGGATATAACCAATAAAAGAAATTTCAAATATAATTTGAACTTCATTAGCCCTAGGTTAGGTTAGGTTGGAGTGGCTGCCAACTACTACACTTAGGCCAGTGAAACGTCCATTGCGATACCACATGGATCTGGAGAGATCTCCTTACGTACTCGTTGAACCAATTGTAGCTTCTGATGAAGTGAAGGAGGTTTCCGACATCTGTGTTTATCAGATCGCCTGAGTCTTTAAAGCAAAATTCTCCTAAGTGGAGCCTTCTTTTGTGGGAAAGAGCTGTGCAGCTACAAAGAAAGTGGGGAATAGGTTCCTCCTCCTCTTCGTGCATGCAGCTTCTTCAAAACTCGTGTGAATATACGCCAAGCCTTGTTGCATGGTTGACAGCTGGAAGCAGTAGAAATAGAAAAGGCATTGACTGGCGTCAACCTAGCAATGCCCAGTGTTGTAACTGTGAAGAATCGTCGAAGAATGGTTGGTTTAGTGTACGCAGTTTGGCTCTTGCTAGTCTCTAGTGCTTAATTTTCGTTCCTACAACTGCGGCAGTGGGGGTTGTATGGGATACCTAGTTAAGCCGCATGGTCTCCAATTGATCAAGGCCCCGTAATTCTGGTGATATCTGGGCGGGTTCCGATTATTAGGTCTTTTGTTCTACTCTTATTGTAGGTCGGCCATATTTCCCTCGATATGGTGCAGTTGGTTAACCCCCTCCATTAGAGGTTGGCTTTCTGCAGGAAGTTCGAGTGGATTTGTACTTTAACCACTCCTAGCGGGATACGGACCCTTGCCGCAAGTGAGCCCTGCCTGCAGAGTTAGTCTACACGCTCGTTTCCTTCTATGTCACTTTGGCCTGGAATCCAGAGCAGTGCAATTCTGAAGCGTTCACCCAAGCGGGCGAGCTCATCCCGGCACTCCTGGACCAGTTTGAAGGATAAAGTAGCCGAGTCAATAGCTTTGATAGCAGCTTGACTATCTATGAAGATATCAATGTTTTGTTTGTGCGTTGTGTCACACCCGAGTTGCGTGCAAGCCTCTCGGATTGCCAGTAGTTCCGCCGGCAGACGGTTTGTGAGCGCGAGTGTTCACCAAGAGACGAAAATAGCAACCCAGATGGAATCAACGGTGGCGTCAAAAATTTCAGAAGAGATATGACACCTTGTCTACCTCAACATATTCGGAGCTCAGGCCAATGAGGATTTCCAAGAATAAGTCAGGGTCTTGTGAGCCAGAGTAGAGCCACGAATGCAACTTTGGGACAGGTGAGGAGGACGGAACGCTTTTCGTTGCTCGGATCAGTTTGTCAGACGGGAGGTGGTTCTTGTCAACCCTACCTTGCACCATCTGCTCATTGTTTGCTTTTTGTCAGAGTAGTTCGTCGTCGATATCGTTCGTCTTGTTCTTCTATCTGAACCCTTTCATAAGTTGTGGTGCGTTCGGTCGGTCTTGTTCATATAAAACATCGTCGCATTCTATTGAAAGGGCTTATTCGTGCCGCTTCGATTCTTCCTTCATGTGCTAATGGCAGCGCATGCACCCTCGAAGTGGATCACTGACAACAGTTCAATTGATCCTTCGTCCTAGGTGCTTTTTTTTACAATGAAACTATCCCAAAGTATTTGCTGGTGCAGCAGTCTAAAAGGAATGGTTTGGAATCTCGGCAGAAAGTCACCAACTAACACAGGATGACGAGGAGATTGTCGACAGAGAAACGTGAAATCACAGGATTTACATTCCTGGTATAGAGTCGTGCGTGGGTCACAGCCTTATACCTTACTTCACTTCAAACACTTTGTATTCGAAAGTGAAAATTTTCTGCTGTGAAAATTCGTTCACACAAGTTGTATATCCTGTACTCTGCGTTAAAAAATCCGAAACCACTCTGCATTACCTACAAACTGGCACACAAAAGTTCCCCCCAAACAAACGTTGCAAGGAAATACGGGGAAAAAAAAAGAACAAGCTTCCACTCATCTAAAGCCAACTGCACCGTAAATAAAATTTTAAAAAATGACTTTTTTACAAAAAAAAAGGATTAGAGACGGAGAACTATAACATGAACAAGGATGCACACAGAAAAGCAGGACTACCAACAACATCAACATGAAAATATGTCGAATATTTCACTTCAAGTTGGCTGCTCAAAGCAATCCGAATGCACCCACAATGATGATCCACTTAGGTGTGAGAACTAGGATAACACACAACACACACCTAAAAGTGTCCTTTTTCAGCGTTTTTTCATTTTTTTTTTGCAAGAGGATTTCAATTTGGTTAATGGCTTTTGTGAGAGGAAATTCACTGCCAACAAGGATGACTAGTGGCAAAATGTTGAATGGTAGCCTTAATTGTATTAGATGTGCATGATGCGAAAAAAAAATGCAGCTTCAAAAAATCCTTTATCTTGTGTCGATTAGCATCCAGCATATGTGTGTATGACTTCAATTGACATCGACAAAGTGTCCAACTGTCTCTAGCATCCTGTTTTCCTTTTGATCAAAATCCAGTCTCAAGTATCATACAATCGGAAACAGAAATGGCAAAAAAAAGGATAAAGAGTTCATTTCGTTGGGGATATCTGCAAATAAAATTCAGCTCACAGATTGTGTCCTGGACATATATGAAATTTAGAAAGAAGAAAGAAATGATGACATATGGAAGGAAGTGCAGGAGTAGTTGCGAAAGATAAAATATAAGGACTAAAGGACACTGAATGCAAAATTATGAGAAGCGCTCCTTTTGAAATGGTTAGCAGAAATGTGTGCGTCACAAAGTGATACGGGTGTCATCCCTTTTATTTTTATTTTTTGTATCCTTTCTGCTTGTGCACTTGTCGCTGTCTATTTATAATATTTTTCAGGACGGCACATGTCACATTTTAAAACGATCCAACGGAAGGACGATGAGTTTCTTTTTTTAGTTAAAAAGTTGTCTGCAGTTAAAAGAAAACAAAAAAAATATAAAAATGTTACGTATACGCACCGCGGTCCTGTGAATGTGACCTATTCTAAGTCGTAGGATGGTGTAATTTATTTTCAACCTCATGGGGGGTGGGTGATAGAGAGAGACTTAAAGGATTGACTGAGAGTACAACAACAGGGAGAAGTAATTCGAAACAGGCACGAACTCAGTTGGGTCCCCTTTTTGTCTCGACCAGAGGTATCCGCCAAAATGCTCCGCAGTTCGTCCATGACAACGAAAACATTTGGCTAAGCTCGTCTTGATTCAAACCCATTGACAGCTAGCCGGTCTCAGACATTGACACAGTGTATGTGCAGCTGCTTCCTCGTTGTCTACACACAGCTTTGCAGGCATCATATTCTTCAGATGGGACTTGAATGTTCCGTGCCTTGTGGATAACGCTACTATCCACTTGAAAGGATCATGTTAAAGGCTTCTTTCTTAGTTATCTCTTGCCTAGATTTTGCCATACTTTCCCATCTGCCCGCTGATTAATCATGTCCTTGGAGGGATCGGGTCCCAAAAACTCAGAGGTTGACCCCTGCTTCGCCAACTTGTTCACGTTTTCGTTTCCTTCGATGCCTGCATGTCCTCTAACCCAAGTCATGTCATTTTGACAGTCCGTTGTCAGTGATGTATTGACTCCGGTCTGCTCCATTCTGTATACCCCAACAGCTGAATAAGCTTATTGAAGACAGTGCCTTCCATGTACAATCGCCAGCACAGCACATGACCCTGCCAAAATCCGGTTCATGTGCCAAATAGTTCCGAGGAAGTGTTCCCAGGTATGTCGCGAATTATCCTGCGTTATGGGACATTGCTGGATCCCGAGTTCAACCATCGCCTTGTATAGTTCCAAGAATACTGTCATATGCTGGATTACAGTCAATGAAAAGGTGTTAGGTTTCATTGGTGTTTTCGAGGACTTAAGTGTGGGTGGTTTGTCACGCTGCAAGCCCCATTAGTGGGTGTCTATAAGTGACGCGAAACAGCACAGACAGGATCTTACAAGTGACATTGAACAAGGATATGCCTTTGTACTGTTTGCGTGACATAGGATCACCTTTTCGTCAATCCTTACCTTCTTAACGATCTATGAAGTGTGGATGTGGTTTCCTTCATGATGGTTCAATATTGGATCCACTAATCGTTGCCGTGTCTGGATAGTTGTTCGCTCACTCGCTCGTAGTTGTCTTAAGCTACTTCAGGTGTGCTTAGGGTGCTCAATGTTAATCCTTTTTTCCTACGTGGACTGTAGTTTCTCTTAACTTAACAGTCAGGCTTTCACTGCCTTCAAAATCGATGTTTATCTTCCTGAACGTGAACTTAAAATGTTGAATGCATACCAAGCATCAGTCGATTTCATCGCCAGTGTGATAATCTAAAGGAAACTTGATTGCAATGTAGATCCTTTTGCGGGGAAACTTGGTGCCATCAGCCAGAGATCATCAGGCTCATTGTGATTGCATGTAGGCAGTGCTGATGAACACTGATCATCTCTGTCAGTTCTGCTGTAAGTGGCGAGTGCAAGACGATGAACAGAAAAGTAGAGCAGGCATAGGGTTCCTGCTAAAGAAAAGTCGAATAGGACGTCGAGAGGATGGCGAAGGATGAAAGAGATGTGATCAGGAACATATTTATGGGGCCCGCATACATCGAGAGAATGGAGAAAAATATTACAGCTTCTAGATTCGAGGCGACCAGGAACACCAAACTTCCATTGTAAGGATTAGTAGTAGTTTGCCCTAACCATCTAACAAGAAGGTGCTAAAGATCGGAAATGTAAGAAGGCTGGAGTATCTGAGACGTTTGGCAAAGGTAGACGGTCCAGTATTAACGCCAATACGGTGTATTCAGTCTTCTCTGCTGAGAGACAACAAGAATGCCGCGGTCTTCTTACAAAAGTTGGGAAATATCCGTCAAATCTGCCTGTATCCTGGTGAGTCATACCATCAACAGTTGTGTTTGCTAAAAATTCAATCATCGATGGAAGCTCTAACCGAAGAAACAGGCAAACGCAACGTGGGTTCAGGGCCGGAGAAGTTTTCCCCTGCCTGCAACCTCATCGAATAACTCTTTCCCGGTAATCCCACTGTGTCCAGGGACCAAAACAAGGCTTTACTGGTGGATACCTGACGTGAAATCTGGTTAGATGAGGCCCTACAGGTTGGGGGGCACCCTAGAGTATTAATGGGACCCCGTATAGGTACCTTCAGGATGAAGATGAGGACAAAACTATCATTTGATCGACTAACCTCTGTGATTTAATGGTGTTGCAGCCTCAGCCGCTTAGTGGGCAAAGAGGGTCCTTAATGACTTTTCATTTGATTACCACTTCTTCAATTCTTTAAACTCCTGTAAAACAGAATACATTCCACATTGAAGAAGGCTAACCGCATTCCTAAAGCCTTCATATCTCTTTAAGTGGCAAAGAAGTCATTGACTTGCATTCTAACCCCTATTCCATGTGACAGAATGAGCAGCAATCTAAATCCCTATCGACAAGTTTACTCCACCTACTTGAACAAATGTGAGTCCCAACTTAACCTCACACCTAAGCATTGCATTTCCCATTTGCTTTTCAATGTGCGATTATTATTAATCCGCTCCTCACGATATATGTACATAACCACCGCAATTAATCCGTCTACAAAATTTCCTACACTTCACCTGTGTGTGCACAATTGGAGAATCCTCGATCCGATTAAATGTCCTTCAGTGAACATCATAAACTCATCCATTCCCCGTTTCCGAATGCAATCGCGATGAGATTAAAAGGAAACACCCCAACTGCCATGAACCGGAAACCAAAGTTATTTCCCTGCCAATCCACTTAACCTCTTCTCGGTTGACTCTCTGGGGGAGCAAAATAAGGCGAAAAAAAAACATTTTTCATTTGGCATGTCCCTTCGGATTGCAGTTAATATGCAATCTTAGGGTCGCTAACATTCAAAGTCAACAACACCCTCTAATGACGACGATGAACTACGCCTTCTCCCAGGCGAACAAACATGCAACGAGGACATCAATACGAAATGTTCCCATCCAATTAGAAAAGTGGCAAAAATAGTGTTTCCCTCTTGACGCTCATTAACTGCGTCTGTCTGCGCCCGACCAGAGTGCATTCAACTCCGGAAAAATCATCATCGTCAGCAGGATTTAAGCTTCGATACAACTAATTAGGTTAATCCTAGTCCAAACATCACACGAATGTCCTTTTCTTTTTTTTCCTTTGCCGGCTTCATCATGTCATGTATCGAAACTTCGTCCTATCGTCCTTAAACGGACGGATGCTGCTCAAAATCAATTTTACAAGTTTCAAATCTGCTCAGCAATAGAATGGAAAAAAAAAGGAAAACCGGTCGTCACATCTGAGTCGTCCTTGTGGACGCAATGTGTGTGCGTGTGTCTAGTGGAACATGTGTAAGGATTGCATTGAAAACAACTTGCTGGCTTGTTAGATTTCAAATCTCCGTGCACATACCACCAGCCCTCTAGCCTTACAACATCTCTCCGAACTGCGGTAAGTAATTGCAGATCCTTGTAATCCCTATCGTCATCGTCTGGCTGTATAGCTGGCGGCGATAGTGGTACTGGTGGTGGTTGCAATGGTACATGAAACATTCTGCTGATTGCTGCATTTCAATTATAATCGCATAGTCACAGTTGTCATGCTCTGTTGGTGGTAGTGGTAGTTTGCTCTTTGATTGGATTAGTGTACTTGGTCAATTAGATGGGAGGTGAGTGGGTGGTTGTTACAATTCGGTTGCACGAGGGGTAATAGCGATTTTTTTTTTCCAGATAATTTGTGCGGAACAGTGATTTATGGTGCCACTGGCATGGTTGTCGTTTCGATTGGTTTTTTAAGGTTTCAAAGGGATCACAATGGATTTGGGGATGAGTCTATTGGTTTTGGACATTTTTAAATGATTTATGTGGTCCAGACGGGGGTAGACAACAAGCTATTGCTACCCAGCTTTTGTGGCTAAAAATGAAATGAGATGCCGCTCGTGAGACTCATGTATTTGGGCCACGAAAAATGAGGTACTAGTGCGTATTGGTTTTGAATGTTAGCATGTCTATTGTCAGAGGAAAATGAAGCACACAAACGAAGGATAACGATCCATGACTCCTAGAGGTCATGTGCAGGTCTTTATTTAAGGCCATTTGAAGATGAATCTTTTTAAGTTGATACGACGATACGACAGACCGTGCATTGACAACGTTTGACCAAGCCTTTGACGTACAAACACTGATACACTCTCATTTAGGAGCTGGAAGGATGTGCCCACACATCCGTAGAATGGAGATTCGATTCAATGAAGTAGACACGAACTCTTGTGTTATTTTTCGGACCATCAATACGTCCACGCTGTTTTATTACAATGGAGGTCGACAGCATTGTCTCATCTCTTTGTGCCAAATGGTTGAAGTATCCCTTTGTCTGTTGCTCTGGGGGTGATTTTCATTGTTTCGGACGACTGCAGTTTGAGGGTAACTACAACAAAGTAGTTATCGCGTTCCATTCCGGTATTGTTTTCGAACATGTTTCCTATGAAGTTGTCACCCGTCAAGACCGGATGGCTTTAGGACAGATCTTGTGCTGATACATGGTGCTATGAATGACAGAAATCTATGAACAATTCTCTGTATCGCTTGTTGTTTGAGGCCCAGGTCAACCGCGGACTATGGGGCCACCTTTAGTAGGATTTTCCGATGTCAATTCGAATGGCAAGACCATGCTTTTCCATGACTTGTCGTCTTCCTTCGCATTGAGGTCTTCTATCATAAAGGCTTGTAGGTGGTGCCTAATTGTGTGCAGAAATGCCCTTTTTCCTTACTTACTGAACTTGTCAATGCCCAACCATACATAGTGGTTACGTGGACTCTTATTACCCCCGTACCCCATTTCAGTAGCTTAGTAGCAACAGGGAGGCTCAAGAATCAAAGGTCCCGAAGAATTTGAAAATATCTCATTATAAAGCGCTGGAGACGTCATGATTTTGGTCTTAACCTCCGCCAACTTAGGGGTGTACACAGCAGTATTGAAAGCACCGAATTCTGAAGACTGGTTACACTCTGTTTTTCGACACGTTCAATAAGTTGAGCGATTGTAGCAGTTGAGTACGCAAGTACTGACAGTAGACTCGTCAACTTCGACAGAAGTTACCTCACCCCAATCGGACGGAATGCGTTGCTGCCTCTTCTGATAAATCGAGCCAAAGGAAATTAAAGAAGAATACGTCGTCCTGTCCTGCCGTTGGACATTCAAATGCGTATACCTGTACCTACCTCATGCACATTGTCTGCGAAGCGATCTCGAACCGATGGCGTAACATGCACACAAAACAGGTGGCACCACCTAAATCAAATGGCATTTTAGTCAGGAATATAGTGCTAAGCGACACTACTGCCTGCGATGCCTGTGAAACGGACTACGGTAGTGTTAAACACTTCCTATGTGATTGCCTGGCCTCTGCTCGGATCAGAAAGCGGATCTTTGGTGATGAATTGGTGAGTTGACGACCTAAACTTTTCATCACAGAATTGTCTAGTCGAATTTCTAGGGGTTACTTAGCTTTTAGTCGAATGCGGTTTGAGTGCTCCAATAGGGGGCACCCTAATCGACAAGAAAACTTCTTTGGAATGACGAGCTCTCACAAGTGGAATTGCTTGTTGGAATAGCTCGTTAATTACTCCTTACTTCCATCCTATCTAGCACCAGTCTTAGCTCTATCATGTCCTACTTGCCTTATCAATCAGAGTTGAGTCACTTAGGTTGTGAAAGAAGCGTGCTCCTAAGTATGCTCTTCTTCGAACTGAGAGGGCCGGACATGTACAGAGAAGGTGGATAATCATCTCCGTCTGACGAGACAGTGAGAACGTTTGTGATCCAGCTTTGACCAAAACTGCTTAGTTATGAGGCAACTACTACCTGCTATCTATCTGTGATTGGCGATGTCGATTGCGTTTCTATTGAGTTGCAATTTGCAGATGGCCAGAGGCATATTTGAGTTCCCCTTTTCCGGAAAAATTGGTAGAGTTGAGCCTTCTCGGGAGAGTTCATCAGCTATGCAGTTGCCTCTCATGTCTTTGTGCCCCGGCACCCATATGAGGTGAATTTTGAATTGCTCAGCCATTTCGTTTAGACACAAGCGACAATTAGAGCTGTGTTTGAGCTCAAGGCGACAGATTCCAGGGACTTTATCGCGGTCTGACTGTCAGTAAGGGCTTAAGATTCCACCAAAATTTATCTAGTAATAGTCTTTCCTAACACATCAAGACACAACGACGTAAGCACCTCCACGCAACAAATGATGTAATTCCTGAATCTGATGACGAAATCAAGGACCAAGTGCTACAAATAACATTTAAATGTTCCAACAGCACTACACACTATCCTCCCACCTTACCCTGAATTCCTTCTTCTCCGTTTAAAAGGAGACAAAAAAAAGAAGGCATCATACTTGTACTCCTTTCAAAGATGCCATCAGTTCCATTCCGCTTTTCACATGCATTACGTCTCCTAAAATACTTACCCCCACAACGAACACTGCACAACGACACATCTTCATTGCGCGCATTCATGTCATTTTAGTTCGTTCCGCCCACCCTCCATCGTCCTGCTGCTGTCAATATGCCATTTAATTTGCAAACCCAGGTAATGTCATGTGTAAACCGTATGTGATACACCACCATACCAACGCGTGTACAACAAAAAATTCCCCATCGAAGCAGAGACCTTTCGTTTTGCTTCCCTAATTTCTCAATTTTTTTTTACTCCTTTTTCCTTGAAATGTATCTTCTTCTTCTGCTTCGCTACGCTTCCTTTATACAAAATCTCTTATTCTTTTCGTTTCTATGAAATTTCCTTGGAAAAAGTGAATTATTTAAATTCCATGAAAAGGATTTCATGTGTTCATTCGGTTGAGAGCGAACGCCCCCATCACCAGAAGCAGCATCAGAAA
Source organism: Criorhina ranunculi (assembly GCA_951813785.1). Taxonomy (NCBI): domain Eukaryota; kingdom Metazoa; phylum Arthropoda; class Insecta; order Diptera; family Syrphidae; genus Criorhina; species Criorhina ranunculi. The sequence continues at coordinate 46,776,973 of OX638382.1, read as the reverse complement.
CATCATCTCCATTCCTTTCTTACACTGTCGTCGTAGTCATCGTCCTCGTTGTCCTTAGAGAAGAAAAGGAACAAAAAAAAAGAGAGTTTTCCCAATCTTGCTGAGCATATGAGAAGATCGTATCATGATGCTGAGTAACCAAAAGAAAAGAAAAAGGACGACAACGTACACGAAAACGAAAAAAAGAAGATGCAACGACAGAGAGGATGAAGGAATTAAAATGAAAATTGAGAACGAAACGGAACCCAAATGTACACACCAAGTTCGAGGATTATGAAGGAAAATACTTGGCATTTGCAAAAGGATTTGTATTCTATCGCGATGTGAGCTGTTAGCTATTAGCTGCAAGCGATTTGTCAAACACAAACTGACAGATTGAGGGTGAAATTTTTGGTGGAATAATTGAAGCTTAGCACCGGTTGAGATAAATTTGAAAACATTTTGCAGGAGGCTTGGCTTTTTTGGCATTGAATTTGGACAGCAATTCTGAGAGTGATGCGGTGTCTGCCTACATGTGTCCTTATATTGAAAACGTCGTATTCTAGTTGGTTTTGCAACTCTGGGCAGACCACATCCGACAGAAGGTATGTCATTGCAAGTCATACCGCCGGCACAATGGACTTGTTTCTTACCACAAACCCTTATTGATATACTCCTGATGTACGATCGCCTCTACTCGGGTCAGACGACAGTGTCATATCAGCTAGCTCTACTCAGTAAACGTTCGAACTCCCAAATGGATAGGTCTGACCATAGAAACTGGTTCAGATGGCCTGAATGGCTTCTTTAAGAGTTCTAACTAGTGTCTATGCGCCTTCAAAAGCGATGTACCTAAATAGATGCCAACTTCTCCTTCTCCTTGTTAAATGAAGCGCCTTAAGCCAAAGGAAAAAGCGTGGTTTGACCTGAGTCGCAAAAAGGCCCTCAGGAAGAAAGAGAAGAAGTAAATCTTTGGTCGTGAAATGCCAATCCCTCTTACGAAACAAATAAAGTGCAAATAAATCAAAAAGGACTGCAACTCCGACCTTCGACAAAAAATTGATGCAAAATATACAAAGATGTCCCTTTGGGCATTCGCAGGACATTTACAATGACACTCCAGCTGTCGGCTCACTAGGCAAGGCCGATCCGCTTGCTGTGCACATTGCGGATACTTCAATGCTTCCACATTGTAGTCTGTTTCTGTCTGTACACGTGCGTGGAAAGATCTTCTTTCGCACTTTACAAATTCGCTGGTCCAAATGGTATTCCGTTTCAAGAGGTATTCTTTCAAGCCGGCGAATAGCCCTATGGTCTCTTTACGAGTAAAAAACTCAATTTGTCCAATCCAGTCTTCAAAAAGTCAAGAGCTCTTAACCTTCCGCATTCCGATCCATTGCACTTCGGTAAGGTTGAAGAGGTTCACTCGAATCTTTACGGATTCCACCTTTAGGTCTCTTTGAGATTTTCAAAAATGATCTCTTGCCTGCAACTACATCGCTTATGACCCCTCAATTCCTTATAATTTCTCCCTAACTCACGTTCCTGCTCTTCGGACATGGAAGAGGCATTGCCGAAGCCAAAAGACTTTCCGTTCGCGATATATATTTTAACAATGACCTTCAGTCGAACGACCACATATCCGAAAAGTCACCAATAACTGCGGGGTTTCCTTAAACGATGCAAAAAATAATTCATCCCTTCCGATCTTTAAGGCGTTCATTTACCCAGTGCTTGAGTACAACGCTTACATCTAGTCTGATGCACCAACAACTGTCCTGCACAGTCAAGATCAAATTTAAAAACGCACGTTAAGACTCATTGGAACATTGCAAAATCCTTAGACCCAAACACCAATGACATTTTTCCAATCTCTAACTGTGTTATCGGTTCTTCCACACTCAGAGCTCTAGCGACGTAGCCGGTTGTATTTCTTCAAAATTTCATCCGCAATACGTGTCATGCTTCGAATGTACACCTCAGTTTACCCACTCTTAAGCCTACTTTTCGACGCACTGTCAAATACAGGGATTCTTTCGTCGTCACTTAAGCCCACAAACATTTAAAACCAATGTGCATGGGTATCGCCTTCGTCTCTCCTCTACTGACTGTGTGACGCAAAGACCGAAACCCAAAGGCCCAAACCGAATTTGACCAGTCTTCGATACGACGATACTTCCTTCGCCTTCTGATAGCTCGAATAGGAGCTTGTTTCTTTCATCAACAGCATTCTGGAATGTTGATGTCCTTCTTCTCTCTGAAAGGTCGCTACCTTGTCAAATTCCAAACTTCTAAAGACTGCATTCTCGTTGTCCCTCATTCTTTATCCGCAAACCTTCGACAAAACATTTCAATTGAAACACGCACACCATCCCTTATTGTCTTAATGCCAGTCGGGATCAATATTAGACACAACAATATGCCATCCATCCATCCATGGTGTTATTACAAATGCTTACCGACACGAACAAGGACATACACAAATAAAAACCTATTTCTCATATCCTCTCCCAGTGATAAGGAACACAATAACGGAATCCAATTCCAATCTCGAACCCAAATCACTTTCATCGTTTGCCAATAATTTCAGCCGATAAAACTTCCCAAATCGCGTGTGTTGAGGGGGAGTCTTCCCCTCCTTGTTAGATGGAAACGATACTTATCCCATTCCATATGCGGCTAGTATCCTATTTCACTAAAAAGGACACACCAACGGGCTTCCATCCACTTAACATTAACATCGCCAAACGAAAGAGGCAACCATGACGATTATGATGATGATGATGATGATGATGATGGGAATTTCTGTTCAACGCCACCTGGGTTCTCACGAGTATCCTTGTACAAACAATACCGTGTAGCTGTGTTGAGAAACCGGAACCCCCGGCTTCGACTTAAAAGGATGTTTCCACCACTTATCATTCTGACGACCGCTGCTCGCTATCTTTAGCTCGCTGTTTAGAGTGAAGTCGCGAATCGAGGGTAATGCTCCGTTCGTTTTAATCTACCTCCCTCCGCATTGGGGTGTGTTCACAAACCGTGTTTTTATAGTTTTTGCTCTCAATTGTCACATATAACAGTTGACAGAAGGGGGGAGAAGTCGGGTTTTTTTTTGTGTTCCCTGGTGGATCCTGGAAGTGTAATTTGGGTCAAAGGTGTTTCAGAAAGGGTATGTGGTACAGCTAAGGGTTGAACACTTTAGTTTACGGTCCATGGACGGTTTTTTCTTTCGACGAAATCGCTATTTTTACGTGTGAGTCTGGTTTTGACAGGACATTTTGATGAAGAGTTTTCGTTTTCCATCAGCAAATACAACTCAACACCTTGAATTGTTTGTTGTGTGGACGACCGTTGGCGTTCGATTAGAGAGGCGTCATGCTGACTCAGGAAAATTAAGTTTTCGTGTGGACTATGGAACTCTGGAGGCGGTGGCTATTATAATTAATTGCCATGTCCGTAAACGTGACGCAAGAACTTGACTTGGCGTTAAATATTTTTGGATTTTCTTGAGGTTAGGAACGTTTTCTGTTTAAGTTAGTTTTGACAAACTCAATTGCCAGTGCAGGATGAAGTTGGAAAATGCTTGTTGCTTCATACTCACTTCAGTCATTCATGCTCTATGACGATGAAGCAAGATTCTTTCGTGGGGAAACTCTTTCAAAGACATTTGGTCCCGTTTGCTTTGAAAGGCTTTGGAGGAGGAGATTCAACTACGGAATAAACGAGTTGTATAGTGACATGCTGGGTTTTCCATCGTGTTGATCTTCAAATCTTCCCAAGTCTTCAAATCCAACTAGAAGGGACGACGCAGTAGAGGAAGACCTGTGCCATAGAAGAAGAAGTGGACCTCGTTGTGCAACATTGAGTGTGCAACTAGAGGCAACTAACTAACTGAAGAGGCTTGTTGTCAGTAAGTCAGTCAGTAAGGGCAGGACATTCACAGAGCATGTGAAGGACAAGTTCTAGTTCTTCTGTGCCCTCTTACCATCTGCAATAGTTCCTATATACTAGACCGAACAGCTTCACAGAATTAAAGGCTTACTAGCATGTCATCTTCGATTACGTTCGAGGCTTAGTAGGTCCTGTCGACTCCCGAGGTCAATTGCAGCAGAGTCGTCCAAGCTGTAATGTCTGCCATGACTTGGATCTACCCATTGTTCCAATTTTGCTGAGGAGAGCAAGGTGAGATCCGCAGGGCAGCAGGCCTCTTCGTATAGCCACCGAGTAAATGCAACCTCTTGGCATTCAGATAAGGCGTCTCACCAAGGGAGATCCCCCGATCTGTACGAAGAGAGAGATTCAAGCGTAAAAAATTGCCAAGCAGAGGGTGGGACCAGTAGCAGCTAGATCGACACCAAGATAGGCACACACCTCTAGATGGGCTAGCAGAAGGCTGAAGGGAGGCTGGTCCTTTGTCCCCCGCATTAGCTACAGGCAGAATTATGCCACCCTTAACTGATGCAGGTTAGGATCAGCATCCCAAGCCTGGGATGCTCAAAAAGAGGTAGACACGACCATGACTTAGAAATAAAAGGTTAAGAACTCATTCAGCCATTGTCAGAGATAATCTACGAGTCGGGGTAGTCGATAACGGCAATCTAGAGCAAAAATTAACCGGAGATCAGTGGGAAACTGTTAGAAATTACAAACCTTGATGTTGTGGATGAAGGTCTCTTAAAAGAAACAGAACCCTTTCCACTTTTTGGGCACTTGACTACCTTCAAAGGGTTCCAAATAATAGAATGTGATGAAAAGACACACTTAGGTTGTGTCTGACAGAGTATTTAAGAAGGTCCTTCGGTGGCACGGTTGAAGATTCACCCAAGTCGCTAAAGAAATAAGAGCCTAGGGTTATTTTTTCGGTTCTATTGAGGCTTGGAGAGACGCACAGAAGGTACGGCGTGTTTTCTTCTAAGTCTACATAAGTATAGTCTCTTCAGAGGTCGGTCGTACTGAGTCGCATTCTTTTTAGATGGGCCACCAGTAGGTTGTAGCCTCTGAAGATGCGGATCCCTACCATCCCTTCTATTTTCCTTTTACTTTGTTATGGCGACATCTTCTTTAACATACGGTATGATTGGAGAGTGCACCATCTCTCATCGGCAAGTTTCCAGGAGTCTAGCCTGTATAGCTTGATACATTTCTACGACACTCCTTCTCTTCGTGCATGAAGTCTTTCGATCTTCACAAGCCACCTATCAAGCAACTAATACCCTTTCAACAACTTTTACTTAATAATGTCGCCTTCTTTTTAGGTCCGTCCTCACTCATTCGATGAACATCTACAAATTACCCGTTGATATCCTTGAACATCACAAAAAAAAACAAAGTTAATCCTGCTACATACCTACTTTTCTGTTTTTCCATTCACAAATTCTAAACTAAGAAAGGCCTAACTACCAGTTTAACAGAGCCGTCGGCAAGGATTTATGCTCCTTAATAGAATTGACTGTATAATCACAGTGAATATCTAAGGGTGGTCCTCTGCCACAAAACAAAAGGCATTAGCAAAGAGTGAATAAAACAACAAAAAAAAAGAAGACAAAGAGACTGAGAAAGTCCTTAATTAGTTCCAATCGATTGAAATGAAGAAAAACAACGAAAGGCTATCCCCCCCCCCTATCAGAAAAGTAGAAGAGAACAATCTAAGGCACCCCTTGAGGCTTGAGGCAATGTAACCAAATTTAATTAGCTACTTCATTGTAGGTCTTCTCTTCTTTTTCCACCCATTTTGCCAACGCCCCCAGAGAAAACCCGATAAATCTCTGAATATCTGAATTGGTGAACGCAAAAAAGGAGGAAATCCTCGGAGCAGTTAACAATGGATTTCGAACACAAACTACAGTTCCGGAATGGAGAGAGACTTTATTTTCTCAGCTTTTCTAAGGATTTTCTTCAAATTTTTTCTTCCTTTTTCTTCAATAGAAAAACAAAAAGAGAGAGAGAGAGAGTAGTTGTATAGGATACAAAGGACATTTCCTGGGGTTATTTGCTAGTTACCAGCATTAAGATGTTATTTTTCCAAAAAAGCCACCCAGAACGACAGCAGCGAGGGGAAGTTCCTTGCCATTCTTTTGATTTATTCGCTTGAAGAGTTTCGTTCATTCAACGTGAAGATAAATTAAATTATGAAAGGGAATGTCCTGGAACTGGTACTAAACCTTCATTTTTGATGGGAAGAATATGTCCCTCTAAAACACAGTAAGCGTGAAACATTTTTAATCCTTTTTTTATTTTTCTATTTGTGTATGCATCTCGTCATTTAGTGCAAATATCCTTCAAGCTTGAGCTCTTATCCTTCCAGAGACAAAAAGAGAGAGAGAGAGAGAGAAAGTGAGAGCTGAAAATGTCAACACATTCAAACTAATTAAAAATCCAATTTAAATGGTAAACATAAACTGGAAAGGGGGTGTGGGGCACAAAAAAAAGGACTTAACACAACAACACAGCACAGCAGCAGGATAAAAAGGAAACTGAAGATGATTTCACTAGGAAAATAGTGCTTAGGCAAGCGTGTTGGTTTGGGGAAACTATCCCAATGGACAGATGGATAGATGAATGATGAAGGTAAATATACGTGTATACACAAGGCGACGAACAGTAGTAGCGTATCCTTAATTCAACTTGGAGATTACAGTTTGGTTTTATTTCTCATCCCACCCATCGCATCTGTTTTGTTTTGCAAACTGTATGAAGTGTAGGACTTCGCAGAGCACGGTGAAAAGACGATGAAGTAGGCGACTGTAGGCGATCTTAATAGGAGTGCCAATCGTAGGAAATAAATGAATTGCGCCACTCGGGACTGGCACTGCTCGGAGGGATGTGAATGGTAAGAGCTGTGGGTGCAATTAATAAATTTTTGGAATTGAATTGAGCAGAGCGTGAATATTTAAGAGGAATGCCAAGCGACTTAAGAGGTTGGATGCCACTAATTTGATTAGAATGAAAGGTTTGAAAGAACTCGGCATCACACTTCAATTCTTCTTAAAGGATTCGTCCCTGCTAGAGGCTCCAGCACTGCAGACATTGTTCTCGTTGTCTATGAATAAAAAACAGTGTCCTACCACAATGGTCAGCCGCATGACATCTGCTGCAAAGGCTCACTCTCCCTCTTAACAACTGCGTCTACCATCCAGGACAGATGCAGAGCCAAACAAATTGCCACAAATTTATTTGAACCTCTGTGCAGATGTCCTGGCATTGCAGTACAATGGTAGTACCTTGGTGCTGCATACACTTGAGCTGGGGGGAGGGAGAGAGGGTACGTGTTTGATGTTTCCTGTTCTGTTTTTTTTTTATTCATTTTCATCCTAGGTCTCGTAAGGATCAAACAAATGAGCACATACAATGTCTCACACACACACTTTTGCAAGCAAAACAAGAACACAGACAGGAGAACTTAATAAAATGATTTATTATTTTGCAACAAAAAAAGGATTCGCATATCCTTTTCATCCAGAGCTGGATTGCGTGCTGCTCCGGAGAGTGGCCTTCTTCCTTTGTAGTAGTTCATCATTGCTACTCATGTCCGACAATGTAACTGGTTACAACTTTGCAAGGATCTTGTGCAATCATTCAAAGAAGAATTTTGTCAGTTCTTGTTGTGTTGTGTGTGTGTGTTCCCTGTCTCGGGATGTTTTTTACGGGCCATAACAAAGCAATTTAAGGTTTTCATGTAAATTTGATTAAGCAGACAGTCAACTGACACACACACACACACACACATACATACGGAAAATAAGATAAAAAGGACACAGTTTGCAATAAATTGAAATTTATTGTGGAAGCATCCCGATGGGAGCTGTCTCCATGCTAATATCTGGAAAATTGTACAAACTCATAGAAAATGCAAGCAGCAGCAGCAGTAGGAACAGGAGCAGGAGTCCGAATTGATAAGGCCACCAGACCAGGGTTAACAGAGTTTAATGGAGAGTTCAGTTGTAGCATTCCAAATGCCATTCGTGTGCTATGTTGTCGGTTCAACAAATCTCTGTGGAAATCTATGAAATGCATCAACAGATCAGAGTCTGTAGAAGCTTTTAACTACTGCTGCTGCTCCTGTACGGGGACGGAAGACAGAAACGTAGACCGAATGGCAAATTGATTTGGGTCGAGCACCAGAGGTGGGTTATTTTTATCCGCCCAAGAGATTTCTACACCCAGGATGAGTGGTTACAAATTGAATTTTATAATTTTCTCTCAATCGAACGAATGGCATCAGGAATTGCCGTAGCAAGGAGCAACGAATGAATTGACATTGGCTTAGGTGCAACGACCTCAACAGGACATGTCACATGTTACATAAACCCAAACCGATTAAGACTTTACTTTAAACAAAAAATTTTAACTTTTTTATTTATTAAATCGGAGAACAACCGGAAGGAGAAACAAAAAAAGGACGAAAATGTATGAAAATGTTCACATCAATCTATCGAGACACACACACCGAACACACACATCCTTGGCGGAGAGAAATTGAATTCTTATCGCATTTGCATTAAATCACCCCTCCTCCGGTTGTTGGGAACATTGAACAGAGCAATATTGGATTCTCTGAGTTCGTCTACATACTCGAGGAAGACTCCGGAATTGTCGAATCAGAGAATCACTTTATCGTCGTCCTATCCTTCTATACGTCGTTTGTTTGACGCCCTTCTGCGAGAATGATGCGAGGTATACACACAAAACAAGGAATTTTTGAGGCTCTTCTTGACATCATCCGCTGTCTTGATGTTGTGCCATGCCGTCCGGGGGGAACATCCACCCCTTTCGGGGGGTGTTCTTCTCCCTCAAACAGCTGCAGGCATATGTAAATATAATTTTGATTTTTTTCCTCCTTGTATCCTGATATCAAGGATGGGATCGTTCTGCTTGAACTTAAACATTTTATCTCTTTTTTTTTGTGGAGAAAACCAAATCATGTGTGAACAGTTGTGATATGAAGGAAGGGTTTTTGGGGTGCAGGATGTTCCCGATAGTTTTCCTTGTGTGTGCGGCAGTAATGGCTTATTTAGGAGGTGTGAATTTTTTAAAGAAAAAAAAAATCAAAGATTGTCATGTCATTGGAATCAATTGGGAAGTGAAACTTTGGAAGACAGTGTACTGGGACTGGTACGATGTAGTCGCACCAGGTCTACGAAGTAGGAAAAAGGAAACGTATGTGAGGTGGTTCTCAATGAGTATATGTGCCCACTCTTTGTCATTTAGAAAGTTTTTAACACGATTATTATGAGCCTTTACATCCATCCGCTTCTCTCCTTCATCTTATTTCATTTAAGTCCTTTGTTGTCCTTTTGTGACAGGATTACACAACAGGTATCTCAGAGCTCAGGGCTCTGACGGACGATCTTGAAACTCTGAATCAGATGGAGACAGTCGGCGCCCTTGTATTTCTCCGATGTGAAAAGGACGGACCTGCAAGCCGACCCTAAAAACAATTTTTTTTTTCAAAACATATGTTGATTGACCTCTAAACTCTAAACTAGCGGCGGCTGCACTCACTCAGATCTCAAAGGACCCATTGTGGTTTTTGCAAAGGATAGCTCCCGTTTCCCTGACAACCATCTTGTCTCTTTGAGTTCATTCGATAGATTGGGTTCGTTTACATATCATCAGTGCTCGAGGGCTTAGAATGAAGCTTATAGGTAAATTTAACTGTAAAGCTCTCTACGGGGTAAAACTCGAACCTAAAAAGTCACGAAAACTACCGACGATAAGACAGGGAAGAGTCAGTGAATGTTGAATTGAAGCTTCCAGAACAGTGGATGTGATTCTTTTTGTTCTGGCAGCTGAATGAAGAGTGCGCGCGTCAAGGCGGAATCAGGTCGAGGAACAAGGGCTGAGTTTGATTTTTGGTGTGAATATGGGCGTGTATGAGCTAGCTGAACAATCAGTGCTGGCACCTTCACTCCATGGTTGTCTGGCAGCATAGGAATTCGAAGAAAAAAAATTGAATAAGCATAGAGACGGAAGACAAGGCAACACAAAAGGGACGCCGAAAAGATAAAGAAACCGAAGCGAATCCGAGGACAACAGAAGAAAAATGAATCGACCCAAGAAGAGGCAAGGATACACAAAGAAGTTAGAGCCCCAAAACGGAAGGAAACATTGACTCTGGCTGATTTTGTCTCGGAAAGGGACTTCTTGCAAATAAATGGGAGCCCCTTATGTGGCTGCTTTGCGGGGTAAGTCATTACCTGCTCAGAGGACTGTAGTAGCGATGAGTTCATACCCTCTGCTGGCTAATCATACAAGTGTTGCGTGTAATGTTAATGAATTTGACTCTTGTTACAGGGCAAGAAGGCAGAGAGAAAAAAATGCCCAAAAAAACACGAGCAAAATACTACAGAAACCGACGAATGGAACTTCTGGAGGAACCATAGACTTATGGGAATAGATCAGCCGAGATACTGGCGGGAATGTAGCAAAATTGACTCAGGCGGCTTTAGAACCACAATAATCTATTTTTTGGTACCCAACAAGGCTGTGCAACATGAACTTATAGACATAAGTAGAACAGCAGCCCATCAGTCATCTGAGCAGAGTAGTTTGAGGCAACAAAGCGCAAAAGGCTCTAATGTAAGAGACGTTGAGTACGAGGCTTATAACAAGCGCACTAAGGACACCTTTTCCATTCATCAACAATCCATTCAAACATATCTGCGATGCATGCGACAGATTCTTGTTCAATCTACACTTGAACCTCAGCACTGCATCGCAGGTGGAGCCGTTATCAAGGAAGTGTTAGCCAATGAGCAAAATTGACTTCCTAAATCCCAGTTGTGTTCCACTTACTGCTACTAAACACCAAAAATAATCAGAAGGTCCCTTCTCCAAGCCCTTCGTGAGGCAGAAACTTATAAAACGTTGGACAACCAATGCTGACAATCATGGCCAACATCCTTGATTCCTTCTTGATAGAGATGTACCCACATTTTCTATAAACAAACTGCGAATCCATGTAAAGGGAGCTGGTGTCTTTCACTAAGAAAACTAAAATTCCTCTCCATATCCCTCCCAAGTTTAATGGTATACCTCTAGGCTTTTTGGGCAGAAAATATTGCCAAAAGTAATAGTTTGCTTACTCATGACGGCGCTAATATTCGGTGTGAACCAGGGCCTCAACCAATAACCTTCTCCAGCCTGCATGATCCTTAGCAAACTGCCTCCAGTTGTATACGTCGAGTTGTTGAAGGTCACACTTTACTTGCACACGGTATCGGAGATAAGGTCGCCCTCTTCTGTTTAATCTCAGGGGTGGAGTCGAAGATTTTTCGGGCTGAAGCCTTGATGTTCATTCTTTCTACAAGACCTAGCCATCTTAATCGTTGTACATGGATCTTTTTGATCAAGTCGGTGTCCCTGTCTAGCTCGTATAGTTCGTGGTTAAATCTTCTCCTCCATGAACCATCAACGCAGGTGGGGCCACAAATCGAACGTAGAACTCTTCTCGTCTTCGGGTTTCCTTGGTTCCTGTCGATAGGGCCTTGCTAAATAGTTGTCTCCTAAGGCCTTAGTAACAGCGATTGGTTATTGATATACGTTGGATCTCTGCACAGATCTCGTTGACAGGGTTGATAGCAGAGTCCAGATAGACGAATTCCTTCACTAGTTCGAGGTAATAGCTGTCCATCGTAAGATTCTAACCAAGACTTTGGTGTTGGTTACCGATGTTCGTAGACGCACTGTCCTTGTTTACAACCAGCAGGGCAAGATCGCATCGTCGCTTCCACGTAGTATCACCTAGATAGACGAAAAGAAAGCCCTTTATTCGGGCAAAAACAGGAGCTCCCAGATGGGGCTTACAGTCGAATATCATGCATTGACTGTAAGATGCAGTTGTGGAACCGACCCTCACATATGGTAGAATGGTTTGATTCTCGAGAAATTTAAGCCAAACTATACTGCACCCCTACTGCCAATCGACTTTTATGATATACAGCAACCCACTTACGCAGCCCTAAGGCCAAGCGACACTCAAGCAAAATGTGAGGCATGCCAAAAGTCATACAAAACTTGGACGAGCACGGTAGATATTTGTGGACTTTGCATCTCAAACTTGTCAGGAATTTTTTTCCATCTTCAGAACCGATGAAGATTGAAGGCAGAGGCTAGGGATTCAATGCCATGGGACTCGCGCCAAACCTCTAGCCTTGTAGCTTCATGTAGTTTGAGGTTGATTGACTGGAATCACTGCTCAGTCCAAGCGATGTGACTGTTTTGTGTCTCATTACACTTATACACATCTAATTTCATAAATCAAATAAATTGTCCCTAAATAAGTTGTTACCTGCCAAACAAGACCTACAAAACGCTCAACTCCCCAAAACACAAGCTTGAGCAACGGCAACAATAAATAACAAAAATTCAAAAAGTCAATATGCCTCTTCAGGATCCCTTCCCCTTCCCCTTCCCCTTCCCCTTTCACGTATTCGTTTAGAAAAGCGCACAAAATTTTTTTTTTGTGTATACCTTAATTCTATGTAGGCACTATTATACACATGTGTGTGGCAACGGAACCATCGATTTAAGGCTCCCCCGTTCGAGGGAAGGGAACAAAAAAAAGATGAATTTCCTAACTCTCCAAGGAGGAAAACTCATGAAAATTTCACAGAGAAACAATAAACACGCCACCCACGGTACAGCTTTATGGTTCTATTAAAGACTGCAGCCTAGAGGATTGTACGACGAGTAGGTCGACAATGGTGCTTCCAACGCAGACGATAAAAGACGCAATTAACCCCCCCAACTCTGGAGTATTGCTACATTGATTGATTGCAGTGCTCTCCTGTTTTTCAACTTAACTCTCTTCGGATGCCGTTGCGCGTATGGACTCTAGATTTCAAAGGACGAGGTTATGTAATCAGGAATGCCTCCCAGATTGGAATCGAATGGATTGGGAGGAATGGTACAAATCATTTGTTTTCCTTTCCTTCTTTTGGACGGCGGAAGGAAGGTAAGTGGAAAATAATTAGAATTTATTGAAGGAAATAAAAAAAAAGCAGGAGTCGCGCAACCACTTGAATTGTGATCCTTTGGGAGGAGTTACGTATGAAGTTGACTTGGCTATATTTTGTGGTAATCGCTTACCTTAAGTCGACTAAAGCTGGTGCTTGGATGGAGTTGGAATGCGGCTCCTGCAAATTGGTCGTGATTTAAGAAGCCTCCAAACTTTTGTCAACTGAAATTACTGATTGATGATGGAGGTAATTAGCTCTTAGGCTTTGTTAAGCCAGCCACAGGCACAAGACAAGATGCATACTAGCGCTGTGGCTAGGAGAGTCTTCGAATTCACCTTTGAGGGACGGCGCGGGGCTGTAGAGGAAGACCACAACTCATATGAAGCGCAACCAACTTGGCATGTGAAAGTGAAGCCAGATAGTTGATGATCAAGCTGACTGGAGACGCTTGTTGGTTGGGGTACAAGTCCACACCAATAGAGTCGGACTTTTTGTTCTTTGGACACCCACTATCCTCCTGTCCTTTCCAGGGAGTCCTACAGTCACATTGCAGACCTGCCTTTCTAGCCATGGATCAGAGAGAATACATGAAAAGTTGGACTATAGCTTGATCACCATCAGAGAGCTTTTAGGGTAGGAAAGACTCCAATCAACCAAATTTCCACACTTAGGCAGAGATCCTGGAGAAAACGAAAGAAGTCCAAAGGAATACTGACTACCTCTTGGTTGATTTTAAGGCCTCATATGACAACATTTACAGAGGCAAGCTTTACAGAATCGTACCTTGTTTTGGGATCCCTGCCAAACTCGTTTGTTTTTGCAGGATGACGATGGAGAATGCTAGCTGCATCAAAACCTTTGACGAGATAAGGTAGCTTGAATGGAATCACAAACCAACCTTAAGGTACTCTCTTTCAAAAGTCTGTGCAACTCCTTTGAGTCATCGGACAGGGCTTAGCGATGAACAGGAAGCGGCATCTAATGTCAACAAATCAAACAGAATATCACAGTGGACAGCTATAACTTCGCGGTAGTATAGGACTTTGTATACCTCGGCTCTCTTATCACTCCCAACAACGACATCTCATCAGAACTCCAACCGAAAATTACTCTTGAGAATCGCTGTTTCTTTGGGTTAAGAAGTAAGGCTCTATCTTGAACGAATAAGGCAGCGAAACGTCGATTCTATAGAAAGCGACACTTCATTGTTTCCAGCAAACATTTCTTCGTCGAATATTTGATCCCATTTGATGGGCTTTAAAGGAGGACTGTCAGCGATGAACTATACGAGCTATAGACCGCCATAGATCTGTGGTTTGGACATTAAAAAGAAAGCTAGGACATATAAAGGAGATGAAGATCAAACCTACGGCCCGTAAAGACTTCGAATCGAATGCCAAAGAACAACGCAGTGCAAGTGGAAAGGGACATCAACTACCTGGAAGCAATTAGTTAAGGACCAGGCTTACTTTAGAAGCTTGTTGGTTGAGGCACACGTTCATTCCGAACTGTAGGGCGGAGGCAAGTATTCAATAAGTACTGCCCACTAGGCCCAGATTGTACATAAGAACATAGAACAAGTTATGGTTCACTGCCAATGTTTGCCTTAAGGGATTGGAGTCTAATAATTCACAGAAAATGCTGTTAATGAAATTTTAGAATACTTCGAGGCTTTAGCCTTTAGCCTTCCGCCTACTGAAGGAACCACAAAGAAGTGGGATTTAATTTAGCGTGCCTTATACGAAAGAGGTACTCGTATTCCTAAGATAGCTACGTCGAGAGTGTTAAATAGATAAATCGAAGCTTATAAATCGCTGTCTAGAAGACCTAACAATTCTTGGAACGCAGCATAAGGTAAGAACTGTGCTGGGTCCTTTGAAGATAACGTTCCTATTCCCCTACTGGGTATTGATCTAAGCATGTCGTGAAAAACAAATTCTCCTCCCTCGTCGAACTCATCTCCCAAACCTTACCTAGATCGAGTGAGGTACTCCGTAGAATGTAAAGGTCCTTAAGGACTTTAAACTTCAAAGCGGAGTCCAACAAGACTGTCCGATATTGCCATTGTTGTTCCTTTAAGTAATAAGTGAAGTTTTCAATGCAATCTTGAGGATGAAACGGGGATTTAAGGACAGATAGGGTACAGATCCAAGCGCGCTGAGGAATTTGCTACCGAAGTTAGTATTATCAGACAGCAAGTCGTGAATAGTAGCTCCGAACTCCGTGGTAGCTACAGTATTTTAGGAGTATAATCTCTAGTCTCACTCACGATTCTGCGAATCCAGATCTTGGTTATGGTCTTAACTTAGAACGCATTGTCTTTCTTATGTGGATTCTAAGACACTGTAGGAGAACGATACCAATTTGGTCGTTGACCAATGGCTTTGATGCCACATTTACAGAATTCCTTACTTACTTTAGGTGGCGCTACAGTTCGAGTGGAGCTGGGCCTCAACCAACATGCATCTCCAGCTAGCTCGATCTGCAGCCAGCGCCCTCCAGTTTCGCACCCTAAGTTGGTTGAAGTCCCCATCCCCTTGCCTGCTCCACTTGAATCACGGTCTTCCTTTACTGCACCGTCCATCGGGGGTGTATTCGTAGATTTTCCGGGGCGAATCAACAATAGATCTGGCCACATCCAAAGCTCATTGTTGCTTCGTAACTAACTGTCCGTGGTTGGGCAATTACCCTGGAGGCAAAATCCCCAACCTGGTGGGCCTGATCCTAAACATGCACTTCTACGATGAGAAGCCGGATAACCGCTTCTTGCAGAGATGAGCCCCCAATATGTCGTAGTATCCCATACAAGGTGCTCAGTAAGTTATTCGAACTAACCGGACGCCACGGTTGATTCCATCTGGAGAATTCTTCCGCTGCCATCCAGATCCAAAGTACAGCGCCTTAGTGAAAGCATACCTCTCTTGCTAGCTGCCACCAACAACTGTCCAAAGGGAGGTGCTACGAACCCAGCATTCACCGCGTGGAGGTGAAAGAAGGAGTTGGTGTTGATAGACAGAGGTTTGGTTTGGGAAAACTTGTGCACATGTCTACCCTCTGAAGCCCAAAGAACTGGAAATAGGTGTGCAAAAAAGTTTCCACCCCCCCTCCACTACACGTGTAAAAATTTTAAGATAAATCTCAAAAGCACGCCCGAAGAAGATTACACTAAAATTCAATCAACGCCTAATCATAAATCACTCCGTCTTCAATGAAAGTCAAAAAAAAAAGGAAAGTTAATCGAAAGGATACTCCAACAAGATACGTGGCGTACAAAAATAGCATCCAGCTCCTGCTTTGAAAAATTGAGGAAAACTCGAAATTCATCTCCAGCCAGGTACCTACTGAAAGCTATCTCCACGTCATCACATGATTTACGAAAAATGTGTTCCAAGAGAAAGTATCTTAATGTATCATACCATGTATCTAGATCTACCATCTTGCAAGTGCTCTTGCAAAACTTATTAATTCAGGTTACGCGTACAGAATTCATTCCTTCCTTCGTGTTGATTTAGGATGAAAATCCATTTGTTTAGGAGACAGAACCGATGCTATGCCTAGGAAAATATGAAAAATTAGACACGACCTGAGAGAGTTGCCTAAGAATGAAAAGCTTTTTTGCACCTAAACAGTCGAAACTATAGAAATAGCGTGTGCGATTTTCCATTTGAGTGAAAATTTTGAGTGGAAATTCTAATGAAAACATGCGCGAAACACCCCAACAGATACCACACGGAGAAAAAGATGATGAGCCATGATAAAACGTAGATGTACCCAACGTTTTGCATCGCACAGGAACGCTTACAGCTCCCCATTTTTGCCCGCATGCTCAGTGCCACACACATACAAACCCAATAATCCTTCAGGAATACATCAACATTGAACGAAAGCTCTCCATTTTGAGAGTGGAGTGGTAAAGGGTGGCGAAAAAAAAGAAAAAAAAAATCGCACACGTTAAAACTTTCATCGAATTCGAATCACAGATACGTTTTTCATCCCTCATAGGATAGCAGTCTGCCGTGCGACTGCAAATTTCAGTCAGTCTCCAGCGTACTTCGAGTTCAGTTCTCTGGTTAGTTTCTGAGATTGGAATTCCTTCAAAAAGTCTGCTTGCTCCTGAGTGTGTGTTCGGTTTATCCTTTTTCTTTTTTTAAAAAGGGTTTTGTGTGTTGTCTAGCTCTTGCGGTAACGAGGAGTGGACCATCTCTAGTTCTAGGATACACAAAAGTGCGTACGTGGCTAAAGGTGGATACATAGTGAAAAAAAATTTCAAAGAAAATAAAGAAAAATTTACAAAAAAAAGTGAAAAGTATCTGTGGACACAGATACAAAGTGTGATTATCTAAGTGCGATCTCTCTAGTGCGAACGGAGAAAAAAAAAAAAGAGAAAGAATTTGATTTTTCATACAAAAGATATACACTCTCTCTCAGTCCAGCTGTTGGTGGAAAGGACGACAACGACGACAACATCTCTTAACTGACTGACATCCCTTATCGACGCTGCTAAGGTAATTCACTAAGAAATTCATCAAATTTTTTTTTTTCGGTTTTTCTTTTCCGATCCAAAGAAAAGGTTTCACATTCACATCCCCCGCCCCCACCCATGGCCTAACATCCTCACATCCTGTCGTCGTTTTTTCGTTTTTTTTTTTCTCTCGTAAAATCGATTTTCGCCTAAGGTAAGGATAACAGTTTGCGAAACGTTCTTACCTACTACTATTCAAAGTAAATTTTATTTTTCTCGTTGGTGGGTGAATCCTTATGAATCCTTGCGGATTAATTCACATCAAGAGTTGGGCGGTGAGTGTATAGTGCGGTAGGCGTGCATATTAGACGAACTTCAAATGCATATTTAATGAGGATGTTTTTTCCCACCAGAGAGTAAGAGAGAGAGAGAGAGAGAGAGTCATAAACCAACAAAATTTCGGGCAGTTGGGGTCTTCAATTCTACCCCTTGAACCCATCCCATTATTTTGAAGTTTTATATCATCAAAGAGGATTTGTACTCCATCCTCTATAGAAACATCGACAACGACGACAGAGAAGAGCCTTGAGTGCTGTTTTATAAGCAAATACACTCTAATGTCTGGGCGCAGTACAACCCATCAGACTTTGCAAAAAAGAGAGAAAGAGAGAGAGAGAGATGGGACGACACAGGAGAGAGTACATACTCATATTGAGTAATGGAATTGAATAATTTTTTTTTTAAGCAAACTGAGTCCTCTGAAACATTTGAGTCCCATCAACACCAGGAGAGAGCATCATCTGGTTATGTTCTTCGTCATTTAGGGTGCCACTTCGTTGTCGTTGTTGCCACAGGAAGTGATTTCCTTGATTTCGTTGTAAAATTTAATTGGAATCGATAAATCACAACTGAAAAGGAGGAACAGTGGGTAGATGCGTTGATTTATTAAAATCAAAAAGAGCCTTTATCGCATCCTTGTCGCTTTGTTTCCATATCCTTTTGCAGTCATTCAGTCGTATCTCTAAAAGAAAATGTTTTGTGTCGATGCATGGTGTATGTGATCCTTCCAGGAACACTTATCCTTATCAAAATGAAGATTGATATACGAGCGCATATACATATACCGATTTTTTGTTCCTTTTTGTTACCACCTCCTTGGGATATTTTTTTTTTATTTTTTATGTGCGTTATTGCGATTAAGTTTATCAAGTTTATAATCGCTTGTCCCAAGCTGGCAATAAGTTTGTCCTTGTTGTTATAGCTTGGGGGGCGGTTACTTGTGTTTTTTTGTTTTTCGAACTTTTTCGTGTAGGTGTAGCTATATCTGCGTGGGTGGAATGAGTCCTAAGTGCAGGAGGCAGAAAAAAAGGACGACACGTGTACCAAGTCGTAGAATCAAATTTCAATTCCAATTTGTGATTGAATTTTTGTTTTCTATTTGCTTCTGTGTTGGCCGAGGTGTATGAATATTTTTCTCTGGGAAATTTTCAATCTTTTTACGATACGTTCAGGGATGCATTTGAAAGGTAAATACAGAGGGAGAACCTAGGTAAGGGATCTGATGTTTGTTTCATAATTTAATTGGTTTTTCAAGTGATAAAGGGGGAGGGGGACTTCAAGATTCCTTTCTCAACTTCAATGAGTCGTCCATCCCGGAAATGTAAAGAAATCAGCACCAAAGACTCCCAAGTATACAACCAATGATCAGCCAAAGATCACTGAGAATGATTGAGGACCAAAAAAGCCTTTAATGTTTCCCTTGATAGTTCCGGGCCAAGGTTTAGGTTGGATCTAGCTGTCTAGCGAATATTTTTGGTCTGAAAACCTGTCAACTTCGACAGCGGAGTCAGGCCTTGTCTGAACGACTCTAACTTTCTTTTGGAATGGAAAGAATGCTTTGGACCACTCTTGGACAATGTAAGGGGTTCTTGATTTGTATCCTTTCCCTGATGTCGTCCTTGTGTTGAGTTGTATTTCGATATTCAAGCTCTTCATGAGTTGAAGTAGAAAAAACGACGGGGGCATAACTTTACTCTACTGAGTGGTGAGCGCCTGGTGTAAGACTGCTCGAATACAGGCAGTCTGTTAAGCTCATTGGTGAAGCCTTTCTCGAGCCCGGCCACTTTCGGCTAATTCAGTTGTGATCAACGTCTCTCAAATCTACGTACAAATCCATTGCGATGCGATGATGAGGCATTAAGTAGACCCTTTCGCTCATCTGTGCGATTTCGCTGACATGCTCCCATTGGTTGTTGACTAATAGTGCGATGTGTCCCTTAAATCAGCGCCTATTCTGCCTTATTTCCCCAACCCAATCAGCCCAGACATACGATTGGTCACTGCAATACAAACGTCCATGAGCTGGTGCCTCCCGGTGATGTAGGATGCTCGAAAAATCAATGGCTCTGAGTCTGAAGCCACCTGAGTCAATATTGAGGCATTCCCTGTCGTCTCCTCTCAGACACGGTGCCTTTGCTAATTAAATTTTCTCTCTTTGTCGGTCTTTGTAGTATTTTGTGATGTATTCCTTAAGCTGATATAACATTTGTATACTTATGATCTGCCTTCAAGTACTGTTATGCAATTCAAATTGGCTTCCAACGCAACACACGTTCGATAGCTCGGCTTTCTTGCTATTAACTGAAGTTGAGGTACTGGATTCAACTCCGTAAATGAGTCAGTAGAAGTCGACTTCCAAAAAGTCTTGTGGAAATAGGTTGACGATATCCTTGGAGTCATTGTCGTAGTTCTCATTGCACTGGTAGATCTAATGTACAGTGAGCTCCACGATATATGTGAGAGCTCTGACTGTTACGTAGGAGGAGGACGAAGCATCCAGGAGCCCAGGAGGAAGGCTTTCGCATTATCGTAATGGTTGTTGGATTTATGTTTTTTTTTTTTTGTAATATAACATGAAACTAAGCTGCCACAAGTGAGTATAGGTCTCACTACAACGGTGCACATCCTTTGATGGGACTACTAAGGACAGGATTTCGTTGTCGTTTCGCCATTTAGCATTCTTCTTACAATTTTTTTTGATGAATTCATGGTGGATACAGTCGATAGAGATAAAACTTCTACAGTCAAATTGTACCACCGGTACATCACAATAGGCGCTGAGACTGTGTAAGTCCTTTTCAGGACACCTATCCATCGGTCTACGGTTTTGATGTTTTACTCGTTTTATCGTTTCCGTAGCGAATCACTGGAATCACTTGACGTAAGTTCAAGGTCTGTTCTGAGAGACAATTTTGTGGAATCACCGTTGACGAAGTTCTTTCCAAGTTGTCCACAAACTTGTTCGCAGAGCCACTTATTGTTCTAGAAATCGATGAAGGTCCTATGTAGAGTTTCCATTTATGGATTAGTTCTTGGTGTTTCAGAAAGCATAAGCACACAAATCTTTAATGGATTTAGTGGCCCCTAGTTGAGGTTAGGTAGCTTGCCGATCCTTTTCGTATAAGTTCATCAGCTTTTTCGTTGTCCAGGTGATACCCGACACAGGGGTCATCGTTTTGCTCATTTAAATAGTTTTCAGAGCTTCACCAGCCTTGAGTTAACAGATGACAACTGCTGACCCTACAACAACATTTTGGATTCGTCAGTGCATAAGACTAGCTCTTCATTGTTAGTGACGATCTGACTTGTCCAGTTGCTTCTGTCAGAAGACCTTGTATTAAATAAAAGTGCCGGCTTCACATAGTCAGTCGTTGTCACAGGTCTTAATCGCGACAGGATGAAAGAGTGGCCTCCATTTCCTTGAGTTTCGATGAATCTAGTTGTTCCTGAATCAAGGCCCATATTTTCTGGAAGTTTTCTCCGGCAATTGTACCATTTACAGGTGATGTTGCTAATAAGATGCTTCTCTGACTCAAGAGCACTTCGTAAGGAAATCTCTTTAGAATTTGTAGTCAATTGTTGCCTAGATGTGATGATAGGTCGATTGGCTTGTTGTGGAGGGTGAGATAGCTCTTTACTTGAACCACGGTTTCGGAACGTTATTATTCCCCTCAGATGGCTGTTGGAAACAGCTTTTTGATTAAGTTTTTGGCGATAAAGTGGTTATTGCTGCTGTGTGAAGTCAAAAGAATCTTTCTGTGTTTTTGACAAACTCCACGTTGTCAAGGACCACTTAGCTGTCTAGATGGTTTAGATCTGGTATTCACATAGATCCCTTGAAGTGATGCTGGGTCTTAGCTTCTTTTTTTTTTAGTTTAAGCTCACAGGAATTATTTTGAGTAAGAGTGCAGCTTTCCTTATTCACTTTGTCGACTTAAAGGAGTGACATAGACTGTAGAAACATTCTCAAATCGACTTGGAGCTGATTGAATAGGAGTTGACTTGTTTCAGTACAGACCATGCTATAGTTTCTTTCAAGATACCATCCAATTGCATACATCTCCACTTAGAAGATGCAAGTTAACTTGCCAATTGTCGGTCAAGAAGTCGATCGTATACTTCGGGAACGTCTCAAACTACAAATTCATTAACCAGGTCCTTCTCATTGCTTAGTCTCCGGTTTTTGAGAATTTCAGAAAGAAGAGTCTCTTTCCCTTCTTTTTTGATCCTTCACCCATCAGACGCATATGTAGACAAACATATGTCAAGCAATCTTTGTAAAGAGCTTTGTTCTCATTGACACTTAACAGTCAAATTTGTTTGCGAATTCATCCATTACTTCTCCTTCACGCTTTACTAGCTTCAATGCCTTCTGCTCTTGTAAGCAAAGGGACAAATTAGTTTTACACGACCAAGAAAAAACATTCCTCCATCTCGTACAGATGCATTTGGCAGATGGTTCCTTTGTAATAAAAAAAAAAGTAATTTTCCATTTAAGTCCTTTTAACACGAACGTACTTCAAATAATTTTCCAACCAATCCTGTCCGAAAAAAAAACAGAAACTCCAACCACATCCACACACATTATCAATGGAAGTCTTCAATCACAGCCGGGAAAATAAAATAAAACCCACATACGCCCCCATACACACGGAGAAATACCATTCATTCAGGGGGTTGGCCCCCGGGAGAGGGGTTTTATAAATTTTCCCAATGAAATATTGTATAATATAACATCATTATGGAGTAAAAAAAAAACATCCGTACATTTGTTTGCGGTTACAAGGATAGCAAAAATTGCTCTCCCCCTCCCCCCAATCCCAACTCCAAATCCTCTGATGAAAAAGGAATATTAATTTCACCGATACAAATTGCAAAGTGAGGCGTGTACTCTCAATATGAGCAGGCATTGCCAAAAAATCTGCCGGAAAAGACAAATGAATATTCTCCATAACGGGAATATTTATTAAAAACAAAAAAATCCCAATTCATTTCCAACGGAATCAGATTTTACCATTTGTTTTCATATTTTTTTAATGAGATACATCGTTGTGGCGACCATGCCAAAGGGTTTGTGTTTTTTTTTTTTTTTATTTAAGCCCTACCGGCCCGGCACAGTGTAACTAATCGATTTGCTCTCGGTTTGTTGTAGTATAGTCCTCTCGTTGTGCCATGCTCCTGCGGTAGAAGTAATTAAAATGAGTTTTACAGATGAACAGCAGGACAAACGATGAGATTCATTTGTGGTTGAATAATATTTTTTTTTTGTTTATGTTTTTGTTTTTGTTTTTATCCGCATCCAGCTTTTCTGGTTTTTAAATTATTCTAATTGTAGTTGTGGTTAATATTTGTATAAATTATTCAAAAGGATGGATGAGTTAAAAGGGCTGTTACTCTGGGGTAAATTTTTTTCTTTTTTTCTTTAAAGCCATTCGAAAACATTTTCTAACATTGCACCCCCTTGCCCTCTGTGGTGACTGTAAGTGTAACCTCAATCACAACTTAGTTTCATTTAAAAAAAATAAAAAATTATATGTAAGCCGCAAAAGAATAACCTTACACAAAGTAATAAGTGTAAAAATAAAAAAAGAAGAATAGAACAACCCTTGTAAAGAAATATTCTTTTTGAGAAGAAAACGAACCGCAGGAAGTAAGATGAAGACTCATAAAAGCTTGCTTGCTGGTTAATGTGGTGTTAATATTTTTTTATTTTTTTTTTTTTAATCTTTAGACCTTGCCTGCCAAAGCTAAATAAATTTAATAACCAATTAGGAATCTTTGAAGTGATAAAAGATGGTTGAGATTGAATTGGCTCGTTAGGGAAGATTGCTGTCTAATTTTAGGGGAATTATGATTTTACAATTACGGGTGGTTGTTTTGAAAAAAAGAAAATCACCACGACCACCTTTAACAAATTAACAGAGTCGTAAGCGGTCCAGGATCAAGTTTAAACGGAGACAGAGAACCTTTTGTGTTTATTGTAAAAACATTTACAGAAATAGATACTTTGAACGTCACCTCATAGAGGGCTAGAGCCTAACTTCTCAATACCTCTTTTTATGCGTGCTATATTTTTGCACGAACGGAAGGGAGCTTCTGTTTTAATTATCGACTTTTGTAAGTTTGACAGGCCTGCGAAGAGGTGGTGCCCTGAAAAACGTTTCGTTGTTTTCCTGGCGCGAACTACCATTTTCATTTATTTTCTCTACTGTGCCCTCCCTTAGGTTTGGCGACTGTCCCCACTAAGCAGGGACCCACTTAGGTCAGAACGAAGGCTCATTGTGATATCGCGTGTAGAAACCCGAAACTAACCTCAGAAGCCACACATGTGAAATTTCCTTAGAGGAAAACGGAGCATAAGCTCCATATCGGTGTAAACCCTATCCTGTACCTGCCGAACCAGTTAAACCCACATTCAAAACTCTAAATTCTAAAAATGCCGTCTAGGTCGATGAGACCATTGAAGAAGTACTCTCCTAGTGTTTTCCTCCTCAGTCTTGATAAAGCAGGGCATGTACAAAGAAGGTGTGTAGTCGTTTCTTCTTCCTCCTCGTCTCTGCAGCTTCCACAAAAATCGCTCCTGCTATAATTCTTATAAGTTCCCTGTTCACGGACAGAAGTCTTCCTGTTCTCCTCAAATCTGGGTTAGGCCAAATCTGTTTCGACATATTATTCCACCCGCTATTAGCTATTCTTCTAGCTTCGCTATCATGGTGAGATTTTATCGATTCTAGTGAGGCACGTGGTCGGATCCTCCATTTTTAGAGAGGATCCGACCCGCGCCTTCTTTAGCTAGTTCGTCCGCTCTGCAGTTACCTGGAATGTACCTGTGTCCTGGTACCCAGCACCAGCCCTAGAAGAAGGGCTTAATACTGATAGACATTCATTCTACAACCAGCTAGCTGGAGGCGCTTGTTGGTTGAGGCACAGGTCAACCCCGGACCGTAGAGCAACTTTAAGTTAATTCATACTACAAAGCTGTTATAGGCGATGAATTATTACTTTCTTGCCTTGACTCTTACTTATGGCGGCGCTACAGTCCGGGGTGGACCTCAGCCTCAACAAACAAGCGTCTCCAGCCAGCTCGTAATAAATGTGAAAAGAAATTGAAATGTGCGAATAGAGTTTCCCTTCTGGTGTGTGTGGAAACTTGGAAGGCCGTCCTTCAATGGAGATGACAGGACTTAACGTCAACTGACAAGGACATGACGACATACGCTCCACTACGCGACATGTAGGGTTGTGACCGGAAGGTCTTCGAGAGGCTACCTCCTATTACATCGGCCATGGGGAATAGCGTTTGGTTGTGTCAATAGACATAAAGGGTGGGCTGGCCAACCTTTGCCACCGGGGAGCGGCAGTGGGATTGGAAATTGCGTTTAGAGGGTAAGTTAAGTTTAGGATATTCTTAAGTTAGTATAGGTCGACTATAGGGTCATTCGATTAAGTGCTAGTTAGCTAGGAGTAGTCTAGGTTAGGTAGTTTTAGCGCCGCGAAACTCTTCCCAGTCTCTCTCCTCGATATTGGCATAAGTCATCTGTCTATGAAGTCCCAACGAAACTTGAGAAAAGATTTCATTAAAAGCTTGCCAATCAGGACCAGAATCAAAAATCTCTTGAGTCCCAACGGGTTATATAATTTACACTGATGGACTTCGAAATTGACTGCAGAATCAATACGGGAACTCTGAAGGTATATCGTCAATTCCATCTGAGAACTTTCAATCACTTCCACCCAGCGGTACTGGATATAATTAGAGAGACCTCTGGAGTAATGAAATACAAGCCAACATCCAAACTGAATGTGGCTGCTTTCAATGATATACAACCCTAAAGTCAAAACCATGGATTCGGTCAAAATATGTCCTTAACTTCTAGAATAATACTCCAAGCTAGCCAGCACGTTTTTGATAACTCTGTTACAGGTAGATCCAGGTCACATAGTACCATTCATGGAAACAAAAGTGTTGATGAGCTAACTAGGCTCAGTCTAGAAGTGAACCTACTTTCACACACTCTATTGATTGTAAATCTTATGTTTCAAACCTCGATCGGCGTGACTTAAGCTTCTAAGCAAAACTTGTGTGGATATAGTCCGAATTTTAAGGCCACTGGCCAATCGAAGACTCTACAGTCAAGCCATCTACGTCATGTCTTACGAAACAGACTGCTGTAGCTCGAAGATAGCGAACGAGAAAAGAACTCTTGTTCAGTTCTTGACCAAAAAGCACACAAGTTACGATTGATAACTTGCCGGCACACGGGGCTTTCAAATAGAACAAAGAACACCTTTTCGATAAGTGTTCTGGCAGTCTGTTGTGACCTAATCTTAGGCTAATTCTGACGAAAGTCCCCCGTTAAGTCGACTACAGAGTTTATTTGTCGTTACGGCATCATGGAGGCTATAGTTTCCGACTTTGCTATCGGTAAACACAACATCCCAGCGTCAACTTTCTCTTTTCTTTTTCGAAGCACAAGCTCATGTGAGATTGATTATGGGGAATTGAGCCTTAATGTCTACTTTCAACAAGTGCCCACTTATATGTTTCAATCTTACGACTTATTGCTTCCGTTTGCATGAAAAGACCTAATTCCGAATGTTTAAAGTCTTAAGACCCTCGAAATACTTTGTCTACATCATTTTTTAACTTCACTCATGGCGATGAAGTTTTCGAAATGGATCTAGAGATAGTTTGCCCCTGTTACTTTCAACTTCAATGATCGCGAGAGTTTGAGCGACTATGGACTTGAAATCAAAAACTTAAGATGAAGTCGCTCCATTGATTCAATCCATAAACTGAACTTTCAGAACAATTCGATGGGAGACAACTTGATGCTGTTTGTCCTAGTGCATGGTTGATACTGTTGAAGGTGGCTACTTCCTTTACAAGAACGGACATTTTGTGTTACTTTTGAACAGGCTATCAACTTTTGACAAGACGAAGGCAAGAGAAATCACGCCCTAAGAACTTTGACAACTCAAGTGATCCAATCAGGTTTGGCGAGCTTGTAACTGAATATTCGTGGCTTCTTTGCATTTCTCAAACCACTTTCAACCAATTAAGACGGTTTTCCTTTCGTCTTTCAAAACTGGAAAGTATAACTGAGTCAGCAAAAGATACCACTTCTTGTCATTAAACCTCAAAAAATGCACTCTTCAGCTGAATCCTCTGACAAAGCTTATTTTCCAACTCAACAACATCGTTTTCTGTAATTACGAGTAGATTTCTCCATGACCGACCATCATTTCCACTTTTAATGACACAACTACCACCAACTTAACAGTTCCACCTAAGTCAAACCACTTCCCGACGACTGATGACCTGTTGACGAACGAAGAAGGGTTGAAAAAAATAAAACAACTTTCCTTGAGAATTTCCAACAACCCCCAGACCAAGTCTCTGTACAAACTCGAAGCAACTTTCTCGTTACGTCCCCATTAAAATTGACAACCCAAAGCAGTGTGAAATATTATCTTCCACTGAGCTTTACCAACCAATGACACCACTTCACATTGCAGTTTCCACACTTGACCGCCCTCTTCGACCATCTCCCCCCCCCCTTAACCAGAAGCATTCTCGAAATCCTTTCTAACGAAACCAACTCATGCAAACATTTAAATGGGGTTAGTTAGAGAAAAACTTTTTTTTAAGCCCTTCAAGCTCTTCGACCGACTCGGAGCCGGCCTCCCCCCAAACAAAAAAAAAACAAGGATCCACTGGATGCAGGAAGCGAATAAAATTGTTTTCGTCTAATTTGAAAAATTCTCGCTTCTACTTGACGAACTTCGTTCGTTTCCTCGTTCACTTACTCATTTGCACTTTATAAGTGGCGTCAATGATGGGTTGGATTTTTGGTCGAGTTGGGGTCGGCTGGGAGTCGAGTGTGTCTGCTGGAGGGTTCCTGTGCATGTGCACGAGCTCTCACAGAAATTATCAGATATTTCCATCGCGGAAGTTGAGAGTTTTGAATGAGTAACCAGGAACGCGATTAATTTTTTTTTTTTACATTTTTTTCGACATCAACATTTTTTTTTTTTTTCAAACCCTCTCGTCGCCATTTTCGTAAGGAGTTTGGATAAACATTTTTGTTTGCATACTTTCAGGTGGGATGCGGGTATATATTGGGAAAATATGTTTCTATTAGTTGATTGAAAAAGTTTTCACTCCCCCCACCACTTAGTGTGTCCTGAAATAATACGAGGGTGCTGAGTGCTAAGGGTGGTAAGTGTTGATTGATGCTGCGAATGATGATTGATTGTATACGGCTCATTCGCTCCCAAAAAAAAAAATTGTTTTTTGAAAATTTATTCAATGAAAATAAAATATTGATCCTTAAAAAGTTAAACACGAAACAAGACCCCCCACTTACTCTCGGGTTTATTATATTTTTCATACATGGCCGCGTACAATTTTATTGTTTTTGAAAGTTTTTTTTTTGTTCGTAAAAATAAATAAATATTTCGTTAGTCCCGTTCCTTTGTGTTTTTTTGTTTTTTTTCACGCGGGATGTTTATGAAGCCTAAATGGAAAACGGATATGTGGGCTCTGATTAGGGGTTCTGAATTGTTTACAAAAACGTATCAATTAAGTTATTTAAATTATAAATTGTGATGCTTTAATGGTCGATGTGCACGAAGCGCAGGAGTATTGATTGAAAAACAAAAATGTCCACACCCACTAGAAGCTTTTTTTGGTGCTCATGTGAGCCCTAGTTTGAAAAATGACGCGAATTCGTTTGAAACTCATGGAATATTTTGAAATTTATTGATCTTGTCCAGCTTATGAGGACTGAAACAATGTTTTGCCAGACAGAATCTTTAAAAGCAAAGGTCCGGCCCTCTCAGCTCGAAGAAGAGCATACTTAGGAGCCAGCTTATTTCGCAACCTAAGTGAACTGGCTGACATAAGCAAAGGCAGCCTCCAGAGCCTCATAACAAGCTCCGGCTGGTTCTGCGGGTAATATTTACAGTGAAAAACAGATCCATGTGGTAACACAAAGGACCTTATCTGGTCTAAGTGAGGTTGCAACCTGCGGCCTGCCACTCCTACCTAACCTCACCAAATGGAAACTTGGCAGACCCTGAAAACAGTTTTTTTTAAAGCGAAGGCCTGGTGAAAATTGACTGACGAGAATCTGTTGTAGGGAGTCCAAAGTTTTGAACCTCTTAAGTTCTAACAGCAGCTATTAAATGAAACTTTAGAAACCCATCAAAAGTCATCTTGAGGTGTATCTTGATGCTCAAAAGTAGACTAGTTTTCATACCTAAAGCAGATTAGGATCTCACGATGTCAGACCAATCGCACAAAATTCTGGGAAAGTGCCTTTTTGGCAGTCTCGCTGGATTCACTTCAATAGTCAATACACATCTGTGGTCACAAGGAAAAACAACATAAGTCGGCTTGTGTTGTGTGTGACTTATGCTGTTTTTCCTTGTGGCCACAGATATGTTTGCATCCTTTTTGGAAGAGACGAGACCTCCGCCTGAAGTATACAAAAAAAAGATTTTTCGCTAGATTGTCAAGCATTTACGTTTGCTCGGTAGGTCCCTTGCTGTCTTAGTCTTTATCCGTGGTAATAGGCCACTTAAAACTTTATCAGTCTAATGGATATCACGAAATTACAAAGGCTAGCGTGCATTTAGAACTACAACAACCAAAACTCGAGGCTATCCTCAACGTGTTTTCAGTGAATCATTTCATTCATCGAACCGTGACAAAAGGCTCCCTAAGAGACATCCAATTAGGCAACTGGAGTCTGGATATATGTAGGCAATGTAGCAATCACTGACATTTTCAGACCTTTATTCAACTAGAGAGGCAGGTACAAGGCTCTCGATCAATACCCATTTACACTGATGGGCCTACATTGACCTAAGTGTGGCGGAGATAGGACTTCCTTTCCCGTCAACCCTATTACCTACACTGCTCGGTCCAAGATGGACATTGGCGGTGGTGCGTTTACCTTCTTCGATTTGCTGACTTTATCCAAGTCAATCATACTTCAGGATGTCAGCAGCGTCTTCCAAATGAAGATCCTTGTAATGAAAATAACCACCCGTGAGATTGTGATGGAGGCAATACACTCTCTTCGTAGACAGGGAAATATTATTTCAGTTTAGCTGAATCTACGACCTTTGGCCACTACAAGGCTCTTCTTCTGCCATTATCCAGCTACAACTCGTGACAAATAATCTTGAGATCAAGTCTTATACATCAGCATACTCACGGGTCACAACCTAGTGGAGGCTTATCTAAAGAAAATGCGATTAAATATGGCCGTCCGATGCATGGGCTATGGCCACATAGAAGCGGAAGAGGACAGTACGCGTTTCCTCTGCGACAGCCCGACTCTGGTCAACAATCTATCATGCCACCGAAGGCCATTCCAAGGGGATTCGGAGTGAATAAGGCACCCCGACCATTAGACAAAAGTAACCCCTTCTCACTTCCAAACAGGTACACGTAACCTAAATGCGTTGAACATATGACTCACCCTGCACTCGGATCTTCACGTATCCATTGATACGTGGTTCCATGAGGGTCCGAGTTAGGCGATGCGTAACGTTAAGCCGCCACCTCTCAAGCCAAACTGAAATCTTAATCAAATCAAAAATCAAGGATTCGATGACTTTCTTCTGACTAGACCACACAATAGGACCATTTCTCCTTCTTCCTTCCAACAATAAACCTTATCCTTAGGTGCTGGTACATCCTTTCAACCAACTAAACAAACCTTTGTTAACAATAAGCCAGCTTTCATCAAGGTTAGTATCAGACTCTTCACGGGCGTAATACGACCTAAAGGATCTTTTGTGTCAAGCAAAGTTCTTCTACAACTAAACTATTTTATGATCCTGAGCCACAGGAAAGGAAAAGAAAGAACGTACTTTGCCAGCTTTCGACTCTTGGTTTTACAAACATAATTGTCATATGTCCTCTAAGGTAGTGCCTAGTTGTTGAGCTAGCATTGTCCAGTCAGGAAGTCTGCAGAAAGCTTAGTATGGCTGTTGCTTGGTATAAAAATGTCTTAACTTCTTTTCCTGTCTGAACAGTTCCATGAGTTGAGCTTCAAATCGTGGATAAGCCACATAAGAAAAATTGACCTGATTGAGATCCTATCGATACTCTCAAACCCAACAGATAGTGATTTTGTTGTGAGCAACAAAGCTGATTGAGGGTGTTGAAGCAACCTCAGACAAATTTTAAACTTAAAGGGTACGAGCTCAGATCCTTTATCGCAGTCTGTTGTTGCAATCAGCAGAAGCCAAACTTTTGTTATTTTGAAAAGATTCACAAGCCCTTATTAGGTGTCTTCATCAAAGCAAACCACTTCCACATGCCTCCACCTGAAGCTTACTTGTATCTTCATGGTTTTTTGTCAAACTCGAGGAGAACCCAATCCTTCAGAACCGAGTCTGTCTGTTCGTTTCGAGTTGCCACCGAAATGCCGGATCCGACATTATTGGAACTGACATAGCTCGGCAGTTAACAACAGAAGGAGTAACACGCACTTCATTTGAACTTGATCCGTAAACTTTTGGGATAAAAAAAAATCATATAAGATACCAAACATCGTTAAAAATTTGATCGCTGCTTCTTTTAAGGGTATGACCAACATCTTTAACTTTCTTAAGGCTTTCCAATGTCCTTGTTAGAATTACGACACCAATGTCCTCTTTCAAGTTCAAACGCCTGCAGAGTTTGGGTACTTCAAGAAGAACTGGAGGACCATCACTTTGCGAAACTTTTGTTCTAACGCCCCCTATTCTCTCTCGAATGCGAATGAAATACCACCTTGAAAAGTCCTTCAATTTGCCGTCACCACCACCACCACTCAAGTGTCCTGTCAATTTATTCACTTCTTCTCCTCTAAACCGTTTGCTCATTTTTAGTGAGCGATTCTAAAAATATCTAATTCTTCAAGAAACAAAAAAAGGAAACAGGAAAAAAGGTGGTAAAAGGGAAAAGAAAAGGAAAAAAACCGTTATCATCAGTCGGAAATATATCTTGAGGGAAATCACATTGAGCACCCTACAAATGAAAAGAGCATCAACAACACAGCCTTTCACTCATTGTCCCCATCTACGTGATAATTTTGAATATTTCAATACAAGGACTTTTAAAAATCAATATCTCGTAGCGTGGGCTTTCTATCTGACAAAACTTAATGAAATGCTTACGTATAGGTGAAACGAGAGCGTTATTAATATTCTGCCTGCCAAAAAGGACGACTTGGCCAATATCAATCAAAATTTTCCATTTCCATGGACTCTTGTGCGAATCCAGATCCTTTTCGATGAGAGATTTCGTGTGTGTGTGTGTATTCTTGTACACAAATCATACAGTTCAACGAGCAAAATTTTGCTGTAAAAGGGGCAAGGACCAAAGGATATTGTAGTTTTCAGAAGAAAGGAATTCGTTTCGATTCCCAGAATGCCAATTAAGCGATGAAGTTCGTTCTCTCTTACGGTTTCTTTGACACTGAATGCATCAATCTCAATCGAATTTTTTTTTTTTTTGTCAAAGCAATTAGAAAAGGATACTTTTGATGGGCAATTTAATGGAATTGGGAAATTCGCAATAAATCCATTTACAAAGGCATACAAACAAACTGTGAACATCCTTGTTACTGCCGACTGACCCCTGCTGGCTGTGGGAACACGCTAAAAGCCTCATTAAAGCCCATTTGCAAATTGTAACAAATTGAAAAACCACACCACTTGTAATTAAAATGCGCGAACAATACGCAATCAATGATTGTCCTCCCGCGGGACACAGGCAGGGGGAGGACCTGTACCGAAGTTCGAGGAGCTTCACGGTTAAGTCCTTCAAGTTCCAAGTCAAAAACAAAAAGCAATTTCTGATAAAAGTTGGGAGTGGCCGGTTTTCCCCTTCGCTTTCAATTTCTCTGCGGTAAGGCAGCGAACATCAATTGAACCAACAATTCACCCCCCCTCAGATCCTTAACACACAGCATCCCAATGGGAGGCGCTAAATAACAGCAAATATATCGAATGTCAGTTGGAGTGGAACCGCTCGTTTAATTATTAAGGTACACACGAAAGGGGATTTTCAAAACGCTTAATGAGTGGGCCGGCCGGCGCGCGATGGTTTGAAATGAATTGGCAGCGCCACAATATACAGTGGAATGAAGCGTGTCCTTTTGAACTGGAAAAGTGGCCTTTCGATCCGAATCGAGGTACCCCTCTGCGTATTGTTCGGTATGAAGCGAATTAATTTTGCGCCGTTTACGAGAGAAATTTCGATTATATAATGAGCTGAAGGACGAACCATTAGGAAGCGGCAATAGGGGAGCCTATGGCATACGTTTATTTCCTAAATTAGGTTGTTTGTCGGTGGAAATTCCTGGAACTTTATTTTTGCCCCTTCTTTTGGGGCGTGAGGGGAGGCTTATGGCTTTCATTTGTGGCAAGAAGATTCAATTTACTATTTGTTGAAGCTATTTAAGCCCTTGCGATGGCATATTGTGTTAATAGTAGTGTAGTTGGGCCGAAGGGTTAAACGGGTTAAACGTGGGCGATTTTTGCCTTTTGATCAGAGAGCGACTTCTTCTTTTGATGAATATTTTAAGGAGCGCACGCTGAATTAAAATATTGTTAAGCACTTTTGTGAAAAGTATGAAGGAATGTGGTGGAACTTTTGAAAAGTTGTAGATGTATTTTCCTTTTGAGTTTTATCCTAACGAAGGTCTCTAGAGACCCTGTTTATTCATTTAAAATACTCTTTGCGTCAATTTATGTTTTCAGAATTTCTACAGTTAAGTGGTGGTCTTTGGCCTTTACTTCTGAAGTTATTCAAAATTTTATTGCACACTAGACCGTGAATTGACTTGCAAAAGAAGGAAGGGAAGAAATACTTGAAAAGTGCAAAACAATGGGGAACTTAGACTCCCCACAATCATGACAAGGCTTATCCTAAACTAGGGTTACCAGATGGTATTCGATCTCCAAACAGATGCCTTTGCCACCAATCAGTTTGTGGAATTCAACCAAGCCTCCCACATCTTGGGGACAAACCATCTTTATCTTTTCAGATAGCTGTCCTAAAAGCACTTGACTAGCATGTCATCAAATCCAAGCTCAGCAACGTGCAAGATAATATCATCCTTCGTTCGATCCCTGTCCCGTGCATTAAAAAGTCGACTCACTGGCAAAATATGACGCATCAACATCATTCATTGGACACGAATCCTTCGGTGGGGTGAGCAAGTCACTCATTATAAGACATGCAAACGATCTTCGTCTATAAGAATCCAGAGAAGCCTGGCTTAACATATCAGGGTAACCATGCTCAAAGGTTCTATCCCCTATATCGTCACAAAGAAAATTTAGTTGTGAGTCTCGATACCTATATACATCGCATGAATCTCGCAGCAGTTTCAACTTGTAGACTCTGCCTTTAGAGTGAAAAGACCTTTCTACACATCCTAATGGAATGCTCAGCACTCTTTCAACTTAGAAAGAGGATTGGTGCCGAAATTATCCCAAAGGATCTGACGTTCAGACCACAGTAGTGTCTTCGAAGCGGAGGCTCTAGTAGTGACAACAGCTGTTCGGGTATCATCTTCTTAATTGAACAGGTAGGCAGTGATAAAAACGTGGAAAGAGTTAAATCGAAGCTGGTCAAGAGCTTAAGATTCTTTGAAAACAGCATGAGGTAACATTCTATTGGGTCTTTGAATACATGGGCTTGTCAGGGAATGAGAAGACTTGCCACTGAACCCGCTTTGGGCATACTTGGTCATCTACAGCTGCATTAAATCTTCAGAAGCATTTGAAGCGTTTTATTTGGCAAGTAAAGCTCCATGAGCAGGGGATGACTTCTTCGAACAATGGCTCTATATTGGTCAGAGTGTGGCGTAAAGGAGTCCTTGCCCATGGAATCGTGGTGTTTTCTTCTTGGTTCGAAACCTCTTGCAACAGTCCTCGGTTCTGTACTGTTTGTGGACTACTTGACTAGGTGGATGACCAGTTCCGATTCTGTGGATTCTTCTCTGTAGTTTTTCTTACAGCTGAGCTTCGTAAGGAAACCCTTTTCGATGCCGAATAACCTGATATTGTCGGTTCCAGGGATTGCCAAAATGGGAAAGTTTTGATCCGGTACATTTCCCTGTTCCGATTCGCTGATTCGTTATCCTTAGAATCGTTTTATTTGCGATGCGGAGATTGGGCAGTTTGCATGGACCCTGTGGTGAAGAGACACGCCAGTCTTTTCACTTCGATGAATGTCTTCCTTGTTGGGACTAGGCTTTTTCTCCTCGCCCACGCCCCATGACAATGTACATTCATCTTAAGATACTTGAGTTGGATCCCCAATATTTACCCGTCAAGCTCTTACACACCATTCTCCTCCATGTGGACATCCTCTAAATGGTTCATAGTGACGTCTGACTCTCCGCTGATCTTGGTACAATTGACATCTTTCCTTCATAGGGCTCGGTTGGTTGCTTCATGTGAAGTGTTATCAAATCCTATTTCTGCGCCTGTCCTTCCCGTCAAGAGCACCTTAAATGATTCCCAACAGTCTTCGTGAATCTGCCCACTCTGTATGCGTGTTGACAGTGATGAATGGGAGATATGCTAGTACTTCCTCGTCTTTGAGAAAAAAAAACGGTGTTAGACTGATTGATCTAGAGCACTTCATCTGAGTTGAGTTCTTTTTCCCCACTTTGGGTGTAAAAACACAAACAGAGTTTTCTGAAGCTATATCTCTTTTAGCTTTCCTTAGTTCCTTACTACCTAGGCCCAGGTCCACCCCGGACTGTAGCGCCACCTTAAGTTTCTTACTGCAGTTTGTTGTTGCCATCCTGTAGTCTGGCCAGTCTCAACTGCCCTTAGCTACATTAAATAACTTGCGTGCCTTGTTTAAGCTTTTAGGGTTAGAGGCAATCACTGAATTATAGGGAAGGCAGCAACGAAGCTTGTAAAACGTGCATGCATTTGGAAAGCTTTGACTCCAAAACCAAATTTTTCCTTTTACAGAAGCGACCGTGTTTGACAACTGACAAAAGATTTGTTAAATGGACCAAGTTCGTGTTAAAAAATTGGCATTCCTTCCAACTGTCTACGGTCAGCCACATTCTTTGTTCCTGCCCTGCTCTTTCAACGCTGAGAAGGCAGACCCTAGGAAAATTTTTGTACGAAGACGTAAGCGATCTACCCAAGCCCGATATTCACAGAATAAAGAGCATGACAGGGTCCGCACCGTGCAGCTACCCAAAGTTTCTTCCTTGGAACAAAGAAATACGTCATGCTAGGTTCCTGATGCCGATCTTCCGGTTCTTTTCGTGGTATCACAATGGACCTACACTCTTGTCTAAGTGTGCTCCTGCCACCTAATCTAACCTAACCAACTGTCTAGACCACTAATGCATTTATGTCACATCCACTGATCCTTTATGCGAAGTTAAGCCATTTCTTCCATAAGGAAAGCTAACATACCAAAGGTAGGACGCACTTATTGAAAAGCCTTCTATCGTTCCATGGATTATGTCAACCGATCTGTTTAATGAATTTAAATTTGCCCCTCACAGTATCGATTGTGGTCATCCTTAATTAGATTAACATATTTTCCAATCATTCTCCATTGTCCTTTGTAAAATGCTAAATTAAATTCATACCGACAGTGTCCCGGTGGAGTGCTCATAATTGCCTCGTGCCGATGAATTTAATTGAAATTCAATACAAAATTGACAGCCAACTGTATAACGGTAATAAAATTTAGATAAATCCCCTCAGTTGTAGCGAATGAATATTTTTGTTAACAAAATTTGAAAAAAGAAAAATTAAATTTGAAAACCGCCCTGTGAAAGGAACAACAACTTGTCCAACATACTGTTGGTATACCCAAACTCATAAGTGTACATCATCACGTTATCCTTTTGTGTGCACTCAACTCAACTCAACTCGACTCATTCATTTTGTGAAGGAAAAACACCTTAAGGCGTTTCAAAACTAATTTCAAAGGAAATTCGCTTTAAGGACACGCAAAGGAGAAATTAGAAAAAAAAAAAACCTCGGGCCAAAGAAAGATGAATGTGAACGACGCGATATGGGTTGGGTTGTGTTGGGTTGCCTAGTGGAATCTTATTCTCGTCCTTTTGTTAAATTTCAAGTAGAATGAGAGCAGACGAATTCATTAGACTTGCTACACATACTGCCGCAAGGATATTCAGTCGACTAAGCACGTGCATAGCTCCATAAAGCACAGACAGAGCGTGCACAAACGAGGACAACAAAAAATGCATTCTGATTGCTGTATGCGAGGAAAGGACTATCCAAAAGGTGTACGAGTGCACATACATGCAACTTGATCGTTATCCTTTTCTCTCTCCCTCTCTCTGTATCTCTTTTCCTTATTTGATCTCCGGGTAATGGAAGGTTCCTGGATAGATTCGTCCTTATTTCGCGAAGAAAGATGAGCTTAATATGCATGAATCTTGAGTTTTACAATATTTGCTTGCATGCAAGTATCCTTGTAGAATGAGGATATTACTTGCATTTTTCCCCGTTAAATAAACATGTTACCCCCATAAGTGGATTATATCGTGTGTAGTATACATACATATGTTCAACATCATCTTCACTAACAAGGACCTTTCGCTGAAGGAAGAGGAAGGAGGAGGAAAAAAAAACTAATATCACGCTTGTAGCAGAAGACTTCAGCTCACTTTATCCCGGTAAATTTCATTTACATCCCAACAACGTAGACAAGCAGTTATTCGCTTTAATTTCTGCGACGATTTATTCTGATGGAAGGATATTTATCATTTTTTGTTTTGTTCTTTTTTTTTTCTTCAGGACATGGTGTGGTTAGGGTGCAAGAAAATTCACACTCAGGATATATGCCTAGGGTAATCTATTTAATGTGCGCTTGCTTTATGATGTGGGAGGACACACACATTTTCGTTGTACGAAATTTTTCATTTTTTTTTTATGACAGGACATTTGTGTGAGGAGCAGGATTTTTTTTTACTTTGTTCGCTCACTTTAATAATGCGAATTATGGACGCGTGTTTATATATGTGTGTGTTTGTGCTTTTTTAATAAAAAATTGTATACCATGGCGAACAGTTGTACTAGTACTTACGCCTTGGTATGCAAATTATGTCGGACATTATTGGATTATAGCCATCGGCGGTCATAAGGACACGGACAAAGTTGTGTTTTTTTTTCTGCTGTGTAGCA
Organism: Criorhina ranunculi; assembly: GCA_951813785.1. Taxonomy (NCBI): domain Eukaryota; kingdom Metazoa; phylum Arthropoda; class Insecta; order Diptera; family Syrphidae; genus Criorhina; species Criorhina ranunculi. The sequence goes on along the minus strand of OX638382.1, from coordinate 46,739,026 downwards.
GGGGAGCAATAATGCCTTTGTAGACTTTAGTGAAGTGATTCAAGGAGGCAAAATTTGTGGTGACTTTATTGAAGAAGTTTTGTCTTAACAGAGCCTGTTTTGGGAAGTTTTTGAGCCTTAAATTGATTGGGACATTGGATGGGGATGTCGTCTTTGGGGAAGATTAGTTGCTTGTCCAAATTGAAACTGTTGGATGGTGATGGTGTTTTTAAACATTCGGTTTTGAGATTGGACATTGGACACGTATTTAGTATCAATTGCTTTCCTTAAACTGAACGAGCAGTTGAAAGGACTTATCTACCACTCATCGTGTTTCTAGAAGTGGCGAATGCATGATGAAGTAAAACATTGATCAACATTGAGCGTCGTAGAAGTAGCATTTTTGAAAAATATCGGGAAGGCACACCAATTGCCGAACCTATTGTATCTCTGTTCCTAAGCCCTACTCTTCTACTCTTTGAAGCGTCCTTTGGGAGTTTCTTTGGAAGTGGCGAAATGAAAAGGACGAATGGCGAACCTTCCAACGAGAGATCTGTGAGGTTTCAACAAATTGGTCCAAAAAGGACGACCCCATCTTGGACATAGACTAACTGAAGCGTCCTCGGGACTTCATTTGGGAGGATTTTTCCAAAATAACGAAGTGAAGTAAACAGCTGGTGGGCTCCCTGATGAGCGACCTGTAAAAAATCAACAAATAAGTCCGAAAAGGATCACACCTCAGATACAGACTGACAATTTGACCTTTGACTAACGAGCACGGACGGGCTACGATTGGACTTCGAGGTATAAGGACGTTACCTCATAGATTTCGTCAGAGAGGGCCTCCACAAAGGCAGATTCTTCCAACAAAAAACAAGTATTTGGGGTGACAGGCCGTAGAAAGCCAGGGCCTCCAAAAAGGCAGATTCTTCCAACGAAAACGACAAGTATTTGGGGCGATAAGCCGTAGAAAGCCAGGACCTCCAAAAAGGCAGATTCTTCCAACAATAAAGCAAGTAGCAAGGGCGACAGGCCGTAGAAAGCCAGGGCCTCCAAAAAGGCAGATTCTTCCAACAAAAACAACAAGTATTTGGGCGACAGGCCATAGAAAGCTAAGGCCTAGCTTCCCACAAATCGAAGGGACGTACAGTTTGTGTTGCGGACTCCGAATTTTGGATTAGAAAGCTATTTTCATCACAAATTATACTCCCGGAGGTGTGTTGTTTTATTGAGGCTCGAAAGCGTGATAGCTCACTTAGTGACCATCGAACTAAGGACAGAGTTAAAGCGTTACATTATCAACGTCTCTGGAGTGAAGGAAATAAGAAGACTACCTTGCTCTTACCTAGAAGACCAACCGGGAGCGTTCGTGAATTTGTCATTGAACTGATGTCTACTCTACACTACCAGAAGAAGACAGTATCCGATTTTGACCATATTCCAAGGTCACTTACATACTTAAAGTGGCGCTATAGTCCGGGGTAGACATGGACGTTAACCAAGCCAGCTCGATCTTTAGCTACCTGCCTCCAGTTTCGCCCTCTTAGTTGGTTGAGGCCCATTTCCACTTGCGTGCGCTATCTGAGTATCGGTCTACATCTACTGCGTCGTCCATCAGGTTGAGTAAGATACAGTGCTATGCTCGAAAAGTACCACCAAAATGAGGATGCTAAGGACTGTCAACTTGTCATATTGATGGAAGGCGGCTTTAATGTAAAAGTAAAGCATGTGAAAGGAAAATAGGGCCTAAGAGATCGATGTCTATTGGTCCATCACAAGAAATACAGCATTTCTTTCTAGATAGGTAGCGAATGGTCCTTTAAGCCTAGGGACAGTGGATCTGGGAATAAACCAGAAAATGCAGTCTTAAAAGAGGTAAAGGTGACTATTGGAACCGCTTTTCGCTTAAACTTGACCTTATCCATTCTATTTCCTTCTCGTTTTCTCGTATTGCCTCCATTTGTCTGTCCCTCTCTTCATCTACTCTGCAAACACAATTTTAAAACTAATCACTGACAGCTTACGTGTCTTTATACTAAAAAACATATTTTCTACACACACACACGTTTGTTTACCGATTAAAACTAATAAAACGTCCAAACGGAAGTAAAACAGTAGCTGCCGTTGTATTTTACTATCTCATCAACCATTCATTGCACACGGAATTAATTAATTTCGAATGGATAACAGTCGGCCATCGGTGGTTACGGTGGAAAAAAAAAATTAAAATTGTCAAAACCAAAGATAATAATAAATTCGATGGCATAAGCCTACCACACACACACACATATACACTTACTGTAGCTTCTGCTGTAGCTGATAAGATTTCCATAATAATGGCCGACGGGTGGTTTATCCCTCAAAAAACGTCACCACCCAACTGGACGCGTTGTTCTAATTGATTCTGTGTCCAACAAAATGGGAATTCTCATCAAGGACTCTGTTTGAACACAAACAAAAGGTGTTGGATGTGAGATGCGAGTTAGATGGTCTAAATTGGATTCATGGGCATGTTCTCTAAAATGTTGAGTTTTTATCGAAGCTTATCAGCGGTGTAGCATGATTGGAACTGTTGAGGAGACGGACGGTTTAAGCAACAAAGTACAGTGAAGGATTTATACCAAGAAGGATACGACCACACGGATGGATCGCGAACGACTGAAGGAACTGAAGCATATGTTTTTGTATAAAGGGTTTATCACTTGGAACATGGAACATAGGAAAGATCGGCTGCTTCATTCGTATGACCAGAGATTGATATCCCAGCTTACTCGAAGCAAGACGAAGCGAGAAAATGATTGCACAGATTCTGCAATGAAAGGAAGAAAAGTATAGGTCGATTCCTAAGCCAAGAGCAGGACAAAGTACTCCAGTTTGAGAACAGTCTCGGTTAAGACTAGACAGCGCACAAAAGATCTTCATAGACTGATGTGCGTCGCTTCGTTTTGAGAGCTGAAATTCGGCTTTTGCCTTAAAACCTTGCTGACATTCACATCCCTTAACACTGCTTACTGAACACACATTCTACAAGCAATTGAGTAACAGAATTCTTTTATATAACGCCGATTGAGGCCCTAAGGACGACAAAGTCAGTGTGTGGAGTACCGCAAAGCTCAGTTCTAGATCCACTGCTGTGTAACCCCATTTATGACGATGTCTTTTGTGTATAAGTACCGGGAGGAGTCGAGAATTGACAGTAGGAATGGATTGGTAACGACTGAGTGTTTGCTGTTGGTCAAATTCGTCGCGGTATAGTCCTCGAAACTTCCCCAATCTAAGCCGGTGACATGAGGTTTGAACTGAAAAGCAGCAAAGTTATGGGAGTCTTCCGAGTAAGTGCGTCAATATTGACTGATGCAGCTTGAGTTATGGCAGAAGTGTTCGACATAGACATCATATAAGACGAACTCTAGCCATGCCAAGAGCACGTGATCCAAAGCCACTTGAGTGATAAAAGCTATCATCTACAACGCTGTAATGCTTCTAAGAGACCCAGGTGTACAAACTGAACTATACCATGAATATTTGGAACCCAATTGTGAATAGGACATGGGCAAGTTCACAAGTTCAACTGCACAATCGGATTCATAAGGAAACCACATTGCTGGAGCTGTCAAAGGCTCTCCCGCATTCAATTGTCACAAGAACAGGCACGAAGATGGTCTTTACTGCTCGCAAATATCCTCTGCACGTTTCTTAGACGAAAGGGAAAGCACTAAGGAGTAAACTTGGTGAAGCACCAAATCCAGAAACAATGTTGGTGAAGTGCTGAGATCTCAAGAGGCGTGGAATAGGATCTTTCAGAGGACATGGGATGTACTCTTGCAATCTAGCTATATGCAGTCTGATTGGATCATTGCTCCATGGAGCATCAATTCGTATATTGAACCCAGTTGCTATTCGAGATGGTCAAGGAGTTGATTAACTCCCTATCTACACATTTCGACGTTGAAGCACTCGAAAGGAGTCGAAAGGGACACCTTATTCGTAAACTCAGATTTGATCTTAAAGTGGAGTGGAAGCTTCTACAACGTCGTATAGACCTCTAAACAATAAATACTGTCATAGGCGGCCTTGAAGTCGATGAATAGGTGGAATCTATTGATCCTTTCCAGAATCTGACTTCTTATGAGAAGTTGATACATTTTGGAGTCTAAAACTGAACGAAAACATGACTTTAAGTGTGATTCATCAGACAGGATCTTGAACACAACATTCAACGTGAGCTTGATACAATTATCTCAAGACCAACCACTGAAGGAGGATTGTATGGCACTAAGGAGGAACCCTCTGTCCACTTGTATTTCAGACATGTTGCAGCCAATTCAAAAGATCACGCATCCTAGCAAGTGATATCTGTTTAAACAGACAAATCGGAGCTTGTTCATTGCTCTAAGGGTTCGTGTGATAGAGCCTAGTAATCTGTTGAGTCCCTAAACGAGAAATAGCGTGGAAACTAAACCGAAAGTTAGATGACAACTTAGTCAACAACCTGCTCTCCATGCTTAGGAAACAGAAACTCTAAGGAGGGAGATACACAATGGATGAAGACCGCTAGGACTTCTGGCAGGAAGAACCGACAGATTCATACAAAACGGCAGGAAATCCTTTGGTAAACTCGTTCTCCACTCGTAAAATCTCTAACATTGTGCGGAAGATCTCGATGTCCTTGTCCTTTAAGCCCGAAAGGGACTTAAACTTTCTCAAATTTTCCTCTATCGGCGGTAAAGTCTTCGAATTACATCAAGTCTTTATATAGTGACATTGCTTCAGCTAAAAACGTTAGTTGCATTCCACCGAAGTCTTCTCGGCGTTCACATTCGGTTACCTTAGCACGGGTCCTTAGGAACACAACTGCTTACCTAGAGGTCTTCGCAGTCGTAAGTGAACAGAGTTCACGCTGGAATCAGCATTTCCTAACGCCACCGTGTCATTTGCGGAACTCAATGGGCAAGATAGTCGAACTGTTCGACCTTAAGCAAAACTCTTCGTCCCTTTTGCAACACATTTAGCGTTAAGCCTTGAATTATACCCTCGACTATCCATTGGAATCATTAAACAAACTTTACTCGGTCCTTGAAACAAATGAAACCAAGAATCATTAAGAAACACTCAAAACTTTTTGACAGGACTCAGCCCAACTTAAACCTTGTGTAGGTCGACTTAAATTGGCTTATCTCGAGAGTTAAAACTAAGAGGCTTATGGATAATGTCTTCATCTGTCGTTCTTTCAACTAATGATGACCAACCATGTGAATGAAACAAAGCCTTCGGTCTTTCTCTTAAGGATTTTGTTCCAATGGTATCCTTAAACCTCCAGAAACATACAAAAAATCCTCTCTCCACAGATTAAATGTCGTCTAAATAAATAAATAAGACGTCCTTCATAAAATAAAAACAAAAATGAAATTCATTTCGATAGCGTTGTCACGAAACAAGAGCAAGAGCAAGACCGACCGGTCCTTTGGTGCCGGTGGCATTTATATTTTTTCTACAATTTTCCACTCAACTGAGCGCAATAAAACGATAAAACCAACTCGAATATTTATAAACAGGAGTTGGTTGTTTAAATAAATTCCACAGGACTTCTGGGTTCAATTGACGCTGGTTATTGGAAACTCACACAGATAATCTCTTCAATTCACTAATTCCCTTGAAATATAAAAGTTTCCATTATTTTTCTTCCTTGTAGCAACGACTTCTCCGCCCACCCCCCTCGAGCAACGTGCCAAATGATGCATGTCTTGCTCTTGGTCCTGGCATCCATCTTGTTCTTTCGAAACATTTAATTTCGTTTATTGAAAACCATTCTGCGTCTGTCTGTCTTACGATTCCAATCGTAATCGATCCCCCATTCCTCCCGATAGATGGCGATTAAATTTTTTTAAGAAAATAAACATCTGGCTACAGTGTCGTTTCCATTTTGTTTTTTTTTTTTTTTCCTTTGCAGGACTTTTGGTCACGCATACAAAAATGAATTTCCTCATCGTATCAGCGGTTCTGATAATCGCGTCATTGTCACAGGCTTTGGGCACAACAGAGGTACAAGAGACACCATTGGCACTGCCAGTCGCAGAACAGACACAGCCTACAACAGTGGTGTCTCAGGGTGAGATCTGGGAGGAGGATGACCACGAGATACTGATTCGTAACGAGCGAGGCACAAAGACCGATGGCAGTCAGAGTGGTAAGTACTTTTCAAGGATTTTCTTGTTTTTTTTTTTTTTTTTTTATGACCATTTTTGTCCATTTGTACTTGTCACACGAGAGAGAGATAAAGAATGAGAACAAGATGAAACGATATAAATTCCTTTCAAGGATTAGCAACCATGATATGAAGGATGTTATACCGCACACACACACACAGAAACAAAACTGATACAAGTGGCAAAAGACATAAATTTATTAGATGGAAGTCATTAAGCGGAATGAATGAAATGATGAGTCCTTGAGAGGATATGACAATTTACAGGGTAATAAAAATGCCATTAGCCAAATAATGGCTAGAAATGTGAGTAACGGGACGGATCCATAGTATAAAAACAGGAAAAAGGACGAAACATTATTTGTTACAGGAATAAAATTGTAATTGCGTGTTACTTAAATTTTCGGATCATTTAGTGTGGATATTTATGAGGACATTAGTCATTCTGATGGCGCGGTATTTTCTTTTATTATTTTCAGGACTCTCTTGCCGATACGGAAAGAATCCATGGTCAGAGTGTGATGCCAAAACCAATACCAGATCAAGAACGTTGACACTAAAGAAGGGCGATCCTGGCTGTGATCCAACCAGGACAATTCAAAAGAAATGCAAAAAAGGTAAGTGGAAAACTTTCACAGGTCCTTACAGTCTTATGGAATGAATGTACAGTAACAGGCTTTGATTGGAAGTCTTGTCTGCTATCGATGGTTCCCTCAAATTTCAGTTACAACTTGTGGATAACTACTTTGACAGTGTAAGACTTCAAACCTTTAACATCGTGGCAGTGGACTTCAACGTAAATGTTTCCAGAGTGTATCAAGGCCTTTTTTATCAGTCTGATCCCTCTATCAACTGTCGCGCTCATCCTTGATCCTTTGTAAGCTGCCTCCACTAACTTGTTTGTTGAGATCACTTTCAACTTGAAGATTAGGTCTACCTCTTCTGCTTTGGAATAGATTTTAGAACATTTCAGGTTAGAGAATTGGCTCAACCCATTGTGATGGGGAAAGGACCTCCTTTCTTTTTCAATCCTCCTACCTTATCTTTGTGCTGAATGCACGTCTTTTTAACGTGCTAACGATTGAATCATCGCCCTCGTGTACCTTTACTACAGACGGGATCAGAAATGGGTTAAAGAAATTGTTTATCGCGAAGACCCTTATCTGACTTTGATCTCTGCACCCCAGCACCATGCAGCTTGACTGTGCATGACTTCCAGCACAAGATTGAAAAAGCTGCATGACAACGAGTCACCGTGCCTAAAACTTCTAGATATAGTGAAGGTATCATGGGAATCTTTTAGGTATTTTTGGGTCTTCTCCAAAAAGACGTGAAGACCTAGTCGATTTTCGATTTTTCAGCACTGATTCACCCAGGATATTGCAGTCGATTTTCAGGAGCCTGAGGTCTGCTGCGGTGGTGCTGAAGTTTCAATTAACGAGATGATATTGCCTATCAAGAATTTTTAATTTTTATTTTTTAATTCCCCATCAGAGGTGGCCAAGTTTCCCCAGTTTATCGGACTTTTACCGACTAAAGCCTCTTCAGTTTCAGACGAATCAGCCCCAGAACTACTTTTAGCATTTCTTCAAGGTGGTGCCACTTTTCCTAGCCTCTATGGGTTCTAATGTTGTATGGTCTTGACGGATTAATGTGCTGTTTTCTGCCTCACCTTCGTTTCTATTCCTCGTCCCTATACACGCCATGTGTGTTTGGCGTTGTCCTGAGTCGAGTCGCCATACTGACAAGCTGGACTCGCTGTTTCTCCCATTTTGTGCAGATACTCGTTGAAGCACCCGTAACTGGTAAGCAATCGTGTAAAATAAATACCCACCTTCGTCCTGATCAATCCAAGATGTTTCCGAACAGTCTTGCGGTCCAACTACCCCTCGCTTCTCTGCTCCAGCATTCTTGCCAGCGACACATCGTGATCTCCTTGGCGTCTGCTGTTGCAATTACGCGACTTTGACTACGAAAACGGGTAGTTGTGGAACTGTTCGATGGGAACTCGCCACCCGAAGACCTCCTCTTCGCTGTACCGCTGCCATTTCTCTTCTATACTTTTCGAGCAGGAACGCATCATTCTGGATCATGCACACATACAAAAGGATAGAAAAGCTTGCGCCTGCTTGCCACGGTAATTTACAACTTAAAGGCCATCTTAGCGAGCGGATTTATTTGACTTAAACTTGGCTGTAGCTGCACCAGAATAAGCACGGTGGTTAGAAGAATTCTTCAACCTTTTGTGTATGATAAGCCTGATCATTTCAATCATTTAAAGTCTGAAAGCTCCTTTTTGTATGACAAATCCCTAGGTTGCCCTCTTGACCAGTTCTACAGATATTTCACCATTCCATTCCATGTTGCATCACTGTTTATCCTCGATGCCGCCATATTCATGCTTCTTCGCCTGCTTTCTAAAAAAAGGTCCCTTCTGTCTACTACTGAAGATGGGAGTGGAAACATGAACCTAGCTGAGTGTTCGAGTCCAACTGTTACTGGTGTCTGTCCGAGCCAAAACTAGAATATTACTTGCAACACTGGTAGTAGCTTACTGACAGTACTGCCACTTTGCCGAGACTACTCGACGATTTCAGTGATCTCTAGCCGATTCTTAGTGAAAGCTTCTTTGCAAAGTCCTTTACTTTCTGAGAAAATAATCTTAACGATTCAGCGGTTGCTTCGCGTCGACCCAATGCTCGTTGTTAGTTCAAATGTTGGCTTATCAAGGGGCATCGTGTTAAGGTATCACAACGATGCGTTTTCGCCTCTTATTGAGCATCAAACTGAAAGCTTCTCAAGAAGCACTCAAAGACTTAAAAACATGCGGAAAGAACTTGGAAGTAACTAACTTTGTTAGTCTCCACAAGGACACCAGAAGAAAAGTTTGCTTCTAACGTACACCTAAGGAAATTTAGCTAGATCTACTCGCTAGGACCCAACGTTACCCGGCCAATAAGACTTCCGAACCACGGTAGTATGGCTATCACCGATACAGGCCGAGAATTATTAATAAAAGTGAGTTCTAGGAATTAGTCCCTAGGAAGACGGTCAAGCTACTATTAAAGCCATTTTCCAGTAGTAAGGTCTCAAGACATTCATCGCGAATGACAGCTCAACACTGATGCATCCTGGGACACGATGGTATCCACTTTTAGCGGCCCACTTTGAATGTATTTAGGTACAGACATGAAAGAGAGCACAAACCATTTCCAATGCCAAGCCCCCAGCCTATGCAGAGCCGGAAAGACTCTTGGTGTATTCTTCTTTAACAATCTGCGAGATGGGTCTATGAAACTACCAAAAGTCATTCTAAAATTCATCACGAATTTGGGATGGTTTAAGGAAGCGATTTTCTTTGTCTTCCCTTTCAGACGGGACATTCCCTACAGTGCTTGACATACGGTCACTCTAATGCCAAGCTGTGGTTGATCAGTTCTCTTCTACTGAAAATCAACAAAATCTGAGTTGGCAGGACCCTTTTGAAGGACCAACACTAGAATAGCGCTCGTGAATTATAAAAAAAAAAAAGTTCTTGAAGTGATGCTTGGTCAAGTTTTATTATGGACGGAGAAAGGAGTTCACCTATGTGACCAGTTAGACGATGAGGGTGCCCTAAGCAAATGGAAATTAGTCCCCTTTGGGACGACTCAGTAAAGAATGACCTCACACGACATACCTAAGTGGAAAGAATCCTTTTCTAATTTTTTTGCTTGGAAATAGCAGGAGGTAACCACAACTTGAGCTTCCTATGAGATATCCCCACTACTGACCACTTTGGTGTTAAATTTTTTAAGAACTACTCTGCCAACCACAATAAGTCCGCAAACATTTTCCCTTGAGAAGTACAACTTTTTAGAATTTGACGTTAAAAGTCCTCCTTCGGTCCATTCCATTGCAAAAAAGCATCCATAAATCCCTCTGATAATCTAATCCCTAAAAACCCCTCGTTATTGATTTATCAGATCCTTTTTGCAAACTTAAATGACAACTTTATAGCTTCCGCCATCACTGCCACCACCTCCCTTCGCATCTCAGACTTTAGTTGAACTTCCCCAAGTCAATTATTCATTTCCTTTTTACAGCTCTTGAACAACAATTTTCATTTTCCCTTCTTCAAGCCCCGAGAGCCGAAAGCAACAGAATCAATTTAATACCCCCAAAACCATTCCCTACAGTCTGTGCCCGAAAAAAGAGAGAGAAAAAAACAGTTTATGGGCTTGGAAAAGCTATAAAACAAATCAAAATAAATTAAATCCAAAAGATAACAGTAAAATTAATTCAAATTCATTTGTACAATGTCCAATGTAAAATTTAGAGTAACCTCCTTGTTACATGTGACACCCCCCCCCCCGGTGTGTTGTAATCGACCGAAGTTTCTAACTTACGCCATAGTAATAACCATTTCAGGACTCCATTCCAGAATGGCGGCGCCATGAAAACAACCTGCTTGACTGCCTTCACTTACATTGAAAGAGGCTGGATTGGGGTTGTGATGCTGCCACTCCACCGCCTTTGAACATAATGAGTGGAATGGTGAAACTTAAATGCGTAAGCATGGATAGTTGTGTAAAGCACCGGCGGTGTGGGAGTGTTCACACAGCCTCTACACGATGCATTCGAGTGGAAACATTCGACAAAAAAAAAACAAACACACACACACAAACAGAAAAAGGAACGGAAAAAGAACGAGAAAAGGATTCCCCCACCCCCCTCGAAGTTGTTTTCTTTGTTTTTCCACAGAAAAAAAAAAGAACGTTGCGCAACAGTAATTACCCTTGGCTGCTGCGAAGTTCTACTGTTCCCTGGTTATGCACCCTCACCCACAGTCAAGCCAGTACCTCTGCTTTGACTTGGCAAAATGTATCTCATTTTACACATAAATGCTTTGCGATTATGATTGCACAATTTTTTTTTATTTCCTTTTTTTTTCCGCCATTTTGACTGCAAAAGTTTAACAGTTTTAGTCGACGACGATGATGTATAACTTTTGCTGGTCACCAACGCGGTACGTCTGCATGTGTGTGTGTGAACAATAATTTCCGCGGTAACATATGTATGCAAATGTGAAACAAAATGAATCGAAGGACTAAAAGGAATTACGAAAGCATCCACAATTGAATGGAAAAGTATAAAAGTTTGTAAATACATACGAGAACTAGTTTATCCTAGAGCTTCATTGGAGAAAGGGAAGAATTTACAGAGTTTGAGAAGCTATTTTGTGTTTTTGACACATTTGCACGACACAAGCAGAAAGGACTTAGGAGTCTTGAAGGGAATTGTTACAGCAGATTCGGACATACTTTCAAATTTAAGGAATCTTTCCTAAGCTGGAGGGGTTGGCTGGACCTTAAACTGTACAGCCTCCCTCGGATCTTAAAAAAACAGATTGTGTTTCCCGATGTGGGATACCTGAAACAAGGAATATTATTGTTGATTGGCCTCCCTGAATCCACCCAAGTTTTGAAGGAATTTTAGGACGATTCTCGGTGACTTGTTTGACAATTCTCTCAAATTATTGAAGAACTGTTCTCCGAGGGCTGACTTTCTATTTCCTCTAAGGATTGGGCATTCACATTCAAGGAATGTGTCCTCCTCAGCATCTACGTCGCTACATCCTCCAGAGTGTTCTCCATTTCTCATTCGCGAGTTTTTCACGGTGATGCTGGTAGGATTGAGTCATTGGCCATTATCAGTTCCATTTTAGAACCCATTCTAGCGAGCTCATCCGCCTTCATAAGCGCAACGTTATGGTTACTACTAAGGGACTTGAGCTCGTCATGGCAGCATTTCACAAGTTTGGATCTGATGACTGTGGATGCGGATGGCTTTGATGGCTGTTTATGTCGATGTATCTGCTTGGAAGTCTCTGTTGCGATAGTTCTCACGAAGCCTCGGCGATTTGTAGAATTTGCGTCTGGAACACTTGAAAGTCTTATTGACGGTGCGACTCTTGGTTCTAATGCAGAGTCCGTACTCACATCCATATTGGGTCCATCCATACAAATCGATACATGGTTGGGGTTTATGACTCCTCCGTTTGTCCAGCTCTTTCTGAAGAAAAATTGGTGTTCGATGTTAAGGCTGAATTCAGGGAGTTTTGGCTTTAATGTGACCTATGAGACCCTTTTTCCAAACGTTAGATTGTTGAAGGCGCAGCGCACTTTTCGCGACCATTTCCTTCATGAAATTATCGACAGGTTTTAGCCCTAGCATTGATCTCGAGGGCTACAGTCGTACAGTTGCACTTGTGGTTGAAAATGGATTGTGTCCATGCTAAGTGGAAGTAAATGGTTTTTCAATAAGGACATAACAATTTTGTTTCTGAGTAAAACCCAGAATAATTGAGATATCGGGCTGAAATTCATTCCAGGTATAGAACACATGTTAGATTTAAGTATGAAATTCGTTCTCGTCTATATGATCACCGCGAGTACGTTTGCAGCGATCGATTCCTTGGAGCCAATTTTCCACTACTCTTCCACCCTCATCGGCCGGAACGGTGGCAATTTCGCTTTCGATAATGTTCCTGAGCTTCTCTAATGTTGTTGGATTATTAGCATAAATTATCAATATGACGTTATCCCATATCCAACGGCTTTAAATCGCATGACCTAGGTGGCCATTCGACCACCGGACCGGACGATTACCGAACTTCCCCTTCAAACTTTTCCAGATCCCAATCGGAGAAGTTTTGACACTTCAAATGATCAACAGGCTTCAGTTCTTGGGTTTATTTGATCTTGTAAGGATGTGCAAAATTCGCCACAATGTGGACTAAGAGATTCCCAATTCCTGTGAATAGAGTGGAATCGACTGATTTAGCTCATTTTGAACTAAAGCACTCACGGCAGCGTTTTTTTCTGTACTTCAACCGTTGCGTTGTCTCACTGGCACAGGAACATTCAATTGTGAATGTGTTCACTCGAATCTATCCACTATAGCACGCACAGCTTGTCTGCTAAGACAATTATTACGATCGAAAATTGGACTAAGCGCCCTTAAAGTTGCCACGACCGACTCAGAATTTCGTAAGTAATTTTTAATAATATCCAAACGTTACTTGTTCGTGAACTTCACCACGATAAAAATGTAAACCTTGGCTGATGTTTTGACATTGACAGATCATAAAAAAAATTTAAGGGTGCGTTTATATAAAAATACAAAATTGTTATGTTCCTATTGAAAAACCCTTTACAATCCAATTAATGATGTGGAAATCTCACAGAGTGACGAAATCGCAAACAGAACCACGATCTGCCGTCGATCCTGCCGGAAAAAATTGGGTTGTACAATCCAAGATTATATTCTAACGGTACCCTCTGATTGTCAGACTGATAATCTTATATCCTAGCGTGGGGAGATAACCACAATCAAAAAGTTAGAACGCTTGAAGCACCTAGGAGGAACCTGGATGTAACAATGAGTTTGAACAACGCCAATTGCTGCCCTAAATGGCACTTATTCTTGCTTCAAACTGTAGACTCTACCTTGAGAGTAAAGAGGGAAAGGTCTCACATCCTAATGGAATGGAAGAGAATCCTTTGTGACAAAGTTATCCCAAAGAAATAGCTTGTTTTGCAATCCACTTAGAGAAGTTCCTTGACATCTTCTAGAGTAAACAACTTACCGGAATCCTATAGAAAAGGATTCTCAAGAAAAACTGTACTTTTCCAAGTTCTAGACTATCTTCTTTCAGACCCTCAAAACTACCCTAAGAGCTGTAGAAGCTAAATAAATACTGTTCTGTCCTTTGATAATGTTTTAGTTAAAGAAAGTGCGTTTCTTGATTCTTGTTCAATCAATTTCCTCCCCTCCTTGGTTGTCTGAAGAAAACCTTGAACGTCTTAGCTTCCCCACTCACCGATGGAGCCCGCCCTAATACACCCACCAAGACTCAAGTACCTTCTTACCTTTCAAATTGCTTTTTAACCTTAAAAATAAAAAATTACAATTCAATTTGAAAGAATCATTTCAAATGAGTCTCAATCACTTTTTTCTTATCGAGGATCAGATGAGAATTTCCAAGAAGTTATCCTTCCACAAATTATCAATTATCCTTTACCGTAGTCACCTTTCAATTAAAATCAATAAACCCACTTACCTCCCCTTTCACTGCCGCCCAACAAAACATCACTCATTCACAACAAGACAAACAAGAACCACATAAATCAATATTCCAACCCGTCACTGGGAACTTTTTTTTTTTTTACCAAAACAGGATAAAAGGAGCAGCTTCTCCTTTAGCAGGTGATTAATGTTTCTCTTACAACTTATCCCAGTCAAAGTGTATTCAACGTCGATTAACTTGTACCTTAAAGTTTGAGCTTTTCGAAGGAGAAAACCCTTTTTCGTCTTAAATCGGATAATTTGTTTCTCGTTAAGCGGGGGGAGTGGAAGATCGCCCCTCCCCATTTTGATAGAAACCCTTTTACCAATGCCGACATCCGCCCAAAGCCCATCCATCTAAAAGCAAACTACCATCAACCGACAAATAACTCAGTCGCGCCCTGCCTTTGGGTATCGTCAAAGCTTAAACACTCACCCTAAATTGTATCCTGCAAATATCCTTTGTGTGAATGTGTGTGTTCCTAATTACCGATGCGCACCCAATTGGAGTATAAAGAAAAAATATAGCGAACCAAGGATTATAAAGGGACCTCTCCGGTCGACTGTAGCGCATAGAAAATCACTACATCGTTGTGTGCATGCACACAAAGCGATTACAAAAGGCTAGTCTGTGTACCGGTACCCCTTCACTTTAAGAGTGGTCAACGTCCGCGCGTTTCGGCTTCATCCTCCATTCACGAGTGCGTGTTTTGTGTGATTTCAAAGGATTATGCGGCATTTGGGACTCATTCGGCTAGGAAAATACGACCAGCGGCGTGTGATTACTTTTCCGCTACCTTGCCCAGGATTCGCACATTATATCGCAAAGGACCAATTGTGTGGTTTAATTTTGCTGCAAAAAAAAACAAAAAAGACCGGGACACACTGCTATGACGCAAATTAATGTCCATGTTCATGTCCTCGCTCTTTGTAACCAAAAAAAAATGCAAATTCTCCACCCGTTATCTGCGCGAGGACATTCTCATTTTTTCCTTGTTCTTCCATTTGAACTCGTTTTTATGTCCCCGATACATGCAGTCAAAGCCTTAACAGCCCAAGGGATTTGCTTCAACAAAAAAATGAATTTCACAACCCCAAGGAGATGGCAACCAGTCTTTCTCGCGTGCATGTTTGAAGAGATTTGTGTGCAACCCGTAATGCGACTGATAAAATGTTAATGTCTGCATGATAATTAGTATCCTTCGACGGTAAGGATGGGATGATGGTTAGGTGTGGGTGGTATTGAACAGCCTCGACAAGGATAAGGATCGGGTAAACCACGATGAATGCCTGCGTTTCATGCACGCTATTGATGAGAATTTAATAGGCCTGCGGATAGGCATACACACACGCACACACACGTCGGAGACACTGAGATGCAGATAACTGTAACCGCCCCCATTATCAATTACGACCATATCATCTCCGTTAGGGTAATTGTCATGCGGTGTTTATGTCATTGTTCATCTCGGAGTAGATAGATGCACTGTCGGGGATGTGTGTTAAGAGTTATTACTTCGACTTTGTAATGGGGCTCATTAGGTGAAACAAAACAATTAGGTTTTATGGATGCCATAACCTGGTGGTACCTTGAAGGGAGATAGTTCCCCTAAATGAAGTTCATAAGATTCTAAAGGTGCTTCACGTGGCGGAACTAGCCTTATCGACTTTTGTTTTAAAGAAAACGATCGGAAATAAGTTCAATTCATTGCTTATGTTCAAACAGAGAAAGTAAAGCGAATAACAGTGAAAGTTTAGTCGAAATCGGTCAAGGAGTTCTCGAGTTTATCGCGCACAAAATAACGCATACCTTTGTATAAAGGTTCTAAGGAATCATGGAAAACAACTGCCATTCGAACTCAGTCAGAGCTCTTCATTGACACATAAGACAGCACAAATCTCGAAGGAAAGGGCATAGGCAAGCTTGGCATACTGCATCTAGAGTTATCTCATCTTTTTGTCGAATAAAGTTCTGACAGAGGACACATGCGGATACAGGTTCAGGTCACTTAGGTGGCGCTATAGTTCGGGGTAAAACTTGGGCCTCAACCAACAAACCTTGGCTAACCGCCTCTAGTTACTCACTCCAAGTTGATTGAGGTCCGCTTCTCTTTGTATGCGCCACATTAGGAGAGGTCTTCCTCTACTGCGTTGTCCCTCCGAGTTAGATTCCAAAATTCTCCGGGCCGGAGCAATGGTGTTCATTCGATCTACATGTCCTAGCCATCTCAAATGACAAGAGCTTTGTTTCTTTGACTAGTTCGATGTCGCTGTTTAGCTCGTACAATTGGTCGTACAATCTCCTTCTCCAAAGCTCATCAACGCAAACAGTACTGAATATCTTACGAAGAATTTTCGCTCGAAGCGACCAAGGGTATCTTCATCCGCCTTCGATAGAGCCCATTCTTCAACGCCATTGAGAAGGACTCTTATAATTAAGGTCTTGTTTGGAGTCTCCTAAGTTCTTCGAGATAGGAACTTACTACTCAGTTGCCCAAAGACAGCCTGCAAGAGCTGTTAAGTGCTCTGTTTCCCGAGAAGTTTTATGCCCAAACTTAAAGAAGCCAATTCGAATCGTTTACAAGGCTTTTGCAAGTGGTACCGCTGGCCAAACTAGGAGATCTTAGCAACCTAGCCAAGCTCGATAATTACAAAATGACGAGCTTTGTGACTTTATATGGTTCTGGGGATAGGAAGAGGTGTGCATCGATACGGCTACTCAAAGTATCTTCCACCGTGCAAGGTTCCTGAAGCTGATAATCCGGTACTCTCCGTGGTATCACAATGGACTTTCATTTTGGTCTGAGTGCCGCCTTACCTAACCTACAAGGCTAGGTCATTCCTGCGGGACTGCCAATAGGTATTACTTTGCGAAGCTGGTAGCTATGCTTCCTGCCTTTGCTGCTTCTGCTCGCTTGGTCTATAAAGAACGATGAATCCGGCAGGTTAATTCCACTTGACAATG
Source organism: Criorhina ranunculi (assembly GCA_951813785.1). Taxonomy (NCBI): domain Eukaryota; kingdom Metazoa; phylum Arthropoda; class Insecta; order Diptera; family Syrphidae; genus Criorhina; species Criorhina ranunculi. The sequence continues at coordinate 46,721,768 of OX638382.1, read as the reverse complement.
CTGACGGTATTTGCCTGCTTTCACACAGGTTTCTGATCCTTCGTAGCTCACAACCAGAGTGGAACTAAAGATTAATTCGACGAAAACAAAATGCCTTAGCCTTTCAAACTCAAACGCTCAACCAAAGACTGCTGGACAGAAAATCGACAAAGTCGACTGTTGTTTTTATCTAGGAAGTACAGTTCCTGCCGACAGGGGCTCCGAACTGTTTGGAATGCTCGGAATGCAGTTTATCCCTCTATTCACCACCATTCAAAACCATCAACTCGTATCCAAATGATCCACACGAAGTTTAAACTCCATTAATGGACCGTGAATATCATTGGACCAGACTTCGGCTTTGTATCCTTCCAACGGAAACAATCCATTGTCACTGAATGCTACAGAAATATCACAACCATTGTTATGAAATGGTTGATCTCTTCCGCAGTGTTGCCACGAATGGATTCATTATTTTATCTGCTTTATACAGTTCCTATCCACGTTTGGACAGAAAATAAAAATCCAAAGCTTATGTATTGAATCCTTCTTTTGAAATTTGATTTTCACCATGGAATCAGTGGATGTGTTGTGTCATTGTACTGCGGATGTGAGGACTGTAAACCAAAATCTGTGAATGACCAGCGAAGCAATGGGGGTCTTCACAAAGCAGTTTTCTACTACAATCACATCGAGAAATGCCTCGTCCAAGGACATAGTCATCTTCATTAGAAGGATCGAATGTCTTTTTGAATTAGGAGCAAACCATGATGTGAACCTCAATCCAGCCCCTCATAGAGATTCGTTCAACATACCTCTAGGCCAGAGCATACTGAAAATATTTCTTGATCTATTCCCCATCGTGCTGGCTGGAGACAGTTGTTGGTTGAGGCCCAGGTCCATCCTGGACTGTACCGCCAACAAAAGATTCCTAAAGGTCTGCAGAAAGGAATCAACATTGGGATGGAACAGTCATTGTCCAAGTCCACTTGATCAAGTGTAGCCTTACCAACCGACAAAGCACCACCACCAATTTCCAATCAAAAGGATATTGGTCAAAGTATGCAACCCTGGTTGACCCCATATTGAAGCTTAAATTCCTTTGAAAGTCTGGGCCTTTGTCATTTATTTAATCCAAGGAGTTCGATTTGAAAACTCTGTATCAGGTTCGAGTTGGAGTCCCACAGACAAAAATGGACCCAACAATTGTGATTTATTTCGATATCTCTCTGGAAACGTTCAGAACATAGTTGCCAGGCGTATTAAAAAGCACAATCTCCTCCTTTAACAGTCCTTTATCCCTCTTAACACCTCTGAATTCAATAATTATATCATCATTCTCATTTTTTTCCTGTTACAGCTTGCCGCTATGAGAAAGGATCCTGGTCCGAATGTGCAACTGGTCAAATGACTCGTGCCGATAAATTAAAATCAACCAGTGACCCATCGTGCGAAGCAACACGTGTCATTAAGAAGAATTGCAAACCAGGTAAATCCAAGGATAAGAGCAACAAGGAACAACGCAAGAACAAAGACAAAGGTATGAGTTGAAGTTTTCTCTTTAAAATCCACTCTACCAACCTGTTCCCTCCCCCCGGGCAGACGGGTGGGATAATCAATTAATTATTTAACCAAATAACCGTTATTCTTAATGAAACTGTTAAATTCCCACCACACGACGTCGGCGGCGGGTGGTTAAGAGAAATTAAATGAAATTGGCAATTAGTGTCGCCATTTTATAGACTCCCCCCGTCTAGATATTGCAAAATGTCCTTAATAGCTTCACACTGCCAGACGAAAAATCCTGTTTAGCCACTATGTCCTGTGAGAGTGTACAGTACAACTCGGGTTCCCTTTGCCGGTGATAATGAGTCCGACGTGGTGTGTCAAGTTATTAGACAGTTCAACCTACGATACACATGCTGGCGAAGCACTTTGTTTTTTTTTTTGAAAATTGAATATTCATGCAGGTCAGCGGGTGGGGGTGCTGTTGTACTGTGAAAGGATGAAGGGATATGAAAATTTTAATTAAATTAACTGACAAACAAGGATATACCATGTAACATGGTCGACAAAAAAAAATGCCCACACGTATGAACGTAAACAGAAGGCATACGCATAACAACAACAATGTCGGGTGCCTGAATGTCCTGTTTTGAGTTTTCTACAACCGTGGGAAATTTAATTTCCCAAAACTTGTGTTTGTTTTAATTAAACTGCAATGTTGAGGCAACGCAAGCTTCGCATAAAATTGCAGATAGACGGATGCTGATACAGGATGAACCCTTAAAGCGCGCCCACAATTTCGTTAAAAAGTTCGTTGCGGTTTTTAGAGAAGACGTTCACCGACTTTGTTTACCTTTCACTAGAATGCCAAAGTTTTGTAGTAAATTTAAGCAACACCTTGTCGGATGCTAGGAGTGCACGCACATCAAAAGGCTTTTGGGAGGTCTGTGGGGTTCTATGTAATTTCGTTGAAAGGGGTGATTCTGTTTAGGAAGCACAATATAAGGTCTTTTCCTGCGACTTCTGCGATCCAAACCTTGTTCATCGGCAGCAGATTAAGTGCGACCATTTCGATGTCATAAGCCAACCGATTCTCTCAAACAAAAATGTTGAAAGACGGCTAAAAATGCAACGAATATGGACAAAAAGCTTAGCTCTCTTGAACTATCGAAGGCTAGGTTATCCTCCACTGTCTGCTGTAGCTATCTGTGGCCAAGAGCTTCCCGAGATCAATTTTAGTGTGGTAAAAACCACTGGCCGCTGGATACCTTTTTACATCCGTTGATTCTCAGCACAGACACTTTACCATCGTCAACATCGTCACAGACACTTTACCAAAGGTTTTGGGTCTAGGTACGACTTGTATGGTCGAGGTCACAAATTTACTGCCCAGCTTCCACTTTTCTCTAGGGATGACTGTGTGATATTTTGCTAAATTCTGTACAGAGATTCTCAAACTAAAGGGCAAGACCAAGACTCTTATCTACTAACGTACTTTTGATGGCCCTGCAGCTTGGGACAGAATTGGGGCTCAATCAACTAGTCTCCAGCCAGCTCGATAATTAGCTAGCTGCCTCCAATTTCACACGCTAAGTTGGTTGAGATCCCATTTCATTTGTGCGCGCCATCTATTGTGTCGTCCCTCAGGGGTAGATTCGAAGATTCTCCGGCCCAGAGCGCTAGTGTTCATCCGATTTTAATGCCACAGCCGTCTTAATCGTGTGTTTGGAGTCTTCTGACTTGGTCGATGCAGCTGAACAGCCGTCGTTGTTATTTCACATCCACTCAACCATAGATCACCCGAAGGACGTTTCTTTGGAAAAAACCTACGCCGACTTCATCTATTTTTGGCAAAGTCCATGCCTCTGCACCGTAGAGCATCACTTTAGTTGTTCCAGGAAGGACTTTGCTGCTCAGTTGCCTTCTTAGCCCAAAGGCAATTAGCGATTGGCAAGAGTTATTCTTCTTTTGATCACAGCACAGGTTAAGCGAAGTCTCGACAGAAAAAGTCCTTAACTCCCTCAAAATTGCACCCGTCGAGAGTTACGTTCTGTCCAAGACGTTTGTATTGGGTGTCCTTCTTTGTTGACAGCAACACTTAATCTTGTCCTCATTGACTGTTAAATTCATCATCGCCACTTCCGTCCCAATAGTCACGAAAGCGCTGCTGACATCACGCTACGTTCCTCCAATTATATCCATTATCTCGGCGTTTGTTGGTCATTGGACAGACTTTTGAAGGATTATGCCTCTGGTGTTGGCCCGTAAGTTTTGCACTATTCTTTCAATGGCGATGTTAAAGGAATCGGATGATAGCGCCTTGTCTTGTCTATATCCTTTTTTGACAGCAAAGATATTGGTGAGGTCTTTACCGGCCTTGATGGAGCAGCGTGCATCATCAACCTGTACAATCGGACGAGTTTAGCAGGGATGCCAAAGCTAGACATTACGAGGTTATGGGTATCGATTTGAAGCTCCAAGATCTGTCGTAGTGTACAAATTTGGTCGGTAGTGGACTTTCCTGGCCTTAAGCCACACTAATATGGACCAATTAGGTTGTTGACAGAGGCTTGAAGGCCTCACAAGGAGCAACCTTAGAGCACTAATTGGACTTCTCAGCGATCACTGCCGCCTAATTAAGCACTTACATCGCATGAAGCTTACAACAGATTCAAGCTGTAGACTCTGCCTTGAGAGTGAAGAGACTTCTCTACACATTTTAAAGGAATGCCCAGCTCTCTCAGACAGAGAATCCTAGGCGGCGAATTTGTCTCTACGGAACAACTTGCTGCCATCCACTCAGAGAAGTTCCTTAACTTCTTGATACCTTCTGGAGTGAAACAATTCATCTAGGAATACTAGGGAAGGCACAATAGAATTCGTTAGAAACCACAGTACCAAGGGCTGCACAGCTCTCCTGAAACAATAATAATAACAAGGCCTGTAGGCGCTCACACAAAGTAGCAGATAAGATCCTATAAGCGATGTTGGCGAAGTTGAAAGGGTCTCCTTTCTTGAGGAACGGACAAATAACGCTGAGGTGCCATTCATCAGACATACTTTCGTCCGATCATATTTTGTAGATAAGTCGGTACGTGTATATCCCACCGTTTTAAATAAATCGGCAATTAGGCTGTCAGCTTTATCACTTTGGCCCTTGTTTTGGTCTAAGAGCCCCTCCTTTAACTAGACCGTCAGCTCCAGCAGCATTCTTGGATTTTAGTTAAGATATGGGTATCTTTACCCCGTCCAGTCCGGGTGGACGAAATTATTGGCTGACATCCTCCAGGTTGAATGCTTCATTCTGCCTGGAAGCGGAATTTGATTCGTCATGGTCGTTATACCGTCTTCAGGAATGATCGTTCTAAATCCTCAGCATCGACTACGATTCCTATGTTCCTTTGGTCATCTCTACATAGGATAGGTTAGGTTGAAGTGGCTGCCAGGCGTGTGCTAGCAACTTAGACCAGTGATAGATCCATTGTGATACCACATGGATCTAGGGAGATCTCCTTACCTACTCTTTGAGCTTTTGTCATGAGCTCTTTGAGCCAATTGAAGCTTCTTATGAAGTGAAGGAGATTTCTGACATCTGTGTTTGTCAGATCTTTTAAGTCGTTAAAGTAGAATTCTCCTAGATGGAGTCTTCTTTTGCGGGAAAGAGGTGGGCAGTTGCAAGAAGTTTCCTGCTTCTCAAAAATCATTTGAATATACGCCAAGCCTTGTTGCATGCTTGCCTTTTAGACAGTGTTCCGTGATGACACCTAATATGAATCTGATATGCGATCTATTAAGGGAAATTGCATTTTTTAGAGCGTTTCAGATACGTTATACGACTTGCCCACCTAGAATTTGTCCTCTCGATAACTCCCAGCTTGAGTTTGAGTTTACATGCAGCGATCGGTATACCCAAAGTGGCTCTTTTTGGAAGCATGCTTCTCTACATGAACATAAGTATTTATAAACCTCTTTTAACATTTCCTTTCCCCTTTTGTTTCTTTACTACTTCCAGCAGCTCGCAAAGGTCGTGCTTAAGCTGTTTTCAACTACAACTGGTGCCCATTGCAACGGTATCCAGAATTTTAATGATAAAATAAAAAAAATTATCTAAAAGACAAAAATCAAACACTCACACATTCCAATACAACAACAACAACAAAAACCACACCTACATACTCACATTAAATAAAACTTAAAAAAAAACACAAATAAACTGTTTAGAATTACTTTTAAACAAAAAACAGTGTTAAAAATTAAAAATAAAAAAAAAATACAAGAAACTAATTCAACGTTTAATGTTTAAGTATACAAAAAATACAAGTAAAAAATAGAACTAAAAATATTCAATGGCAGCGAATATTACAAAACCAAACTTAACTTACAAAACAAAACAAAAAAAAGTTCAGCAAAAGATAAAAAAAACCCCTCGATACCGAATTAAAAGAGAAAAATAAAATAAAATTCATCACTGAACGGATAGGCAACTAATATGTATTAATTATAAAAGAAAACAAAAAAACAACCATTAAAAATTAAACTTAAAAGAAAAAAAAAGACAGTATTTGCATTTTAAACTTTTAAAAAATAAAATAACAAAAATATTTTTCTTTACGTTCATTTTTTGAAACAAATAGTATATTTGTAACATAGATTGAATGTTCTTTCTCAAACACAAAAAAAAAAACAAAAAAACATCTATATATATATGAAAACCCCAATTAATATTAAAACAAACAAAAAAAATTAATTATACTATATATATACACATACTACATTGTACTTCTTTGGTAAAACATAAAAAAATAAACAATTATTGTAAATATTGTATAAAAATATATACACATACAGAAAAAATAAAACAGTTTGTGACGTAAAACATGCAACAAAAATTTAAATTCACAATAAAAAAACCGAACATCAAATTTAAATTTCAATTATATACCAAAAAAAAAAAAAACAAACAAGAAGAACAACTCTCTCTCTTTCTCACTTTCTCTTTCTCTCTCTCATTTACCTTAAGTTTTTATACTTAATTATTTTATTTATTTAGAAAAAGAAAATATGAAAATGAAAAAAAAAACAAAAACCAAATGAATGTTCTATTAAGTTTAATATTTTATAAAAATAAAAACAAAAAAAAATTAAAAATTTACATAAATGAGACAAAAAACAAAACGTTTAAGAGAAAATAAAATACAACATACATATATAATACTAGACATTTATAAAATGAATCAAGAAAAGAATAAAAGAGATTTTAAATTGAAAAAATATAAAATATAAAAATAAAAAGATTCAAATAAGAAAAAATAAAGAAAATTATTGTATGAAAAATGAAACAAATTCTTTTTGTGGAAAATAAAATGAATTATTAAATAAAACTTTACGATAAAAATTTAAATTTAACTAATGTTTTATTTTTTTTTTTTTTTTGTTGCTTGAAGGCGCCTCTATTGACAATTGGATAAGTAAGTATAATGTGATGTGCTGGCAAGGAAAGGTTCTTCATTAAGCCCCGATCACCCTTATGATGCTATTCACACAACGCTAGTGATTTTTGAAACTGATTTTTGGGCGGCTGTCCCCACAACGCAGGGACCCACTTAGGACAGAATAAAAGCCCATTGTGATACCGCGTGTAGAAACCGGAAACCAGCCTCAGAAACCTCACAGGTGGAATTAGATTTCAGTCTTTTTGCTTCGAGGGTGGTGTCCAGAATGACTGGCGAGAACTATTGGTACTGTTGTCATTGCTTATAATTCACAGTATTTCTTTCAAACGTCCCAATGTCATTAGTACGATCAACACTTTCAAGCCATACGACCACCCTACTGTGTTATGCCTATGCAGAAGAGCTGACGTCAGTTTTTTTCGCAGTTGATTCGACATCGGGATTCGAACCTGAAAACTTCAGCGTGACAAGCAATGATGCTACCACTACACCATGGCCACCCCTTAAGTGTATGGATGTGGGAGTGTATGGATCTAGCCGTTACTACCGCTAAAATCCCACCCTGAAATCTCAGACAGGACATTGGGAACAACATTCAAAAAACTACAATTGATAGATGGAATGCGCTCAGCTCCTGTGCTGTAACTAAGAAACTGTGGCCATTCTACAACCAACAGAATACCGAAGGAATCCATACCGTGCTGAATTACCATGCAAGAAGACTGGGCTTGAACACGGATGACCTATGCAGGGTATGTGGTGACGAAGAAGTAGATGAAGTCATTCTATACTTTTTTGCCACTAGAGAGCAGCACAGAGTCCAGCACTCTGTCAAATTGAAGTTAAAATCCTAAAAAAATGCCTTTTTCAGGATCTAGAAGAAATGTCCATCGAGTCTGTGCTTGCTTTATACAAATTCATCAGCGCCTTGGGCTTGCTTGATAGCACATAGACTTTTGGTTCCATAATAAGGGGGCTGCATCCCCTAGGGCGTCGCAATGGGGCTACATTGACCAAAGTGTGACGGGAGAAGGCCTTCCTTGCCCTCTCAACCCTCCTACCTAACCTAACCTTACCGAACGATCGTAATTACACTCACCCATACCTTGGCCTTTTTTTGTCTTTTCAAAATGGACATTCGACGTCAAAGGAACGCAATGGATCCGTAGAGATCCGAGTGAAGGCTGCATCACGCGCTGCATCCACCTTTTCAACCTACCTACCTACCTACCTTACCTAAGTAAGACTTGCAAGACAGAGTAGTTCCTATTATGTAGGTTGGCTCTAGATCAGGTGGAAGCTGTTCAAACCACATGCTGGCTTTGACAACACACATTGAAGATGGCATTGAAAATAACCTTAAGACAGGAGTTGTATTTGTTGACCTTCTATACAGTCTGCCGTACAGGCATGATCTTTAAGCTTCTAAAGGTGATACCCTGCTTGGAGATATGAAATCTTATTTAACCACTCGACTCCTTTCAAGTTAATATCAACGACCACCTCACAGGCCTGGGCAACTGAGCAACAGATTACCGCAAGGGTTAGTTCTTGCGCCACTTTTGTTAAACCTTTGCACTTTGAGCCAGGGTCAGGCCACGGAGGCATCTTCGGTGTAGGTAAGGAGGACTGGAGAGAACACAAGACGAATCAATATGGTAACGAATGGTTAGTTTTAATAGCCTTAGGTTAGAATCTTAGCTGAAGGTTCACTTTACCTTAGATTTAGATTAGGATCGTAAGGATTTGAAGTCCCTCCATGATCTGAGTAGGGTATTAGGGATCTTTTTTCCTAAGCAGGTCGTGTTTGAGTGAGGGGAGACAAGAACTACCCCCATCCGAGGAGCTTAGCCGTACAACCGCGAGCATGCCTCCGTGCTCGCCTGCACTAAAGATGACTCCGTAGCCTCCCCTAACCCTTATAATACATTCACGAGATATCAGTAACGCAGTCCAAAACATTTGGTAATGCTGACGATGTAGCCATAGCTTCGTTTCAGATCCGAAAGTAAAGAGCCGCACTTAAGTCCGTTTCAAATCGCAGTTCCACTCTAAATGAAACATCCACGTTCATGTGGCATAGTCAGGAAAAACCGAGCGAACCACCTTAATTGAGGGAAAGCTCTAACTAAGTGCTCAAGACCGACACAACGTCGAGATGATTGACAGCACATGAGAATCTTCTGGACGAGGCAACTAACTTACTTAACGAGCTCCCGACTCGTGGAGGATCTCTACCTGAGACACTGCAGCCTTCCATTCTCGATAACGGGCACGCTGTATCCAGCTCTCCAAATCAAGCGTTCTGGTATCCACTATAGCTTGATTCACAAAACGGAGATATAGTCTTCCTTGTCGTCACACAGCTGGGGGCCTTAATTAGAAGATCCTCTTGCCTGGAACAGTATTGTCCACTTCGATGTCGTCTGTGTATCTCAGTAGCTGAACAGATTTTTTGAAGAAAGTGCCTTCTGTGTCAACACCTACCCTGCGCATTGTCTGTTCCAGCACGAGATTGAAGAAATCACATTATAGCGCATGTCCTTGGAAAAATCAGAACAGCTGGATCAGTTACAGATGTCATTGCCCTATACAGCTCAAGACAATGAATGCTCTCACATATAGGCTTGAAGCCGATGAGAAGGTGGTGAGTCTCGACTTGAAATTCATTGGTTTTTGCAAGGATTTCCATCAGTATGAAGATTTGGTCTATCGTTGACATATCGAGCCGGAAGCCATACTGGTACGTGCCGATAAGTGTGCAGAAGGGCTTCGGACGTTCGCACAGTAAGTTCGAAAGGATCTTATAAGCGGCATATGATTGCCTTTGTTATAGATGGGGCGTTTGGAGCTGATTCATTGATGATTTGGTGCATTTACCACTAGCTCTGCTGGTAAGCCATCAGAGTCGGGGACCTTCGTACTGAGAGACGGAACTACGTTTTCTTGACTGGAAATGGGCGCTTTTTGGCCCAACTGCAACTGCTGGAAGTGCAGCTTAAACCAATCTACGATTCCCTGTGCTTCAGTGACCAAATTCACTTCACTATTTCGAAAAGCCTGCATCCCGGCTTTGAAGCCAGCTGCCAGTTGCTTAACCTTGCCTTGGTCTGTTACGCAACTCTTCGATTTCGTTGAGTTGGGAGACTGCGTTTACCCTGTTTTTCCTTAGCAGGATTTTCTTCTCCTTTCTTCTTTTTGTTCGATGCTCCTTCGGTGCTACAGCACCTTAAGATATGCACCTCTTTCCGATATTTGCAAACATCATCATATCACGAGCATCCTTTCGACGGTGTTTGGTATCCCACGGTGGATTTGGCACAGCGCAGAGCCTCTCACTCAGTTGCTCTTTGTAATCTCTGACTACTCCAGGTGCGCTAATGCGTCCAAAGTCGAGTCTCTTTTTCTGAACCATCGCAGCTTCTTCCAGTTGGACCGTCGATCTCTGAATTTCATTGCAACGAGATGTGCCTTGCATTTGCTTATACGTGGTCGATTTGGTAGGCGGTGCCACCATCTAGAGATAGCCAGGCTGCTGTGTATATTCAAAGTTGTACCTACCTAGGCTTATGTTATAAAAGATTGTCTATGGAACATCGATCGGAAGCCTCATTCCCTAATGAACTGATATGATTCAAGCTTAGTCCTGATTGGCATTCCAACTAGTTGCCATCGATTATAACATTTGCTTTCTGACTCCTGAACACCTTTACCATAGTCCCGTGCTTCCATGTCCTTAACCGCTGGTTTCATGCTCAGTTGACCACTGTTACACATGACATCTGCTTCTGCTCTGCTAATAGCCCAACTTATGCTTCACCAAAAATAACTTGACAAATTGTTTAGAACAGGTTGCGACTTGGCCATATTTCCATGGAAAATATTTTTGGAGCATTACCGCCCCAAATCAACCCGCCCACCACTAAATCAAACCAGAAAACCTTCAAAATAAACGTTAACTCCATTAAATTTGCGAACCCCCATCCGCCAATCTTCTGGAAACTACAGCCATTCCGTTGGAATCTACAAAACTTTGCAGTTCACCCCTGTGAACCCAGTGCACTGTTTCTGGCTGCTTCAGGAACTAAGCAAGGATTCTCCTCTTTTTGGCAGCAAAAGAGCACTAAACTGAAAATAAAACTACGACTTTGAACTCTTAAAGCGTCCAAGAGTGGCGGCGGCGGGACGGTACGAAGTTGGAATCACCGCATCGCAACGCGTTGTTATTTATTTCGCGTGTACGCTTGTATCTATTTCGGTGAATTTTATGACGGTGTTAGCGATGTGTATCGCTCTACTGCAAGTGGGAGGGCCAATGTCTTGGATCTGAGAATCCTTGAATTATTTGCTTCCGGTGTTTTTTTTTTTTTTTTATTTATTATTTGTCCGCGATTTTTCTTGCATTTCGTTCCGCTGGCCACGAACTCATAAAGCATGGTCGACTGAATGGCGTATCTGTTTTCCCCCCTACACTGCTGCTGATGCTCCATGCTGCATCTAAGCCAAACCATAGTCGGTTTTGTGGTTCTGGTTACGGTGGGAGGGGGGACTTGTGCCTAAACCATAAAATGCCAAATGCAAGGATTTTATTGCCATTGTTTGCGGGCGCACACAGACGGGAAGGGGATTGGTTTTATGCTAATTCCAAGTGACAAATTGCATTGGTTGTCTGAATGAATGGCTCTTTGGTTCACATCATGAGCCATTCAGGATCTTTTCAGAGCAAACGGGAGTGTTTATGTTTCGTTTTTGGACTTTTTGTGGGCGCCGCAAAGCTACTAGGGTTTAGATTGAGAAGAAATTGAAAGAATTTACCGCAAGGAGATTATTTATATGGCATCGCACGTTCAGTGGCTCGTGGAATTGCTTTTCCCAGGATAACGCTTTGAATGGTTGAATGTTTTGATAATGGAAAACGATTTGCTGCACCTATTTTGATGAAAGACCAACTTCGTCGAATCGAAAAGGGTCTTAAAAAAGGATAATCGTTTGCGTTCAAGAAAGTTTTCGTGGATTAGAAAGCGGGACAAGTGCTAGCAAACCTTTGCAAAAACTGCCGAGACATATCCCTTGCTAAGTGTCGCATACAGATCCTATCCATTGCATTGTGTGAGCAAGGCTTTCTACAGCTCACGAATTGGTACGAATCGGTTCAACAACCAAAGACCAACGAGTTTAATGCCAAAACCCACCATCTCTTCATCGACTTTGAAGCTGCTTACGAGGCCATTCACTGTCTGGAGCTCTACACGACGATGGCTGAATTCGAGATCCCGTCAGATTGATACGTGCAGTTCCAACCAAACACCGGATTTTGTCAATGAGTTGCCATGTGAGTTCTTCAAACTCGCGCTGCAGCAAACAGGACATAGGCAGGTGTAAACACAGAAAGGACTAGCTTTTATGGATTCGTCCAGCTCCTGGAATATGGAGACGATATTGATGCCATCGGATGCTTCTTGCGAGCCGTCATCGCAGAGGCTTTCATCGTTCAATTGAAGATGAAGTTATATGAGTTCGTCTTGAAGTAAATAAGGACACGTCCAAGTATAAGTATATTGTCCACACGCAAAGCAGCAACAAACCATCGCATAGGACGGTATGTCACTGTTGTAGGACCTTACCTGCCACGGAATAGATTCAGTTGCTTGGCAAAACAACTTATGCTCTACAGACCACTGACTTTACCAGTCCTTTCACGTGTAGCCAAATGCTGGTAAGCAAGATAGCAGAGCCGGTCCTGAATTCCTTCAAGAGAAAAACACTTTTTCAGACATCAAGTCCCGCAGGGGAGGAGAGCGAAAGAGGAACAAATTTCACCACGAACTGTATAAGTCAAGACACTTGGACAACATTGGCTCAACAAAAATCGAAGGAATGGACAAACTTAGGGCACTTTCGTCATCGCAACCAGCAGTCGCAGCAAACGTATGACATATTCAATTCACGAACTTCAGCTTGTGGTGCAAAGAAATACCTCCTCCTCTGACAGACTCTTCCAAAGAAATACCTTCTCCATGTTACGTAACAAATTTGACTTGCATTCTCAATATGCAACTTGTCTTGACCAAGGATTTGAATTCCTTCTATAGTCTTGATAGTTCTCAAAATAATCCCTATCGTCCTTTCAAATTCACGTCCATAAAACCATTCTCACATTCAAAGGAACACCTACACACATGATTCCTTGCTAAAGAAACCCCAATTTATATTTAGTCAAGTCAAGAAAATATTAAAGGATAATCCTTCAATCTAAAATCCTGATTGAGAAACAATATGCGTGTGTACACACACACACACCCATCTTTCTTTTCTTCTACTTTCTCATCCGATTTGCCTCCTTTGCATTTAGCAAGGACCCGCTCACTTCCACACTACTGTATCCTTTGTGCAAAATCTAAACAAACAGGAAAATCCTTTAGGAACACATTCTGATGTGTTCAAACAGCACACAAAACGTAGGTCTAGCTAGCTAGATGGATCCCTAAAAAAAAGGATACACACGATAAAAGAAGGCACGTTTCAATGTCCCCATATACACAGGAGAAATGAATAAAACTACCAAAAGAAAGATTGATCTCTTTCACTCGTCCTTCGTCCTTCGAAGTCCTTTTTATCGGAAGCAATTCTCTCGCCGTTACCAGGTTTTATAACACCAGCACAACGACAAACGGATGAATTTCAAGCCAAAGTGTTGCTATCCACATCCTTTTCCGTTCGTAAAAATTGAAAACATCTGCCCAAATTGAGGACCAAATGAATTTATTTTTCCCCTTTAGTCCTTTTTTTTCGTGTTGTTGGTTGATGCCCTTGGAGGCTGGTCCATCAATTTACTTCATACCCACCCACTCGTCCTTTTGATAGATTGCTAAATATTTTGATTGAATTTCGACACAAACACCAGTGATTCTTCTCTATTAAGGACTTTCCGTTCATCCATATCCTTTCGGCATACACTACCTTCTATCTTATATGACATACCTGCGGATGGAAGGGTGGTTATCTAATACCTTCAATTTTTTTTTTTTTTTGGGTATTGTCCTCTTGAAGGATCTCTGTTTACCGAAAGGATTCACACACTTCATACGGATAATAATTTGATACGTGAAAAGTTTTGAGATGTGTGTATGCGCGCGTGTTTGCCATCTTTTGTTGATGTTTGCTGTCCATGACCCATGTCAGCAGGATAACAACAACAACAACAACAACAGGAGCAAAATGACGAACTTCTTTGGCAAACGGATAAGGATGAGGATGAGGCGACGACGTGTTGTGGGGTTTTTATTTTTGCGATGCTAGTCAGGTTTTATTCGACGCTCTCTTGATATGTAATCACGCAAACGAATGCGGAGCACCGCGTACTCTAGTTGAACACTTTTCCTTTTTTGTTGGGTGATTTGCATGTTTCCTCTTGTAAAGATGAATTGGGTACTGTTGCCGGTGGTGATGTGGAAGGGAAATTGAATATTTTGTTACAAGGTTGGGTGGGGGGGGGGGTTCGACTTAAAGAAAAGTTTACAGATGAACGGACGTGCGTTATTGAATTGTATGACTGCTTATGGGGGGCCAATTGTACCGAGAGAACACCATTAACGACAATCCAAAGGGACACAGTTGCTTTCAATTGGTCTAACGAGCTGGTTCCGGGTTTTGAACGGATGGCAGCTTTTTGTTGGAAGGAACCGCATTCAATACGCACGCTTCTAATCGGTTTGCCAGAGCACGTGATACAATTGACTCATTTAACCCGAACGCAGATGGAAGTCTAAGCGTCTCAACACACTTATGGATCCGAGGCTACAGACATCTGCATTCGTCGAGTTATTGAATTCATTGACAGTGGTAGAATCACTTATCTTTGGAGGCAAACTGGAAGAAGTTTTGTGAACGATAACCTCATGACGATCTGTATCCACCAATGCGAAAGAGACCGCAACCAAATTGGCATGTGAAACTGAAGACAACTAGCTGAAGATTGAGCTGGCTGGAGGTACTCGTTGGTTAAGGCTCCAAGTTCTCCTAGCACAAAGAAGCACAAGCACAAACAAAACATTGCTGGACCGCTATCAAAGCAAGTGACTCCTCCAAACTGGTGCAGGAGTGCCAGAACGAGCTTACCCGCATGGACGAATGCTTCAGGTTCACACTGATCTGGGTTTCAGAGCACAGTGACATAAAAGGAAACAAGCGTGCAGATGAACTGGTCGGGCAGGGCGCAGCCCTACACGGTTCATTCGCGGTAAGGGTTCAAATAGGAGCGGTTAAAGGACAAATCCATTCACACTTCCTACAGAAGGCCAATGGAGGGGGTTAACCAACTGCTTCATATCAAAGAAGATAAGGCCTGCCTACGATAAGATAAAAACAAAAGATCCCCTAAACAGAACCCGCCTAGAAGTCACCAGAATAACGCCGATAACCATGAGAGACCATGCGACCAAACAAGGTTTTCCATTCAGCCCCCACTGCCGCAGCTGCGGAGATGAAAATTAACAGGAAACTCCCATTTCCTCTGCAAACGTCCGGCACTAGCAAGACTGATAGCGTGCACTAAACCAAGCATTCTTTGATGACCTTAACTACATCTTGAGTATAGGCACTCCCGACTGTCTCACCCATCTTCAACAACACAAATCATCAACTAGGTCACAAGAGCCGTTGTAATCCAAGCACCTCTAACTACCTAAGTCATCATCTTCGGGACAGATGGCACTTGCTAGAGAGCTTTTGCAGTCCATGAGGCAAGAGG
Source organism: Criorhina ranunculi (assembly GCA_951813785.1). Taxonomy (NCBI): domain Eukaryota; kingdom Metazoa; phylum Arthropoda; class Insecta; order Diptera; family Syrphidae; genus Criorhina; species Criorhina ranunculi. The sequence continues at coordinate 46,706,081 of OX638382.1, read as the reverse complement.
ATAGATAGATTCCTTCAAACTCGTGACTCTTTGCAAGAAGACTTACTTGCTTAGGTGGAGCTACAGTTCAGGGTGCACCTGGGCCTCAACCAACAAGCTTCTCCTGTTGGCCCGGTCCGTAGCAAAACGCCTCCAGTTAGCACTCCAAGTTGGTTGAAGTCCCCTTCTTCTTGTACGTGCCACCTTAAGCAAGGTCTTCCTCTACTGCGTTGTCCCTCCGGGTTGGATTCAAAGACTCTTCCGCCCGAAGCGTTGGGGTCCATTCGTTCTACATGTTCTGGCCACCTCGACCAATGCATAGTTCTTTGACCAGTTCGATGTCGCTGTACTTTCTTACTCACTTATCAGGCCAGCGACCCTTGGAGGGTCTGAGCCTGAACTAATGCCGCTTTCCATCCTTTACGGTCCCGGGCACGCTACTTCCAGTTTACTAGACCGAGGCTTCTGGCGTCCGCGCTTGACTGATCTTTAGACCGAAGGTTCGGTCTTTCTCTTCTTCGTGAGCCAGGTGGCTGGAGTTCACAGATCCTCTTAGCTGAAGCAATCTCGTCCATTCGCTCGATGTAGCCGAGCCTTGCAGTCGACTGATTTTTCTTTTCCGGACTACATCCACATCTCTGTACAGCTCATAGAGATGACGCTGTACAGCTCGTATAATTCGATGTTGAATCTCGTCCTTCAGAACCCGTCAACGCAGTTTGAGAGGTCCTGCCGCCTTAATAGAAGCACCATACCGATTCGTTGGGGCTTCAAAAACTCAGTTATCGTGGTACGGTACCTTTCAAATTTTCTGTATTTCCAGCGGCGTCTTTGAAAAAGTATTGCCTAAGCACTCCGCCTGCCTAAAAACAACACCAAACAGTTGCTCGTCAAAGATGAATTGGTCTCTAGGGGATGACGCGAAAAGTCTCAAGTGAACTTCTAGTCCAGCAACCTACTTAAAAGTCTGTCTCCTCACTGAAGATTATAACGTCGTCCTTCTCTTGATTCTGCAGATTCCAACAGTTGCTTAGATTAGAGTGTTCTTTTCGGATGAGTACCAGCTACAGATCTTTTGTGAGAATACAGGATACTTCCTGTATACGATGCAGAACGTTCATTTTTAGGCAACTCCGTTGCCCGGGTTCTACGTCTCAGTGTAGCTTCTCATTCCTTAAATTCCACACCAACTAGATGCAACTAAAATGATTAGCTTCCACTTCCACCACAAAACTTTAAGTACGCTCCACCTCCCCCTAACCAAACAAAATAAAGTGCAAACTCCACTTAAAAAAAAAAAATATGTGTGTGTGCTTATGAAAAACCAATAAAAAGTTAAAAAAAATATCATAAAAACCCTTATAGTGTATCAATATAGTAACCCCCGACTAAATTATGTCAACAAGTTGGTGGAGAAAAGGACACTTCACATATGCTGCAGCCACCCAAAACCGATATCCTTTCACAGTGTAAATGTTATTTTCAACTTGAAGCTACTTCTATGCCAAGTGGCTCCTCCTCGTTTATGAGTGCAGCACCTCACTGTGACCGGATCCATAACCCACATTTACCACAAATTGCATCACACTCCACCCTGTATATGAAGACTGACGGTCGCACATATAAAATCAATTAACCCAATGCCACTCTGTCCTTTCATAAACTATGCTGTGTTGCACTTGTACCTCATCCTTTGAACAGAGAAAATACCACTCAGCATCGATCACCCAAAAAAGGTTATGACTGTATGAGTGAATCAGTGAGTGCTATGCACACACACTCACATCGAATATGAAATCTAATCAATCAGAGAAGAGCAACAAAATGTCCTTCGAAGGAAATTAATTATTTCACGTGACCAATTCACACGCGTTTTATCGTCAGCCACACACACAATACGTTAATTGTATGTTCGCACAACTAACTTGATTAACTTTTCCTTGCGGTGGACATTTCAGTTTCAGGACACCTCGAGGATATCCCTTGACCCGCTTTACTTTGTAGTAATTCCTTGTTCGAGTTCGATTTTCACTATAATCTTCCGCCTTTCACGCACAATTTCCCACCCAGTCTCAGAGTATAATTCACTTATGTGTCACGCAAATCCAATTATCCTTGTGCGGCACTGTTGTAGCACTGTGATATGTGAAGCGCACGCAAAAGGAAACAAAAAAAAACGCGCGTGTTACCAACACATGCGTTACATGTCACCTCGCGGATCAACCAGCCATAAAAACAACTCTCATAATCGTATACAAGGCGAGGGAAGGTAGGGTATGGGTTCACAGTGGGGCCAGCAAGCAGTTAATTTCTTGAAGATGAGACACTCGAATACCAATGTCCTAGGGACCAACAGATGCTACTTGTCACCACCACTGTTACAGAATACCTTTCTCATTCTCCACACAAGCATAAACAACGACACTTGAGTCCCGTCAACAATACTTTCACGTGCGAGCTTTATACCAGTACCGTGCTTTTTTGTGATAAGCCAACCCCAGGACGGTGATAAATTAAGACACTTTGGCGCCCCTGTTCGTCAACACATTTACCAGGTTGCCAGTGTCGCACCACTGTCACTGTGATTTATTGAATTTGTATGGGTGAGCTTGGGGATTAAAGTCCTTTATAACGCAGCAAAAAAAAGGGTGAAACCCTATCACCTCTCACACGACGTTACTGCTGAAGTTAACAGATTTTTGCTTTCTTGAAACCCGTTAAAAGCATCAGGAGGGTGACTCTGCATAAAAATGTGTGTTCTCAGAAAACTCTCTGTGATTGCAACTCTGGAAATCCTTTACGATACGTGATATCGACGTGATGAAGCTAATTTCCCCAGTAATCATCAGCTACAGGGCGCACCCCTTTGGGGTGCGGCATAAAAAATGAAGAACTACGACTACAGGGAGAGTTGCAGAGAATGTTTTTACACCTGGAGGTGATTTTTCCTAGAAATTAATTGGAAATGGAAATTGAGCGGATTGCAACCCTAAAGCTGAGTGCATTGAGCACATAGCTTCCCCCCCTCCAGGCCAGGAGAAAACCACAAAATACAATTATATCGGAGGGACGATATGGTCGGATTAATTACGATTTCCGTAATTAAGTTCCATTCGAGTGGCTAATACACATCACACCCAGCAACAGCAGAGAAGAGCAAGGACGCCAGCCGAAGGGGTATTATTTTGAAAATAATTAACTTTTGCAAAACAATTAATGATGGCGCTAATTGAGAGCCTGATGGAGTTTTATCTCGGATGAGCCATACACACGGATGGTGGAAGGGGTTAACACACACATACACACACACAAACAGAATCAAGCTACAAGCTCCCCTGGAGGCTTTTAACTTTGTTCACGGATCACAAGTGAATTAGAGGTCAGCTAGTCGGGGGACTTCGGTGAGCGGGACTGCTGGATTTAGTTGACTCAATGAGGGTTCTGCCACAGGAATCCCTCACACCGTTCTAGACAACAGCTACCTGGAGTGTGTCTGCACTCTTGGCACAGAACTACAGTTGATGAAAGTAGTTATTTTTGAAAGGTACGTCCAGATGTTTCCTCCGCACTTCCAGACTTGTTTCACTCTGTCTCCGAACACAGATTTATATTGTTAAGACAGCAATGGCCTGAGGGAAAGCCCACAAGCTTGATAATGCTTTCCTTGTCTAGGTTAAAGATTTGCTTGTAGGAGTAGGGCATGATTTATCTTCTGGATTCTGGAGCATTTACCCAATGGGCTAGGCGAAGTAGGTGTTCCCACTCATTAATTGGAACTTTGTCAATTGCCTACTTGGAGCTACAGAAGGGTTCCAGTTCGGAGCGCTAGGCAATTTACTGGCAATTCCTTGGTGACCAAGCTTCCCATCAAGTCGGACCTTGACGGCCTTTTTTTGATAAAGTATGAAGAGAACTCAACTTCAGTCGATGAAGTAGTTCTCCCACCCAGCCTAGAGGAAGTCGGCACAACCATTAAAAAGCTGAAGGGCAACAAGGCCGCAGGCTCGGACGGATTACCGTCAGAGCTCTTCAAAGCTGGTGGCGATGTTTTGGTAGAAAGTATGCACCAGATCATCCGCAAAGTATGGGAGGACGAAAGAATCCTCCTATGTCTTGTAAGAATTACCGAGGCGTATCCCTGCTTAATGTAGCCTACAAGATCCGGAATATCTTTGACTGAAGCTAGGTATTCTTGAATTTTTGGCATCGTAGGTCCTTTGTAGTTCGCTGGTAAAAATGTCTGCTGGAAACATTCGCGTGATGACACATATAGCATCATCTGACACGGTCCGAAGTGCATAGCATACCCTAAGCACGTATAGTTGGTTTACAGAATGAATCCTACTAGAGTCTAGACTTAACTGTCGTTGCTTTGGCCCAAATTGGATTGCTACGCCCTTAACAAAAGTAGCCTGTCTGGGTCCATAAGTATTCAGCATTATTCTAAAAAAGGCTGTTCTCAGCCTAGCAACCTTGTCGCTTGTTGCTAATTGTTTCGCTACTCACTGTAGTACACACACTGTAGTACAGCCACCGCCTAACACTTTGGATACATTCCCTAGAGATGTCTTCTACTTCATGTACTACATCATCGGTAAAGCCTTTGATTTTTGCCTCATTTAAGATTCCAACCTTCGGAACCCCTAGTATGGATCCTTGTGGAACTCCACCAGATATGGGGAACTGCCTTCTTCGATGTAGAAGAGTGGAAGCCTGTTCTCAAAGTAGCTTAGCAGATTTTTGACTTAGAACGATGGTACCCTAAGAGAATGTCCTATAAGTCCCCAGTTTGAGGGGTTAAACACATTTTTTATATCCATGGTTATAAAGGTACCTTATATCTTTGCACCCCCTCTCCATCTCGTGCCTTGAATAAATTCCTCCAAAGTTATAGTTACTCTCCTTACATCATTTATTACAGAGCTAGCTTTTCTAAATCCATTTTGTTGGTCCCCCGGCTTCGTCAATTGCTACCTCCAGTCGGTTGCATATTGCTCCAGTATTTTACACATTGTGTCTAACAAGGATATGACGATGGCCTCTTCTCTTAGACACTTATTGATAGACTTCCACTGAGTGGAACGCCAGTACTCCAAACGCTGTCCAACTATCTGAAAAGATGAGTATTCTAGCGCCTTAAATACCTTTTCCAACTAGAAAAGTCTTACAAGGATTGATGCAAAGTCCTTCTTTGTTGCACTATTCTAAGACTTGTGTAGTAAAGCACTCTCTGAAGATGGTATGAAAAGATTAACAAGAAGATTGTTAACGACTTTAGACCACAGAAGTGGAGAAATGATCACATTCCCACCATCCTGTCACTACAATCAATGTCAACTGATGTCAATGTTTCGTGAACTATTGACACCTTGAAGCTGATCCATAAAAATTTCTATCGCCATGCCTTTGGAGCATCGTCTCTCTACTCATAGGGGCGTGAGCACAGCTAACAGCTCTGCCAACGACTTCGGCATGGAGATTCAACATAGAATAACACCCGTCAATCGCTGTTAATCTAGCCCAAGGAGACAACTAAAACAAGACCCTCATCATTCCCTTCATCCGAAGCCATAGTCAGACAATAGAGCTTGAATTGTTGTGTAAAAATTGTATTTTCTTCTTCTCCCCCGAGCAGAAACCTAGTCGCCTGACCTGTTTAACAGTGCCTAGCCATCGAATACGGCCATTCCAGTCCCTTGATGAAATTTCCTAAATCTAAGGACGCCATTTGGATAAAAGATGGTTGTATCTCAAGGAAACTCTTTATAAAATGTCGAGATTATTTTAAAGTAAAGTTGTTCTTCTAAACGCACCACATGCGGCGAAACTTTAGATCTCATGGGCAGGGCCAGTCCGAGCCAAATGAGCGCCCTGTGTGAGCCCTACGTTTAGCTCTCCTTTCTTCAATTTTGTGGCTTGTTGGAACATCCTATCCATCCTGTGCTTCACAAGGCTTAGGAATTTTTTGTTCATTGCAAACAAAACACAGAATCTTTTGATTTGATGTACTGAGTTTCAAGTTCCTAGATCCGTTAGAAGTCCCTCAAATGGAACTAAGCACCACGTGGCACGAAAAAGATCTCGGACTTCCGGTACCGTGAGAAACCTGAAATTTGGTGTGCAGGTAGGTCGTATCTCACATATATCCAAAAAATTGCGACTTCTTAAAATTTTCCCCTCCAACGCCCCCAAAAACGGTTATAATCGAGTTAAGAATAGCTTTCAAATCCGATTAAATGGCAATTTGATCAATTTACAGTTATAAATTTGGAATTTTCAGTCATTTACCTTTGGTTAAATTTTAAGGCCTACCCATGTACCGAGTTTCAAGTTCCAATGCCCACTAGAAGTCCCTCAAAAGGAACTGGGCAGATTTGTTGATTTTGTTATGAATAATTTTTTTTTTAAATGCCAGTACAGCCAATAATACGCATCGTCCTTGACAATCCATGGTTCCTCCAACTAATATAAATGCCAAATAATTCAATCCCAGAAGTTCAGAAAGCGTTTAGAACTGCATAGGTAGCTGATTGGACGAACTAAAAGCTAAAGAATGGCAGTTTATTGATGAATTTCGTTTTTTTTTTTTATTGGCGCCATGTGCATTTGCAAATCCTGCACATATAGCGGGTCCGGCCCTGCTCATGGGTCCTCAACTGGTCAATGTAGTAGGACTGCCTTTCCGGTCGTATTGGCTCTAAAGAGACATCGGCGCTTCGGGCTAATTTAATTTTGTCCTGTGCAGCTTTTTGCTTCAGTAAGTCAAAGTGACGTCGCCTCTTAACGTCTGCCAGGCTAAATTTTAGCAGCGGATTTTTCGTATATTCCTCGTTGTCGTACATGTTTAGGTCACATTGTGGCTTGTGAAGGCGTGCGAGTTTTTTTGAAAATATTTTGTTACTCATTTTGAATTTTTTATTTTTTTTTTTATTTTTTTTTATGAGCTACAGGAGCAAAAGCTGCTTAATTTTGATTAAAAAAGTTTGTTGTAGCAATTGTGTCATTTAATCGAAACAACAAAACAAAAAATTTAAAAAGGAGCAATATGGTTGCCATGGAAAGCAAAGTGAATTTGGCAGCATTGGAACTGAGCTTGACACAGCGACGTGCAAGAAATGTTAGCAGAACAACATGATCTGCCAGAAGTGGTTGAAACTGGTTAGCCTGCCGGAGACACGAGTAGTGCGGATGCGCCGTTTTGATACCAAAACTCACGTGACCTCACGTGTAGTTTTCAGATCAATCCTGTGGAATTATGAAAGTTGATGATGTTGCAGAATTTTATGTGGGAAATCTCAGATAGTTCCTTGAAAAAGGGTTTTCCGAGAGTTCGCTGCCTGGCTCTGGCAAGTGCCGGGCAGTCACAGAGAAAGCGGAATAACGTTTCCTTTCCTTGAAAATTGTCGCAACTACGGCAGTGGGTGTTGAACGGGATGCCTAACCTGGCAGCGTGTGGACCAATCGGCCAGTGGCCCGTGCTAATTGCCAAGATTCTAGCTGTCTCGATGCAGTTTCTATTAGGTCATTCGTTCTTTTTTTTACTGTAGGTGGGCCAGTTCTGTCTAGATATGGCACAAGTTGCAAGACTTTTCCACCTAGAGTGGCCCTTGATAAGTACCCCATAGAGGAGCAGACTGACTCCGCAAAGGAGACATCAAGGGTAGAACCATATCTCGCTAGTGCATTGGCTCTCGAACCCAAAGGAGAGTGATATTAAGCCGAGCGTTTGCCTGGGTTAAAGTTTCCTTTCACTGTTCAACTAGTTTGGAGGACGAAGTAAGTGAGTGGAGGGCTTTGATGGCAGCCTGGCTGTTAATAAAGATTCCTATGTTGTTTGAGGTAGTAGGGTTAAGTATCTTGCAGGTTTCTCTAATCGCTAGTACCTCCACCTGGAAGTCACTCAAAGAATCTGGCAGGCAGTACGATTTGGATACGTTCAGTTCCGATGAGAAGACACCTCCTCCAATGCCACACTCCATCTTGGAGCCGTCGGTGAAGATCGATAGGGGTAGGGGATTGTTCCATTCCGACCTTGTTTCCGACCGGAAAGTGCACCTAAATATTGTTTTTGAATTTGAGTGTGGAAGTCGTGTTATCAGTTATGGTCGAGGCTTTATCCCTAGGCAGCAGGTCAAGAGCCTTACTGTGGCCATAGGGTTTTGGGGACCAAAGCCCAGATTCTCTGAGTCGGATAGCACCACACGAGACTATGTATTTGATGTGCAAGTCCAGGGGCAGGATATGGAGGAGCACGTTAAGAGCTTCCGACGAGCTCGATCGGATCACTCCTGTGGTCCTGTGGTCCGTATACCAGCTGTTCGTTGGACTCTACTAAGTTCTGTGATGTTGTTATAATAATAGTTTACGGAGAACTCTTACATAATAAGGCGATCCTATGTCTTGCAAAAACTACCAAGGCATATCTCTGCATACAAGATCCTATATATTGTACTGTGTGAACAAATAAAGGCGCTCATCGATACCTACCAGTGTGGCTTCCGATCCGGCGAAAAAGACCAACAAATTCCAAGTCGATACTCACCATCTCTTCATCATCTGCAAAGCAAAGCGTCTTTTTGTAGAAGTTGTATGGACGAGAAGGAGTAAGAGGCGATTCGCCACCTTCTCTGTACGTGCCCAGTCCTCTCAGCTCAAAGAAGAACCTTCTTAAGAGCCAGCTTATTCCATAGTCTAAACGAACTGGCTGATACCACCATAAGTAGCCTCCAGCGCTTCATAGTGAGCTCAGGCTGCATCTGCGGGTAGTTTTTTTTTAAATAAATCACAGATCTACTTGGTATCACAAAGGATTCTCTCTGGTCTAAATGTAGCTTAGCTGTAGCATACTGTCGCATCGGAATTAACAACCAATTTAAGGTACCTCTCCAACATAATCTCTCGTTTGACCTGATTAAGACTTCATTATGGACATGTTCAATCAATGTCTTCAATTTCTATCTCCAGCTATCGTATCTGCATTTCATTAGGAAGATTTCCTATTCAACTGTCCACTTTGAAACTGAGATACATGCGATAAACCCTATCGCATTGATAAATTGGTCTTGTGTGTGTTAATCCAGAGGCATGTCGCACAGTGCTGTCCATGTTCTGATAGGTTGTACGTGTATTCAAATATTTATCAAGCAAGTCTCCTCTGTCACAGGATAAGACAAGTGTTGATTATTTCGAGGACAGGATGCCCTTTTTTTCTCTCTCATGGTCACGGATGCTTATTAGTTAAATAATCCCTAGGAACCTTTACCAATACTCACGTATACTCAAGAAACACAGACGGTATACAATCTTAGAGTTATGGATGGGAAAAGTTACTTTACAAAGCCGGGACACATTTTACATAACACTCCGACCACTGACAACTCAGACTGTACATCAATCCTTCAATCTGACATCACCTAATGCGCAGAGCGGACTAAAATAATGTATCCTTTGGCACGACAGTCTTAAAAGAACCAAAGTCTAGCTTCCTGCAAATCGTTCATGCGAAGGCAAAGACTGCCGACCTCAAGCGGCGGATTGAGAAACTTCTACGTGACAAATTGTACTCTCGGAGGATTGTCCACGTATAGAGGGTAGACAAGTGCGTTGAAGAGACCACAAGCTTACTTACGAAAGGTGGCGCTAGAGTCTGGGGTGGACCTGAGCCCCTACCTACAAGTGTCTCCAGCCAACTCGATCTTTAGCTAGCTACCTCCAGTTTCGCATGTTTAGTTGGTTGAGGTCCCCTTCCACTTGCGTACGCCACCTGAATCGCGGTCTTCCTCTACTGCGCTGTCCCTCGGGAGTGGATTCGAAAATTTTTCGGACCGGAGCATTGGTGGCACGAGCGTGCACAGATTTTCCCAAAACCAACCTGTCTCTTCACAATGGGCTATGAGCCTAAGTGGGTCCCACCTATCTACCTAACCCCTGTCTCTTAGTCCCCCTTCCACGTGGTGAATCCTGAGAACCTTTTACCTCAACGAGAGATTGGCTTCCACCAACTCGTCTGGAAGGTTGTTGGACGCAACTAAAGAAAGAGGGAGGAAGAGTTTAAGCACTCCTCCTTGGATACAGATGGCAGAGGAGGAATCCTCTTCCACCAGTTTCGCCGAACTTCTTATTGAACACTTTTTAGAGACGACTTTGACTTTTCGGAGCTCACGCACACAAGGATCGGTTTATCTGGCTCTTCGTCCTAAAAGTACAAAGATCTGTACCTACAAGTTGGGAGTTGTTTCCTCGGGGTAACTGCCTTACCACGGACGAGCCCTGCAAACGAAATAAGAACAATAACCTTCATTAGGTCCCTTAACTGGGTCTGTTGCTTCCGAATAACTAGTGGAGGCCATAGGAGCCCTGTGAAGCAGCTATTACCGCCGTCCAAGACGTGCGATGGAGTGGGTAATGCTTATAGAGAATGAAAAACTGCGGCAACTACAACGGCTATTGCTACCAACAACAGAAGACTCCGAATCCTCCAAAAGGGGATGCCCCAACATTTTTGCTTGGTTGGTTATCCCGACGATATCGCAGCAGTGATTATCGCCCAAAGGCATCTAAATCAAGTCATGAGATGCGTCCACTTCCATATGCAAGACCATGGGCTGAACTTAGGAACAGAAACGACAAAGACAGCCAAAGACAATAACCACCAAAGATGTTACAAAATATCTGAGAGTGAGGCTGGATACAAAGCTCACGTATCAACAGAAAGGATTGCAAAGATCACCTCAGCGTTGAACAGACTTATGACTCAGAAATGACAACGACGAGAAGCTCTTCGGGTGGCGAATTTGGGAACTTGGTAACCCCTTGCACCGTAAGCATTTTCCCTTCAAAAAAGAAAAAAAAAACGGACACCTCGCTTATTTGGATACGGATTTGTCATTGGAGGTACACTGAGGCAAAAAGTCTTGAGCTTCAGACATGTGAACGAATCAACAAAGCCTGATATGATCGCACGCTTCTACTTTTCTAAGAGCTCTTAGACAAGACTTTCGAGTAGTGTCCTAGATATGACAGCAAAATTGACAGCAAAAGCTAGAAAGAGAGAGACAGAGATTACTGTCGAAAGGTGTCGACAGCCTGCACAAGCCGAATCGACTTTGCGGCGGAATGGAACATTGTCGTAGCTAGCACTTGGTTTCCGCATTTCAACATTCAGAAAGGGGAAATGGAAGCTCCTGATCAATCAAACGTCAGAACAGTGGGTGTCTAAATATTTTGTGGGAAAAACTTTGACTCGGACGGCTACGGCTACGAATATCCCGAAGATCGCACAGACAAGGAAATGCTTTGAGGAAGTTTAAAATCAGGAAGAGATCACCACCAGAGCCTCTTCCAATCGATTGTCCTTTAGTCTCTCAAAAGGTTCTATGCCACCAGCATCAAGTGGCAGCTTTGCCAATAAGCCATCCCAACCACCGCAACGAAACAAGAGGCATACAGGATCAGAGCTCCACGAGCAGAAAAGAAAGGACAAACACCGGCTTCTCAGAAATAAAACGAAGGAGCATGAGGAGTACGTGATTCTGGAATTATAGAAATGCTACTCTAGGAATGAGGTTCGAAAGAGAACATGAACATGTCAAGGCAACGAAACGCTCTGATGAACCTATCATCTGGCAGTGGTGCAGTACGTCAGTGAAGGTTTAATGACAAAAACCATTATTGCTGCCAGAAAGCACTTTTGTGGACGCGGGACCTCTTTGTGCTGTCCTTGCGTTTCAGAAAGAAAGCCCCCCTTCGCGGGACTGGAAAAGCATCTTCCAAAATCCAAAAAAATTGGTCAAAGCTGAAGGAGTTACTGCTTTACTGCCCAACGTTGCCTGCATCCCCTTCCACTCGTCTTGTCACTCACTGAGACCAAAAATTTAACAGAAAATGTTGAAATTTCGAATGAGTAACCCCCTGACACCGATTTGCACTGGCCCAATCCTAATATTTATCCAACGTATCTATATTTCCAACAGGAAATCCAATCCAATAGCGATTCCATGTGCAATTCATGGCCACTCATCACCCTTCTGCATGACATGAGCTTGGAATAAGTATATTTTTTTGTATTCCCACAGATAAGCCTTTGCCAGTCCAGTCCACTCATCCGCTTACCATTTGCTCACAATGGGCCACTACTGTCGCAGATAACTCCTTAATTTATGTCGTATCATGCACTCGAGACCTTCGATTGCAATAAGTAAACAAATATATTCCCAAGCACTGCATGCTCTGTAGATACAACACGAGTATTATAATTGCTTGAACAGGAATACCATATGCAAATACGACAAAACACGGTGGCGTCCCGACGAGGAAAGACTGCTGCTACCTGACTACCTGGCTTGGTCCCATAGTCGCCATTGCCAACGACTTCAACGACGACGAGTGATAATAAAAATATTCTCGTACATCATTGTTAAATCAGATTCAGATACTCGTACGTACACACACGGTGTCGGGTAAAAATGCACGCGGTCAGTGGCATATGGAAGCGGGTACAATGCGCCTAGTATGCACGATGGGGACAGACCAGGTCCCATTCGTACACATATGCAACCGTGCCTATCTGACAACATATTTGCTTCGTGGCCGGAGGTTATAATAAGAGTATCCGTTGGATTGTACCTACATATATGTGGACGTGCGGCTTAATAGATACGCTTCACAGTGTTAACTGAGGTTTTGATTGTTATTGAACGATAAAATGTCATCGGGTTTATGGGACGGGACGTCCGGATTTTGTTGACTTTATTTTTATGCACGGCACTGTTTGCATTGAAATTTGTTTTGTAATTATCCTTGTGCACTGGTCGACAGTGTGTTAGATACACGCCTCGCGATTAAGCGATAAACTTGGCCATTGTCGACCATATCGCCCATATTGCATTAGATAAGTGCAACTTTGTATCACTCATTGCAAGTCGTTTGCAAGGCTTTGAAAGCAAATGTGATACGAGACGATACCCAAACACGATGAGATTAGATCTGGTGTAGGCTTTAGATTGACACAAGGGATATAGGATTCCATCAAGGGAGAGAAATATGATTTTAAAATGAAACGCATCTTCTTTATTGCAAAGCGGACAAAATGCGATAAATTTTGAAACAAAATGACTGTCAAGGGTCCTTCTTGGCATCCGTTGCACATATGTGTTCCTTTGATGAACTTTTTGAAGGATTTTTGAGAAGAAATCCGAATTCCAATTTCTTGATGGATCTCGACCTACATTTCCACAAAACTCCACACAAAAAGTCGCACGACGTTAAATTTTACGATCTCGCTGGCTCTTTGCGAGATGACGCGACTTGAAAATTGCTGTCGCAACGAACCAATTGTATGGTAGGTCGTGCCATTCTTATGGAATCTCGTGTCAACAAGGTGCACATCGATCAGTTGAGGCCATAAAAACTTGGTTCATACTTACTAATCAAGCTTTCGACTCAAGAAGAGTCTCTGCCTGATACCCTACCGGGCACACTGCTTTCAGTTCTCCAGATCAATCCCTTATACCTCCCTATGCCCAGCCCAGGATTGAAGGAACTTGCTGATGATGAGATCAAGCCTTCTGGAAACTGTGATCATTTGGTTTTTGTAACAGAGGTCCGGTTTTCCTTATCGTCACGAACTTGAGGGCTAGAATTTAAGGATCTTCTTTACTGCATTCGTGTTGCAAATTCGCTCGACGTCTCTTGGCTTTTAGGGACTACATCCACAAGTTGATACAACTCATCTTACTCCTAACACATGGGACCTAGTATCTGTCTCTTCCTCTCGAAGGAGTACAGCTTTTCCACACCTGGTCCAGCACTCAGTACCATAAAATAGGACTGACGACATCAGCATTCTGTATAGCAACCGTTTTCGAAGTTGCACCGACTTCCTAGTCTTATTCTTCGTCGAATCTCCACGAGGGCGTCAATTGTGGAGTTGATATCTACTTCGAGGACAACTCTGTTAGTTGCCAACAGTGACGTTCTGCCTTAAGCTGTGAACTGATGCTGCTTTGTTCATTGACTACCTACACGTGAGCAACTCGGTTTGCTTAATCTTCAATTGCGTAGTGAAATACTCTATGACGGCACGCTGGGAGCGTTCGATGATGTCAATATCCCCTGAAGCTGAAAAGATTTGTGAAAGATACTACTTGGGATCACCTGTCCCAGCACGAGTTGGGAGAAATCACACGAAAGAGCATCTCTTTGAGTGAACTCGGTGCATATTTCAAAAAGGTCAGGAAAATTGTTCCGAACTACACCGTGCATCATGGGTTTTCCACTGTTGAGCGACACAACCGGGATCAGCCATCGTCATGTAATGCTCAAGACGACGAATTCTATCATTCGCGGCTTGAAAGTCAATGAAGAGGTGCTGGATTCCGACTTGAAATTCGTGTCTTTCCCAGAATTCACATCATCTACGTGTTTGAAAAACTTCCACTAGCAACCCGTCGGACCTAACAGCTTTGTTGCTTTTAGCTTCTTTTTAGCCGTGCCAACCTTTTGGGCTTGGGTCCTCTCATCCCACATCGCTCTCTCCCTGTCTCTATCTTATGCTCAATAAGCAGCACTACCGGAAATGCTACCTAAACACTTCTATAGTCTCCTTAGTCTCGGTGACTTCTCTTCTTCTCTGTTTCGAGGAGCCTGCATTTCGTGTTTGAAACCAGCTGCCAGTTGCATGGGCTACTTCTCACAAGCAAGCGTGTTGCCAGTTTTGTCTGTCGACGCGACGGAGAGTTGAATCGGGCCCCTTCGTTGTGAGGATGTACAAATTATTTCTGGGGTCACTGCTGGACACGGTGCCATTGGTATTCACGCGAAACGGCTAGAGGTAGCTCACAATGGCTTTTGTAGGAGCTGCAACGACGAAAAATAAATAAAACCTGAATACGGACTCTAGAATATTCCTTGACGAGCTGGAAGAGCTGTGTGACTTTCTGTAAATTCTATCTCTATCCAGGTGGTTCTAAACCCGACAATTCTCTTGCTGAGTTCCGAGAATAGGGCACATGGACCCAAATGTTCGTTTGCGTAAGCCATAACCTTGTGATGATCCACTGTACATGCGTCTAGCAGTCTATATCTGAATGTTTTAAGCCCGCCTTGAGATACAGCATAAGCATAGATACATTTTCTAGCTTCTTCAACCTTTTCAAGACACAAAAGTTCTTGTTTTCTGATTTCAACCATCTTCGGTGGCTCATCTAGAGATGGAAAGCATGAGATGAGTCCAAAAATGATTCACAAGTCACTTATTACCAGGCTTAGTAGGTTTCTTATTCTTCCCTACGCACATGTGGGATGTTCTTGTGAAAATTCAGGAAGCTTTTGCGACCATGGGACTCTTCGACTTTCTTACGCTGGAAGACTGACGTGCTACTCGCTTAAGTTCCTGCAGAAACTGGACTTGCAAGTCTTTTTCGAGAAACCACTACAGGGAGATCTACTCAAAATGTTTTATTGTTATGAACGATGCTGAATTCACTTTCAAGAACTCTCAGTGTTCTCCATTAACCCCGTGCTTAGTCCATAGCCGACCTTCAAATTCCTCAATCAGTCTTAAGTTTGTCTTCCAATTTGATGCATTTCTTCGATCCACGGCTTTACAAGCTTTATTGGATGTCTTGCATTGCTCCCTCGTGTCACATTCCATGACTCACAAATCACAACCACAACAGCAGATGACAAATGTCAAAATTTGAGGGCTGCCAACTTTAAAATCCAAAAAATTTATAAACGATAGGAGACCATTTCAACACGAATAATATTTACTCAAGGTCTCCCTGTTGCTTGCCTTAGCTAATCTTGCGTTTCCACCCAAGACAATAATTGTTGCAAATTTCATGCAGCAAACTGTTGCAAACTTCACGTTTGACTGTCAAACTAGTTTGTTTTCCACATGCCGTTTTGTAATCTTAATAAATCGTAAAATGAAATGGTTTTCAACTTGAAATCTTGTCTCATTCAGAGCATCTGGCCTCCAGCCCATCAAGACAACATCCATGTAAATAAAATGTCATCTTCTCTTATCCACCCTTCGCCTGTGTGCATCGCCCCATCACTATACCATCGAACACACAATCTGCTGCATGGCAATAAATTTTCCCAATAAAATCGCGTTAAATAACATTCCACTCGGCACAATCCCGATCCCTTAATTAGTTTGCCATCGATTATGCAAGTTGTTTCGCCGATTAAACACATGCATGCCAGTTCGTCCGCTCCTCCCTTTTCCATCTGTTTCCAGTCGAAAGCAATTAATCAAACATATACATACATCCTCAGACAGTTATTTCATGTACCCATCCGACTCTCTTATCCTTGCCGTGCTGCCAAATGCAATAAACCAAATCTAAACCGATAAAATTCAATTTGTATCAAGTCCGGAGCACCTATTGCAGGAAACTCTCAAAACAAACCGATGTTGGGACTACATGCTGTTTTTGTAGCCTGTTGGGTTCCATCAGCTGCATCAGCACACGAGGGTCTTCTCAATTTCCTATCATTTGACATGTCCATCGTCATTATTCAAGATGTGTTCGTGTGCCATCCACCGGATGGATGATGCGGATGCCCCATGTAACCTGGACACAATTGGATTTCAATTCAACT